>JASAUF010000161.1:5834250-6482500 GCA_030180095.1 Magnolia changhungtana | reverse complement strand
ATCCCACAACGGACCGCTAGGTTCAGGGTCGTTGAATGGAGGGCTGAGATCGTTCCTTGTGAGCTTGATCCAAGGGAAGCATTGGATGGAGAAAGGCTCGTCATTGTCGTGGTCTGCATGGGGTCGGTCTCGTAAAACGACTCGTGAAATAGTCATGGCGAAGGTGTTCATTCCATAGAATAAAATCCGTGGAATGCCTAATCTCGAAGCAGATATTTGAGTCCACCCAAGGAAGCCATCGGAGATTATGAAGCTGACACGTGGCAGGCTCTCAAGCGCTTGTTCGAAGTGGGGCCGGAGGAGTTTGACGGCGTTGATGAATGGGAGGAAGAGGGACATGGATGGAAGTTGGTCGGTGCTTTCGACTCCGGAAGGGAGATTGGGGACGTGTTTTGGGAAGGGGAGATCGATGATGGTAGCTTTGGAGACGTTGTTCTTGAGAGATTGACGGATGAAAGGAGAGTTTGAAGGTGTGGTGAAGATTGTGATGGGTAGGCCACGTTTGATGAGGAGGTGGGCCAGGTGGATGATAGGGATCATGTGGCCTTTGGACATGAAAGGGAAGAGAACTATTTCGGCCATCTCCTTTCTTCTTCTGCAGATTTTCCTCCGGAGAAGTCATATAGCTGTATCTCCTCTTATACTACTTGGTTGAGCCGCTGGAACTGGTTGAGCCGCTGGAACTGGAATATCCTAGAGCTCGCTCTCCACCGCACATAAGTAAGGTGCGTGTCTGAATCTGGACCATTCATCTGCGTCAATCATATTGGTTGATGGGATGCGGATTTCCTGCCAAAGCCTTTACGTGGAAGTTGCTGCGAAAGGATGATGGGTGAGGCCCGCTGAAATGTATGTGATAAATCCCTTCCGTCCATCCGTTTTGGAAGATCATTTTAGAACATGGGAGGAAAAACGAAGTGGATGCAAAACTCAAATGGGTCACACGAGAGGGGAAATTTGGGAAAGAAATTCCTACCGTTGAAACCTTCCCGGGCTCCATCATGATGTTTATATACTATCCAAACCGTTTATAAGGTCATTACCAATGGGATGAATGAAAAACCAAAAAATATAGCCTGATACAAAAGTTTCATGGCCATAAGAATGTTTCAACAGTGCTCACTGAATGACCATTGTTGCCTCTTGTGTGGCTCATTTAAGTGTAGGATACATCTTATTTTTTATGGTGAGTAATAAAATGATCGCATAAAACAGATGAACGGAGTCGATTTATAACAAATATCTCTATGGGGCCCAACTAGCGTCCTTGCGCAGGAACTTCCTGCAAAGGCTTTCCAGGAAATCCGCGTCCTGGTTGATGGAAAATGGTTCCTAAAAGCATACCAATTGGATGATCCTATCTATCTGATCTGTCTCCTACAAACGCGGATTCCTGTGGGTCACCTTCATGTATGTACCTTCCATCCATGCCGTCCATCAGTTTTGAAGGCTCATTTTTGGGTATATTACAAAACACAAAGTAGATCCAAGTCTCAGGTGGACCACACCATATGAAATGGTGTTAATTGACCATTGAAAACTTCTTTGTGGACTATCTGAGATTGGACCTGCTTCAATTTTGGGATCATCCCCTAAAGTGAGCTGCAAAACGGATGGACGACATGGATGTAAGTCACATACATCAAGGTGGGCCCCACAGTCAGGAATCCACCGACCTCCGTAGATGCGGGGATCCATCCAAGACGCGTGCTCCGAACGCACGACATTAAAAAATAAGAAGAGAGATAAGAGAGATAAGAAAGAAAAAGCAGTCGTCAACCACGTTATTCAGCGTGTTAGCACGATGGTCTTATAGGGAAGTGGATTGCGTGCTGACCAGCTCGGACTAAAATGGGTCCATGCAGGGGCTTTGTGGGGCCCACCGTGACGTATGGATTTTATCTGCGCCGCTCATCCATTTTTCCATATCATTTTAAGCATATGAGACCAAAAATGAAGTATATTTAATACTTAAGTGGACAACACCACAAGAAACAACCATGATAATGATGCCTACAGTTGAAAAAACCTCCTAGGGCCCACCGTAATGTTTATTTTCCGTCCAGCTTATATATAAGGTCATGCAGTTCTAGATAAAGGGAAAACACAAATGTCAGATTGTGCCAAAACTTCCATCACTCTTGAAAAGATTTCAATGGTAGGCGTTTAACCACCACTGTTTCTTTTTTATAGT
This sequence comes from Magnolia changhungtana, assembly GCA_030180095.1. Classification (NCBI taxonomy): domain Eukaryota; kingdom Viridiplantae; phylum Streptophyta; class Magnoliopsida; order Magnoliales; family Magnoliaceae; genus Magnolia; species Magnolia changhungtana. The sequence goes on along the minus strand of JASAUF010000161.1, from coordinate 6,480,306 downwards.
CCAACTTGTGCTTTAAATCTGCCTCATTCTTGTGCTCATGCCCTAAATTAATTTGCAAAATGGATGGACTGCGTAGATATAACACATACATCATGGTTGGGCCATACGACCTTGCCACATGTACGGTGGAAAGATAGCTCGACCAAAGTTCGGTGTTCCGGCTCTACCGTATCATATTTGTGTCATTTATGAGCATCTATGGACGCTAGGTTAAATGCCTCTTGGAGCAATGGATTGAGACGGACGCAACTTGCATGTGCCGCGCCCATCAGAAGTTCTATCGTCCGGGCAGGGCTCCGTGAGTCCCATCGTGATGTAAGTATTTTATTCGTAACGTTCATCGCTTTTCTCATGTCATTTGAAGGTATTATCCTAAAAATAAAGCAGGACCACATCTTCAGTGGACGACAGTAAAGAAAGCCGCATTGATTATAACGCCCATCATTGAAACCTTTCTAAGGGTCACCGTTATGTGTTTTTTTACCATACAGCCTATTTATAACGTCACGTAGTTATGTCTTTTGTTACCATACAATCTATTCATAAGGTTACGTAGACTTCGATGAAATGAAAACGCAAATATCAGCTTGATCCGAAACTTCCCTATCTCCCAAGAAATTCTTAATGGTGAACGTTCAATCCTTACTTTGTGGTCCACTTAAGCCCTTGATCTATTTCATTTTTTGTCTCATACGTTAAAATGAGATGAGAAAAACGATGAACAGTGTGGATAAAGCACTTATATCACAGTGGGTCCCACAGATCCCTAATCCGTCCGGGCGAGGTAGGACGCAATCAGCGTCCACTGCAAGAATATAAAACCAGGAAAATCAAACTTAGGTAGGCCACACTGCACGAAAAAGAGGGTATAGAATGAAACTGTGGAAGCGGATTGGCTGGTGTACCACACACTACCGATCTAGCTGGTGTGGGTACGCGCCGTGGGAAGACAAGCGATGACCCGCCAATGGATCTTTCTGAGTTGTATTAACGGCTCAAAGGAGATCAAAGTTACATGGCCCAAAAATGATGTGTTTATCGTATCTTTATAGTTCATCCATATGGAGAGATCATTCTATATCTTGATTACTAAAATAAGTAATTTCCAAGGCTCAGGTGGACCACACCACACAAAACAGTTAAGGGCCACAAAAGTTTTCGATCAAGCTGGTATTTGCGTTTTCCCTTCTTTAATGTCTGCTTTAGCACATGAACAAATTGGATTTCAAATAAACATCACGGCGGACCTTTGGAAAGTTTCAACGGTGGGCATCATGACCTAAAATGATCTTTCAAAATGTATAGACGGTGTGGATACAAAATATACATCATGGTGGGGTCTACATAAGTTGGTGACGTCACTTCAATAGCGAACACCCACTGTCAGTAATGTGCGTGTCTGAATCGGGACCATCCATCTTCGTGGATCATATTGTTGATGGAAAATGGTTCCTATAATCAGACCAATTGAATAATCCTATTCATTCGATTTATCCCCTCCAAACGCAGATCCCTGTGGGCCACCGTGGTGTATACGCCTTACATCCATGCTGTCCATCAGTTTTGACAGATCATTTGTTGGCATGGTACAAAACATGAAGCAGATCCATATATAAGGTGGATCACACCACATGAAACAGTGTTGATTGACCGTTAAAAACTTCTTTGTGGACCACCTGAGATTGAACCTGCTTATTTTTTGGATCACGCCCTAAAGTCAGCTGCAAAACGGATGGACGAATTGGATGTAAGTCACATAAATCAAGTTGGGACCCACAATCAGGAATCCACCGACCTCAGTGGATGCGGGATCCATCCAAGCCGCGTACTCCATACGCACACCATTAAAAAATAATAAAATAATAAGAGACAAAATAAAGGAAAAAGCAACCTTCAACCTCGTTAGGTAAGCGGATTCAGCGCTGACCAGCTCGGACGAAAATGAGTCTTTGTGGGGCCCACCGTGATGTATGGACTTTATCTGCGCTACTCATCCATTTTTCCATATCATTTTAGCGTGTTACACAAAATGAGAAGTAGATTTAATACTCAGGTGGACCACACCACATGGTGAAAACTTTTAAAGCCCACTGTCATGTTTCTTTTAACCTGTCCATAAGGTCACATAGTTCTGGAAGGGAAAACACAAATGTCAGCTTGAGCCAAACCTTCTGTACCTCTTGAGAAGATTTCAATGGTAGGCGTTTATAAGTCGCCACTGTTTCTTGTTTATAGTTCACTTGTGCCACGTGTCTGACTTATTTTTGAGCCCATGCCCTAAATTCATCTGGAAAAATGGACGGACAACATAGATATATGACATATATCATGGCTGGCCCTGCAATCCGGGTAGGCAAAAGAGGTAATTCTTAGGGGCTGTTTAGGCTCGTGGATTTGGAACTCCCTGTATAGGAAAAGTAACTATGTATGGTATATTTAGTGGGGTTTGAATTTAATTACTAAATTAATTTTAATATTTCTAATTTGTGAACATATGTAATGTTTGACATAATTGTTGTAATAAGCCTGTAAAATATATGTTTTTTTTTCCGAAAATGATGAAATTTAATGGACGATAAGCATGAGAATATGTTTGAGTGACTAACCAATGATTTTAACTCTTGACTTACATGAAAAATGTTTGGACGGTGCTGATCATCCTATTAAAGTAATTATAGTGATGGAATTGATAAACTAATTATTTTGAAATATCATTAGTGGGCCTAGTGCCCATTAGAGCATTAGCCTAGTGTTGCACATGCATATAACTTTTGGAAGGATTTCAGAAGTAATCCAAGCATGGAACGTGATTTCAAACCCTATTTTTAAGGGGATTTGAAAACCTCGGTTACTTTACAGTGACAAACAACCAATAGATTTGAAATCCCTCAACTAGTGCAAAATAGGATGGATATTCCTATATGCTGTACTTTGATTGGTCACATCATCACAACATGTATGGTGGAAAGATGGCTCAACCAAAGTTCCGTGTTCCTTCTCCACCTTATCATATACGTGTCGTGGCTGCTAGGTTAAATGCCCCATGGGGCAATGGATTGAGACGGACGCAATATGCATATCCCCATCCCATTAGGATTGAAGAGGACGTAATTTCTTGTAATGATGGTGTTGTCTCCCAAACACATCGCAGGCTAATTTGGACGGATTGGGATGGATTACTGTTTAATCGAATAATATTGTCAGGCTCCATCATTTGATCAGATCACCTGCCCTGTTTGGGACGCCCGGCCATTCCAATCCATCCAATCCTTTCCACTACCATCTAATCCTTCAATCAGGAAACGGGCCCTTAGTTACTATATATATATATATATACGCCGGCGATATATATATATCATATATATATAACAATATATATAATTAATATATTTAAATAAAAAAAGGAAGATTCAAAACTTAAGTAGGCTACACGGACGTTGATTTCCTGCGAAAGCCTTCCTCAAAAAGTTTTTGCCCAAGATTCCGTGTTCATCCTACATAGTTGTTTGTCTATCCTTTTTTTAAGCTCATTTCACCATGTGAGACTAAAGTTGAGAAGGATCGAAAACTCAAATGGGCCACACGAGAGGAAACAGTGAAAATTTAGTGACCACAGTTAGAAATATTTTTATGTCCAGAGAGGTTTTTAACGATATAATTTTATTTTTATTTTTTTATTTTTTCACTTTATCTAAGTGAAAATGACCTTATAAATGGTTTAGAAGGCATATAAACAGCAAGATAGGGCCAGGAAGGTTTCAATGGTAGGCATTCCTTTCTCACTGTTTCATCTCCTTGAGTTTTGGATCTACTTATTTTTGGTAGAATGTTTTAAAATGAGGTCAAAAAATGGATGGATGGCTTTGATTTGTCACAAACATCGCAGCGCCCCACCTAGAATCCTTGCGCAGGAACTTCCTGCCAGAGGCTTTCGCAGAAATCCGCGTCCAGCCATACCGCATGGAACAGGAAACGGATTGGCTACTTCCCCTGCCACCAGCCGATGGCTGGTGGTGGGAGTGGGCTCCACCATGATGTATGTGTTTCATCGATGCCGTCCATCTATATTTCTAGATCATTTTATAGTATTACAAAAAAAATTAGGTATATCCCAATCTCAAGTGGACCACATTATAGGAAACAGTGTTGAATGAACGTCAACCATTAAAAACTTTTTAGGGCCCATAAAAGTATTAGATGAAGCTGATCTTTGTTTTTTTTTTCCTTCATCTGGGTCTTTATGACGTAATCTACAGATTGGATGTCAAATAAATAGTACAGCGGGCCTTAGTAGGATTTAATTGATGGATATCCAATCACTATTGTTTTCCTGCGGTGTGATCCACCTGAGATTTTTATCCCTCTACTTTTTGGGATAAAGCTCTAAAATCATCTTTAAAAATGGATGACAAACAGGTGGGGCCCAATACCTACCACCAGCCACGATGAAAATGCATACATCATGGTGGGCCACACCACCGATTTAGCTGGTCACCTGTCACCAACCACCAGCCCAACCGTACTTTCATTCGAAGAGCTTGTGATAAGGCTTGAACCAAAAAATAAGATATCGTCAAGTCCACACTGCAAAAAAAAACAGTAAGTTTTGGATCAATATGATACTTTTTTTTCAATATGATACTTTTTTTTTTTTCCTTTTCATGTATGTGTGACCTTATGAATTGATTGGATGGAAAATAAACATTTTGTTGAGCTCTATGAAATGTTTTAATGGTGAGAATCATTGTCCCACTGCTATTTGTGGTGTGGTCCACTTAATATTTGGATATGAATTATTTTTTGATTCATGCTCTAAAATGATCTTTAAAAACGGATGAACGGTTTGGATATAATAAATACATCATCGTGAGGGCCATGTAACTTTGATCTCCTCTGAACCGTTCGTACAGCTCGATCTCGAGGAGCAGCAGTTCTCTTCTTCGCATGACACGTACTCACACCAATCAGATCGGTGGTGGGTACACCAGCCAATCCGTGGTATTAACCATATGAATGGTTTGGATGGTATATAAACATCACGACTGATTTCAGTAAGGTTTCAACAGTAAATTTCCGTTCTAACTGTTTGGTATGGTGTTGCTTACCTGAGTTTTAAATCTGCCTTATTTTTAGATTCCTATCAGTTTACTGATGAACATAATAGATTTATCACATAAATCAAAGGACCCTATATATATATATATATATATATATATATATATATATATATATATATATATATATATATGGAAAAAATACTTATACGTTCGACCTTACCGTAGGCTTCCGTAAGGTTGAGCGTTGTCACAATGCTGGCCGTTGGATTCAGAATTTTGAAATCAACGGCTACAGTCGAGACGGGATTTTCCCGTGAGAGATTGGTCGTTTCAGTTACATTGAATCCCTACCCTAGCAACCTTCTCTCTATCGCCCTCGTTACCTACCAGCAGTAGAAACCCTGTCCAACCCTCTCTCTACCTCAATCCCTGCCACTCTCCCCCTCAATCACACCACGCAGTGACCTCAGTGTGCGGCCCTCTCTCTCTCTCTCTCTCTCTCTCTCTCTCTCTCTCTCTCTCTCTCTCTCTCTCCCTCCCTCCCTCAATCGGTACCACCGGCCGCGGCCCGCTCCACCTCTCTCTCCCTCCTTCTCTACCTCAATCGATACCACCAGCCGTGGCCACCTCCACCTCTCTCTCCCTCCTTCTCTCCCTCAATCGGTACCACCAGCTGCGGCCACCTCCACCTCTCTCTCCATCATTACCTACCACCACGTTGTGCAGCCTCAGATTACAGGTAAGACCCCTACCACCACGCGGTGTAGCCTCGGATCGAGCCTTACAGGTAAGTCTCTGTTTTTGGTATTTTCCCTTTTTTTTTTTTTTTTTTTTTTGAGATGCTCTGGATCCAGGTTGAGTGCAGGGCATGGACCAAACTCGCTCTGGATCCAGTTCGGATTTAGGCGATGATTTGGATGGTCCATAACTATTAGACTTGGAATTTTGGAGGAACCATTTTGAAACTGAAGCTTCCCTGATTCCAAACCCAAATCAATATCAGTTTTTGCATGTAAAAGAAAAAAAAAAAAAAAAAAAAGGTTTGTTTTATCTATTTTTTTTTTTTTTTTTGTAAAATTTACTTTTGTATTTTTAATTGGTGAAGCCAGTAACCTTGTTGACTTGGACAGTTGCAAAAGATTGCTAATGTTATTATTTTGTTTTTAATTGAAACAAAATAGTTATTACTTTCTCCTAATTAGTGATTAATTGGGTTGATTCAAGGGTTACCTCATCATTATGTTTTTACAATTAAATAATTTTTTTTTTTTTTGTATGCTCGTTGATTTCAATTCCTAGAATTATATAGAAGAGAGTAATTTGATACTTTTGTAGAATATGCCAATATGATTCACCAGATTAAGCTAAGGGTTGTTATTGTTTTTTTTTTCTTTTATATTTTTTCTTCTTTATTTATAAATAGTAATTTTTGTGCCCTCATATTTATTTCGTAGCTTTTGATTAACCAAATTTATGTTTACTTTGAACTTTTAGTTGGGGAAATGGAGTCACAACCTAATGCAGGTGTAGAGAATCATAATGGACACCAGACAAATCATAAGGGATTTACTTTTGTATAAAATATCACAAGGGATTATCATAGTTCCAGTTGTTAGTGGGCAGGACTTAGGCCTAGATATTGAATTGTCGGGCTGGACGCGTTCAAAATTTTGTAGTTGCTTGGCCTAGGCCCAACATATCTACAGCCCCGATTATACATGCCAACATTTTGAAACTGAAGCTTCCCTGATTCCAAACCCAAATCAATATCAGTTTTTGCATGTAAAAGAAAAAAAAAAAGGTTTGTTTCATCTGTTTGTTTTTTTTTTTTTTTTGTAAAATGTACTTTTGTATTTTTAATTGGTGAAGCCAGTAAACCTTGTTGACTTGGACAGTTGCAGAAGATTGCTAGTAGCCTTGTATTATTGTATCTAGTGCCAACACTTGTTCCATAACCTGAGATTCTAACAAATATCCTAATCTTGCTAAGCATACTTCTTGAAATACTTTCTACTGTATGCAATTCATGTAATCCTTCACTAAATATCACAATCCAATAAACAATTGTATGTTGTTAAGTTCTGTTATTATTGTTTTTATTGTTTTGTTTTTAATTGAAACAGAATAGTTATTGCTTTCTCTCCTTTTTTTTCTTTTAATTGGGCTGATTCAAGGGTTACTTCATCATTATGTTTATACAATTAAATAATTTTTTTTTGCATACTCATTGATTTCAATTCCTAAAATTATATATAAGAGAGTTATTTGATACTTTTGTAGAATATGCCAATATGATTCAATAGATTAAGCTAAGGGTTGTTATTGTTTTTTTTTTTTTTCTTTTATATTTTTTATTCTTCATTTATAAATAGTAATTTTTATGCTCTCATATTTATTTTGTAGCTTTTGATTAACCGAATTTATGTTTACTTTGAACTTGTAGTTGGGGAAATGGAGTCACAACCTAATGCAGGTGTAGAGAATCATAATGGACACCAGACAAATTATAATGAGCACCAGACAAATCATAATGAAGAAACAATCTCACATCCATATGATTTCATTCCAGAAGCACCCAAGGAAGTGAAACCAATAGTTGGTATGGTGTTCATTTCTGAAAATGTTGTGTATAATTTTTACAATGAATATGCTAGATGGTGTGGATTTAGTATACGAAAAGGTTCAACGCGGAATAGTATGAAAACATGTGAAACAATTATGCGAAGTTTTATATGTTCTAAGGAAGGGTATCGACATCGTAAGCATATAGAAGCAACAATCATAAAAAGAGACTAAGAGCCATGACAAGATGTAATTGCAAGGCAAAGATTGTAGTTCATAAGAATGGATCAGATAGATGGGAAGTTAAGACATTTGTGGAAGCACATAGTCACAATTTAATGAGTCCAAGCAAGGTTCATTGTTTACGATCACATCAACATTTTACAGATTCTCATAAGGTTGTCATGGATAACATGAGAAAAGCAGGTATTGGCGCAGCTAAAGTGTAAAATTTTTTTACAAATGAAGTTGGAGGACCTGAGAAAATGGGTTTTATTGATGAAGATACAAGAAATGCTCTGAAAATTCAAAGGCGTGACAAACATGGCAAAAGTACTCAAGAGTTGCTTCTTTACTTTCGAAATAAACACAATAATGATGATAATTTTACTTATGCAATCCAAATTGACAATGAATGTAGATTGACATCTTGTTTTTGGGCGAATAATATTTCAAAAATAGACTATGAAGCTTTTGGTGACGTTGTATGTTTTGACACAACATATAAGACAAATGAATTTGATATGCCTTTTGGTCCATTTGTTGGAGTCAACCACCATAAGCAATCTATCTTATTTGGTGTTGGGCTTCTGTTTGGTGAAACCATTGAAGATTTCAAATGGTTATTTTAATCATGGTTACAAGCTATGGGTGGGAAGCTTCCAAAGGCCATAATCACAGATCAGGATCCATCAATTGCAGCAACAATTGCAAGTGTATTTCTGAATACCGAGCATAGGTTGTGCATGTGGCACATTGTTCAGAAGCTTCCAGAGAAGTTAGGTAAAGTAATTAATGAGAACCCATCATTCAACACTGATTGGAGAAATTGTGTATATATGTGCGATGAAGAAGCCGAATTTGATGCATTATGGTCGAAAATGATTATAGATTATAACCTTGAAGAAAATAAATGGCTACAAGATTTGTACACGATACGTAAAATGTGGATTCCAGCTTATGTCAAGAAAACGTTTTATGCAGGGATGTCAACGACACAACGGAGTGAAGGCATGGATGCCTTCTTTGATTATTTTGTAAGTCATAAGTCAACATTATTAGAATTTGTAGAAGGATATGATCGCGCTTTACAGAAACATCGGCATAATGAGTTGAAATCGGATTGTGACACTTTATATAGTATACCTGTAGCAATAACCTTGATCGATATTGAAACAGAGATGGCAAAATTTTTTATAAGAGAAGTATTTTATGACTTTCAAGTAGAAGTGAAGGAAAATGCTTTACTTGTTAATAAGTTGGCAGTAAGGGAAGGACCATTAAGTAAATATAATATATTCGACTATAAAAGGAATGATAAAATGTATACAATTATTTGGAACCATGATGAACGGTTCGGTTCTTGTACTTGTCAGAGCTTCGAATTTCGTGGGATTGTTTGCAGGTATTTATTAGTTGTGTTCAAGGAAGAATCCATCATAAAAATGCCTTCTCATATATACTTAAAAGGTGGACACGTAATGCGAAAGAAAAAAATAAAAGTGACTCAACTCATCTGTCTTCAAACATTGATGAGTCAACCATCTTGGGCGCAGTAAAATATCTCGTATGATGAACTATTTAATAAATGAAGGAACGAGGACTCCATAAATAATGGAACCTGTGTTATCAGCTTTAGAAGATTTGGTTGCAAATGTTCGTCAAAAATGTGGAGTCGAAGAAGAAACCAGTATTGACAAGAATGTTGAGGGTGGTGAAAGCAATCTATTGTTCAATGCACATTCTAAGAACTCTTACGTAGTACTTGATCCAACGATTGTTAGTACTAAAGGCCGAACGAGTAAAAGATTTATATCTGGCAGGGAGGAGAATAGTAAGTTATGTCGTGGGTGTAACAAGTGGGTTATTGGGCATGATAAACAAAATTGTCCTATATATAACCAACTTGATAATGCATCTGAAGAAGTGAGGTATATATATATATATTTTTCTTGTATTTTTATTTGGTTTCTTACATACATTGCATTATTTTAAACTAGATTCATTATCTCCACAGTTATGGCACTAACGTTGAAAGAGGAAAGGGAAAAGCAATTGGTAGGCCAAGAGGAAAACATATAGTACAGGGTCGTGGTAGGATGTTAAATCAAGGTAATTAAAAAATAACTATCAAGGCATTTATTAATGAATGCTTATTATATACTTTTGATTTTCATGTACTTATATAATCTCACATGATTAGATTGATCGATACCAAAGGCATGATGTCTTAAATGTCTACAAGCTTGTGCCATCGACTACATGTGAATTCTAACCCTTTTATTAAAACAATAACTTAAATATTTGTTCTTTTCCTTTTGATGCCTATATTTTTTGGTTCTTTTCCTTTTCATGCATATAGGTAAGTTTCAATGGATGTATAACTGAAAATTTTTCTGGTCGTTTTGTATGCTAGAATAACTTGAAATTGTTTACTAAGAAGATACCTATTATAGATCACGGAGTTGTTGAAGCATCCACTACTCTTAATGTGGATGATGTGTATTGATTTCATTTTCATGGCAATAACGTGCATTTTTTATTTTTATTTTCGATTATCATATTCTTATTATAAAATATTTGCGTGCATGTTTTAAGGACAGTGAAACATTCAATTGTTGTTGATCGGTGTTTTAAGGTTGTTGAAATTTTGAATAACATTTTCTTTTTTCTAATAACATACATAGAAGTAAATAAGTGAGAAATATTAATTGTCTAATAACATACATAGAAGTAAATAACGTGCATTTTTTATTTTTTATTTCTCACTTATTTACTTGCTTTATAGACAGAAAATCTTGAAATCATACCAAGATAATTAATATTTCTTGAAATCATACCAAGACAATTAATATTTCTCATTTAAAATGCACGTTATTTACTTCTATGTATGTTATTAGATAATTAATATTTATCACTTATTTACTTCTGTGTATGTTATTAGAAAAAAGAAAATGTTATTCAAAATTTTAACGACCTTAAAACACCGATCAACAACAATTGAATGTTTCACTGTCCTTAAAACATGCACGCAAATATTTTATAATAAGAATATGATAATCGAAAATAAAAATAAAAAATGCATGTTATTGCTATGAAAATGAAATCAATTCATATAGTCCACATTAAGAGTAGTGGATACTTCAACAACTCCGTGATCTATAATAGGCATCTTCTTAGTAAATAATTTCAAGTTATTCCTGCATACAAAACGGCCATAAAAATTTTCAGTTATACATCTATTGAAACTTACCTATATGCATGAAAAGGAAAAGAACAAAAAAATATTGGCATCAAAAAGAAAAGAACATATATTTAAGTTATTGTTTTAATAAAAGGGTTAGAATTCACATGTAACTGATGGCGCAAGCTTGTAGACATTTAAGACATCATGCCTTTGGTACCGATCAATCTAATCATGTGAGATTATATAAGTACATGAAAATCGAAAGTATATAATAAGCATTCATTAATAAATGCCTTGATAGTTATTTTTTAATTACCTTGATTTAACATCCTACTACGACCATGTACTATATTTTTTCCTCTTGGCCTACCAACTGCTTTTCCCTTTCCTCTTTCAACGTTAGTGCCATAACTGTGGAGATAATGAATCTAGTTTAAAATAATGCAATGTATGTAAGAAATCAAATAAAAATACAAGAAAAAATATATATACCTGGCTTCTTCAGATGCATTATTAAGTTGGTTATATATAGGACAATTTCGTTTATCATGCTCAATAACCCATTTGTTACACCCACGACATAACTTACTATTCTCCTCCCTACCAGATATAAATCTTTTACTCGTTCGGCCTTTAATACTAACAACCGTCGGATCAAGTACTACGTAAGAGTTCTTAGAATGTGCATTGAACAATAGATTGCTTTCACCACCCTCAACATTCTTGTCAATACTGGTTTCTTCTTCGACTCCACATTTTTTATGAACATTTGCAACCAAATCTTCTAAAGCTGATAACACAGGTTCCATTATTTCTGGAGTCCCCGTTCCTTCATTTATTAAATAGTTCATCATACGAGATATTTTACTGCACCCCAAGATGGTTGACTCATCAATGTTTGAAGACAGATGAGTTGAGTCACTTTTATTTTTTTCTTTCGCATTACGTGTTCACCTTTTAAGTATATAATGAGAAGGCATTTTTCTTCCTTGAACACAACTAATAAATGCCTGCAAACAATCCCACGAAATTTGAAGCTCTGACAAGTGCAAGAACCGAACCGTTCATCATGGTTCCAAATAATTGTATACATTTTATCATTCATTCTATAGCCGAATATATTATATTTACTTAATGGTCCTTCCCTTACTACCAACTTATTAACAAGTAAAGCACTTTCCTTCACTTCTACTTGAAAGTCATAAAATACTTCTCTTGTATAAATTTTTGCCATCTCTGTTTCAATATCGATCAAGGTTATTGCTACAGTTATACTATATAAAGTGTCACAATCCGATTTCAACTCATTATGCCGACGTTTCTGTAAAGCGCGATCATATCCTTTTACAAATTCTAATAACGTTGACTTATGACTTACAAAATAATCAAAGAAAGCATTCATGCCTTCACTCCGTTGTGTCGTTGACATCCCTGCATAAAACATTTTCTTGACATAAGCTGGAATCCACATTTTACGTATCGTGTACAAATTTTGTAGCCATTTATTTTCTTCAAGGTTATAATCTACAATCATTTTTGACCATAATGCATCAAATTCGGCTTCCTCATCGCACATATATACACAATTTCTCCAATCAGTGTTGAATGATGGGTTCTCATTAATTACTTTACCTAACTTCTCTGGAAGCTTCTGAACAATGTGCCACATGCACAACCTATGTTCGGTATTCGAAAATACACTTGCAATTACTGCTACAATTGCTGGATCTTGATTTGTGATTATGGCCTTTGGAAGCTTCCCACCCATAGCTTGTAACCATGATTGAAATAACCATTTGAAATCTTCAATGGTTTCACCAAACAGAAGCCCGACACCAAATAAGATAGATTGCTTATGGTGGTTGACTCCGACAAATGGACTAAAAGGCATATCAAATTCGTTTGTCTTGTATGTTGTGTCAAAACATACAACGTCACTAAAAGCTTCAGTCTATTTTTACAATATTATTCGCCCAAAAACAAGATGTCAATCTACATTCATTGTCAATTTAGATTGCATAAGTAAAATTATCATTCTTGTGTTTATTTTGAAAGTAAAGAAGCAACTCTTGAGCACTTTTACCATGTTTGTCACGCCTTTGAATTTTTAGAGCATTTCTTGCATCTTCATCAATAAAACCCATTTTCTCAGGTCCTCCAGCTTCATTTGTAAAAAAATTTAACACTTTAGCTGTGTCAATACCTGCTTTTCTCATGTTATCCATGACAACCTTATGAGAATCTGTAAAATGTCGATGTGATCGTAAACAATGAACCTTGCTTGGACTCATTAAATTGTGACTATGTGCTTCCACAAATGTCTTAACTTCCCATCTATCTGATCCATTCTTGTGAACTACAATCTTTGCCTTGCAATCACATCTTATCATGGCTCTTGGTCTCTTTTTATGATCCGTTGCTTCTATATGCTTACGATGTCGATACCCTTCCTTAGAACATATAAAACTTCGCATAATTATTTCACTTGTTTTCATACTATTCTGCGTTGAACCTTTTCGTATACTAAATCCACACCATCTAGCATATTCATTGTAAAAATCATACGCAATACTTTCAGAAATGAACACCATACCAACTATTTGTTTCACTTCCTTGGGTGCTTCTGGAATGAAATCATGTGGATGTGAGATTGTTTCTTCATTATGATTTGTCTGGTGTTCATTATGATTTGTTTGGTGTCCATTATGATTCTCTACACCTGCATTAGGTTGTGACTCCATTTCCCCAACTACAAGTTCAAAGTAAACATAAATTCGGTTAATCAAAAGCTACGAAGTAAATATGAGGGCATAAAAATTACTATTTATAAATGAAGAAGAAAAAATATAAAAGTAAAAAAAAAAAAAAAAACAATAATAACCCTTAGCTTAATCTATTGAATCATATTGGCATATTCTACAAAAGTATTAAATAACTCTCTTCTATATAATTTTAGGAATTGAAATCAATGAGCATGCAAAAAAAAAAATTGTTTAATTGTAGAAACATAATGATGAAGTAACCCTTGAATCAGCCCAATTAAAAGAAAAAAAAGGAGAGAAAGCAATAACTATTCTATTTCAATTAAAAACAAAACAATAACAATAATAATAGAACTTAACAACATACAATTGTTTATTGGATTGCGATATTTAGCGAAGGATTACATGAATTGCATACAATAGAAAGTATTTCAAGAAGTATGCTTAGCAAGATTAGAATATTTGCTAGAATCTCAGGTTATGGAACAAGTGTTGGTACTAGATACAATAATACAAGGCTACTAGCAATCTTCTGCAACTGTCCAAGTCAACAAGGTTTATTGGCTTCACCAATTAAAAATACAAAAGTAAATTTTACAAAAAAAAAAAAAAACCAGATAAAACAAACCTTTTTTTCTTTTACATGCAAGAACTGATATTGATTTGGGTTTGGAATCAGGGAAGCTTCAGTTTCAAAATGTTGGCATGTATAATCGGGGCTGTAGATATGTTGGGCCTAGGCCAAGCAACTACAAAATTTTGAACGCGTCTAGCCCAACAATTCAATATCTAGGCCTAAGTCCTGCCCACTAACAACTGGAACTGTGATAATCCCTTGTGATATTCTATACAAAAGTAAATTCCTTATGATTTGTCTGGTGTCCATTATGATTCTCTACACCTGCATTAGGTTGTGACTCCATTTCTCCAACTAGAAGTTCAAAGTAAACATAAATTCGGTTAATCAAAAGCTACGAAATAAATATGAGGGCACAAAATTTATTATTTATAATTGAAGAAGAAAAAATATAAAAGAAAAGAAAATAAAAAAAAAACAATAACAACCCTTAGCTTAATTTGGTGAATCATGTTGGCATATTCTACAAAAGTATCAAATTACTCTCTTCTATATAATTCTAGGAATTGAAATCAACGAGCATATAAAAAAAAATAAAAATTTATTTAATTGTGAAAACATAATGATGAAGTAACCCTTGAATCAACACAATTAATCACTAATCAGGAGAAAGCAATAACTATTCTGTTTCAATTAAAAACAAAACAATAACACTAGCAATCTTTTGCAATTGTCCAAGTCAACAAGGTTACTGGCTTCACCAATTAAAAATACAAAAGTAAATTTTACAAAAAAAAAAAAAAAAAAAAAAAAACAGATAAAACAAACCTTTTTTTTTTTACTTTTACATGCAAAAACTAATATTGATTTGGGTTTGGAATCAGGGAAGCTTTAGTTTCAAAATGGTTCCTCCAAAATTCCAAGTCTAATAGCTATGGACCGTCCCAAATCCTTAAATCCAGAACCTAGATCCAGAGCCGAGTTTGGTCCATGCCCGGACCACAACACGGATCCGAGAGCATCTCAAAAAAAAAAAAAAAAAAAAAAAAAAAAAAAAAAACAGAAAAAATACCAAAAATAGAGACTTACCTGTAAGGCTCAATCCGAGGCCGCATTGCGTGGTGGTAGGGTCTTACACATGTCCGAGGCGCACAATGTGGTGGTAGGTAATGATGGAGAGAGAGGTGGAGGCGGCCGCGATCGGTGGTACCGATTGAGGGAGAGAAGGAGGGAGAGAGAGGTGGAGGTGGCCGCGGCTGGTGGTATCGATTGAGGTAGAGAAGGAGGGAGAGAGAGGTGGAGCTGGCCGCGGCTAGTGGTACCGATTGAGGGAGAGAAGGAGCGAGAGAGAGAGAGAGAGAGAGAGAGAGAGAGAGAGAGGGGCGCATGCGGAGGTCACTCGTGGCAGGGATTGAGGGGGAGAGTGGCAGGGATTGATGGAGAGAGAGGGCTGGACGGAGTTTCTACTACTGGTAGGTAACGAGGGCGATAGAGAGAAGGTTGTTGGGGTAGGGATTCAATGCAACCGGAACGACCGGTCTCTCACGGGAAAATCCCGTCTCGACTGTAGCCGTTGACTTCAAAATTCTGAATCCGATGGCCAACATTGTGACAACGCTCGACCTTATGGAAGCCTATGGTAAGGTCGAGTGTATAGTACCTTTTCCCTATATATATATATATATATATATATATATATATATATATATATATATATATATATATATATATATATATATATATATATATATACCAAAAACAAGAACTTGATGCAAATGTGGGGAGGGATCTTGATTTCCCCGCAAGAGCCCTTTCGCGTGAAGTTTCTGTGCAAGAAACTTAGGTGGGGCCCACCGTGAAGTTTTTGAGAAATCTAATTCGTCCATCCATTTTCTGAGATCATTTTAGGACTTGAGACGAAAATTGAGCAGTATCCAAGACTCAAATGGGCCTCACTAAAGGAAAATGTGGTCAGGGAAATTCCTACAATTGAAACCTCTCTAAGGTCAACAATTATGTTTAAATGCAATCCATACCGTTCATAATGTCATTATTACGGGGATGAACTGAAAAAACAAATATTACCTTGATTCAAAACTTTTGTGGCCCCACGAATATTTCAATTGTGGAAGTTCAATCCTCACTTTTTCGGCTCATTTGGGTATCGGATCCTGCTCATTTTTTATCTATTGTAATAAAATGAGCTCACAAAAATGGATGGACGGTGTGGATTTCTCACAGACTTCATGATGGGCCCCACCTATGTTTCCAGTGCAGAAACTTCCTCCAAAAGCTTTTGCAGGAAATCCGTCTGTAGCCATGAACGTGCAGGTATGTGGACCGGCCCACCGTGATGTATCTGTTTATCCACGCTGTCCATCCCTTCTCCAATATCATTTTATGCGTAGGCCCACCCATGGAACTGACTGTTTGTGGCCAGAGAGGGGCGAGGTGAGACCGGATTTGCTACTCGCCCTGCCACCCGCCCCATGTCTGATGGTCGGTGATCTATGTGGGACTCACCATGATATATGTGTTTCATCCATTTTTACAAATCATTTTAGGGCTTGATCCCAAAAATGAGAGGGATATAAATCTCAGGTGGACCACACCACACAAAAACAATAATGATTGGATATCCACCATTAAAATCATCTTAAGGTCCAGTGTACTGTTTATTTGACATACAATCTGTTAATTAGGTCATACAGACCCGATGAATGTAAAAAAGAAATATCAGCTTGATCCAAAACTTTTATGGCTCCTAAAATTTTTTTAATGGTCGACATGCATTCAACACTGTTTCCTGTAATGTGGTCCAGCTAAGGTTGGGATATGCCTCATTTTTTATTTCATATAATAAAATGATCTACAAAAATAGATGGACTGCATGGATGAAATAAATACATTATGGTGGGGCCCACATAGCACCGACCAACAGCCATTGGCCGGTGGTAGTGGAGTAACCCATCCGTTTCGAAAGCCTAATGAGTTGCTCATGACGACTAGCGTTCTGAGTTCCGTTTCGAAAGCGGATTGTATACTGTGTTAGTCAGTACGCTCTTATGGTACTGAGTAAACTTAGTTGGGCCCACCCTGAATGTATGTCATTTATCTACCCCATTGATCCATTTTTTCATATTATTTAAGGGTTTAGCCCAAAATTTAATTATATATAAACCTCAAGTTGATCATATCATTGAAAAAAACAGTGGGATTAATGATTTCCACTGGTGAAAGTTTTCTGGCGCACAGTGATTTTTAATTGTCATCCAACCTATTGATAAGATTATAAAGATATGGATGAAGGGAAAACAGATATATAAGCTTGATCCAAAACTTCAGTGCCCTCCAAGAATTTTTCAATGGTAAACATTCAATTCATACTATTTCCTGTGGTGTGTTCCATTTAAGATTTGGATATGCTTAATTTTTAGGTTCAAGCACTAAAATTATCTTCCAAAATGGATGGACGGATGGGATAAAATGTATTAATCATGATGAACCTCACAATGTTTACTCAGTACGCTACTCCTAAGTTACTCAGTACGCTCTTATCGTACTTAGTAAACTCAGTTGGGCCCACCCTGTATGTGATTTATCTACACCACCCATCCATTTTTCATATCATTTAAGGTGTTAAGCCCAAAAAATTTAATTATATCTAAACCTCAGGTTAATCATACCACAGGAAACAGTGGAAACTTCCGTGCCCTCCAAGAATTTTTATTCCAAAATGGATGGATCGGACGGGAGCTTGTTAGTACACAACCATGTGTGTACACACACTCCATGTTAGCCATAGCCACCCTCGCTAGGGTTCGATGCCAATGAAGTATCTCCACTTAGTCTGACAGTTGAGCTATGGATCTGGCTATTGGATAAAAATATATTAATCATTAGCCTCCCATAGTTAGTACGCAATCCGCTTCCATCCGTGTCCCTCGACATACTGGATTCTTGATTGTGGTGCGCGGGAGTGGATTAGCTGTTACCGGGTTACACCTTACCATTAGGCCCATCTTGATGATTATTTGTATATCTACACCGTCCATCCGTTTCTCCAACCCGTTTTAAGATGGCCCCAAAACTTATGCTGATCCAATTCTCAGGTGGACCATACCATACGAGACAGTGGTGATTGAGTGCTTCACCATTAACAATTCCAAAGGGCCCATCCATCATAAGGTTTTCGTAATGTTTATTTCCAATCCAATCTGTTGATGTGAAGAAGATCTTTATGAAGAGAAAATGTAAAAATCAACTTAATTCAAAACTTTCGGGATCCATTAAAAAACCGTTTAATAACCATTCATGACTTCTTTTCATGATATGTTCCTCCTTATATTAAGATATGAGAAAATTACCACTGTAGACCCCACCTTTTATGCAGCGTCTTTTATGAAGAATCTAAAATTTACTATCCAGCTTAGTCCTTGCACGTACGAACAGAGCATTTGAGGACGAAAATACCCCTGCTTTTTAAGGTGATTTTTCGTTTCTGTGGATCTATGGCTACGGATTATAACAGTAGCCATCGATATTATAACCAAGGATATTTTCATCCTGAAATACTCCGTCCGTATGTACCTGGTCCAAGTTTGGAAAGGTAAGTTTTGGATCGCTGGATAAAAGGTGGGTCTACAGGGACGCAGATTGCGTCCTACCCCCGCTTTGTGGGGCCCATCATGATATAAGTGTTTTATCCATGCTGTTCATCGCTTTTCTCATATCATTTCAGGGTATGAGAGAGAAAAAATGAAGAATATAAAAATTTCAATGTATCACATCAAAGTAAGCTGCAGTGATTATGACACCCACCATTGAAACCTTTCTAAGGGCCACTGTGATGCTTTTTTACCGCATAAACTATTCATAATGTCATGCAGACGTGGATGAAGTGAAAACAAAAATATCAGCTTGATCTGAAACTTATCCAGCTCCCAAGAAGTTTTTAATGGTAGACGTTCAATCCCCACTTTGTGGTCCACTTAAGCTCTGGACTTGCCTCATTTTTTGGATCATACCATAGAATGATCTGACAAAAACAATTAATAGCATGGATAAAACACTTACATCACAGTGGGCCCCACAGAGTCCTGCCCGTCCGGATGACGCAATCCGCGTCCGGGTCTATGGCTTTAGATATTCTTAAAGTTGTTTGGAATTACTTGTGAAATAGGATGAAAAAACACAAGATATTCTTAAAGTTTTTTGGAATTACTTGTGAAATAGGATGAAAAAACACATAACAGCACCAATATACAACAAATACATCAAAGTGGGCCCCACACGGTAAGGGTAACACCCACTAATATGTCACCCAGGTAACAGGTAATCCCACTATGACCTAATAACAGATAATCCACTTCCATACTCTGGAAGCGGAAACGGATTGGCTAGCTACTTCCACTGCCACAGGCCAATGGCTGATGGTCGGTGCTTTATGGGCCTATCATAATGTATATGTTTCATCCATGCCATTCATCTATTTGGCTAGATCATTTTAGAGCATGACACCAAAAATTACGTATACCTCGATCTCAAGTGGACCACATTATTAGAAACAATGTTGAATGAGAGTCGATAATTAAAAACATTTTGGGCCCATAAAAGTTTTGGATCAAACTGATATTTGTTTTTTCCCTTCATCTAAGTCTTTATGACCTAATAAACAGATTGGATGTCAACTAAACAGTAAAGTGAGCCTTAGGATGATTTTAAGGTGATGGATATCCGATCACTATTGTTTTCCTATGATGTTGTCCACATGAGATTTATATCCCTCTTAGTTTTGGGTCATTTTATATAAAATGACCTGTAAAAATGGGTGAACCGCATAGATGAAACACATACATCATGGTAAGTCTCACTGAGAACCGACCATCAGCCACCGGGCTAGTGGCATGGAAGTAGCCAATCCGTTTCCGATGGGACGCGGATTTCCTGCGAACGCCTTTCGCAGGAAGATCTTGCGCTGGGATGCTAGGTGGGGTCCACTGTGATGTTTGTGATGAATCCATCTCGTCCATCCATTTTCTGAGATCAGTTTAGGACATGATACCGAAAATGATACATATTCAAAACTCAAGTGGGCCATATGAGAGGGAAAAGTAGGGAAAGAGTTTTCTACCGTTGAAACCTTCCCAGGCTTCGCATTGATTTTTATATGCCATCCAAACAGTTTATAAGATCATTCCCACTGGAATGAAGTGAAAACAAGAAAAAATTAGTATGATAAGAAACTTTTGTGACCTTAAAAATATTTCAACGGTGGTGACTGAATCACAACTGTTTCCTCTCGAGCGGCCCACTTGAGTTTTATATCCATCTGATTTTCAGTAGAATTTCCTAAAATGATATCAGAAAACGGATGAACGGGGTTGATTTATGATAAACATCAAGGTGGGCCCCACCTATATCCCAGCGCATCCCATTCGGATGGAAGCGGATTGTGTGGCGTGCCGCACGCCACCGACACACCACCGACTTCACGGTGTGTGTGACGTCATTAAGTTCTCCAAGCCCTCCACCACTATTTATGATTGAACACCTGAAAAGCTCCCAGGCGGCCGCAGATATTTTTGCATTAGTTGATACATGAGTTTTCTCTTAGATGTAAAACGAACATGGTGTGCCCTACGAGGTTTCAACGGTGGGCATGATTTTCCCACTACTTTATGAAGTGTAGTTTACATATAAGCTTTGGATCTGCCTATTTTTTATTTAGATATCATGGTGGGACACACATAACTTGCTGACTTCAACACACATTAAGTTCAGTGGTGTATGCAGCACCACCGGTTGGGCACCACTTGAGGTGATGCTAATCTAACAGGGTGTCACCCACTTCAGTACGGCCATTCTAATATTTCTAGAGAAACCCTAAAGTGCACTCGTGTTGCACAATAAGATGGGCAGCATGGTTAGCGGATTGCGCACCGAGTAATTCATTATGCTTTAAGTACCCTAAAATGAGCCGATAAAATTGATAGAGGGTGCAATGTGGGCCCAACATCATGTATATGTTTTATCTATGCCATTCATTCATTTTGCTTGCCTATTTTAGGATATGAGTCTAAAAATAAGTAGAGCTGTACACGAGTCTGACCCCAGCTTGAACTTGGCTCGGCTCGGTCCTCAAGCATGGCTGGCCAGCTCGGCTCGGTTCGATCAGGCTAGTTCGGGCCGAGATCGAGCCAAGATCAAGTCGACTTCGCTTGTGCAGCATTTTGACAAACACGTGAACTGCACCTTCAAATGCTTACTGTATGTAAAATAGCAGTAACAATTTTACATGTATTTCTTCAAACACTTTGTAGGAAACATCAAAATCAAGAAAAAAAAAGTATTTGTTCGTATACATACCTTCCTTGTCACCAACTGACACTTTGTTGAGTCATTTTATTGAACACTTGGTGAGCAACATCAATATCAAAGTAATCGAGTCACTGAACTGGTTCAATTCGAGCTGGGGTTCGATCCAAGTTGAGTTGAGCTCAGGCAAGCTCGAACTGGGTTCGAAATTTTTTCGAGCTAAAAAAATCAGCTCAACTCGGCTCGAACTCGATTTCAAACCGAGTCGAATCGAGCTTTTTCGAGTCAAGTCAAGCGAGCTAATTCAGCTAACTCGATTTGTGTACAACCCTAAAAATAAGGCCGTTTGAATGCTCAAGTGGACCACATGGCAGAAAACAATGGTGATTTAACCACCCTCATAAAAAATTTATTAGTGCCATAAAACATTAGATCAACCTGATATTTATATTTTCCCTTGAGTGCCTTCTATCAACAGGTTGGATGGCATGTAAACGTTACAATGAGCCTCATGAAGTTTTTAATTGTAGTCCTATTTCTCCGATCAAGAGTTATTATCGAAATAAAACTTATTATAAATAGTAAAAATGAAATTAAAATGGAGTTTTGACTGTCAATATGATAGAATCTCGCAAATTCAGCGTGGCAACTTGGTGTAGCGGGGTTGGGTGGCTGAAGTAGCTTCTCATAACCCAAAATCATATATGATACGTTGATTAACTTATTTAAGTTTGCGAGATATGCCTACTTTAGGTTATGATGGTACTCATCACTTTTGCCACGAATAGGGCCTTCAGTGTCTATCTTGGTTAAGAAAGTGTCCACGCTTCGATCTACATCGTGTGGTCCACTTGAGAATTGGATATGCCTCATTTTTTGCTCATGCTCTGAAAATTAGCTGAAAAAAATGAATGGTCATGTGTATAAAACACATACATCATGATAGGCCCCACGGATCACGTTGAGTACCACGTGGTAGCTACGTGCTACTAGCAGGGTCAGTGTTCAACACAGGTCGCTAACTTTGAAATTTACCTAAACTTGGGCCCCATTTTCATGAACTTTGCCCCACGTGTGTAGTAAAGTCGTCGATGACATTAATATGTCGACCGTGATACACGACTATGAAGAACGGATATCCCATCTCTATTGTTTTCCTGTGGTGTGGTCCACCTGAGATTTATATCCCTCTCATTTTTGTTCTCATATCATAAAATGATCTATAAAAATAGATGGACAGAATGGATGAAACACATACATCATGGTGGGTCCACGGAGCATCGACCACCAACGCTGGTGGTAGGGGGAGTAGTCAATCCGTTTCCACGACTATGTCCTCACTCTCCATCCAAATGAAAAGTTTGGAATGGCAAGTGTACCATGCGTGTATGCTTGGGACAGTTTCTCCTATGTAAGTTGAAGTGTGGATTTGCTCACACATGCATACGTGTGTGATCCAGGCAGCTCATCAGGTGGGGCCACTAGAAACATATTTGGGCCTTACAATCAGGCCAATCCACTCCATCCATAGCTTCCCAACAATCCATTTTTCTCGTACAATTATGGCCCACTTGATTATTGGCCCTAATCTAGGGCATTATGCCTACACTCGATCTAACTCGATCACTGCGATATCTCACCAGTACGAGAGAAGTTGAACCTCATTCATTGCTTTGGGGATTTTTACTTCCTCATTCATTGCTTTGGGGATTTTTACTTCCTCGTGCCTACCTAAAATTTGGTAATAGATTCAAAGCAACTTTCATTTTTATTAAATCTAGCTAGGGTTAAATGTGGGTCCCGCATGACCATATCTAACTCCCTCAAGGATTCTGATTCTCTACTACTGTCTCTTGGGAGACCCCCGCCACTTCGGGTGCTCTGTCATGTCATCTCCTCTCCAGTAGATGGCGGAGGTCGGTGGGGGCCAAATTCGAAGTGACGGACACATAAGATGGCTCGACATCTCGAACAGGTTCCAGGATTCGGGGGGATTGTGCCTGGGACATTGCATGGTGCACAGGGTTGGGAGGTCGTGCGAACTGTGCCTGGGAACCTCTGGCCCGGGAACTGACTTGCTGTGGTCATTCCTCGGGTGCCGGGGTGGCTTCCACTAAGTTCAGAGGCAGCTGTTGATTCTGCTGCGCCTTCATCCGGGTGATTTCATTCTTCAGCATCTGGACCTCATTTTGCAGTGCTTTGTATTTTCCTCATCTGCTTTGAGTTCGTTGGGATGGCCCGATTGGAGCCGACTCGGTATGTAATAGTAAAGAAGATTGGTGTTGCCCACTAGGTTCAGGCTTCACTGCTGTCGCCTTTTTCTTTTCTCTCGCTATATCTGATAAGCTACCTAGCTTTTCGTTAGCGTTTCCCATAGACGGCACCAAAAAATGTTGAGGTCAAAATCCAGACCATCCTCTACTCAATACTGCAAACCTGCGATGAACCCTGGTCCTGCACAAAAAGGGTAAGCAAAGGAGACCCTGGCTTAGCCGGGAGACCCTCCGATACCTAAGTCAGGCTAGGGAATCTGGGTCTAAGTCGAATGTAGAGAGAGGATGCGAGATATTGTGTACCTGTGGTAATGGGGTCCCCTGGTATTTATACCTATGGGTTGGAAGATCCACGTCCGTTAATCTCGGCATGATTCGCTCAATTAGCGAGATATTGTGATCGTGGAGATATTATCTGTAATTCATGGATTCGCACAGCGTATCGTGTCTTAAAGGCGCGTATCCTTGGGTGAGATCTTTGGTCACGTCCGCGTTGGGATAGTTTCCTAGTTCGACACTCGGAGTAGTCACATCTGGCCTCAGCCTTGGCCTCATCTAAGTCGAGGCCGAGTGTTAGTAGTCGGGGCTGGTCACATAGCCTTTGCTTCGGCTCGTAGCCTTGGACTAAGATGGACTTGACACCATGCCTTGGACTGGAACGTAGATAGGCCGTATTCTCGAAGTCGGGATGGGCCGAGAGAGGACTCGGCCCTACTTCTCCTTCATACATTTCGAGGTCTCCCCTCCAAGCTTTGAGGTCCATAGTTGGCTTAACGTGTCGAGTTAGATTTCCCCACAACAACCACGATCCGCCAAATCCTCATTTTCACTATCTTTGGTCGTGAAAATCACACTAATAAATAGTTAAAAAAACAGTGGTCAGCTGTCGATATACTTACTTTGTGATTAGATGGTTTTGGATGATCTCATCAGTGTAAAATTTTAGTATAGCTCCATCCATAGCATTACCTGAAAATGGGCCGAAGGATTCAAAATACCTACAACATAGAAATCTTAGTAATACTAAGATGCTCCAAAAAAAAAAAAAAATTATAAGTTAATGGCCTAATAAAACTCATCTGCAACTCACAAGAAGATGAGAAGCATTGTACAATAGCTCTCAATTACTTAATCAGATGCTTGGTTAGTCATATCTGTGTAATAAACACGCACTACTTGACCCCATAATATTATAGGTGAGACCCAAATTTTAGTAAGCTAAGTTGATCATCTGATTGATCATTATAACCAACCTCTACAATATAAATGATCCTAGCCATCCAATTGGTGGGATATCAACTTGTTGAAGGGATTGCCAAAACGTGGACAACTAACCAAAACACCATCATTTAATACCTTGTCTGTTTTTAACACTGACATTTATGGCCATGTCAAAATTTTGTAGCATATCAATAACTGCAAAAACATTTCATAGTATTAAAACTAGTTGGTTTAATTTATTATGGAAAAAAAAAACCCGGTTGGTTAAATTGTTGAATGTTGTTTGTTGAATGGCTCATCTAGCTATTGATAACTCTGTTATATTGTTTCAACATGAAAAGGACGAGCTATATGTCTTGGGGGGGGGGGGGGGTGGTGGGCGGGAAATAATACGATTATGCCAAATAAAAATTAATAAGCAGAATATAAACAATAAAATAGCCAAATAAATTACAAATAACCAAAGGAAATAACAACCTCAAAAATCTAGTATTGAGAGGTTGATACAAACTTGGTTCTAAGGACAACTTGACACCAAAAACCAATGGTTTATGACAGGACAACCTTATTAGAACGTGGGTGAGTATCAAAAACTCAAACTGAAGAGGATATGAAAGAAATAGAAACTAATCTATTACAACATCACCACACAACACTGAAATGTAAAGATTATAGCATTCACATCCACAAATACATCCCACAATCTTAAATCATAAAAGATAAAGAAAATAAACTACACATCCACTAAACACAAAAAATTATAGTGGTTCGCTTGTGTTTACACCAACTGTTAAACAACAGCCACACAACTACTCCACTCATAATATCCTCACAAAGTAGATATTAGCGTTCACTATGAAAATAGGTTTTTCAAGGTTTACCTAAAACCCTCACAATTGTGTCTTTCAAGTGGGCTTACACAATTCGAAAAACTCCACACTTTGAGTTTTCTGGATCACCTCAGACAAACCAAAAGAATGAGATTTTTCTGGCTCAATCTCAAAGAAACCAAAAAAATAGAACTTATACAAATGTAAAATACTAATCTGGATATTCTCCTTTCGATGCAGCCCGGAAGAACTAATTCAGGGTAGAAGTTCAACGTAAAGGTTCAATGTTCACACTCACTTGTGAAATGGTTCTAAGTTCTAAATTGATTTTAAAGTAAATCACCTTGGGTTAGCTTGATTTGATTTTGATTCCAAGAAATCGGAATACTTCAATCCCTCTTTCAAATAAAATTAAAATGCAGAATACAAAATTAAGTACAAAGAAAGCTAATTAAAGAGAATATAAAATGAGCACTAAATAGCTTAAGAATATCACTAACTTATATATCTCAGAGTGGCGTATTGATTTTCTTGAATTGAATATAAACTCTGAAATTCGTGCTTTATTTATAATTGCAGAAATCGCACTCTTGACTGGTCTTGAGGTCGGCATGACTAGTTGTAGGACCAACAAACTTTTGAAAGTTTGGGTGCTATAAGATAAGACTGTTCCACGACTGGTCATAGGGTCTGCTTGACCGGTCGAGTGGCTTCCACGACCGGTCGAGTCCTATCCACGACTGGTCGTGTGGAACCAATTTTAGTTGTTGGACTTTAAGTCGAGTCAGCAGGACTAGTCGAGCACAGGTCGAGCACTATTTACACGACCGGTCGAGCAGTCTCCAGGACTGGTCGAGGCCTTAACAAAAATTTCTAAAAATCAGTACCAAACTTAGGACTGGTCGAGGAATTCTTGGACTGGTTGACCCAGTGCTAGGACTAGTCAAACATAGTCTAAGACTAGTTGAGAAACAATTTATGCACTTATAAAATGACCCACTTAAATTATGTATTTAAAATGACCTACCCTATGGTCAATCTAGGGTCATTCATACCTTATACATGATGTATGAACATTGAAACTTCTTTTCCTTCGGTTGATAATTGATCTTTGAAGTTCACGAAGTTTGAGATCTTTACACATGATGAAGCTTGAGCTTGAGACCTTTTTGAAGCTTGAAATTGACTAACATTAAAGCTTGAGCTTGGAGTTCAAAGTAAAGAAACTTTGTCTTAACTTGGATGAAGCTTTAAAAAATTGAACTTTGAAGCTTGAAAGATTGAAATTACACTTGGTGTTGTACTTGAACTTGAACATGTAATCTTACATTTGAAGTTCTTGAGGTAAAGACTTTTGTCCTTGTACATGAGATGCATTATCTTGAATATGTAGATGTGCTATACAAGACAGATTCCAAGAGGTTTTGGCACTACAAAATTTGATAATAATAGGATCTAGAAACCATAGCACTTACAACCTCCCCCTTTGTCAAATTTGTGACAAAACATACTTTATAATAACATAATCATTATACATACAAAGAATCATGTACCAGTTATCAATATAAACTAGTTATAACCTGGTTAAAGAATCATGCACCAGTTATAAATAGGTCAAAACAAATTGCATCAATTTACATCAATTCCTCCAACAATACTCTCCCTTACTTACTCCCCTTTAAAAAATGGAAGGCCTACATATCCTCAATCCACAATCCACATGCCATATATCACAAGCATGATAAAATTCTCCCCCCTTTTTTCACAATATGACAAAGGGAGAAACCAATAAATGGAATAGGACGTAGATAAACAAGGAAGAATAAAAAGAGTAATGAGGAATAAATGAGCAAGATAGTCAAGATATTAAATCCATAAGCAAGTAATATTCAAGCATAATCAACCAAGTTCAACAAAAGAAAGCTAAGTATCATTAAAGTTATTACAAACCATACGAGAAAATACTAATTAGAACCCAAAGAAGGAGCAAGTATGGTAGGATCAAGTTTATGAAGTCCCTTGTTAAGGTGCCTAAGGTATTCGCGCATATATTTGAATTGCAAATCATGAGATACATTCATGTTCTCTACCATCTCCTCATGTGAGCACAACCGTGCATCAAAGTCACAAGGCTGATAATCAGGATCATCTACTGAATCGAATTCGATCTCTTCAAAAATGTCATCCATATTGATGTCATCTGGTGGCAAATCACCTTCTTCTTCATTCACTGCATCAGCTCCACCAACACCCACATTAACTTGGCCTGCAGCCAACCTCAGATTCATTTTATTTATATTGGAGTTATTGAAGATTAGGTGTTGAATGGGAGCCTCTCCAATAGGCATAGCCACTAACATATAGGTGACCAACACAATCATAAGATAAACAAAAGGGATATCATTGTTTCCAAGATGGAGACAGAATTGAATGAAGCAATGACATATTAAAGAAGGAAGACATACAATGGTTCCAAAAACAATGGAATGAGGAATTCGAACCATAAACGTAGTGACTTCGGTTTTGTTACCAGATGAGGATAAACATTCGAAATGAATATCCTATGAAGGACTCTATATCTGGGTAACAAATACTTTGAGGCAAGTGCATTTCCCGCAGCATTCCATTCAATATCTTTGTTGCATAAATCTCTAGTAAGCATACGTTTTTTACTTTCAGATGGTTTTGCCACTGGAGTGCTAATGGGAATACCTTCATCATTAACAGGTAAATCTATTAACTCAGAGATAAGATGCCAGTCTACAGTAATTGGACCTTCTCTGGTGTCAATAATAAATATAAGATTTTCAATAAAAAAATCAGAAATGCAAACATACAGCCTGCGCAATGGAGCAGTATGTCGGCCCACCCCAATGCAATATGTTATCCCATCCTATAGATTGGAGAGGAGGAAGGATTTCAAACGGAGTTAGATGTTCAACATAAACAAGTCGTTCAACTATAACATTGTGTAACTTAATTCCCGCACATAAGAGGGATCATATTCGGGAGATCGAAGGTGGTGCACTGTGATATATGTTGATCTAGAAGTTGAAGGACCACAAGAACTTTTCTTTTTGGCTCTACCTTCCATTTGCAACTAAGAAATCAAGGAATCAAGTGGTTACAAAAGAAGTAGAGTGAGTTTTCACTAAATCAGTTTTTGAGAAGAAAACCTCAAAAACCACTATGAATCAAGAAATAAATCACACCAAAAATGAAAAGAGTGCTATGAACTTGAATCTATAAGAAAAATGAAAATAAAGCCCTAACCTTGAAGAACTAGGAGATGGGTTCGACCGGTCGACCTAAGACCCGTTGGAGAAGAAACCCAAAATGAAGAAAAAAAAGATTTTTCCCCCAAATAAAGCACCAACCCGCGCTATACGGCTGGTCGAGTACATGCTTGACCGGTCATGCCACGATTGGTCGAGTATGTACTTGACTGGTCATGCACAGCAAAAAATGTGCAATTTTTATATAATTTGAAAATTTAAACATAAAATAACAAATATAGATACATTATGATACAAAAATGCATGAATAATCAATTTAAATTGTACATACCAATATCAAATTTCAATTTAGAAAACCTGCATTTATCGAGCGGTGTAACACTCCGTACTTTCCAGTACTCGAGTGTTACCATGTAATTTAATTTAATGTAAATACAATATATATATATATATATATATATATATATAATATAATATAATATAACTTAAATATATATATTATGAAATATTATTTATATATTTTATAAATATTTAAAGTTTCATGTTAAAGGGATATGTAACTATAATCCATATCATATGCATATACTTACAACATCATTAGTATAAATTACAAACTAGAAATTTTGTAATACATAAAAATAACATATACTGAAAAAATTTATAATGAATAACATGTTCTAAACAATTTAATGATTTATATAACTTTTAAAAACCTAACACATATATGACCATACAAATAATATATAAATAGCATATATGTATATATATACATTAATCTCTGCTTACTGACATTCATATAATTTACATATATTAACAATTTATGATAATATAAATTATATATGACAAAATATATAAGGAAAATAATTTCTAATAATAATAATAATAATAATAATAATAATAATAATAATAATAATAATAATAATAATAATGATAGTGAAAATAAAAATAATAATAATAATAATAATAATAATAATAATAACAGTAAATAATATTATTAAATGTAGTATAACATAATATTTAGTGTCATAAAATTAGAACAGGCCATATATTCGTAACCTAACCATTAATTTCTAGCTAAAATGGTTCCTTGGATCTTTCCAACCGTTGACGTTAAATTTCAGGGTAATCCAACCGTCGGGTCGACATAATCAACACCAAAGGACATTAGAACCGTTAGTATGGCCCACCTAAGCTTTGGATCTACCTAGTTCTTGTTCGAATGCCTTGATAGGCACCCCTAAACTGAATAGATGGTGTGGATTTCACCAGAACATCACAGTGGACCCCAAGCGAGGTGCGTGTGCACCCTATACCACCATACGTGAGGTGCGCCAAGCCAAGCTTGCTCGGTCTTTGACCGTGCAAAAACACAAAAAGAAGTAAAATTTCAAAACTCCTCCCGCCAATGAAATTTCAAACTGGGAAATTTTCAAACCCCAAAGTGGACCACCCTGGCCACTTTTCAGATGATCCAAACGGTCCATTTCACTCGTGGTGGCCCACTGAACAAAACTGTATAGGGTCTTTGATCCATGCATTAAAACAACAAAGATAAGCCCCAACCGTCCATTTCCTTCATGTGGGGCTGAGATTCGATGAGAGGGACCAGCAGATGGCTTGTTGGGCAAGCCAATATCCCATGGACCGGAGGATATCAGCCTTCCTCCTTACCAGCTGAGAAGAGTCTTCTCACAGCCCAAAAATGGCTGACAGCTATGAAGGAAGAAAAAAGGAGACTTTCTTCTTTTGGCTAGCAATGGCTGTCACATTGGTAACCATCCGATGGGCCATATGGCTTAATCTCAACCCTCTTACATGGCAGGTATGAGATGAGATGAAGGTATCTCTCATCTCATGAGATAGAGAGGAGAAATCGGAAGATTCCCATGAGATGGAGCCGAGCATTGCCTGGTGTCAGAAAAATGGACCCCATACCACTAATGGGACCCATCTAGACCGATTAAACGGTCTGGATTTCCCTGAGAACCCCTAAGTACAAATCCACCATTGTTGGGTGGGTCATCTTCCTAAAAAACCCACCCAACCACGGACTTAAGATGGGCCCCACCAGACCTAAGAACTGTACTTCCAGGTAGCCTTGGATGCCACTAGTGCACCCCCAAACATGGATGGGCCCCATGCATGACCAACAACCGATCCTAACCGTTGTGTGGGGAGCATCTCTCAACCGTCGAATGCTCTTATTGTGGTATATAAAAGGGAGGCTTACCCGTCCTAGGAATACACAGAAAGAAAGAAAAAAGGGGGTACACAAAGAAAGGAGAGAAGGAAAGAAAAGAGAGAGGGAGAGAAAAGTGAGGAAAAGAAAAGAGAGAGGAGTGGCGTGAGCAACCCTCCAGCTTCGGCCAGGTAATGGCCCAGTCCTCCCATTCTCATTTTTTTTCTCTTCTCAGCCATGTTGAGGGCCGTACCTTGGGCCATGATTAGAGCTCGGACCTAGCCGCACCCGACCATGCAAACAGGCCGAAAGAGCAGGCCTGAGTTCACACTGAAAATGGCTAATATCAGCAGGTTTTTCAGCTGGAAATATAACCTGAAATCTGCTAGTCTTCCAGTCTAGAAACAGCTGAAAACTCAGCTGGATAGCAGCCATGCAGTGAGCCCAGGACCAAGCCAAAATCGGGCAAGAAAATACAGGAAATCATGGCCGTTCCTGGGGCTGGAAGTGGGCCAGAAAATAGGTCAAATCCTGGCCAGAAAATGTCCCTGTAAGAGCTTTGATTTAGGGCTGGGATTAGCCTCACCAATGGTCCAGATGGAAGGGTGTCTCTGGCCCGAGAAACGGCCTTGAAAAGCCCCAGCAGAAGGTCGTGGGCTGTGTTGGGCCTCACCTAACTGCAGGTGGGCCTCACCAAAGAGAAGGAGAAAACCGGGTGGGCTGCACATTGGTGGGCCGTCCAAAACGAGCAGCAGGCCCTGGTCATGCACGCTACAAATAAAATAATATTTTATTTATATGTTGTAATATATGTGTATACATGTACTGCTAGTGGGCCCCACATTAACTTGCTGGTGGGCCGCACCCCAGATAGATTCCAGGTGGGTCGCACACTGCAAGTGTAGGTGGGCCGATGGCAACTGGTGTGCCACACCAAATCAGACCGTCCATCCATTTCGACAGTTATGGACCTCCATAGTTCATCCTGGCCGTCCACCAATGGTCGTCTCTTCCAAGCCGTCCATCTGTTTCCCACGTGGAATGGGTGAGACTCCATGGATGTAAGTAGTATATCTCTGTTGTCCATCCGTCCTCTTTTTTTGAACAGTGGATTTCACTGTTGACTGACGTCAGCAGGATCTGTGGGTCCCACACACTGTATGTGTTTCATCTAAGCCGTCCATCCATTTGGTGAGCTCGTCCTTAGGCTCGGGACAAATCTACACCGTCCGTGCTTCCTGGATGAGCCACATGTCCAGGTCGTCCGCCAACTGACGTCCAGGCCCTAGACGTTTGAAACGTGAAGTAGTGTATATATATATATATATATATATATATATATAGAGAGAGAGAGAGAGAGAGTGGTTCGTACGTAGTACGTACATGAACTCTTTTGAGAACCCATCATACGTGATGAATCTCACAAATCTGAACCGTTCATGTGAATATAGTGAAACCCCCAGGACCAAGTTTTACTTTTATTTAAAACTTTTATCCATACCATCCATAGCAAAGAGAAATTCAAATCAAGGAAAGAAACTGCATTTTTCACGGTCCACCAAAGTTTCGGATCATAGTAAAAATTCATATTATAAGCAGTTTGAGGAGGATTCTGCTTCATGTGGATTTGGTTCAGATTTGCATTCATCACGTATGATGGTTCTCAAAAAAGTGTACGTACTACGTACGAACTGGTTCGATCATGAGCACCATCCATTCCTGGACAGGTACTATGCGCAGCGTAAAGCCCTCGTCCGTGATCGAATGTTTTGCCGTGATTCCTTTCGAAGATCCAAACCATCCACCAGATGGGTTCCAAGTGGACCCACCTCAAATCTACCGTCCATGTATCGTAATTCAAAACATAAGACCGTCCAAGTGGTGGGACCCACCTGATGTGATACCACCTGATGGTATAAATTACATTCAAGTGCACACATGATGTACGGTTTTGATCCCTCTCGAGGCCCCCAAACTGTTTTGAATGTTTACATCGGAACCA
The DNA here is from genome assembly GCA_030180095.1 of Magnolia changhungtana. Taxonomy (NCBI): domain Eukaryota; kingdom Viridiplantae; phylum Streptophyta; class Magnoliopsida; order Magnoliales; family Magnoliaceae; genus Magnolia; species Magnolia changhungtana. The sequence continues at coordinate 6,446,884 of JASAUF010000161.1, read as the reverse complement.
TCCATCCTCCTTGCAAGTGGTATATATATATATAATATATATATATATATATATATATATATATATATATAGTGGTGGTGGGTCAGGTGGACCCACCTCATTTATATATTCAATGGAAGATTGACCGGCCATGCCATTAAGGAGGCCCACACATGGTTTATGTGTCCTACAGAACTTCAAAGCACCATCCATTCTGGATCAATGAGAAAATTCCTTGATGAATGTTTCCTTCTTGATTCCATTTGGTCCTTGTGACCTCACCTCGTGTATGTAATTCATCCCGATTGGATGGGACTCAAATATGAACGTTATGGTCCCATCTCGAGGCAAGTGTTACATCTAACCATCCATCCTCCTACTTGGGAAAAATAAGATAGACCTTATCCATCGGGTGGACCTCACCGTAAAGACAATGGAAGATTGACCGGCCACCAACAAAATCTTGGCCATCAATGAGAAAATTGTTCTTCCTCTTGATTCAGGTCATTGTGACATTGTGAATAGATTGGATGGAAAATAAACATTATGGTGGGCCAGCCCCACTTGGGTTTAATTTGGACCCAACAACTGGGCTAAAGCGGGCCTAGTTCAGCCCATAGCGATGATAAGCTTGAGCCCAGTAGGGCCACCCTGTTTGGATAAATATAGGGTGGGCCTGTTCACTCTAACGCAAGTCTAAAAGACCTTGTTATTGTGTCCCTTCAAACTCTCATATTAGTTGGACAAAATCGTAGGAATACTTAATAAATATAAACTAAAATTTTTAGGGGATTCCTTGGGTGACTTGGGCCATAAGAGAACTTGGATGAAGTATGCGAACATGACCCTACAGGTGCTGATTCATCCCCTTGAGCTTTCCATTTTCTCATTATCTTAAGTTCTAGTTTTTATTTAAATTTATAATTGATATCTCTCCCTTATAATTACATGTGTTAATTGTTAGAATTAAATTGCTATATTACATGCTGAATGTTTATCATCTTTATTCATACTTGTGGATTATTTGTGGATTGCTTATGGAACTTAAATTGGTACACCAGTGGGAAACCCCCACCTATATGTGTACACCCATACTTGGGATGTAACTCGACTAGTTGTGATAGTAATGGACCTTCGGCTTAGTGGTTATTGAATGATGATTTAAATTAACCATTGATGTGGGCCTACCATCCAAGGTTGTTGTGTCCAACGGTTTTCAAGGATAGTCTTTTATCGCAGATTTTGATACTCGCCCTATGTGGCTTATTTTGACATTTGCCTTATGTGTCTTGCTTTGATATCGCCTTATGTGTCTTTGTCCTGGTATTTTCCCTATATGGGTTCGATGTTTTTATCGTGTAACCATGCGATGGTAAGCCCCATATATTGTAATATGATTGCCCACTAGTCGATAGGTTTCCATTAAACATCCTAAGATGGTAGCCTCATGGGCCGGGGATGGTGGTAATGGGACACTATACTCGAGCCATTGGCCTATGCTGGACTTTGAGCTCCTCGTAGTGACCTTGAGCTTACCTAAATTAGCTGATTGTAACTGGACTAATAAATGTTTGGCTAATCATGCATTCATAGGATGTTGGCGATAACGGGTGGCTATTCTAAATGCTGTAGCACGTGCCCTTAAGATCTTCGGGGTATCGTTTCACTAGCTTCTAGACTACCAACTATCGACCCCTGTACAACTAGATGATTTTTCCAGGTCGATGATTTGCATGGGTGACGAGCCCAAGTCCGACTGGATGTGCATCTCCAGGTCGATGTGCATTTATGCATCCACGCATTTAAAAAGACTATATCATGTATTGTTTTGATTGCCTTGTTGTTTTATAACTATGCTTACCTAATGCGACGATGTGTAATCTTGAGGGGAATTTACACTGAGCTGGCTACTCATCCATCAAATATACAACCGTACAGATGGCCTAGATGATGTATATGATCATACTTGATGAGGAGCTGTGCAGGTGCCATGGATGCATGACCGTATTGCTAGTAGGAGTTGCGTGGTCATGCGGCTTACATTTATATGCTTTCTACTATTTTTTATGTATGCAAATCTTGTAATCGTTAATGTTGAGACATTGGTTTGTATAAGTCATTATGGACTGCTTGTATATTTGAATGATAATGAAATTTTCCTTATGTTGATTTGCTCACTTTAAGCTCATTTGCTTACTTTGATAAAGGAAAAAAAAATATATACTCGAATTTGACCATCCTTTAAGGTTAACACTCGGGTTTTTGAAAAACGAGTCATATACTCGGGTCCTAAAAACACGAGGCGTTACAAGTGGTTTTGTGAATATGTCAACAAGTTGAGTCTTGGTTGGAATATATTCTAAAGGAATTATCTTTTCTTCCACTAATTCACGAATGTAGTGATATCTAATGTCAATGTGCTTGGTTCGTGAATGCCGGATTAAATTTTTAGATATACTAATTGCAGTGGAATTATTACAATATAAAACCATAGACTCCTGTGCAATTCTGTAATCACTTAACATTCTTTTCATCCATACAAGCTGAGTACATGCATTACCAGCTGCAATGTATTCAACCTCAGCAGTTGAGAGCGATATAGAACTTTATTTCTTACTTTGCCAATAAGTTAAACAGTTCCCAACATAGAAACAACCACCACTGGTTAACTTTCGGTCATCAATGTTACAAGCCCAATCAGCATCCGTGTAACCAGCTAATTGAACACTAGTATCATATGGATACTAGAGACCAAGATTAGCTGAACTAGCAACATATCGCATAATCCACTTAACAGTAATTAAATGTGACTCTTTAGGGTCAGATTGATATCTAGCACAAATTCCTATGCTAAATGCAATATCAGGTCGGCTCACAATTAAATACAACAAACTACCTATCATACTGCGATATAATTTAGGATTCACACTCTTACCTGCAGAGTCCTTAGAGAGTTTTAATGTAATATTCATAGGAGTATCATAATTTTTCCCACTCTCAAATCCAAACTTTTTAATTAAGTTCCGAGCATATTTGATTTGAGAGATTAAAAAACCATCAAGTTGCTTTTTAACTTGAAACCCTAGAAAATAATTCAATTCTCCAACCATGCTCATTTCGAACTTAGACTTCATAAGATCTACAAACTCAATAGTCATGTTAGCATAGGTAGATCCATAGATAATATCATCGACATAAATTTGCACTATTAAAATATGTTCATTATGTTTCTTTACAAATAATGTCTTATCAACACTTCCCATTATAAAGTTTTGACTTAATAAAAACTTAGTCAATTTTTCATACCATGCCCTGAGAGCTTGTTTCAAACCATAAAGTGTCTTTTTAAGGCGGTGGACATGATTAACATTCTTAGGGTCTTTAAAACCAGTTGGTTGTTCAACATACACTTTTTCATGTAAATCGCCATTTAAGAAAGCACTCTCTGCATCCATTTGGTATATTTTGAACTTTCTAAAGCATGCAATGGATATGAATAGTCTGATTGATTCAAGACGAGCTACTGGGACAAAGGTCTCATCATAATCGATGCCTTCAATTTGAGTGTATCCTTGTACAATCAGCTTAGCCTTGTTTCTAATGATATTACCAAGTTCATCAGACTTATTTTTGAAAATTCATTTTGTTCCAATAATGTGTTTATCTTTACGTTTTGGAACTAAGTACTAAACATCATTTCTAACAAATTGATTAAGCTCTTATTGCATCGTAACTATCCAGTTTTCGTCAGTAAGAGCTTCTTTTACGTTAGACGGTTCTATCTGAGATATAAAGCACACGTAATTACACATTTTCTAGTTGTCTACGAGTGCGCACACCAGTGAGAGGGTTTCTAAGAATCTGATTAGTTGGATGATTTTTAACAGTCCTCAGTTCAGAGTTGTTTTGACTTGATGAAGTATCTGGTTTATCAATTAGAAGTACTTCATCATTTTCTGAACATGAGATAGGTGTATTAAAGTGATCGTCAATAACCACATTAATGGACTCTTGAATTACACCAATCCTCTTATTAAGAACCTGATATGCTCGACTATTCAGAGCATACCCTAAAAATATTCCTTCATCACTTTTACCTAGATCTCGGTCATGTAAAATGTAGCACTTGCTGCCAAAAACTCAAAAAATATTTGACAGTAGGCTTCTTATCAAATCACATTTCATAAGTCATTTTACTATTTGATTTTCTAGTATAAATGTGGTTAATTATATAACACGAAGTATTTACGGCTTCGGCCCAAAGATTTTTAGGGAGCTTCATACTATTTAACATTACATTTGCCATTTCTTGAAGCACTATATTTTTTCTTTCTACTATACCATTTTGTTGTGGTATTTTGGGCGCAGAGAATTCATGTAATATTCCCCGATCACTGCAAAACTTCTCAAAATCGCTATTCTCAAATTCTGATCCATGATCGCCATGGATCTTACAGACTTGAGACTCCTTTTCAGTTTGGATACGTTTAAGTATCCTTTTTACTTCATCGAGAGTTTCTGATTTATCTCTTAGGAAGACTACCCAAGTATATCTGGTAAAGTCATCAACAATTGTCAGTATGTACTTCTTGCTACCTCGACTCTCCGTTCTAGTTGGTCCAATAAGATCCATATGGAGGAGTTCGAGTGGTTTAAATGTGGCATTGGAGCCACCTTTTTGTGAGAACTCCTAGTTTGCTTGCCAATCTGACATTCACCACATATTTTATCCATTTTCTGTATTTTGGGTAAGCCTCTTACTAACTCTCTTTTGCTTAATCTATATAAGTTGCGGTAGTGTACATGTCCAAGGTGTTTATACCATAACTCGGTCTCATCGGTATGGACCATGTAGCACGATAAATTAGATGAGCTTGAATCACTCACTATGTAGCAGTTTTCAGAAGTTCTGCGAGTAGTTAATATTATAGAACCACTTTTATTTAAAATTTCACACCCTAAGTTAGTAAATTTTACGCTATGATTATTATCGCATATTTGAGAGATACTTAATAAGTTGTGTTTTAACCCTTCTACATATAAAATATTCTCAAATAAAGGGAGGTTAAAGAGTTGAACCGTACCTTAGCCAACAATCATGCAGTTCCTACCATCACCGAATGTGACTGAGCCATCAGTCATATCTTTAAGATTGGTGAACAGACCCTTGTCACCTGTCATATGTCTGGAGCAACCACTGTCTAGGTACCAATTTGAATGGCTTGTAGCTTTGAAAGCAGTGTGGGTAACCAAGCAAGTAACCTTAGGAACCCATTTCATTACAGTCTTGGGTTTAGGAGTATAATTGGTCTTCTTATGTTTGTAGTTGATATAAGATCGACCTATTGAGTTAGATTTTAATAGCTCCTTAAGTAAATCAATAATTTTCTTAGCTAAAGGATTACGATTTTGATTTTTATAATTAAATATTGTTGCTTTTAGGTTTTAAGGATTGAAAAGTTTTAGCATTTTTAGGATAATTTTGATTTAGACATTTCCTTTTTGAGTTTAAAGACTCTCCTTTCACAAACGTAGGAGGAGTATTCTTATGTTTGGGAGGAATACTTATGTCATAGCCCAATCCAAATTGGTCGCCACATTTTCTGGATCCGGATAATAGTTTTTCTAACTTAGGTTCACCTTGGGCATACTTTCATGTGTCCTTTAAACTTAAAAGTGAAGTGACTTCAAGTTTTAGCTTTTTATTTTCAGATTTTAAGTTTTCAACTTGGGATGTTTTGAAATCTAAGTCGCCCGTAGTTTTTTCAAAACAGTCTGAAATGTGAGATTTTTCTAAAACAAGATTGTGAGACTCGACTCGAGTTCGCATGTGTACATGTGTGTGTGTGAGTATGCATCTCGTTTATTTTGGTCCTACGTTCCTATCGATCAAATTTTGGCGACCCGCGACCCTCAGATAGTGTTTGCGGTCATCCTTGAGTTCGGTCACGTAGACCCGACTCGGATTGACCCGAGAACTATGTCATCGCGACCGCATCGTCGCCACGATTCCAACGCTGCATCTCGCACATAAATCTGATATGTAGATCAAAAGTTGTGTACATTTCATTATATGACCATTGATCATGTGGCCCACTTAGGTGGAATGCATGTGGACCACCTCTATGACACAAGTTTCCATGCACACCACCACACACACACTACATATCCCATGGAATAAACACTACCCACACCTAACCTACCTTAGCAAACATTGTTTATATCACCATAGGTCATGATTGCTTTCTCTAACCAAGGAGAGAGAGCAATGATGACTCTCCTATAACCCTCCCTTCCTCTCTCTCCTCCTTCATTTCCCTCATTTTCTTCTTCCATGGTGGAATGTCTAGCCCTCCCTCTCCCAATTTCCGGTAACTTCTCTTTCCTTTCTTCCTCCATCTAACCACCACAAACTCATCTTGACCATTGAACCTTAAAGCTTAGAGCTTGGAATACTTAGTGTTGGTGGTAGCTTGAAGATTTAAGGTGGGTGTTTTCTACAAATGCCTCTCTTAGTTCTTTTATTTCTTCATGTAGGGAATAAGTGGGACCCACTAATTTATAGTGGGGATCCCATATAACTCTTTGGATGTGGCCAATGGGCCCATCTTGTGCATGCATGATCATGCATGGGATTTCTCCCTTGATGGATCCCTTGCATGGAGATTTCCTCTATTTCCCTAAATATGATGGGTCATCTAGACCCTTGCATGTGGCTGGGATGACATCCCAACCCTTCGTTTCAAGGATCTAGGCTATGCATCACAAGATCTATGTTGTACATGTGTTTGTAATATTGTTTGTGGTGATGATTGTGTGGGGATGACTCAATAGTGGCGGAGCCCTCCCCTGATGGCCGGATACTCTTCCTTTTCCTTCCTTCTTTCGTAATCTGATGATATTATGTGTGGTCCACTTAGTAGGCCTGGATTACCTAGAAAAGCCTAGTAAGGAAGGTACATTTATACTCAACCTATACCATGGTTTAGATGCCACTTTTGGCCAGCTTAAATGTTCTTGCAAGGGTCAGAATTTGGGGGTTTGTTCTGGACAATTGTGGGGCCTACTAGGGTGGGCCATGACACCCAATTTATGGGCCAATCCCTTCCTTATTAAGCCCACTAGGGTGGGCCATGACACATAATTTATGGGTCAATCCCTTCCTTAATAGGCCCATACATTTATTTTATTCCATGCATGTATTGCTGTCCAGAAATTTCTGGACAGATTTTTGTTGGACTTGGGCTTGAATTTGAGACTGATTAGGGGACCCTTTTTACCCATCAAATATAATTTTCTAAAATGTGGGAATCTCATCTTGATGTCCCCCAAATTTCAGCCCCATCTGACCTTCATTTGGGTCTCAAAGGTATGGTCCAAGTGAGGTGGACAGTTTGGATTTTCTGCACTGTTCAAGCAACATTCCACCTTGGACAGGTTGGAATTCTAAAATTTATTAAAATACTTTCGGGTGTCTAAAAATTATAAAAATTTATAAGCAGGTGGACGCCTGTACACACCGTGGTGGTGGCTGGACCGGCCCACTGTAATATGGTGTCCAGATCAGTCCGATTTTCAGGACATATTGATTTCTTTAAATGAATTAAAATATTTCTAGATGTCCAAAAATTTTGAAATTTTGTGAAGGCGTGTTTCGCTCATGGTAGGACCCACCTACCAAATTTGAGGGCCAATGGACCCTTGTGTACACGGTGGAAAGGGCCGGACTAGCCCACCACGTTGGGACGTCCAAGTCAGTCCGATTTTCTGGACAGACTGTTTCATTTGAATTAATTAAAATAGTTAGGAATATTCAAAAATTCTGAAATTTTGTGGGAGTGTGGCCCACCTATGTAACTATCACCCTACAAAATTTTAGACCCAATGGACATTTGAGCTGACCATGGTATGGCTTGCAAATTTGGGTCAATTTTGAGCCATATACCCAGGCTCGTAGGACTACTCACCATGGGACGCCCCTACCTTGGGCTATTGCTGGGCCTGTATTCCAGCAGCATGACCCACTTATAATATGTGTTGTGCATCCCCCTCTCATCTGGTGGGACCCACAGTGATATATGTGAGCCATCGGAAAATAAATATACTATAAATTAATTAAATTGCTGAACTCCAACAACCCAGAAAATGGGTGGGTTGGAATTTGGCAATGAGCCCAATAATTGTTGCCTATAAATGTTCTTTTGAGACAGTATGGCCCATTAGATTTGAGGAGGATTTAAGTCAGTTATCTTACCATCTTATTTTTATTTTTGGGCTTAATTAGTGCATAATTAAAGGCCCATTCCAATTGGATTCTTCTTGGGCTAGTCTTCTAGTTAATTATGGGCCTTATAGCCTTGGTTGGGCTATAACTTTTGATAGGCTCGTTGAGCCCTTGGATCCTATATTTACCATGCCATTGTGATGAGATTTATGGGCCAATACTCAAGTAGTTGGGCCCTTGGTTGTTCACTATAGTAAATCCATACTTGGGCTGAGATGTGAGGCCGAACTTACTTGTGTTAAAAATAAGGATTTCCATATGATTGGGATAATGGGATGCCCATTAGGCCCACCACAATGAGTGAACCCATGACTCTTATGGTTGGGCCCTAACCTTGCTTAAGGGCCCACTAGGTTGACTATGTATTGAGCTTAGTGTATGGCCCACTAGGCTATGAATTGATTGTGCCTTGGACCCTTCTTTACATACATAGCAAGTTACCTTTTGGGACCCAATTGAGGTTAGATGTCCTCCTTGGTGGCCCTAAGGTAGGCCCATAAGGCCCTTATAGGTGGTTGAAGGCCCACCATGGACCTTATTAGGCTCGTCTCCTCCTTGAGGCTTTATGATTCTCTTAGCTTATGGGTTATCTCAAAGTATTGGGCCCCCACTAGAGGACTTCGCTTCTCCTTAGTACCTATCCATATACTTAGACCTTGTCCCTCCTTAGGACGGAGGAATGCATTCTACAGGTAGCACACTTACATCATTATGACCTATATGCATCATCTGTATGAATTGATTGCATTATATGGTAGTCATTGAAGGATGAAGTTTCTCCCCTTGTGCACATTGTGTGCCTACGGCTAGTGCATGATCTGTGTGGGACTCATGCATTGACATAGCATTTCATGATGATACCGCCCTTGCTTCATCAGGGTCTTGCCTCCACTGGGATATTCATAAATGGCTATATGAGTAGACACTGGAAATATTACTTGAGCATATTGGGTGCATAGGATGCCTATGGGTGAAATTTTCAAAACTTCCATGGTACCAAGGATCTACTCCAACGCCATGATCGAGTGAAAACTATGAGCGCACAAGGGCCTTATACCGTTACGCCGCGACTCCCACTGTCGTATAGTCAGTTGGATAGGAGTGTGGCCTTACTTGCTTGGTGTGAGGAGGTATTGTTAAGCTGAGTCTGACCAGCTCGCAAATGGGTCCGCTACCTTTAGGCATTATTGGTGATTGGTTGTCCACAGGTGGGTAGTAAGGTCTTTTATGCTCGTTTGATTGTGCGGGGTCTGTAGAACAGCAATCATTCAGCAATGTAATGGACCCCGGTGATTTTCTTATGATTGAAAATATACTTGATATATAGTTTGGTTATGACCACTAGCATTACTTGCATCACATTAGCATTGGCTGTGTAAGCCCCTTCATGCATTGCCTTGATATGGCTCTCAGTACTCATTACATGGTATTCATGATAAGCCTTGGTAAGGATAGTGATATTCTCATTGAGCATGTTCTTTCCTCGTACCTCCTGCTATTCTTCTGTGCACCATTGACACACACTTTCACCACCCTCTAAGCTTCTATAAGCTTATGCACGATTGATGCATGTGAGCCTCTAGGCAGGCGTCGTATCGGCAGAGCTTAGAGTAGAGCTGAGCTTGAGGACTCCAGTGTTGCTGACTTTTTTCCCATTTTATATCATCTTATGTATGTCCTTTTGGACCTTATGGATACTTGTAAAAGTTCAAATTCTTAGTGGATTTTATGATGTGTACCTTTGTTATTCTCAGATATACTTGTTATGATCTTGAGGATGCTTATATTAGAATGATTATATTGTTTCGAAAATCCTCCTTGTGTGATCCCAGGATCGGAACTTGCATCAGGAGCCGAGAATGGGGTACTACGGAGGCTGTTGCGGTCAGAATTGGCCATCGGGTTCCTTGTGAGTTCGGTTACCGTGTCTGGGGCGTGACAAAGATAATCAAAATTTTCTTTAAGTTTTGAAAATTTCTCTTTCTGAAGTTTAAGTTTAACAACAATTTTACAACTATCCTTGTAAAGGGCATTATAAGCATCTTGAAGATCTTCTTCATTTTCATAATCACTATTCAGATTTTTTTTTTTCACTAGTTGAATCATTATTATCTAAAAAAGTGAACTTGGCTAAAGTCATAAGGGCTTTGACTTCATTACCCGACTCGGTTTCAGAATCTTCTGATTTAGAAGAGGCTTCAGAGCCAGAAGATTCATCCTAAGTAGCCAACATTCATTTCTTTTCAGGTTTGTCCTTTTTAAGACACTTGTTTGCTAGATGCCTATATTCATGGTAGTCGTAACATTGATTGTCTTGTAAAGATTTTCAGGTTTTAGATTTAGATTTTTTCTTTTTATTAAGTTTTTGCAAATCAACCATCTTTTTACTTTTGAAAATCATATAAATTTTTTTAGCTAAAAGGGCCATATCATCTTCAGAAGTTTCTAAATAAGAATTACTACTATTTTCTTGAGAAATATATTTAGAAGATTTAAGAGCGATAGATTTACCTTTAGGAGCTTTAAAGTTTAACTCATAGGTCTGTAATGAGCTAATTAATTCTTCTACTCACATATTATTCATATTACGAAGCTCCTGGATCGCAGTCACCTTTGAATTGAACCGTTCAGGTAGTGAGCGTAGTATCTTTGCACAGACTTTACTTTCTGAAAATTTATCACCAAGACCCCATATAGAGTTGACAATGTCATTCAATCTAATATAAAAGTCCATGAAAGTTTCACTTTCCTCCATATGTATTTCCTCAAATTTAGCTGTGAGGATTTGGACTTTAGATTTCTTGACAATTGTTGTTCCATCATGTGTCATTTCTAAAATATCCCGGGCTTGCTTTACAGTATCACAAGATATAATTCTCTTGAATTCATCTGGTGATAGTGCGCAAGTGATTGCATTTAGTGCTTTTGCATTGGCACTACTCTCACTTTTCTGAAGAGTGGTCCAAGAGAAATGCGGTATGACTTTCATAGTTTTGGATCCATTGGTACTAGTTACTTCAGTGGTAGGAAGGGTCCAATTAGTCACTGTGGCTTGACACATGCTCTTATCCATGGATTTTAAGAAAATTCTCATCCTGGCTTTCCAATAGGCATAATTGGAGCCATCAAATGGTGGAGGCCTAGTGACTGAAAGGCTATCAAAATTTGACATCTTATAAAGCTCAGATCGATTAGCTCAGAAAATTTATCCAAAAGAAATAATAATTAAAACGAGCTATTAGGCTCTAATACCACTTGAAAAGGCCGAGCTATATGTCCTAGGGGGGGGGGGAGGTGAATAGGACTATGCCAAATAAAAATTAATAAGTGGAATATAAACAATAAGATAGCCAAAAAAATTGCAAATAACCAAAGGAAATAACAACCTCAAAAATCTAGTATTGAGAGGTTGATACAATCTTAGTTCTAAGGACAATCTAACACCAAAAACTAATGGTTTATGGCAGGACAACCTTAGTAGTACGTGGGTGAGTATTAAAAACTCAAACTGAAGAGGATATGAAAGAAATAGAAACTAATTAATTACCACATTCACCACACAATGCTGACATGTAAATATTACAACATTCACATCCACAAATACATCCCATAATCTTAAATCATAAAAGATAAAGAAAATAAACCACACATCCCACCAAATACAAAGAATTATAGTGGTTCGCTTGTGTGTACACCAACTGTTAAACAACAACCACATAACTACTCCACTCCTAATATCCTCACATAGTGGATATTAGCATTCACTATGAAAATAGGTTTTTTAAGGTTCACCTAAAACCCTCACAATTGTATTTTTCAAGTGGGCTTACACAATTCAAAAAACTCCACACTCTGAGTTTTCTGGATCACCTCAAACAAACCAAAAGAATAAGATTTTTTTGGCTCAATCTCAAAGAAACCAAAAGAATAGAATTTACACAAATGTAAAATACTTATCTGGATATTCTCCTGTTGATGTAGTCCGGAAAAACCAATTCGGAGTAGAAGTTCAACGTAGAAGTTTAATGTTCACACTCACTTGTGAAATGGTTCTAAGTTCTAAATTGATTTTAAATTAAATCACCTTGGGCTAGCTTGATTTGATTTTGATTCCAAGAAATACTTCAATCCCTCTTTCAAATAAAATTGGAATGCAAAATATAAAATCAAATATAAAGAAAGCTAATTAAAGAGAATATAAAATGAGTACTACATAGCTTAAGAATATCACTAACTTATCTCTCAGAGTGGCTTATTGATTTTGCTTGAATTGAATATCAAACTTTGAAATTCGTACTCTATTTATAATTGCAGAAATCGCACTCTCGACTGGTCTTGAGGTCGGCACGACTGATCGTAAGACTAACAAACTTTTGAAAGTTTGGGCCTGATAAGTTAAGGTCGTTCTACGACTGGTCGTGTGGAACCCATTTTAGTTGCTGGACTTTGAGTAGAGCCAACAGGACTGGTCGAGCACTGTTCAACGACCAGTCGAGCAGTCTCCAGGATTGGTCGAGGCTTTAACAAAAATTCTCGAAAATCAGTAACAAACTTAGGACCGGTTGAGTAATTCTTGGACTGGTTGAGCCAGTGCTAGGACTAGTCGAACATAGTCCAAGACTAGTCGAGAAACAATCTATGCACTTATAAAATGACCCACTTAAATAATGTATTCAAAATGACCTACCCTATGGTCAATCTAGGGTCATTCATACCTTATTCATGATGTGTATGAACATTGAAACTTCTTTTCCTTCGGTTGATAATTGATCTTTGAAGTTCACGAAGTTTTAGATCTTTACACATGATGAAGCTTGAACTTGAGACCTTTTTAAAGCTTGAAATCGACTAACATTGAAACTTGAGATTGGAGTCAAAGTAAAGAAACTTTGTCTTAACTCGGACAAAGCTTTGAAAACTTGAACTTTGAAGCTTGAAAGATTTAAATCACACTTGGTGTTGTACTTGAACTTGAACATGTAATCTTACATTTGAAGTTCTTGAGGTAAAGTCCTTTGTCCTTGTACATGAGATGCATTATCTTGAATATGTAGATGTGCTACACAAGACACAAATTCCAAGAGGTTTTAGCAATATAAAATTTAACAATAATAGGAGCTATAAACCATAGCACTTACACAACCTTGTAATTAATGGCTTATTTTTTAATTCATTTATTCTATCTTTATGTAATGTTACTTTTTGACTCACTTTTTTTCCCCTTGTGCGCAGGATTTTCATCAATTGTGCCAAAATTTAGGCCTACAAGCACTTCAGCCATTTGGCGCCACTCGTGCTAGGAGTAGACCACAGAGGATTTGTTGTTTTATTTTTTATTTAAATTTATTCAAGATCATTTTCAATTTATTGTTGTAAATATTATATATATATTTTATTGTGAAGTAATATAAATTTTATTTAATATTTGGTTTTAATTGTATTGCAACATTTTTTATGTTTCAAATATTAAAAAAATACAGGTTTCAATTGAATTAAAAAAATAAAAATACTAGCCTATGCGGGGGCCTCTCAAATCTATACAACCCTTCTGAACACTTTTATCAGCACTTGTATAGATTTTTATCAGCGCTTTTCTGTGATTAAAAGTGTCTAACAAAGATGCTTTTGAGTACTTATAGCGACGCTTGGATAGAGTTTTGGGGGCGCCTGTGTAATTTTTGTCAGCGCTTCATCGAAAGGACTTTTACCTGTGCTTTCAAGCGCCGCTAAAATCTCCTTTTCTTGCGGCATGCTGTAGGCAGAAAAAGTAACTTATTTGGCTCATCCAAACGGGCCATGTGAGTGTAATAGAGTAGCCAACAACTTTCAACACGCTTTGCATATATCCCATCCCCAACGTCAGCCTCTGCCGTGGTCAGGGCGGATGGAGCTTGGTCCAGGCGTTGACCTGCTTCCTTTGTTTGCATGCGGGTGTCGTTTACTCACATAGAATGCCATTATTAAAAAAAGCATGTATTGCGGGGGAATCTGCAAGCGAAAATTACAGTCAAATACCTACGTTTATAATATAATTACAGTCATCACCTCCTAATAACCTAATTACAGTTGTACCCAGAATTCTGATTTGAGGTGTGGATCGCCTGATATTTGAATCAGAAAGATTTTTTTTATTTTTTTAAAATCTTCATTGTATCCTAGTGATCTACACATGATGAACGGGTTTGATGAAAGATACACACTATGATGACCCCACACATAAATTACATTTGGCATCTTGTACCTGTTGTTCCAGTTGGTCTGGCTGGTAATCTGAAATATTTTTGTTCCCACGGCCTAAAATCAAGGATACAACCTGTTGGGCAAGAGTGGATTTTAAGCATACAACTTGTGGGTCCCATAAAGCTGTGGTATTTTACACCCTACATAAAAGAAAGTGTTGCAGAGGATTTCTGTAATAGTTGAAATTTAAAGAGGTCAGATCATATAGAACATTTGTAGAATAAGCTTATATATATATATATATATATATATATATATATATATATATATATATATATATATATATATATATATATATGAAGATGCTCACACACAACTAGTTGGACCGGGAGTTTTGGTCCAACTAGCTGTGCATTAAATGTCAAAATTCCTATTTTCATACACATGTAATGCACCACATGTGAGGATATATGACAATGAGTTTTACATTAGTATGTTGGAAATTATATGTTATAGATCCAAGCCATTTATCAAATATAGCACGCTAATAAAATTTTATGTACTGAAAGTTAGTAAATTGTCATCACCAATAAAACCACACATGTAACTTGAATCTGGACTATTGGAGTAGATTTCTAACAGTTCACTTTTCTTATAGATGATATCATGCTATTGATAATATATATATATTTTTCCCCATATACTTACAATAGACCCTAACAAATTAACGGACCGGATTTGCAAGATACATTGCGCATCTCCCAAGTATATCATGTGTATACACCTTCTTTAGTGGTCCTTTGTAAACATTTCCCCTCCTCTTTTTTCCCTCATTTAAACTATTTATTTCTTATTTAATGCTCTCCATTCCTTGTACGTTTGGAAGGAGCAAATCACGTCACTAAGTTATGTGGGCCCCACCATGATATATGTGTTGTATCTATACCACACATCTATTTGGAGAGATCGTTTTAGGGCATGATCAAAATAATGATGCAGATCCAAAACTGGAGTGGACCCCACCACAGAAAACAGTGGGGAGAGTGACACTTATTGTTGAAACCTTCCTAAGGTCCACCATGATATTTATTTGAGATCCAACCTGTTCATAATATAACATAGACATTAAAGAAGGGAAAACACAAATATCAGCTCGATCGAGAACTTTTGTGGTCCTTAGAAGTTTTTAATGGTGTGCGTCACCCTCTCCACTGTTTTCTGTGGTGGAGTCCATTCCAGCTTTGGATCTTACTCATTCTTTCGTTCATGCCATAAAATAATCTCTCCAAATGGATGGACGGTGTGGATACAAAACATACATCATGGGGGGACCCTAAGAACTAGGTGACGTCACTTTAGTGCAGAAGCAATTCTACGGATTTCCTGCATAATAGGAATGCAGGAAGTTCCTATGCTGGGAACCCAGGTGGGGCCCACTGTGATGTTTGTGAGAAATCCTACCTGTTCATCTGTTTTTTGAGTTCGATTAAGGACATGAAGCCAAAAATGAACTATTTCCTGGGCTAAAGTGGGTCGAAAATGTGATAATTGAACGTCCACAGTTGAAATATTCATAGGCCATAGAAGTGTTGAATCATGCTAATATTTGTGATTTCAGTTCATCCCAGTAGGGATGAAGTTATTAACGGTATGGATGGCTTGCAAACATCACTGTCGAACCCAGGTAGGTTTTAACGGTAGGAATTTCCCTAATCACATTTTCCTTTAGTATGGTCCACTTGTGCTTTGGATACGGTTCATTTTTGGCATCATGTCCTGAAATGAACTCAAAAAAACATCACAGTGGGCCCCACCTGGTTCCCAGGGCCGGAACTTTCTACGTTCGTATTTTGTAGGAAATTCGGACGTGGATTTGCTTTGGCACTGAAGTGACGTGACCTAGTTCTTAGGGTCCCACCATGATGTATGTTTTGTATCCACACCATCCATCCATTTGGAGAGATAATTTTATGGCATGAGCCAAAGAATGAGTCATATCCAAAGCTGGACTGGACCTCACCACAAAAAAACAGTGGAGAGGGTGACGCCCACCATTAAAAACTTCTAAGGGCCACAAAAGTTCTCTACTTAACTGATATTTGTGTTTTACCTTCTTTAATGTCTATGTTATATTGTGAACAGGTTGGATCTCAAAGAAATATCACGGTGGACCTTAAGAAGGTTTAAACGGTAGGCATCACTTTCCCCACTGTTTTCTGTGGTGGGGTTCACTCCGGTTTTGGATCTGCCTCATTCTTTTGATCATGCCCTAAAATGATCTCTCCAAATAGATATGTGGTATGGATACAACACATATATCATGGTGGGGCCCACATAACTTAGTGACGTGATTTGAGTAGGACTCAACATGTAGATCCGCTTATGACTCCTTTCCAAACGTACTGGGAATGGAGAGTATTAAATAAGAAAAGAATAGTTTAAATGAGGAGAGATCAAAGAGGAGGGGCGCGGATTAGGTACTACCCCCGCCCGTCCCGAGCTCAGGACGGGCTGGACGTGTAGCTTGTTCAGCAGTGGAAAGTGATTACGTTGGAAGGCGCGAGGACATGTCAGTCGACGGAGGCGTTAGCTCGCGTTTATACTCGGTCCCCAGGGAACCCCAACCGTCTCTTTTTTCTTTTTTTTGCTCACGGCCTTTTTCTGTACGCAGAGGTTGAGTCGTGAGACTCACTAAAGTAACGACGCCAAGTTTTGTGGGCCCCACAATGATGCATGTGTTGTATCCATACCGTCCACACATTCGGAGAAATCATTTTAGGGCATGATACAAAGAATAAGTCAGATCCAAGGCTAGAGTGGGCCCCACCACAAAAAACAGTGGGGAGAGTGATGCCTACCGTTGAAACCTTCCGAAGGTCCACCATGATGTTTATTTGAGATCCAACATGTTCATGTATTAACTCAGACATGAAAGAAAGGAAAACACTAATAACAGCTTTATCAAAAACTTTTACTGCGCTCGGAACTTTTTAATGATGGGTGTCGCTCTCTCCACTATTTTGTATGGTGGGGTCCACTCGAGATTTGGATCCAACTCAATGTTTGGACCATGCCCAAATATGATATCTCCAAATGAATGGATGGTGTGGATACAAAACATATATCATGGTGGGGCCCATAGAACTAGGTTACGTCACTTCATCGTATGGCTGCTCAATCCACGCACCAAATAAATAACGAGAAACCCAAATACATTTGCGAAATCGGATTGCGTACTGAGTACGCTCTTGTTATACTTGAGTAAACTCTATTGGCCCACTATGAATTCATGTGTTGTATCGACGCTGTCCATCTGATTTTTCAGATCATTTGAGGGGTTCAACCCAAATTGGAAGTATATCTAAAGCTTCAATAGACCATACTACAAGAAACAGTGGAATTATTTATTTCCACCGTTGAAACGTTTCTAAGGCCTAGTGATGTTTATTTGTCATCCAAACGGTTTATAAGATCACAATGACATGGATGAAGGGAAAACACTAATATTAGCTAAATCTAAAACTTAGGTTGCCTCTTAAGAATTTTTCAACAGTAGACTTCAATTCACACTGTTTCGAGTGGTGTGGTCCACTTGAGATTTGGATATGCTTAATATTTGGGTTAAAGCCCTAAATTTACGTGATAAAACTGATGGACGGAGTTTATACAATGCATGAACGATGGTGGACCCCTAGAGTTTACTCGTGAATTAGCTACTAACAGGTCGAGTAGCGAGACTGCTACCAAAGTGACTTCACCAACTTCTGTGGGCCCACCATGATGTATGTTTTGTATCCACACTGTCCATACATTTTGAGAGATCATTTGAAGGCATGATAAAAAGAATGAGGCAGATCCAAGGCTGTAGTGGACCCCACCATAGAAAACAGTGGAGAGCGTGATGCCCACAGTTGAAACCTTCTGAAGGTCCACCATGATGTTTATTTCAGATCCAACCTGTTCATGTGCTAAAGTAGACATGAAAGAAGGAAAACATAAATATCAGCTTGATCAAAAACTTTCATGGCCCTTAGAACTTTTTTAATGGTGGGCGTCACTTTCCCCACTGTTTTCTGTGGTGGGGTCCACTAGAGCTTTGGATTTGACTCATAATTTGTATTATGCCCTAATATTATCTCTCCAAATGGATGGACAGTGTGGATACAAAACATACATCATGGTGAGGCCCACATAAGTTGATGACATCACTTCAGTAGCCAATCTCCCTACTCAACCTGTCTGTATCTAATCCTCGTCCGTGGATGAGCAAGATGCACTCAAAAAATTGGGTACATGGGTTATAATTTCTCAAAAATATAAAAAAGTTCAAGCTAGACCAATGTTAGAATGGTGATAATCCGACCTTTTAAGTTGCGTCAGACTATGGATGGAGCATATTTCTAGATTTATAATGGTGAAGCAATCCTGACCATCAATTGAGTAGGTAGAAAATAGATGGTTAAAAATTGGACAGTAAATATAACATGGGTATTATTATCATCTCAACAATTTGGATGGTCTAGATTAAAATGGTGCTAAACAATTGAAAAGGTCTAACAGCGATTCAACTCAATAATTTGGACAGCTGGAATTAAATGGTGTGATAAGTTCGGTGGTAAATTTATATGCTTGTGGGGGAATTTATTTAGAATATGTTCTAGGAGTAGACTCTCCACAATGACAATTGGATGGTTAAAAGTAAAATATTGACTCTTCAGCTTTATAGAAAAATAAAATAAAAAATCAGAGTGTTAATGTTGTCCTGTAAGTGCAAATTACTCAGGGATGTACCATTCACAGTTAAACCAGATACTTGGATGGTCTGGATTAAATGGTATTTTTATAGAGTTCAACATCCCAATTCATAACTTTTTAACTCAAGTTCCAAACAATGAGTTAGATCCAAATCTCGAGTGGACCCCACCATACAAAATAGTGGAGAGAGCGACGCCCATCATTAAAAAGTTCCAAGTGCAGCAAAAGTTTTTTATCAAGCTATTATTAGTATTTTCCTTTCTTTCATGTCTAAGTTAATACATGAACACGTTGGATCTCAAATAAACATCATGGTGGACCTTCGGAAGGTTTCAACGGTAGGCATCACTCTCTGCACTGTTTTTTATGGTGGGGTCCACTCTAGCCTTGGATCTGACTTATTCTTTGTATCATGCCCTAAAATGATTTCTCCAAATGTATGAACGGTGTGGATACAACACATGCATCATTGTGGGGCCCACAAAACTTGGCGTTGTTACTTTAGCGAGTCTCGCAACTCAACCTCCGTGCACAGAAAAAGGCAGTTAACAAAAAAAGAAAAAAGAGATAGTTGGGGTTCTCTGGGACTGAGTATAAATGCAAGCTAATGCCTCCGTCGACTGACGTGGCCTCGCGCCTTCCGACGTAATCACTTTCCGCCGCTTAACGAGCTACACGTCCAGCCCGTCCTGAGCTAGGGACGGGCGGGGGTAGTACCTAATCCGCGCCCAAAGAGGAGGGGGAATGTTTACAAAAGACCCCTAAAGAAGGTGTACACACATGATATACTTGAGTGATGCGCAATGTATCTTGCAAATCCGGTCCATTAATTGGGTAGAGTCCATTGTAAATATATGAGAAAATTTTTTTTTAATCGATAGCACGATATCATCTATAAGAAAAATGAACCGTTAGAATTCTAATCCAACAGTCCAGATTCAAGTTACATGTGTGGTTTTAGTGGTGATGACAATTTACTAACTTTCAGTACATAAAATTTCATTAGCATGCTCTATTTGATAAATGGCTTGGATCTATGACACATAATTCCCAACATACTAATGTAAAACTCAGTGTCACATATCCTTACATGTGGTGCATTACATTGGTACGAAAATAGGAATTTTAACATTTAATGCGCAGCTAGCTAGTTGGACCAAAACTCACGGTCCAACTAGTTGTGTGAGCATTTCTCTCTCTCTCTCTCTCTCTCTCTCTCTATATATATATATATATATATATATATATATATATATATATATATATATATATATAAATTGTGGTGCCCACCATGATATATATACTCAGGAAATCTAATCCATCCATTACGTGATCAGCACCCTCACTTTTTAATTGATAAAAAATAAGATATTAAAAACTTAGGCGGGCCATAACATGTAAAATCACGTCAAAATCTTTCATTTCGCTTCCTAGCCTGACGTTTGAAGTGGCCGGCCGTTCTTCTTAATGGTATCGCGCCCACATGTATTTTCATCCGCACGACTTTTGAAGTCTCGCTCTTATTGATGGTGTCGCCCACCTATATTTTGAATGGCACGACTTTTGATGTGTTACTTCTATAGGAGGAAAACTGGGTGGCACGTGAGAAAGAAGGTAGGCCCAAACATAACATGAAAGCTTTAAATGGTGGCTGTCCATCCAAACATTTTCCTAGGGCGATCCACTTGTGTTTTCATAGGGATAGTTTTTAGGATACGGGGTCAACATGAAGGGACTCACATCATGGACGGTGGATGTGGTACCTATAATAACGTGGTCCCTACACATTGCATTGTAGAGTAAGTATAAGGGTGTTAAAGACTATTTTGGTTCCCTTCAATAAAACCGTTGATGCAGAAATCTGATTATCACTCCCTGGCTCATGAACTTGCACAAAAAACAAACAAATTAAGAAAACCTTAGCTTGTGTGCCGAGACCCTCCAGTGCCAAAATTAGGAGTCTGGGTCTAGTTGAGTGTAGAAGGGTTAGAGCTAGAGATTGTGCGTACCTCTCCCCTCTGGGGATCTTATTTATAGGTGAGAAGAGGCGGTGGCGTAAAGGGCGATTGTCCCTATTTTGGCGGGGATAGAATCCTAGTAGGATTTTGAGTTTATGCGCAACGGAGATTCTTCTAGATCTTTAGTGAGGAGAACCGGGTTGGAGATGGTTTCCGCGATCTTTAGTGCGGATCGCAGGCGGACAGTAACGTCGGTTAGGTTGGGCTCTTCCTAAAGTTGGGCTCAAGCTTGACCTGATGCTGAGAGGTCGAGCTCTTCTTAGTTGGGCTCTGATCTGTTGAGGTAGGACTCGGCGTATTCTCTGAGATCGGGCTCGGCCTATCGTTGGGATTGAGCTTGACCTAATGCTGAGAGATGAAGTTTTCTTCTTGGTTGGTCGAGAGGTGAGTGTTGGACCATTAAGTCGCATCTGTTGCTGTTAGAACACTTGACCTGGCTTGTTGACGGTAGGTCGACATATTTTCTCCATAACAGTAAGTCCCCCCACTTACCAGTCTGTGTAGTGGACTGGACAAGTAGTATGTGTTCTGGCTAAGTCGGGCTTAACATCAGGTTGAGCTAGGACTTGGGTAGGAATAAGTCGGGAGGTTGAAGAAGGTGAACTGCCTACATGTCATTATGAGTAATGGGAAGTTGGCAATCGCGGAGCTCGAGGTAAGAGTCCCATGAAGGCGATGCTCGACTTGCGGGTACTTGGCATGTGATAGCTGTCCTCGGAACGGGGCTTGATGTCACACCCCAAACCCGGAAATCGGATTCACAGGAATCTCGATCGCTGAATCCGGTGCCGATAGCCTCCGTAGTACCTTATTCTCGGTTCCTAGCGTCCATATGCTAGATTCCGATTATGGGATCCTAAAAGAAGGATTTTTTTTTTGTACATTTAACTCATAATAAGCATAAACACAAGATTACCCAATTCACAAAGGCAACGTCATCATCGCATATCCACTAATATAATCATTTCAGTACATTGCTAAAAAGGAAATACATAAATCGAAAATTAAGCTCCAAAAGACCATTGTACGCTCCAAGCTCAACATTGCTGTAACCTGACATCACCTGCACGCATCTATCGTGCATAAGCTTATAGAAAGCTTAGAGGGTGGTGTAAGTGTGTGCACAAGGTAAGTGCCAAATATTCAATACAATGCCATAGTCATACAATACCGAAAATACTAGTAATCCATAAATAATACAATGTCGGAATAAGCAGAAATACTGATAAGATCATGAATTATTAGAGTAAACAGAAATACTGACAAGATCATAAATCATAAGATAACAGACTAAACGGAAATACTGACAAGTCCATAAGTCATACAATATTAGAATACGCAATACGAATCAACTATGCAAATGAGGAGTAATAGAGCGCCAAATATCAGATGCAGAGGATGCAATGCAATATACATTCCTGATGAGTAATACAAATAGCATTAACCATACCTAGACCATATAAATACAGAAACACAATAACCCAAATTGCCATATGTCACAGATATAATGTAAGATGCGGTGTGAATGGAGTGACCATGCTAGAGTGTGAAGTCGAGATGATAATACATAGTATCACAGGCTATAAGGCCCATCACAAAGGGAATTCTATCCAAATTAGTCCCATACCTAATTTGGATAGTCAGTCTTAATGTGGTAAACTCCTGATCTCAAGTTAGTCGCGCACCCCAACCGAAATCCTGGCCATTGCGAATGTACACATAACAAATAGTTGTACACCACCAGCCCGAGTGGATAATGAATGAAAGAATGAATGAGTATGCAACTCCTGCCTAATAAGTCCACATATCAGTACTGTTCATCTCTAGGATCATCACCGGGGTTTAGTACACTTCAAATGACACTGCCCCTCTCCCAGCAGCACAGTCCAAGTGAGCGTAAGAAACCTCACTATCCATCTGGCCAATAGTCTGTCAATACCTATCCGGCACATCGATAGTGGACCCATTCACGAGCTGGTCAAACTCAGCCTAGCTATGCCCCTTACGCTCGAGCGGGTAAGGCCATACCCCCTCTCAACCGACCACGACACAGTGGGAGACACGGCCTTCTGGTATTCAGTACTCGGGCGCTCATGTATCCACTCGATCTCGATATTGGGGCGTCCTTTGGTACCAAGAGGGTTTAGGAATTTTCACCCAGGGCCATCTATAGTAGCCCGATGCTAAAATAAATTTTCGGTGTCCCATCTTGCCATCCACGATATGCCTGTGGAGGCTATGGCCCTGGTGTTGCTAGGGTGTACAGTAATCATAATGTAAGATGCACGAGTCATACAATCCAGTCATGCATCAATCCTGCGCATACCAGATGCTTATATGAGATAACCTCTGCATATCAGGGAGTCTCATAACAACATACTCAATGACATATACAATGATTAACCACATCTCATAACAAACATGCAGATGATGCGTATGAGCATGTATCATGATGTTATGCTGTCACATACTTTTAATCGGTATCAATAACCGGCATTGACAATCGACCTAGACAATGTGGACATTTAACCAACATTGCCCCGAAGGAATGGCCCACATAGATCCTAACATATAGTAGACCCATGACCTCACATAAGGGCCAAACATACAACACCATGGGTCCCACTCAAGAGCTTAATACACACAATGTAAGACCCGTATCCTAGACCGTACTGTTTCGTTGAATCCCATGATCTTTTCAGTCGAATTCTGGCAACCTGAGATGTATAATCAACGTTTGCGATCGACCTTAAGTCGTATCCCGTAGATTTGACTCAGCTTAATCCGAGACTTTTATTATTATGACCACACCGTCGCTACAGTTCTAACGCCGCATCTTCTATACTGATTCGATACCCTGACCAGAAGATATGGGCTGGCGTTTATTCGAAGAAAATACCGTGTGTTGTAAATCACGAGAGAATCTCTACAACATATCACATCTATCAATCAATCATTTTCATCAAGGATCAAGTACACCATCACCTCACACCCATCCCCAAGCAACCCATAAGTCTTACACACCCGTACCCTTCTACATCATCTACCCCTAAAGTCAACAAAATCCTTACACACCCATCCCTCTCTCCCATCCATCACTCCATCACCCATCTCTCACATCTCCTTACAACTCTCTCTCTCTCTCTCTCTCTCTCTTCACACATTTTATAAGCACCAAAGAAGTGCACGTCCATGCATTCCAAGTGTAAGAAAAAGTGATTTTTGTGTGGCCCATTCCCATCCTAAAATCCTTCATTCTAACCATCCATTTCGCATCCTCTCCATCAAAGTGAAGCACAAGGAGATTGGCTTTCCAACGGACTAAGAAGATCAAACGGTGGGTGCCCTATTAGGCCTAGATTTCCTTTTTGGTGAAGGGCCAAGTGAGGCCTACCAATTGATGGTATGGATCTCACTTTGGACCCTAGGTGTGGCCGATGACCCACCTTGATTCTCATGATCATTCCATGGTGGGGCCATTCTCCATGGACCCCATCATGATGTTTATTTTCTTTGCATGGATAGAGGTCATCTAGACCGTCCATTTGGGTGGAGAAGGAACCTCCACCGTTGATCTTTGATTTGGTGGGCCCACATGTATTGGGACCCACTTAATGTATGATTGATTTCAAAGGAGGGCCTATAGTGTCGGGATCCCTCTATCACACGTGTCCCACTCTCTCTCTCTCTCTCTCTCTCTCTCTCCTTTTTCATTTGTTTTCTTGGTGTGATGATTTGGCTATGTGGCCCACCCGAATGGACCCCACCATGGAGCATGTATCTTATCCAAACATTTATTGGTGGAGCCAACTTTATATGTGTTGTATCCACACCATCTGCCATTTGGTGGCCCACCTGAGAAGGGCCCACCTTATGTACGTCAGTTGCCTAGACCGTCCAGCGTCATTTGAAAAACACAAATATTAGCTTTGTTTTAAAGCTTTTAGAAGGGCTGCTCATGTAGGCCCCACTTTAATGTATGGGACCAATCCACGCCGTCCATTCTACTCCCCTTTTGATTTTAGGTGTTGAGCAGAAAAATGAAGCTAATCCGCTCATCGGGTGGGCCATACCTTTCAAAATAATGATCTTAACCGTTTAAATTTACTTTAATTTTGCTACACGCCGAGATATATTCAATATTGGACTTATTTGGCTTGTATTGAGCCATGGAATACCATGGATGGAGTGGATTTACCTGATGCGGGCCCCACACATGAAAAACCACAATATTTCGAGAATTAAAAAAATAACAAAATATAGGCAGCAGATGCTACTGTTGCCAGAGGCGCAAGCAGCGCCTGCGCGTGCGGGCGGGCGGGCAAAAGGCAGGGACCCACGGCCCCTGTCGTGGGCCCCACCATGATGTATATTTGATATGTACACCGTTCATCAGGTGGGCCACTCCCTGAAGTGGACCCACTCCAAAAATCAGCTTGATCTAGGACTCAGGTGGCCCACATCACAGGAAACAGTGGTTTTTTATTGTCTACCATTGGAACCCTTTTGGGTCAGCACAGAAGTTTTGAATCAACTTGAAATTGTTTTTTTTTTTTTTTTTTCCACTGTATATGGGTCCACGTGACCTTATCAACGGTTGGATGCCAAATAAATATTATGGTGGCATCTACCATGATTTATGTGCTTTGTTCGCACCGTCCGCACTGGACGGTGGGACCCACCCCACGGTTGCACCTGTGTGTGCATGCGTGCGTGTGTGTGTATATATATATATATATATTATATTGTATATACATATTATATACATTATATATATTATATATATTATATACATTACATTTCATAATATATACATGATGGTGGGCCTTCATGGCACCCACCATGATGCATGTGTTGCATCCAATACATCCAACCATTTTGAAAGATAATTTTTTTGGCATGATACAAAAAAAATGAGACAGATCTAGGATTAGGTGGACCACACTATAGAAAATAGTGGGTTTGACCATCCACCACTAAAACCCTTTCAGGTCAGTGTGACCTTATGATCAGATTGGATAGGAAATAAATATTATGGTAGGCTTTGAGAATTTAATGGTGGAAATCATTCTTGCCACTGTTATTTGGGGTATGGTCCAGTTGATCTTTTGATATGATTCATTTTTATATATTATATATACTTTTGATTCATTTGTGGCCATCCATTGGGGCCAATCATGGTATATATATAAGGCCCAAGTGATTATGCCCATCTTATCATATTTATGGCCCGTTGTTGAGGCCTACCTTGATGTGAATGAAAGGCCCATGTTACGAGGCGCATCGTGATGTTTTCAAAGGCCCATGGGATATGGCTCATTGCAATGTACATAAGGCCCATTGATGCGGCCCTCTTAATTTATATAAGGCCCATATGAGGCGGCCCATTTGATGTATTGAGGACTATGGGTCAAGGCCCAATGAGACGTATATAGGTCCATTGCAATGTGTGATTCCCTATGGTTTGTGTAATGACATTTTACGGCGGGCCATGCCTTGAGAGCAATGTTGGTTTGACTTCCACATTGTAAGAATAATGTTGGTTTAATGTCCACATTATAAATCCCCCTAGGGCTCATTGATAGGCTTATACTAGTTATCCATGTTCGGTGTAAGGATAGTTCATTACTTTATAACATGCTTAGTATACTTCCATGATTCATGCGCATACACATCATATGTATGCTTGATATGAGAAATGTTTGATCATAGCATAAGACATTGGGCCGAGACATTTACGGGACTCCTTATGAGAAGGAGTGCCCCACATGAGCGCATGGTACGCGCGAGATTACTGCATGACTGACGGTGTGACTCATGCATTTCGCATTGTGTATCATGATTCACTACACGTCTTAGCAACATCGGGGCCGTGGCCTCCACAGGTACATCGTGGATGGTCGTATTGGATACCGAAAATATTGGCTCTAGCATTGTGGGCACTTAGGATGTCCTTGGGTGAAAATTCCAAAACCTTTTTGGTACCAGGAGATGCTCTAACGTCTAGATCGAGTGGATAGACGAGCGCCTGAGTTCGAATACCAGTAGGCCATGTCTCCCACTGTGTCGTGGTTAGTTGGAAGGGGGTGTGGCCTTATCCGCCTGAGTGAGGGGGCTATAAGCTAGGCTGAGTTTGACCAGCTTGCGAATGAGTCCGCTATCAACGAGCTGGGTAGGTATTGACAGACTACTGGTTAGGTGGATAGTGTGGTCTCTTCCACTTGCTTGGCTGTACAGCTAGGGAGGAGGCAGTCAGTGTGAGGTGTATTAGACCCCGGTGATATCCAGAGAGGAACTGTACTGATATGTGTACTTGATGAGTACTGACATGCTTGTATTGCATCTCGCATATGACATTTGGCTACATAGGCCTCGCATTGCATGGCCTTGGTATGCCTGATAGCATTCATGACTTACATTATATAGCTTTGGTATAGCTGATAGCATTCATGGACTTACCGCATATTTTTCCATTACTCTGATATTGTATACTTGGTACTTGCCTTGCGCACACACTTAGACCACCCTCTAAGCTTTTGTAAGCTTATGCATGACTGTTGCATGCAGGTAGCGTTAGACAGCAGCAGCATTGAGGCAGGAGTGCGCATCTGACTATTTTGGAGTTTTGATCACCTTGTATTTTCCTTTCCGCATTTTGCTTAAATTTTTTGATATAGTGGATATGTGGTGATGTTGTTTTGTGACTTGCTTATGCTTATGGTTACGCTCTATTACAAAAAAAAAATTCATACTGAAAATCCTTCTCGTAGGATCCCAGAATCGGAATCTGGCATATGGGCGCTGGGAGCCGAGAATGGGGTACTACAGAGGCTTTGGCACCGGATTTGGTGATCGAGAATTTTATGAGCCTATTTTTCGAGTTTGGGGTGTGACAGAAGTTAGTATCAGAGCATAACTTGGGAATACCTGAGATCACATCACATATCTGCTATGAACTTAGAGTGGATAGGTTCTGAGTCCGAATAACTTAGCAATTTTTCGACATAGACCCTTAACGTTTATGCCTTCGAGAATTCTCAAGGTTGATAGGCCCTTGTTCCTTCGGTTGATAGGCCCTTGTTCCTTCCTGTAGGACGTAATGGCTAGAAGAGCGACTCGAACGAATCCCTTTCCACCACCTGCGACTCCCTCTCTACCACCTACGACTCTCGCTCCACCACTGGATATTTCTGCTTTCCAGCCTGAGGACGTTACTCTTTTACCTAAGCCCGGTGCGGATCCGACCATACCGGTGAGTGTCACTCAGCTATAGCAGATGCTTCAGGCGATGATTGCTATTCTTTAGGGGCAGAGTAGGCGTCCCACTATTACACCAGCCGAGGCCGAGCAGGAGCGTACGAGTGCCCTTCTCAAGGACTTCTGACAGCACAATACTCCACATTTTTTAGGTGAGCCAGACCCTACTGTAGCAGAGATATGGTGCTCTGAGGTGGAGAAGATATTCGACACCATGAGATGTTCGACCCAGCAGCAAGTCCCATTAGCTGTATTCTTTCTCCAGGGTGAGGCTCAGCATTGGTGGACATCTATAGCCCGATCGGTAGTGGCCGATTTTGAGTGGACCTGGGAGGACTTTGTAGACCGGTTTGACCAGAAGTTCTTTCCCGAGTATGTGTTCTAGCAGCACGCACTGGAGTTTGAGACTCTAGTCCAGGGTGACATGACTGTGTCCCAGTATGAGGCACGTTTCATCGCACTATCGAGATTCACGACATACCTTGTTGATGATGAATGGCGGAAGGCCCGCCGTTTTGAGAATGGTTTGCGTCCTATCTCAGGAGTCGTGTGATCGGACACATGCTTCTGACGTTCAGCAGATCGTAGAGAGGGCCCAGATTTACGAGTCAGATTGGGCTAATTTGCAGAGAGCCCGTGACCTAAGGGCAGATCAAAAGAGGAAGGAGCCCTCCAGTAGCTCCCAACTGCAGCAGCATCGTCCCCAGCAGCGACGCATGACCCGCCCAGCATTCTGAGTACCGACAGTACCCCCAGCACCACCTTAAGGACCATTTACAGGTACTTGCTTTGGGTGCGGTAGGACAGGACATCGTGTGCATGAGTGTCCCCATCCGCAGCAGCAGCAGCCGAGGGCATCGCATCCACCTCCACGACAACCACTACCGCAACAACAGCGACCACAGCACCAGCCTCCGGGACCTCCCCCGAGGTAGTAGAGATCTTAGAGGGGACTTGCACCTCCCCACTAGGCCCAGGGCAGATTTTATGCAGCCTAGCAGGACCCTCAGTCATCAGGAGCAGTCGTCGATGAGTCGTGTGACTTGGCCCCTACACCGTCTTACTAGATTGCTCATGAATGATGCATCTTGGGAGTTAGAGTTTGAGATTCGTAGGCGTTATCCCCATCCCTTAAGTGTTTGATTATGATGATATGTTGTGTTTTGACTATATATAATGTTATGTTCCCTATTCCCTTATGAGTTATGGTTAGTTATGATGATGGTGTAAATTTCGAGGATAAAATTTTTATTAGGTGGAGAGAGCTTTAAGACCCGTATCCTAGACCGTACTGTTCCATTGAATCACGCTATTATTCCAATCAAATTTCGGCAACCTGTGATGTATAATCAACGTTTGCGATCGACCCTAAACTGTATCCAGTAGATTTGAGTCGGCTTAATTTGAGACTTTTATCATTACGACCGCACCGTCGCTGCAGTTCCAATGCCACGTCTTGCATACCGATCCGATACATTGACCAGAAGATGTGGGCTGACATTTATTTCGAAGAAAATGTCACGCATTGCAAATCTCAAGAGAATCTCTATAACATGTCACATCCATAAATCAATCAATCCCATCAAGGGTTAAGTACACCATCACCTCACACCCATCGCCAAGCAACTTATAAGTCAAAAGTTTCTTACACACCCCATACCCTTCTTACATCATCTACCCCTAAAGTCAACAAAGTCTTTATACACCCATCCCTCTCTCCCATTCATCACTCCATCACCCATCTCTCACATCTCCATACAACCCACTCTCTCTCTTTCTCTTCACACATTTTCTAAGCACCAAAGAAGTGCACGTCCATGCATTCCAAGTGTAAGAAAAAGTGATTTTTGTGTGGCCCATTCCCATCCCAAAATCCTTCATTCTAACCATCCATTTCTCATCCTCTCCATCAAAGTGAAGCACAATGATATTGGCTTTCCAATGGACCAAGAAGATCAAACGGTGGGTGCTCTATTAGGCCTAGATTTCCTTTTTGATGAAGGGCCAAGTGAGGCCTACCGATTGATGGTATGGATCTCACTTTGGACCCTAGGTGTGGCCAATGGCCCACCTTGATTCTCATGATCATTCCATGGTGGGGCCATTCTCCATGGACCCTACCATGATGTTTATTTTCTTTGCATGGATAGAGGTCATCTAGACCGTCCATTTAGGTAGAGAAGGAACCTCCACTGTTGATCTTGATTTGGTGGGCCCACGTGTAATGGGACCCACTTGATGTATGATTAATTTTAAAGGAGGGCCCATATTGTCGGGGTCCCTCCATCACACGTGTCCCACTCTCTCTCTCTCTCTCTCTCTCTCTCTCTCCCTTTTTCATTTATTTTCGTGGTGTGATGATTTGGCTGTGTGGCCCACTCGGATGGACCCCACCATGGAGCATGTATCCTATCCAAACATTTATTGGTGGAGCCAACTTTATATGTGTTGTATCCATACCATCTGCCATTTGGTGGCCCACCTGAGTAGGGCCCACCTTATGTACGTCGGTTGCCCAGACCGTCCAGCGTCATTTGAAAAACACAAATATTAGCTTTATTTTAAAGCTTTTAGAAGGGTTGCTCATGTAGGCCCCACTTTGATGTATGGGACCAATCCACGCCGTCCATTTTACTCCCCATTTGATTTTAGGCTTTGAGGTGAAAAATGAAGCTAATCCACTCATCGGGCGGGCCATACCTTTCAAAACAGTGATCCTCACCGTTTAAATTTTAAGTTTGCTACACGCCGAAATATATTCAATATTGGACTTGTTTGGCTTGTATTGAGCCATGGAATGCCATGACTGGAGTGAATTTTCCTGATGTGGGCCCCACGCGTGAAAAACCGCAACATTTCATGAATTTTTTTTAAAAAACAACAAAATATAGGCAGTAGACGCTGCTGCTGGCAGAGGCGCAGGGGGCGCTTGCGCGTGCATGCGGGCGGAAGGCAGGGACCCTTGGCCCCTACTGTGGGCCCCACCATGATGTATATTTGATATCCACACCGTTCATCGGGTGGGCCACTCCCTGAATTGGACCCACTCCAAAAATCAGCCTGATCTAGGACTCAGGTGGCCCACATCACAGTAAACAGTGGAGATTTAACGTCTGCCATTGGAACCCTTTTGGGTCAGCACAGAAGTTTTGAATCAACGTGAAATTTGTTTTTTTTTTTCCATTGCATATGGGTCCACGTGACCTTATCAACAGTTGGATGCCAAATAAATATTATGGTGGGCCCCACGTGGGACCCACAGTGATGTATGTGTTTCATTTGCACCGTCCACTGACGGTGGGTAGTGGCATCCACCATGATTTATGTGTTCTGTCCGTACCGTCCGCACTGGATAGTGGGACCCACCCCATCACTGGACCTGTGTGTGTGTGTGTGTGTATTATATTGTATATACATATACATTATATATACTATATATATTATACACATTATATTTCATAATATATACATGATGGTGGGCCTTTATGGCACCCACCATAATGCATGTGTTGCATCCAATCCATCAACCATTTTGAAAGATAATTTTTTCGGCATGATACAAAAAATGAGACAGATCTAGGATTAGGTGGACCACACTATAGAAAATAATGGGTTTGACTGTCCACCATTAAAACCCTTTTAGGTCAATGTGACCTTATGATCAGATTGGATGGGAAATAAATGTTATGGTAGGCCTTGAGAATTTAATGGTGGAAATCATTCTTGCCACTGTTATTTGGGGTATGGTCCAGTTGATCTTTTGATATGATTCATTTTTATATATTATATATACTTTTGATTCATTTGTGGCTATCCATTGGGGCCAACCATGGTATATATAAAGCCCAAGTGATTAGGCTCATCTTATCATATTTATGGCCCATTGTTGAGGCCCACCTTGATGTGAATGAAAGGCCCATGTTATGAGGCCCATTGTGATGTTTTTAAAGGCCCATGGGATATGGCCCATTGCAATGTACATAAGGCCCATTGATGCGGCCCTCTTGATTTATATAAGGCCTATATGAGGCGGCCCATTTGATGTATTTGAGGACTACGGGTCGAGGCCCAACGAGACGTATATAGGTCCATTGCAATGTGTGATTCCCTATGGTTTGTGTAATGACATTTTACGGCAGGCCATGCCTTGGGAGCAATGTTGGTTTGACTTCCACATTGTAAAAATAATGTTGGTTTAATGTCTGCATTATAAATCTCCCTAGGGCCCATTGATAGGCCCATACTGGTTATGTGTAGGCCGTCTAGGCCCATCTTCGGTGTAAGGATAGTTCATTACTTTATAACATGCTTAGTACACTTCTATGATTCATGCGCATACGCATCATATGTATGCTTGATATGAGAAATGTTTGATCATAGCATAAGTTGTTGGGCCGAGACATTTACGGGACTCCTTATGAGATGGAGTGCCCCACATGAGCACGTGGTATGCGCGAGATTGCTGCATGACTGACAGTGTGACTCATGCATTTCGCATTGTGTGTCATGATTCACTACACGCTCTAGCGACATCGGGGCCGTGGCCTCCACAAGCACATCGTGGATGGTCGTATCGGATACTGAAAATATTGGCTCTAGCATTGTGGGCACTTAGGATGTCCTTGGGTGAAAATCTCAGAACCTTTTTGGTACTAGGAGATGCTCCAATGTCTAGACCGAGTGGATACACGAGCGCCTGAGTGCCAAATACCAGTAGGCCGCATCTCCCACTGTGTCGTGGTCGGTTAGAAGGGGGTGTGGCCTTATCCGCCCAAGTGAGGGGGCTATATGCTAGGCTAAGTTTGACCTGTTCACAAATGAGTCTTCTATGGATGAGCCAGGTAGGTATTCGCAGACTACTAGTCAGGCGGATAGTGTGGTCTCTTCCACTTACTTGACTGTGCAGCTAGGGAAGAGGCAGGTAGTGTGAGGTGTATTAGACCCCGGTGATATCCAGAGAGGAACTGTATTGATATGTGTACTTGATGAGTACTGACATGCTTGTACTGCATCTCGCATATGACATTTGGCTACATAGGCCTCGCATTGCATGGCCTTGGTATAACCGATAACATTCATGACTTGCATTACATAACTTTGGTACAACTGATACAATTCATGGACTTACCACATATTTCCGCATTACTCTGATATTGTATACTTAGTACTCGCCTTGCGCACACACTTACACCACCCTCTAAGCTTTTGTAAGCTTATGCATGACCATTGCGTGCAGGTAGCATTGGACAGCAGCATCGCTAAGGCAGGAGTGTGCATTTGACTATTTTGGAGTTTTGATCACCTTGTATTTCCCTTTCCGCATTGTGCTTAAAGTTTTTAATATAGTAGATATGTGGTGATGTTATTTTGCGACTTGGTTATGCTCTATTACAAAAAATAATAATTCATACTGAAAATCCTTCTTTTAGGATCCTAGAATCGGAATCTGGCGTATGGGCGCTGGGAGCC
Source organism: Magnolia changhungtana (assembly GCA_030180095.1). Classification (NCBI taxonomy): domain Eukaryota; kingdom Viridiplantae; phylum Streptophyta; class Magnoliopsida; order Magnoliales; family Magnoliaceae; genus Magnolia; species Magnolia changhungtana. Next base: position 6,412,942 of record JASAUF010000161.1, on the reverse strand, counting down.
GAGAATGGGGTACTATGGAGGCTGTCGGCACCAGATTCAGCGATCGAAAATTTTGTGAGCCCGTTTTCCGAGTTTGGGATGTGACACACCACGATGGGCCTTTCACATGGGCCTAACATACATCACAATGGGCTGCTTCGCTTGGCCCTCAAAATGTATCATAATGGGCCTCATCACCTAGGCCTCAATATACATCACATTGGGCCTTAGACATGGGCAAATTAGTCATCACGTCGGGCCTCAAATATGTATCACAAATACATCACATTAAGCCCCGACAATCGGAATCGGCAATCGGCCACGACAATTCAGAATCGGTAATCAGCCTCAATCAATAATCGGCAATCGGCTACGACAAATCAAAATCGATAATCGGCCTCGATCGATAATAGACAATCAGTCACGACAAATATGAATCGGTAATCCGCCTCGATCAATATTTGGCAATCAGCCACGACGAATTAAAATCAATAAATGGCCTCGATCGATAATTGGCAATCGGCCACAACAAATCAAAATCGATATTCGGCCTCGATCGATAATCGGCAATTGGCCATGATGAATTAGAATTGGTAAATGACCTCAATCGATAATCGGCAATTGGTCGATCAAGGCCTAAGGGAAGGTCACAATGCGAATATCTAACCATCATTACCCATCAATGTGGACATCTAATCAATATTGCTCCCAACGAGTGGCCCACATAGGGCTAAACATATAGTGGGCCCATGGCCTCACACAATGGTCTCATAAATCAGGTGGGTCGCATCACATGGGCCTAATGCACATCGTTATGGGCCGCATCATATGGGCCAGAAATAGATCTCGATGGGCCTCATCATATGAGCAAGAACATATCACAATGACCTCACTAAATGGGTCGGAAACACATCTCAATGGGCCACGACGTATGGGCCGAGTATACATCACAATGGGCCACGACCCATGGGCCCCCGTACATCATAATGGGCCACAACCCATGGGCCTTAAATACAAGTGGGCCACATCAATAGGCCCCATATATACACCTTAGGTGGGCCCTGCTCATGGGCTTCAAATACATAACATGTGGGCCCTACACATGGGTCTTATATGCATCAAATGGGCCACGCGTCATGGGCCCAATACATGTCACAATGGGCCGCACTGATGAGCCTTGTACACATCAAGTGGGTTGTATCAAATGGGCTGCACTAATGGGCCTTGTACACATCAAGTGGGTTGCACCAATTGGCCACACAAATGCACAATAGGTAAGCCCTGTATATGCAGCAGATGGGCCCCACTAGATGGTAAGTGTGGATATAGCATGCATACATTTAGTGGGTTACACGTCCCACGGATGGTGTGGATAAAACATACATCGAGGCTGGCCCTATATGATCTGGACAGTTAGGATGGAACATATGAGGTGGGTTCTACTCACGGGCTCCAAATACATTTCGATGGGCCTTAACCCATGGGCCTTGAATACATCTCAATGGGCCTCAATCCATGGGCCCTGATATATATCATAATGGGTTGCCTGCCTTGGACGACGTGGATAAAAATACATCTTGGTGTATCCCATCCAAATAGTTAGACAGTATGGATATAAAACTTATATATCATGAGGGATCCATATGTACAACGGATGCATCAAGGTGGGCCTTACACAGATGGACTGCATGGAATGAAATACATATGTCACACAGGTTCCACATCCCACGTCCTGAGACTGGGCGGTGTGGATAAATAAATACATCATGCTGGCCTATACTACATATGGACGGTATGCTTGTACAACACATATAATAAATGTATAATAGGGAGGGCCCCACCATCCAGTAGCTGCTGGACGGTGTGAATATAGAATGTATGCATCAAGGTGGGCCATACATCCATCAAAATGGACAGACGGTTGCTGGCACATACTGCATATGGACAGTATGCTTGTACAACACATATAATAAACGTATAATAGGGAGGGCCCCACCATCCAGTAGCTGCTGGATGGTGTGAATCTAGAATGTATGCATCAAGGTGGACCATACATTCATCAAAATGGACAGACGGTGTGAATACAACACATTCATCAAGGCAGACCTCATACATCAAGGTGCGTCCATCTGCTGTGCTGGACGGTGCGAAGATAAAATACATCCAATCAAGGTGGGTCCACACGTCCCATGTACGGACGACGTGGATCAAAACATATATCAAGGTGGTCCCACTGCCCAGACCTGCTAGACGGTGAAATTGCATCACATACATCAAGGTGTGGCCCACCAGAACTTGTTATCGTCAATCACACTAGCCGCCTACTGTTGTGAGTCTGCTTCCATTCAACAGGTAAGTCCCACGTGGGGGACCCATCAGATACTTGTCTATATATATTATATATATAACAATATATAATAATATTATTTATATTTATTATTATTATTAATTTGAATGAGATGGTTCACTCCGCAGACCCATGTCTTGACGGACGGTGTGGATAAGACAAACATCAGTGGGTCCCACCAGATGAACAGTCTGATCCATGGATGGACGGCATGGACATAAGATACACGCATCATATGAACCCACGTGGGTGCTGACGTCAATACAGCAGCTATATATAGCTGTGTGCGGTACACTACCCAATCCCTTTCCACGCAAGTGGGTCCCACGTGGGGCCCACCATAATGTTTATTCTCCACCCAATTTATTCACACGGTCACACGGACCCAGGTGAAGCGGAAAAACAAATTTCATATTGATACAAAACGTCCATGACCTATAAAGGGTTTCAATGGCAGACGTCCAATTCAACACTATTTCCTGCGACGTGGGCCACCTGAGATTTGAATACGGTTGATTTTAGGAGTGGCCCACAGTCAGAAGGAGGGCCACCCAATGCACAGTGTGGATATACATCACACCTTACGATGGGGCCCACAAATGGGACATGTGGTCCCTGCTCATTCAGCGTCCATGGCAGAGGACGCTGCTGGCGTCCTGGGCTGTCAGTGGCAGCAGCATCTGCTGCTGCAGCTTTAGTTTTTTTTTTTTTTTTTTAAAATATTTTTCCGAAGAATCTCCTAGGTGGGGCCCTCATCAAGCAGATCCACTCCATCCATTGGATCCTACAGCTCATTATAGGCTAAATGAGCTCAATATCCAAGGTATTTTAGCGTATAAAAGACTTCAAAGTGCATTTTAACTGCAAGAACTACTATTTTTTATACTATGGCTCGCTAGATAATCAGATTGGCTTCATTTTTTGGTTCAACGCCTAAAATGAGCTGAGGAATAGGATGGACGGCTTGGATTTGATTTATACATCAATGTGGGGCCTACTTAAATGGCCTACCTAAAAAGCTTAAAAATCTATTTTTTTTATTAGCTTGTTAGTACACACGCATTTCAGTACACGCACTCCATGTTTGTCACCTCATGTCCAGCGTCCAGGGACGCTGGACTGCGATGGATAAACACAGGCTTCGTGGTGGGTTCCATGTGGACATGGCCCACGTTTCATCAAGGTGGGTCTCTTATAAACATGTGGGTCTCTTATAAACATGGCCCACCTGATTTGAATAAATCTAGTACTTGTGTTTTTCCACCACCATAAGGTAAGGTCCACATGATTTGGATGGTTGGATAAGACGTACATCAAGGTGGGGTCCATCCGAGTGGGCCACACATCACACAAAAATGATAAAAAGAGAGAGAGAAGCACCCACCGTTAGATCTTCCTCTTCTTCTGGCAATGCATGCTAGAACCCCAATGGACGGACTTCAATGGTTGAGATGGATCATGGATGGTGGAGATGAGAGTTAGGAAGGTGGGCCACACTAGCTTCTCCCCTTAGAAGTCATGGTCTTGGGTTGCTTGGAGAGAGATGGAGTTTGAAAAATGAGAGAGAGAGAGATGAGAGAGAGAGAGAGGGGGGTAAGAGAAGTGATGTGAGAGATGGTGAGGTGATGGGAAGGTTGACTTTTGAGATTGCTTTTGTACTTGGGAATGGGGAGAGTAATGGGTTGAGTGATGGGTGTACTTTTGACAAGTGAGGTGATTGATGTGATAGATTCTCTTGGTATTTGCAACGCGTGACGTTTTCTTCAAATTGAACGCGGGCCCACATCTCCTGGCCAGGGTACTACATCGGCATGCAAGATGCGGCATCGGAACCACGGCGACGGTGCGGTCGCACTAGTAAAAGTCTCGAGTCGAGCCAACTCAGATATACGGGACACATCTCAGGGTCGTGCGTAAATGTTGATAACTGATTGAGGGTCGCCGGAATTCGACTGGGATGACCACGAAGCCTAAGGAACAGTACGGGCTAGGATACGGGTCTTACACTTAAGGTAGTCATACGCCACGTGTCTCGCAGGTGGAGCGCTAGCGTGTGACGCTTCGACTCCGCATGCACAGGCACTGATGGGGCATCATCAATGTACTGAGCGCAACATATATAAAGGGGAGAGAGGGCGCCCAGTGCCCTCCACTTCTTCCCATTCTCCTTTGCCTTCCTTCGGAGTAGGCAATTTTCGATAAGTCAAAAATCCCTCTTTTTTATTCTTTCCGATTGTTTTTCCATTTTTGGCTAATTTTTCCCTTTTCAATGTAGTCTTTTCCTTTTCCAGCGTAGTCTTTTCTTTCCTTCATCTAGCTTGGCCAAGATGTTAGATTGGTCAATGGTCAGGGAAGTGTCGAGGATTTTCCACAATGACTCCTATTATACTTTCGGGGATGCTCGGGTAAATGTCTCAACCCCCCTTCAAACACGGGGGATGAAGAGGTGGGGTTTCAAGACTTGAGTGATGAAAGGGCTCGACTGGGGTCAGAAGGTCTTGTTGTCGCAGCCGAGGAGATTGGTACTTTCGGCTTGATTAGGACGAAGGCTGATCTCCTCAGGGTAAGGGTAGATTACCAAATCCCCGAGTCTATGTGTCTTCAGGCTCCGGAGTTGGAGGAGGTCCCTGGTTAGCCTCGCGTGGGCGATCTGGCCGTTTATGTTATGACTCTCCAGTGCGGCCTCCGCCTAGTTTTGTATCCGATGATACAGAAATTTCTTGCGGTGATGAAGTTGGCTCCGAGCCAACTAATCCCAAATGTCTAGAGGGCTCTGGTCGGGATGTGCATCCTCTGGCAGCAGCTTTTTCTATATTATTTGGCCAAGCATATAAAAGAAGATGCTATAAAATTTGTAGGTTATATCTATAATTAGATGATTAATAGATGGGTAATTACAATCACAACATTACTAATAGGTTTTTTAAGATAATTTGTTGAACACGTAAAGTAAAAGGTATTGGCACTCGGTTTATTTTATGTCATGTACGGTGTATGTGTGGATGTTAAAATCGATATAGCAACTCGATTCAAAGCAATCAACTTTGACTCTAAGCGTTGAAATAGGTAGATACGTTTAACTTGACAATATAAGACCAAAATCAGAGGAAATCGGTCATCTACCCAGCCACTCGTGGAATTTTATAATGATCAAGCGATAATCGTAGGGTCAACTTCTAAAATTGCATGGATTGTTTACCACAACACGTGTGGAAGCTTGGTGGAGCTATAAAATTACGGTTAAGTCCTAAAGGGGGTAATTAGGACCAAATAAAAATTATTACTTATAAAAACTAATTTATAAATTAAATCAAACAACGTAAATTAAAACTAATGCTTCCAAGCTAAAGTTTGTCTAATCATATAGACTACAAATAATATGCCAATCAACCAATTAGTCTATAAGAGATAGTGAAATTGTTTGTGCTTAACAAGTTAAGTTCCTAGAATACAATCTAACATGTGCATTATGTTGAGTGTGAAATATTGTATATTTTTCCCTTATTATGCATTAGTATTATAAGCATAGATGCGCTTAATTCATCTAACTACATATGTTTTCCTATGTGAGGTGATTTGAAGACCTAATATGAAAATAATGATTAAAAAGAAGATTTAATGCTCAAAGAATGACCAAGTGAAGATTTGGAGATTTGGAGGTGATTCATAAGCATTTTAAGTGCCAAAGATCTAAGAAAACCAAGTACAAAAGAGAGAAAAAAGATTGTCTAAATCATAAAGTGTAATAACAAAAATAATAGACTATTCGATCTCACCTGAGGTTGGTTTGGTTTGACTAAAGGGAGGTTTGGTGCATCCTAAGAGAGATAGAGACTTCAGATGACTATTGAAGAAATTTGGTTGCAATCGAGAGATTAATTCGGTGCAAATGAAGTGAAATTCAATGCGACGGAAGTGTACAGTTAGTGCGGCAGATGCATAACAAAAGTGCATAAATTTAAGGTCGGTCCAAGTTAGTACGAATTATTCCTATATAAAGGGGTGATTGTAACTTTCGTAGATACAAATTAGGGTAGAAGAGTTAGGGCAAGGAGTTGTGGAGCTTTTACAAAGTCCTCCTTCTCCAATCATTCGGTTCTATTTCGGTTTTTATGTTTTTCTTTTCAGTTTTTGTTTAATCATCTTTATGATTGTCTAACCTCTTAACGAGGGCTAGAGGTGAAGCGTGTAGTTATTCTTAATGCTTAGTTTACTTTTATTCAAGTAATTAGTTTGTTTATTGAACAATTTCATTGATATTGTTTTGAATGAAGATTTATTTTTAATTTACATTGACCCATTGTCGACTTTGTGCACATTAAATTCTTAATAAAGTTAAGGATAATTGTTTATCTAATTTGCAAGGGATTAATCTATAAAATTCATTAATCTATCATAGACTAAGGGCACGATAGATGCTTTGAATTCCTTATAATCAATAATTTGATGCATTATGTGGGAACGAATTCAATTGAAGTTCAAATGTGTTTCGAGTTTATGAATGATAATTTAACCGCTCCATTATCCAACTTGATAGGATAAGATTTCGATTCCAGTTAAGTAATCCAATTGAATCAAGTGAATTAACAATTAAGGAATAACTATAAGTGAATTTTTGGCACTCTAGTACTTTATTCCTATTGAATTCTTTTACAATTACATCATTACTCCTTAATTTAGAGTATATAAGTAGCTTAGATCTAGTTCTAATTCTAAACATATTCCAGAAATCGCACAATCATAAGTCCTTATGGGTATGACCTTGCTCCCATTCAGTTATTACTACATTGCAATCCTATACTTGGGGTTTGCTTCGATCACATTCAAATAATTCAACTAATCAATGACACAAGCATTGGTAGAAATATACGCAATTTATAATCGCAAACATAAGCATATATAATGGTTCGGTTTTCCTACTCCACTCCCAGCGGACGTGCTTTTCTTGATTGTACTGGTATTCACTATTTATAAGTTTTCAATAGGTTTACCCCTAAACTTTATAGCCATATACAAGGACCTAAATGTACACTCCTGTTGGAGGCTCTCTAAAAAACTTAGTTGGTTTTCTATAGGCTAACACAGAACCTCGGTCTTAATCCAAGGACCTATGTTTACTCCTGTCAGAGGCTTCCATGGAGACTAACATGTATGCACCCGTATTCGGTGAATTCAACTACACATAAGAGCTTAGGTCATATGTAAGAATCTATTCGAGTTTGGGTCACAAACTCTTACACTCAATCATACATAATGAAAGAATATATAGACTCACACTTGACAACTTACTTATCGAATTGAGCCCATTTATAGTGTCTTCTTGAGATGCTTGATCGATGCACTCTTGTGTCTCAATCAGCTTCTCTTATGCTCCCTCGTTCTTTGAAGTCAGTCTTCTTATGCTTACTTAAATCGACTACCCTGCAGTTGATGCTCTAATGAAATTACCAAGGTAATGAGAATTGGGTTGAATTTCCTACACCTAATGATGTGAGCAAGTTCCTATTAGGGATTCACCTATACAGATACTCTAAAGGTTGATAGACATTAGGATTTGCCTATGGGTTTGATGTCTAAAGTCTAGATAAGACTTGTGATCATGTTCTTCTTATAAAGGAGCTTGAAATACTCATTATAGTGAAGAATCACTAAGAAGAGAGCATGAATCACTTTGAAATAGTACCTAGGAGGTTTGGTAGAGCTAAGGAAACACTAGGGTCTCTAAAATGCTAAATTCATAGTTTTCACAAAGATTTGAATCCAACATCTATAAAGAGAAGGCTCCAACGAATCTCTAATGGCTATCTTCGATCGATCAACTGAGGGTCTTCGATCAATCGAGCTAGGTCAAAATAGTACAGTGAACTCGCTGGACTGTTTTGCCCATGTTCGATCGATCGAGCCCGATCGCTTGAGATTGATTGAGGATGTGCTCGATCGGTTGATCGATCGAACTCACCCTCAGTTAGCTGGTTTGGGCAATTTGTTTTTCAGTTACTTATGACTTCTAAAGCCTATCTAAGCATGTTTAATAAATGCTCCTAGGGCTATGTGATTATAAAATGAAGGTTTACCTAATAAAGAACAGTCACGTAGGGGTTAAGGATGTTTTTGGTATAAGGTTAGGGTCACTAAGACAACTCATTTACCGGTTCTTTACTTGATGCTTCATATCCTCTTATTTCTCCAGTCTTCATTTTTCAAGGTCTTAACTGACTCACCGACACAAACTCAGGTGAATGATAAATAATAGTACAAAATCAGTGCACCAATAATATCCCCTTTTGTCAATTACATGGTAAAAACCCAACCTACACCTTGTCATGGTCAATACCAATGACAAACCAAAACAACTAAAAATATTACATGTCAATATAAATATTATAACTCGAATACAACAAGATATGTAATATTTTCATTACTCACCCTATCTCCATCAATTCCCTGCAATAACAAACAGAACCCGCAAAAGAGAATTCAACTTATTTTGGCGGGACTCGTTCTTTCTCCCCATTTTTGTCGGTATTTGAAAAAGATATAATTCTATGAATATACTAATAAGAACAAAATATGAAAACTCTATAATTCATAAATATACCTATTAGTACATACTAACAAGGGAATTTAGGGTGCATATAATATTAAAATATGGAGCATGCATATCATGGTCATTGAAAAATATATACCATTTGAAATAACAATGACTAATGATAGTCTAGCAATAAACATGTGATACTTAAAATTAAGCAACTTTAAAGCTAAATTATCAAAAAAGAAAATGAGGCTATAATCATCAAATTTAACTATAAAACACAAAAATAAGGTTAAAAATCCTCTGATTTTCTTATAGGGATCACTCATTGACGCTAAAATCCTCATATTAACAATTAAGCTCTCATAGACCTTTGTGGATCACCTATCCCTCTTCACCACCCATATGGGTGTGAATTTTCTAGGACTTGTATCAATTTTAGGAGAAGATTTCTTTTCCTAGATTTCACTCTTGCATGTACATCTTTACTAGGGGATCCATGTTCTATATGAAATTTTATTCTTTATTTCTTACCCTTATAGTTGTTGCCCTGACTAAGGATTTTTCTAATATGTTCTATTAATAGGGTAACTGTTTCATCAACTCCCTCATATGGTTGTTCGTTTTTTTTTTGGAGGGGATGTGAATTTTTTTATTTTTTTTTCGGTGATCGTCTAAGGGGACTCTTCTTAGAGTGTTATTTTCTCATTCTAAATAAGTTTACCTATATGGTTCAGCACTGAGGTGAATTGTTAATTTTTATTAATTTGGCATTCAAACCTCAAGTAGCCTATGTCTCCATAAGAATGACACGCAAGAGATAATTTAGATTTACTCCCTAAAGCTATAGAGTCATTTTGGATCATCACTGGGACAGAAGTTGTACATTAATATTCATTTTATTTCTAAGACCTCTATTGTCTCCAAAAGGTTTACCTATATGTTTATTTTGGGCAACCATAGCATTAGCAAGATAAGATTCAAGTTGGCTAACTTGAAGTATCGAGTCTTGATTTTCAGAATTTACTGTATCGAGTTCTAATTAAAGAGCCAAACTTCTCCCTAAAGTCTCCTCAAAGTTAGACTTACGATTTTTTTTTCTTGTATGAGGGAGGAATTATCAGATTCAACTTACTCAAAACGGTTAGTGTGAGACCCGTATCCTAGCCCGTACCGTTCCGTAAACCTCCGCGGTCCTTGCAGTTGAATTCCGGCGACCCGCGATCTGTTATCAGCGTTTGCGCACGATCCTGAGTCATGTCTCGTATATCAGAGTCAGCTCGAATCGAAACTTGTATCCTTATGACCTCATCGTCGCCGCAGTTCCGACGCTATGTCTTGTGCGTCGAGGCAATACCTAGGCTAGGAGATGTGGGCCCACGTTCAGTTCGAGAAAAAACACCACGCATTGCAAATTCCAAGCGAATTCCCATCAATCACATCTCATGTCAAGTACACATCACCTCACACCTCATTCCCAAGTACGACCACCCCTCCCTTAAAGTCAACTCTCTCTTACAACCAAGTACACCCATCCATCACTCACTATCCCTCTCTCCCATCACTTCTCTCCCATCATCTCTCTCTCTCTCTCTCTCTCTCTCTCTCTCATTCTCTCTCTCATTTTTCCTCGCAAGCAACCCACATCCAAGCTCTCCATGAGAAGAAGCTAGTGTGGCTGACCTTCATACTGATCCATATCAACCGTTAAAATTCACCCCTTAGAGCTCTAGATCGTGTTGGTGGAAGAAGGAAGAGGAGATCGACGGTGGGTGATCTTAGATTTACATTTTTATCATTTTTATTTTTGTGATTTAAAGGCCCACATATGGTGGGACCCACCTTGATGTACACTTTGTAACAAAGAGGGGCCCATTGTGGCGGGGCCCCTCCATCACCGCCGGTATCTCTTTCTCTCTCTCTCTCTCTCTCTCTCTCTCTCTCTCTCTTTCTCTCTCTCTTTGTGTTAGGGCTTGTGGTCCACTTGATCTACATCGTACGATCGTGAGGCCCCACCCCTATGTACGTGTGCATCCAGCCATCCATCCACGAGACCGGCTTGGACGGTGTTGTAAGGCCACACTGTGATATATTTGTTCATCCACACCATCTAGATGATCTGGACGGTGCTGGATGATTTCGCACGATGTTGTGGGGCCCAATTGTATGTAGCCACGTCGTCCATCCATCTTACAGCAGCAGATGGCTGCTGCATTTGTCACCATCCAAGTTGTGGGCCCTACCTTGAAATATGAGTTTTATCTAACCATCCATCCATTTGCGCGGGACCCATCCCACATGTGTGAGGGTGGGGCCCACCAGACGTATGTGCTTTTCATCTAACCGTCAGTCTAGCAGGGATAGGATGGTGGGCCGATTGATGTATGTATTTTGTCCAGCCGTCCATCTGGACGCTAGACGTTGCAACCCAGTTTCGAATATATATATATATATATATGATGTGTGGGCCACACTACGTGGACCCGCATGCAACGTCCACATGATATCCAAGCCGTCCAGATGGTAGGACCCATTTGCTGACCAACGTCAGCAAGTTCTGAGGGTCCCACATGATATCCAAGCCGTCCAGATGGTGAGATCCATTTGCTAACCGACGTTAGCAAGTTCTGAGGGTCCCACATGATATCCAAGCTGTCCAGATGGTGGGACCCATCTGCTGACTGACATCAACAAGTTTTGTGGGTCCCACATGTGGATGTGTTCCATCCAAACCATCCATCCATTTGCAAGCTCATTTTAAGGCTTGAGACTAACTGAGGTAGATTCAAATCATTGGTGGGCCACCACGTGGACACCACCATGATGTATTATATCATCCACACCATCCAGATTATGTTGGAGGGTGCTGGACAATGTTTGGATGTGCTATCCCATGTTTGGATAGTGCTGATTTGCATAGGTAATGTTTGGACAGTGCTGATCATCATTAGTGGGCCAGGTGCCCCATGGAATGATAGTGTACAGTGGTACACATGTTACAACTATAACGGGCCATTAGTGCGGACCATCATGATGTATTTTTTAGCTCATGTGCGGGGCCCACCTGTTTGTATTGTTAAGCCCATATACGTAGCCCATTTGATGCATATGAGACCCATGTGTAAGGCCCACATGTTATGTATTTAAGGCCCATTAATGGAGCCCACCTGTTGTGTATATGAGGCCCATTGGTGCGGCCCATTGATGCGGTCCACTTATTGTATTTGAGGCCCATGGGTTGTGGCCCATTATGATGTAATGAGGCCCATGGGTCATGACCCATTGAGATGTATTTTTGGCCCATTGTGATGTATTTTCGGCCCATATGGCGTGGCCATTGTGATGCTTTTGTTGCCCATTTAATGAGGCCCATTATGATGTGCATTAGGCTCATGGGATGTGGCCTGTGAGATGTATCTGAGGCCCATGTGAAGGGCCCACCTGTTATGTATATAGCCCTTATATGAGGCCCATTGTAATGTATATTAGGCCTTCGTGTGAGGCCATGGGCCCACTTTATGTTTGGCTCTATGTGGGCCACTGCTTGGGAGCGATGTTGGTTGAATGTCCTCATTGATGAGCAATGATGGTTGGATGTCTACATTGTAACCATCCCTTAGGCCTTGTTAGGCCCATTCTCACTGATTCCGATTGTCGAGGCCGATTGTTGAGGCCGATTCTGATTCTAATTCTGATTGTCGAGGCTAATTATTGAGGCCAATTTCGATTCCGATTGTCAAGATCGATTGTTGAGGTGGATTCTGATTTCGATTTCGATTGTCGATACTGATTTCGATTATCGAGGCCGATTCCAATTGTCGAGGCCAATTATTGAGGCCGATTCTGATTGTCAAAGCCGAGTATCAAGGCTGATTTTGATTGTCGAGGTCAATTGTTGAGGCCGATTCCGACTTCGATTGTCGAGGCTGATTCTGATTTCGATTGTTGATGTCGATTTCGATTGTCGAGGCCTATTATCGAGGTCAATTTCAATTGTCGATACCGATTCTGATTATCGAGGTCGATTTCATTGTTGAGGCTGATTCTGATTCCAATTGTCGAGGTCGATTCTGATTATCGAGGCCGAGGCCGATTCCGATTGTCAAGGTCAATTGTTGAGGTCGATTCTGATTCCGATTATCGAGGCCGATTCCGATGGTCAAGGACGATTGTTGAGGTCGATTCTGATTCCGATTGTTGAGGCCGATTCCGATTTCGATTATCGAGGCTGATTGTTGAGGTTGATTCTAATTCCGATTATCAAGGCCGATTCCAATTGTCAATACCGATTTCGATTATCAAGGCCAATTTTGATTGTCGAGGCTAATTGTTGAGGCCAATTTTGATTCTGATTGTCGAGGCCGATTGTTGAGGCCAATTCCGTTTTCGATTGTCGAGGCTGATTGTTGAGGTCGATTCTGATTCCGATTGTCGAGGTCGATTCCAATTGTCGATACTTATTTTGATTATCAGGGTTGATTCTGATTGTCAAGGCCGATTCCAATTTCGATTCCTATTTCGAGGCCGATTCCGATTGTCGATACTGATTCCGATTGTTGATGCCGATTATCGAGGCCAATTCGGATTGTCGAGGCCGATTGTTGAGGCTGATTTCGATTTCGATTGTTGAAGTCGATTTCGATTTCAATTTTGATTATCGAGGCCGGTTCCAATTGTCGATACCGATTCCGATTGTCGAGACCGATTCTGATTGTCGAGGCCGATTGTTGAGGCCGATTCCGATTCTGATTCCGATTGTCGAGGCCAATTCCGATTATCGAGGCTAATTATGATTGTCGGGGCCGATTGTCGAGGCCGATTTTGATTGTTGAGGCTGATTGTCGAGGTCAATTATCGAGGCTGATTCCGATTGTTGAGGCCGATTGTTGAGGCCCAATGTGATGTATATGTAGCCCGTATTTGAAGCCCATTGTGATGTGCATTCGGCTCGTGTTTGAGGCCCAATTGATGTATATGTGGCTTATATTTGAGGCTCATTGTGATGTGTATTCAGCCCGTGTTTAAGGCCCAATGTGATGTATATGAGGCCTATGTGATGAGGCCCATTGTGATGCATTTGAGGGCTAGGCGATGGAGCTCATTGTGATGTATGTTAGGCCCATGTGATAGGCCCATCATGATGTGTATTAAGCTCTTGAGTGAGGCCCGTGGTGTTGTATATTTGGCCCTTGTGTGAGGCCATGGGTCCACTATATGTTATGCTCTATGTGGGCCATTCCTTGGGGGCAATGTTGGTTAAATGTCCACATTATCGAGGTCGATTGTCGATGCTGGCTATTGATACCTATTATGAGTATGTGACAGAATAACATCATGATACATGCCCATACGCATCATCTGCATATTTGTTATGAGATATGATTGATCATTGCATATGCCACGCATCATCTGCATGTTTGTTATTAGATATGATTAACCATTACATATGCCATAGTGTCGGTGGTGTATGAGACTCCTTGATAGGTGCAGTTATCCCATATGAGCACATAGTATGCGCAGGATTGATGCATGATTGGACTGCATGGCTCATGCATCTTACATTTTGTGATGTGATTACCATACGCCCTAGCGACATCAGGGTTGTAGCCTCCATAGGCATATCGTGGATGGCCAGAGAGGACACCAAAAATATGTTACTAGCATCAGGCCGCCATAAATGACCCTGAGTGAAAATTCCTAAACCCTCTTGGTACCAGAGGATGCTCCAACGTCAAGACCGAGTGGATACTTGAGTGCTTGAGTGCCGAATACTAGGAGGTCGTGTCTGCCACTGTGTCGTGGGTGGTTGGGAGTGGGTGTGGCCTTACCCGCCTGAGGGAGTAAGCAATGCTAGGCTGAGTCTGACTAGCTTGAGGAATGGGTTCGCTATCGATGAGCCGAGCCCGATATTGGTAGGTAGATAGTGAGGTCTCTTCCACTTACCCAGTTATGGGCTTGATGGGGCGGCAGGTGACATAAAGTATACTAGACCCCGGTGATGATCCTAGAGATATACAGTACTGATTTGTGGAGCAGAAGTTGTATACTCATTCATTCATCCATTCACTATCCACTCGGGCTAGTGGTGAGCAACTATTTGTACGTGTACCTTCGCAATGACAAGAATTTTGGTTGGGGTGCGTGACTAGCCTGAGATCAGGAGTTTACCACATTGAGTCTGACTATCCAAATTTAGGTATGGGACCAGTTTGGATAGAAGTCCCTTGTAGTGGACCCCATAGCCTCTGATACTACGTATTATCATCCCGGCTTCACACTCTAGCATGGTCATTCCATTAGCACCGCATATTGCATTACATCCGTGGCATATAACATTTTAGGTTACTATATTTCTGTATTTATATGGCCTAGATACAGCTGACGGTATTCGTGAACTCACTAGGAATTGTATATTGCATTGCATCCTCGACATCTGATGTTTGGCTCTTTATGACTCCTCATTTGCATAACTGATCTATATTGCGTACTCTGATATTGTATGATTCATGGACTTGTCAGAATATTCGCTTACTCTGATATCGTATGATTCATGATCTTGCCAGTATTTCTGATATTGTATGTTTATGGCATCGTATTAAATACTTGCCAGTTACCTTGTGCATACACTTACACCACCCTCTAAGTTTTCTATATGCTTATGCACGATAGATGCGTGCAGGTGATGTTAGGTTGCAACAGCGTGGAGCATGGAGCACGTAGCGTCTTCTAGAGCTTTGATTTTGACATATATATTTCCCTTTTAGTACTATATTCATATGTTTATATTAGTGGATATGTGATGATGATGTTGTCTTTGTGATTTGGGTAAACTTGTGGTTATGCTTATTATGAGATAAAAGTATGTTGGAAAAATCCTCCTTGTTGGATTGGAGGATCGAAATCTGGCATATGGATGCTGGGAGCCGAGAATGGGGTACTACGGAGGCTGTCGGCATCGGATTCAGCGATCGAAAATTTTGTGAGCCTGATTTACGAGTTTGGGGTGTGATAGTTCGCCAATTGAATCTTTTTCAGCCTTTACTAAACCCAACATCTTCATAATATTAATACTTTTATTGAAAAGTTGGTTGTAAGCCTCTTAGAAATCGACATCTCCATCCACATTATCTTCTTCACTATTGTAGGAGGATATCTCTTCTTCATCCGAGGTGTTATGGAAGGATACTGATCCCATGTCTCTAGTTATAGAGAGAGTGGGGGTGTTGAAGAGACCATTAAGGTGAGCATAGATCTAAGGTCTCCATTACTATGGAATTTTTTAGAATTTAATTTAAAATACTCAGACTCAGCCCATTTTACTATCATATCATTTCCTTAAATTTTTAATACGTTTAGACATAAGGAGGTAGCATGACCATAACCCTTGCAAATGTGACAATGGGTTTCTTTTAAAATTTTGAAAGTTCTATTTATATACGTAGAGTTAAAAGATGAACCTTCCATGTCACAACTTCCATCTATTGTTAGACATGATTTAAAATCTTTTTTTTTTTTTTTTTTTAAACTTACTTTAGACGGTTAAGTCCTTGAAGAGTAACCCGCTTGATACCAATTGAAATTACGTGGATTATTTACCATGGTGCATGCGAAAGTTTGACGGAACTATAAAATTATGGCTAAGTCCTAAAGGGAGTGATTAGGACTAAATAAAATAAAAATTCTTGCATCTAAAGAATAATTTACCAATTAAATCAAACAAGGTAAATTAACATTAAGGCTTCCAAGGCAAAGTGGGTCCAATAACATATACTACAAATGATATGCCAATCAAGTAACTAGTCTATAAGAGATACTGAACTTATGTGTGATTAACAAGTTAAGTGCCTATCATATAATCTAAGTCATGAATTCAGATAATTCAACTAATCATCATATAAGTATTGATATAAATGTATGCAATTTACAATCGCAAACACAAGTATATATAGTGGTTTGGTTTTTCTACTCCGCTCTTGATGGATAAACTTTTCTCGAGTGTACCGGTATTTACTATCTTAAAAGTTTTTAATAGGTTCACCCCTAACCTTTATAACCATACACAAAGACCTAAACGTACACTTATGTCAAAGGCTCCCTTAGAAACTTAGTTGATTTTCTATTGGCTAACCAACTGTAACATCCCAAATTTTCATGGCCCGAGTACATACTCGTGCCCAAGAATTCCGGATGTTAATAATGTAAAATTTGGATGCTTTAAAATTGCACCTTTTTTTTTTGTCTAGATTACATCCAATTACATTCATGAAGGTAACCATTCACAAGAGTAAAATCAACTATATTTATTATTCCATTAGAGTAAAAAGAGTTTAACAAATTATCACAATGTGGAAAGTAGTTTAGAGATATCCGGCTCACCGCACATCCTATACTACAGAGATTCATCGGTGTGTGCAACATTAACGTGGATTTATGTGAATATCTTAAGGCGACACAACAATGCGATCGAAAGATTTACATGACATGATTTGTTCATGGAGTGACTACTTACAACATCCAATCCCGAGAAGTGATGTAACACACACGACGATTTACTTACATCGATTGTGCACCACTACCCAATCTACGGGATTACATGCCAACCAAGAGGGCTGTTCACACCCCAAGTATAAGGTTGCAATATAGTAATAATCTCGGTAAGACCGAGGTCGAATTCATAGGGACTGAACCTTGTACGTAATATGAAAGTAACTAGAATTAGAACTAGAAGAAGGTGTAATTTAAACCAGGAAAATGTAGGAGAATAATGATGAATTATTAAAATAAAACTTGTAAATTTCAAAGGTGGGAAACTAGGATGCCAAGGATCCACTTGTAGCAATTGGGAAGCTACCTTGCATGATTCAAGCACATAACTGGAATTGAAGTCCTATCTTATCCAGTTGGTAAGAAGAGATTTGTCAGATCTCTGAACTTCTTATGAATCCAATCATCAATAGATAAGAGTGGTGAAGATTTGGAAGTGATTCTGTCACCTAACTATGCCCAGGAGACAATGACAAACAACAACAATTTACTAATCTCACAGCCAATCATAAGAGAATTGTGAAAGTTAAGAAGGATTCCGTCACCATACCATGCCCATGGGACGATGGTGAACTACGGGACTTACTAATTTCACAATCTCAATTCAAGAAAAATAAAATATCTCAAGCCATCACAGATCTATTATAATTTGAGTCACAACAAACCATTAAAAACTAAAAATATTCCTTCATAATCAAACTAGAATCCAAGAGAGTTCAATAAACATGAATCAAGGCAAAAAAACATCCCAATCACGTTACAAGCTTCACCTCTTAGCCGTATTTAAGAGGTTTATTCGATCATAGACATGATCAAGCTAAAATAAATCAAAGGAAGAAAAACCATGAAAGAAAGAGAAGTTCTTGATGATTAGAGAGATGGCCGGCTGCTCTCTCTCTTTGGCTCTTACTCGTGCTCACCCGTCCTCTTCCACATCCAAAGATTGCCACCACAGCTGCCCACGTCCAAGATGGCCGTCCCCTCTCTCTCTTCTCTCCTTTTATAAGCAAGGGATGTTGGTGAAGTGGCTGGGATCTCGTGTTTACGCAACAAGGATGGACTGTGCAAGAAACGTGGAAGCAGTTGCGTTTGGCACGGATTTTCAGGATGGTGAATGTCCAAAGTCGGAATCTAACTTGTTGGCTAGGGTCGTGGACCCCTTTTTAATCTTTTGGACAGTCCAGATCGTCAAAACGATAGTTTTCAAGCTCATACAATGGCCCATGGAGGTCGAGTATGTCTGGATGTCCGTTTTTAGAAAGTTCTTACGCTGAGATGCTCAGTGGGCCCCACAGTGATGTTTTCGGAGAGATCCACCCTGTTCATTAGATTCCTAGTGCGATTGCAATCGGAAAGGAGTGGTTTTGGTCGAGTTTGGTGTGACCCACTGTATTAAATCTTCCTGCCGTTCATCCTATGTTTTTCAGCAATTTACGTGTGTGCACGTGCATGGGGCCAAAAGGCCACAATGGCTGGGGTCGTGGCCACCCCCTCGGATCGAATGGTTGGTCCCAATCGTCCATCCTGATGATAGGCGTGGCTCACTGAACTCGTCCGATGAGACAACGTCCGCACGCTGTCTTTGCATCGAAGATAGGTCGGTTCAACCCTGTTCTTGATCGGACTGTTGGTCCGGTGCATGTCCACTGCACGTGCACTGTACATATGCAAATCCCCATATGAGGTCCACTGTAATGCGTGTGATGATAAATCTGCTTCGTCCATCCATTTTACCACCTCATTAAAGGGTTTGAGACCAAAATTGAAGCATATCTAGATATAAGGTGGGCCCCAGATCAGAGATTTGGTGGTTGATCTATCCGTTGAGCCACTTTCACAAGGATCCAATGGCTGAATTTTGACGTGTAGGTTAATTTAGGGTCATCAGGCCAGATATAAAGTTTCAAGCCAAACGGATGGTGAGAATCTTATAATCTTGTATTTTCGATAATTTTCAGGCCTATTTAGCCTGAATTGCTTGATTTTCTCAGATCTCTGGCGTGTAAATTCTTCGATCTCGGTCTCCTAGGATCCGTCCCTTACCTTGATGATTTCTAATCGTTAAACCCATGCTTTTAGTACCCTTTTTCAGTCCAGGCTCTTAAATTCATCTTGAAATATAAACACGATTAAAATAAGACGTTAAACAGTATCATGTTCATAAAATCAGGTAATAACTGGGGTCTAATATGCAATATTTAACCCTCAACACAATCCCCGACCCGCATTTTGCTAGTCCCGAGCATAGTATGTGAAAAAAAATTAAGAACCATAGGATAGTTTTTATAAACTCGAGTGATTTTTGAAAAACAATAGAATTCCAAGATACATCAATGTTGAGCATTACCTTTTCCCGAACTCAAGAGCACGGTAAACTTCATGGCTAAGTTTAAAGTATTAATCCATTAAGAAGAACAATTCTAAACATTGAGTTCCATGGGTGTATTATGCAACCTTAACTTATCATAATTAAAGGTCCAATTCTCAATTTTCATGATAACATTGATAATCGACAAGAGCATTCCAGATTACCAATCCTAAACTGAAACTTGCCTTACATTTCAACTTTTCATTCTTCCAACTTTTGATTTTTCCATCGATGGCTTTTACGCTATGTCAACCTTTTTAAAGATCTTTAATAGGTAGCCCTTTTCGACGACAACTATTTTTTTTAGCTAGGTATTCTCTCTCTTTTATTTTTTCAATTATTCTTATTGAACATGATGGACAAATTCCCCAGGTTGGTTCTTTTCATGCTTAGTAATTACCAAGTTAACAATTCAATATTGAACGGAAACCTTAATGTGCAAGCTAGATGTGACATGTGAAATCATGACTCAATCAATGTTTAAAACTTCTAATCATGGATTAACAATTCGAACTTAACTGTGAAATCTAACAGTCAACTGAATCTAAGAGTTGTAAAACCAATATTACGTATCTTATACTTCTTAAATCAAGACTATCCTTCAAAATCACTTAAATTCAAAATCACTTGAATTCACAAGAATTTCCAGAAAAAAATTTCAAAAAATTTCACAATTTTTTCCCAAGACTAAGAAAATACTGATTAGGTAACTTAATCTCTCATCCCCAACCTAAAATCTACATTATCCTCAATGTAAAAGATAGAAGCATGCAATGCACGTGAGATGACGAAATTGAAGAAGTGATGGAAAGATAATACCTGATGAAGGAGTTAAGAGGCTTTTTCCAAAGAGATCTCAATGTGAAAGTGGGTCAGCACAAGAGTGAAACCAACAAAAAGCAAACTATCCTAAAGCAACTAGAAAGCAACTATCCTAACGGTATAAAGCCGACTATCCTAGAACGATATAAAGCAAACTACCCTAGTCCTATGAAAGTAGAGGAAAAACTACTCAGTCATGCTGCAGTAAGGTTCCTCTTCCGGCCAATATCGTGATAAATTTCTCAGTAGGTTTCTCAACAAGGTCATCCAAAAGCCATTTGTGTAATAGGCTTGGATGCCCTGGAGCATGAATTCCCAGAGAAATTTATGAACCTCAGCAAAAGGTTTCCTTTTAATCTCCTAAGGTGTCTAGAGTATATATGATTCACCTGTGACAAAGAAAGTTTCAGAATTAGTACAACATGGTGAATCAGAGACTATATGTAAATAAAATTCTCAGAAAGTGATGTAGTCTCAACACATTCCGAAGTTTTAGACTTCAGTTCAATTTTCAACTCCTTCTCCTTTAATGGTAAACATTCAGGATCTGGGGAAGGAGATGCTTCAGAATATGGGTTCTCTCGGTTAGTGACAACTACCGAGATGTTGTCTTGCAAGGCATTCACTATATCTTTTATCATAGGATCGTTTGAATATGTAAAGTATGCCAAGCAATTGTCTAAAGAGTTGGGAAATTCAGCTAAGAGTGACTCATTTTCCTCATTGAAGTTTGTGATGATCTGCCCAAGGATTCCATTATCTCTAAAAGTAGATGGAGGTATGCTCTCTTGCTCTAGTCCTGGACAGATAGATTGAAGGTCAGTAGATGAAGTATTGATGTGAGAAGTTTGTTCATTGATACTACTCGAAAGAGGCATTGAATCGTCAAAATTTGATGGTTCAGATGGTGATCTCATCTGGGCGGTTTCAAATTCTATAATCATATCGGGCAATTTATCCCTCTCCCAAATCATATCATTATTCAATTCAAGGGTGTGATCTAAACATGTCTCACAAGAGTTAGAAGGGTCGGTTATAAGGGGCTCATCCTCCACATTTAAATTGGCCATGTCAGATAGGTGGAGTAGATCACTATGGTTAACAATTTCCTAAACCTCTTGATCATTGATATGGGTCAAACTTGAGATTGAATATCAATACTCATCATCTTCCAATTCAGTGCAGTACACACTTGGAATGAGATCGCTTTCCTCACATTCTATTCCTAGATTGGATTGAGGTTCGAATAAACTAACCTCTTCGTCATCATTTAAATTAGGTGTGCCATGTGAGTGAAGTGTGTCAATATCATTATATTTGAAAACCAACAATGTCTCTTGATTATTCCTTTGGACAATCATCGAGATTGACTCATCGAGAAATTGAGTCATATGCTTATTAATGGATTCGAACGACTTATTCCAAATTTCAGTGTGTTCCATAAGCAAGTTAGGATCACTCTCCTCGTATTATGTTACTGGATGGAGTTGTGGCTGGGACGAACTAGCCTCCACTATCTCATTATAAGTAGAGAATCCAAAGGAGAAATCAACAAAATCAATTGGCGGTTCATCTCTCCAATGTGTCGAGTTGAAATCACTTTTCTTGCACTGTATTTGTAATTTGGATTGTGATTGGGATGAATTAGTCTCTATTAGCTTATCAAGGCATGATTCAAGTGCTTCTAATAATTTCCTCATGTCAGTAACATAGTCTGTGTAACTCTGAGGTGACTCCTCTTGGATCATTTCTGGTGGATATTCAAAAGTGGCTGATCTAAGAGGGTTTTCACCATGATGTTTTATTGACTCAACTTCGAAATATTTCTGTTTCCACTGATCATAATCATACGGGTCATAGGTCAGGAGTTGATACGAACCTTCATTCTAATAATCACGTACTGTTTTCTTAACTCGTGAAGTGCAATTATTTTCTCGCAAATAATCACCGAAGGACATCTTAATTGGTGGAGCATCATATTTTTATTGGTTGAAGAAATTTTCTGAAAATATTTGAGGCATAGGCTGTTTCCCATCATAACCATCATACATCCTTTCCCAAGATTTCTTGGCTATCTCAGCATATTGACGTTCCCACTCTTGCATGGTGAAGCCTTAACTCTAAATCTAATCTAAAAGAAAATAAAAGAAAAATCCTATAGTAATAAGAGATCTAGATAGAGGAGAAGTTAGAAAGAAGTTACCAGATTGGAGGCTATTATGTTAAGATCTTGCAAAAGGAAACAAAATAAGTCAATTTCTAAAAACAAAAATTCTGAAATTAGAAAGTTTATAAAAACAAAAATAGAAAGTTAGTTTCTAAAAAGGAAGAAATCCCAGAATTAGAAAGTTTCTAAAAATATAAAATAAAACCCTAATCTTAAAAATAGAAAAAGTAGAAAATTTAGAAAGAGATTGCCAATTTAGAAAGCCTACATCGGGGTCGTACAAAACAAGAAAGTTAGGTCAGTTTTTAAAAGTCAAATAGAAAAACCTAAACCTGGAATTAAAAACTAGAAAAACCCTAATCTTAACTTAGTTCTAAAACTAGTTAATCTCAGAAAAACGTAACTGTCTTCACACACCAAGTATAGGGTTGCAATATAGTAATAATCTCGGTAAGATCAAGGTCGAATCCACAGGGACTGAACCTTGTACGTAATCTGAAAGTAACTAGAACTAGAAGTAGAAGAAGATGTAATCTAAATGTAACGACCTGTAAATTTCCGTACGTTGGTTCGAGTACCACCTCGACCAGAAATCAATTAGGATTAAATCCTTTAGAAATTTAACAAAGTTAACTTAGTGCAAAACTCGATTAGCCATGAAATCCGTTGGAATCGCTTTAAATACGATCTGCAAGACCCAAAACTTGCAAAACAAGTGACGCTAGGTTGCCCTAAAGTTTAGAACCAAACTCATTTCCCGGCTGCTCTCGAGAATGAAACGAAACTTCGTATTAGGTCTAGATCGCACATCGGAAGTCCGATTAACACGAAGCTAAGGAATTAGGACCGCCTCACTGGGCTTGACAATCATCTCTAAAATCAGGTCCAGCCGATGTCCCACGGCCATTCGTTTCGATTCGGAGCGAGGGTGTGTGAAAAATACTATTCCCATTCCAAAATAAATATAAGGAATAGTGATCTGGCATCATTCGTTTACGCGTCAGTATTAAGCAACCTGACCGTCAGAATCAGACCAAATTACACCCTCGGATTAAGAAAAATTTCAGGAACATTTACATGTACTTGGAATTTCGGATTGTGGCCCACTAACCGTTGAACTGAAAGTAGTCCGCCATGTGCGATCTGGGAATTCGATCGAGTCGAAAACGTAATCCCACATAGATCCATGTGTGGTGAGCTTAAGTCTGACGTTTGGCTCAAGGGGGGCCACCAGAAACACTCATTTGAGCTGAAAAAGTGACGAAATACCTATATAAGCAATAACCCTTGAACCTGAGCCTATTTTGGGAAGAGTTTTGGCTATAAAAGGAGCTTAGAACAGCCCCTCTCACAGCCATACGAATTTGGGATAAAACCCTAGAGAGAGAGAGAGAGAAAAGAGAGAGAGAAGAGCTTAGGATTTGTGGGAGATCTTCCTCTTACTGCTTCCATTCATCACACGGCCTACACCGCTTCCTTCCAGGAATTTTTCCGGCGGTATCCAATCCGTTTGAAGGTGAGAAACCCTAACCCTAGGTCTGATTTGAAGTAGGAAGGTTGTAGGTTGTGTAAAGACTAACTGATTCTGCTCTTTAGGCTAGAAAACTCCCGTATACGGAAGCTCAACAACCCTTGCTGATTCGTTGTGATTCCAAGGGCAAAGGTGAGGACTTTAAGTGTATAAGTTATGGTTTTCAATGCTTTCAATGTCAGATAATGGTAGATTCATGATCTGCATGCAATTGCACATGTACAAAGTGCTTTCCGTTTCCTGTTTCGATTAACGTTGTAGAATATGGAATTTCACATACTCTAGGTATACGTAAAAATACCGTATACGTATTTTTTTTGGGAAAATGTTTGACATGTTTATTTAATGTATGATTATACAATATATGGATAAAATACTAGTTTGGTGAAAGGAATTGTCGTAATATATGTTCGCTTGTAAACACTATGTATGTTGAAATTGTGTATTCTAGAAATACCGCATATGTGTAAATTTTGGAAGTGTAATTGTCATGATTATTTGTTGTATGAATATGGTATACGTGGATAAAATAACCGCTTGGCGAAAGAATAGCCCTAATACGCATTTACTAACATACGTCATGTATGTTGGAATAGCGCACTCTAAGTGTTTGTGTAAATGCTTGTGTGTGAAAAAGCTTGAGTGTTAGTGCCTTAGATAGGCGCTGATATGGAATTCCTGACTACCTTAGAGACATGTAGGATCCCCTCCATGTGGTGGTTCGCTATAACCACTCACTTGTGATGTGTATGTAATTGTATCCCTACTTGTATAGTGCTTTATAACATGCTTTACAACATGCTTTACTTCATGCTTCATTTCATGCTTTATAACATGCACCTGTAACATGCTTGTATTACTTTGTTATCATGCTTTACTCCACATGCTATTGATGAGATCTGTTTGAGTTTGGGACTAAGTCTATAGTCCAAACATTCGGTATCAGACTTGAGATTGTGGCTGAGACTCATGTTGCCACAAAGGATGTGTCTGGCGAACCCGAGTCGTACTTCGGTTGGCGATAGTGGTTGGCCACACGGAGTGCTTTTGCGCTCCATATCGCCCAACTTGTGGTGCGCTCGAGCTAGTCAGGCTCGTCAAGTAAACCGATATGTGTATGTGTGTTCACCATGTTTGGTCGCTACTGCTTAAACCTAGGGTACCAAACTTACCAGTGGCGATCCCGTTAACCATGGTACCTCGATCCGCTAAGACGCATGAGCTGGGCATGGTGGTATGGGACACCGTGGTCGAGCGTATTCGACCTACGCTGGGGCCATGTGCCTCCCGTAGTGACCATTGCAAGCAACTAAACTCGTGAGCCGAATACGGTGGTATGGGACACTCGTATTCGAGCCGTCGATACTTACGGTGAGAGCCGAGTATAGTGAGACCTGTGCTCGTGCTGACGGGCGACGAGTCCTCCGTAGTATCTTCGAGTATACTCCAAGTGTCTGTGATTGGCGACGAGTCTTTCACAGCAACTAGAGTATGAGTTGAGCCGAGTACGGTGAGACCTGTACTCGAGCTGACGGCTAGTGATTGAGCCAAGTACAGTGAGACCTGTACTTGGTGACGACGGCCAATTGAGCCGCATACGGTGAGATCTGTATCCACGCTGACGGGTGACGAGCCCTTTGCGATGCCTTCACTACGCTTCCCAAACCATAATATCGTATGAGATTAGCTAGGATTGACGACCTTAGAATGGATCATGTTTGGGAATGATACAAGGGAGGTACCTTAGTTTCCCAATACTGCTGGTTGAAATGGACTAATAATAACTCGGTAATCATGATCATTATCACACCACATGTGCTTAGTAGATGTGGCGCACTGAGGGAGTTAAGCATTCGCGAACGTAAGATGATGTCTCTTGAGGGTGGTTTGGCAAGGGCATACAGCATCATGTCATTTCATTTTCGCACTTAATAAGAGTAGTTAGAATTGTTTGATTTGTACTGCTTTATCATTACTGCTTGATTGAATTGATAACATGTTAACCTATGCTTTATTGTTCCACTGAGTTAGCTACTCACTCCCACGTTACGGGACGGTGTTTGCAACACCCACCAGACTCTGTCGCAGGTATAGATGGTGCCTCGGTTCAGGAGCCGGAGCCCGACTTCGAGGAGGATCAGGATGAGTTCTCCTTTATGCAGTACTCTGACGGCTATGCTTAGGCCGACTGCATCGCGGGGATTCCAGAGCTTATCTACGGAATTGTATTTTGATTTTTGACTTAGAAACAATACATGTATATTGGTACTCAGTTAGTACTCATACTCTGGAGTTCACAAAATTTTGTTACTTTACATACTTTGAATATAAAATTTCAGTCTTCCGCTTGCCTTTATACAATTGAACTGGAGTATGATTTACTGTTTTGGTATAATCTCATTCATGTTTATTGCTCTAACTCAGACAACATTTAACCATCATTGTGTATGTTGCATAAGTGATGCGTTGGAACTCGGGAGTTGAGTTCATACTCGACCCCCGATTTTCAGGGCGTTACACTAAACCAGGAAAATGTAGGAGAATAATGATGAATTATTAAACTAAAACTTATAAAATTCAAAGGTGGGAAACTAGGGTGTTAAGGATCCACTTGTAGCAATCGGGAAGCTACCTTGCATGATACAAGGGCATAACTGGAATCAGAGTCCTATCTTATCCATTTGGTAAGAAGAGATTTGTCAGATCTCTGAACTTCTCATAGATCCAATCATCAATAGATAAGAATGGTGAAGGTTTTGGAAGTGATTCCGTCACCTAATCATGCCTAGGAGACGATGGCAAACAACAACAATTTACCAATCTTACAGCCAATCATAAGAGAATCGTGAAAGTTAGGAAGGATTCCGTCACCTTACCATGCCCATGGGACGATGGTGAACAATGTGACTTATTAATTTCACAATCTCAATTTAGGAAAAATAAAATATCTTAAGCCATCACAGATCTATTGTAATTTGAGTCACAACAAATGATTAAAAACTAAAAATATTCCTTCATAATCAAACTAGAATCCAAGAGAGTTCAATAAACATGTATCAAGGTATTAAAAAAAAACATCCCAATCACGCTACAAGCTTCACCTCTTAGCCCTAGCTAAGAAGTTTAGTCGATCATAGACATTATCAAGCTAAAAAAAAAAATCAAAGGAAGAAAAACCATGAAAGAAAGAGAAGCTCTTGATGATTATAGAGATGGCTAGCTGCTCTCTCTGTTTGGCTCTTACTCGTGCTCGCACGTCCTCCTCCACAACCAAAGATTGCCTCCACAGCTGCCCACGTCCAAGATGGCCGTCCCCCCTCTCTCTTCTCTCTTTTTATAAGCATGGGACGTCGGTGAAGTGGTTGGAATCTCGTGTTTACATAGTAAGGACAGACTGCATAAGAAACATTAAAGCAACTGCATTTGGCGCGGATTTTCAGGACACTGAACGTCCGAAGTCGGAATTTAACTTCTTGGCCAGGGTCGTGGAACCCTACTTGATCTTTTGGACGATCCAGATCATTGAAACGATCGTTTCCAAGCTCATACAACGGCCCACGGAGGTCGGGTACGTCCTAACATCTGTTTTTAGAAAGTTCTTACGTTGAGATGCTAGTGGGCCCCACAGTGATGTTTTCAGAGAGATCCACCCCATTCATTGGATTCCTGGCGGGATTTCAGTCGAAAAGGAGTGGTTTTGGTTAAGTTTGGTGTGGCCCACTGTATCAAATCTTTCCACCATTTATCCTGCATCTTCCGATGATTTACGTGTGTACACGTGCATGGGGCCAAAAGGCCACCATGGATGGGGTCGTGGCCACCCCCTGGAGTGAATGGTTGGTCCCAATCGTCCATCTTGATGATGGGTGCGGCCTACTGAACTCATTCAGTGAGATAGTGTCCGCACGCTATCTCTGCATCGAAGATGGGTCAGGTTAACACTATTGTTGATCGGACTCTTGGTTCAGTGCACGTCCAGTGCACGTGCACTGTGTGTACGCAAAACCCCAAGTGGGGTCCACTATGATGCGTGTGAGAAATCCGCTCCGTCCATCCATTTTGCCACCACATTTAAGAGATTGAGACCAAAATTGAAGCATATCCAGATATCAGGTGGGTTCCTGATAAGAAATTTGGTGGTTGATCTGTCTGTTGGGCCACTTTCACAAGGATCCAATCATTGAATTTTGACATATACGGTTAATTTAGGGTCCTCAAGC
This sequence comes from Magnolia changhungtana, assembly GCA_030180095.1. NCBI lineage: Eukaryota > Viridiplantae > Streptophyta > Magnoliopsida > Magnoliales > Magnoliaceae > Magnolia > Magnolia changhungtana. Next base: position 6,384,432 of record JASAUF010000161.1, on the reverse strand, counting down.
TAGATATAAAGTTTTGAGCCAAATGGATGGTGGGAATTGTGTGATCTTGCATCCTGGACGATTTCAGGCCTCTTTAGTATGAATTGCTTGATTTTCTTGGATCTTTGGCATGTAAATACTTTGATCTCGGTCTCCTGGGATCTATCCCTTGCCTTAGTGATTTCTAAACGTTAACTCCAAATCCATTTTCTGGATATTCCTTTTATTGAAGACTTGGAGTGGAAATACTGGATCTGTAGTTGATGGGAACCCGATTTTGTTGCATACCATGCTGATAATCCAGGGGTACGACAGATGGAGGTCCCTAGATGTGTGGATAGCATTTACCAACTGAGAAACAATTAGAGATGGAAGGCAGATCTTTGATCCTCTGGCAACTAAGTATACGATCATGGTCATGAGGCCGGTGAGATCGGACTTATTGGTACTTCTAGGATAGATGTTGATAACGAAGATACCATGCAAGATCTGAAATCTGTGATCCATATACCTGGCTTTTAATACATTCCCTTAATGCCAGGGGATGTCCCTACCATTGCAAAGATACTTAGTAACCCTGGATCGAATGTCCATTTTATCAAGATCCATCTCTGGGATACCTTGTGGGACCATGTTGAGTCTGATAGTTTCAGCTATTGTAGCCGGCGTGATAAGCGCATCATCACCACCCAAAGATACCATGAACGAAGGAGGGTCAGCCACTGGTGAATGACACGCAGCAAGGAAGTTGCGTGTTCTCTCAAGTTGGCATGGCCCACCAAAGCTCAGAACAGATAGCCAATCGATTGCAGCAAACAAGGGTTCCAATTTGTATGGTTTGAGGCACTCCCTATCTACCCTTCTCTCTTGAATAAGCTTCCTACCCATGTATTTGGGTGGTCGTGAACTTGCTCTAATTGGAGGAGGTGGTGCTGGTGATTCGATCTGGGACCCACCATGTGGGGATCCCACTTTCTAGGACCCTCACCCTGACTCTCGAGGCGAGTACTTTTTGTTGGGTGGCTATTGAAGATTCTCTAGGGCAGGACGCTACCCCTTTGTCCTTTCCCATATGACAGATGAAAAGTTGAACGATTTGGGAAAGATGACAAAAACAGAAAAAATGACAAAAATGACAAATACCCAAAAGAGAAAGGACTCTCGACCTGTTAGAAGGGTATTACCGGATTTGTAAAATGATTTGAGTAGTCCGACGTGGCTCCAACTGATTTGGTCGAGAGAATCGAGCAGAGAAGGTGACAGTGAAACCCTTGAGAAAATAACCCCTTTTTTCGTTTCGCTGGCTTTTTATCGGGAGCATTTGTTGATCTGATCGACCATTGTTCCAATAATATCGAGAGGTTGCTTATTGATTCTATCGAGTCTGTCTTCGATATCATTCTTGGCCATATGACGATTCATCTCTTAAGGGACCGTCGATAATATCAACCTTCTATCGATAAATCGAGAATGTCATATTGATTGTCATATCGAAGATGAAGATTTTCAGTTTTCAGCATTCAGACAGATCTTTGAGTGTACTTTTCGTATCTCTATCAACAGTATACTCAACAAAATTGTGTACACACACTGTACTCAACAAAATTATAAACATTTGAATGTTTATACAAATATAATGGAGGTGAAGTACCTCAGATATAACATTTGAAGCTCAGCAAAATTTTTTTTTTCCCTCATTTTAGCACTGGTTCAGATTCTGATACATGATCTGAACTAATTCTTCCTTACCCATTTTACCTTGTTAATTGATTTGGGTGGTGATGTAAGGACATTGCTTCTATCCATATTCTTAAGCGGACTCTTGAAGTTCTCTATTTCTCTGGCTGATAATTTGTTCTGACCAGAGTTAAGTTGAGTCCTCCTAGGAGTTATGCATTCAAAATTATAATGTCCTAGATCACCACACAAATAACATGCTGGAGTTGTCCTGGTTTTGCTTCCAGAAGCAGCAAATTTTTTAGTTCTGGGAGTTGCATTTCCAGACTTTGATTTATGTTTTTCATACTAAGACCGCTTTTATCTTTTCCAGGTCTTCCCATTCCTAACAATTTTTCGCCACTCTGGGAAAACTTGTAGTTAATCTTGGCTATATTCTTGGATTCTTCCAGATCAAACAGGAGTATATGATTTTCATTGTAAAGAAGTCTATTCTCATCTTCTAGCAGTTCAACCTGTTTGTTCAGTTTATCAGACTTGTTCTTAAGAAAAATATTAATTCGTTCAAGTCTATCATTATCTAGATGATATTACTATAGATCATTTATTAATTGTGTGTTGATTTCTAATGTGTTATCTTAGTCTTTCTGCAGCAACTTAATTTTGTTCTCCCCTATTCCGAGTGTTTTGAGGATATTGATGCTATAAATATAAAGTTGATTATAGGCATCTCATAGTTTATCCTTTTCAATTTCTTCTTCTTCTTTTTCTTCAGTTTCCTCATTATCAGATGAAATGATTCAGTGGCTAGTTGTTCTATCTCATTCTCAAATTCAGTGGGAATGATTGAAGTAGTGGAGACCAAGAGTATTTTCAATGATTTCTGATCTCCATCGCTCTCTGAGTCACTAGATTCTGAATTTTACTCCTCAGTATCATCCCACGTGGCAGCCATAGCCTTGTCCTTAGTTTTTTAATTTGGGCAATCAGTGGATAGGTGTCCATACTCATGACAGGCATAGCATTGTGGTTCTTTGGTTCTTCTTCCAAATTTGCCTGCAGAGGGTTTGTTGTTCACCTTTCTTCCTTTGGAATGCCGACCACGATTCTTTTGAAAGAATCTTTTGAATTTTTGTGCCAACAAAGCTACTTCTTTATCTTCATCTTCCTTTTCGCTCCCACTGTCCTCATGTAATGTTTTCTTAGAGGTTTTTAGGATAGTTGTTTTGGATTTGGGGATTTGTTTGAAGTGTAGTTTGAAAGTTTGTAGGGAACCTACCAGTTCTTCTACTTTCATTTCATCTATGTTCCTACACTCCTCAATTGTTGTAACCTTAGAATTAAAACACTCCGTTAGGGATCTTAGAATTTTCCTACAAATTTTCAGTACTAGAACTTTTTCTCCTAATCCACCCATGGAGTTGCAAATAATATTCAACTTGATGAAAAAATCCATAAACGTCTCATGCTCTTCCATTCTGAGACCTTCAAACTGTGAAGTCAGAAGTTGTAGTTTGGATTGCTTCACAGTGCTTGTGCCTTCATGGGTTGTTTCCAATAAATCTCATGTTTCCTTGGATGTCCCACACATACTTATCTGATTAAAAATATCCTGGGACACGGTACAGTAGATAGCACTCATAGCCTTGGCTTCAGATGTTTGCCTTTTTTTTTTGTTGAATGTTGTCCACTTTTCTTTGGATTTGGGCTTTGTGATTGTTGTGCCACTGTCAAGTATGATTTTTTTAGTTGGTGGCACATATCCACTTTCAACTATATCCCAAACGTCATGATCTAAAGATCTCAGAAAGTAGTGCATCCTAGCCTTCCAGTATGCATAGTTTGAGCCAAATACTGGACGTCTAGTGACTGCTCTCCTTTGGCCATATTCCCAACTTCAGTCAAGATCACTCTCTAAGCGGTGAAGCCCTTAAAGAGAGACCTGCTTTGATACCAATTGAAATGGCGGTAAAGACCGCACTGGTTGAAGAAGGAATATGCCAATATGTCTTAGAGGGGGGTGAATAGGACTTTTTAAAATTTTTATGTTTTATCTAAAAATCCTACTTCACTAATCCTGTGATTATGCAAGTATCAGGATTACTCAAATGTAACTCTATTGGCTTCCAAGCCTGTTAGAGGATCCAATCACAAACTATTTTAGAAGTAAGCAGTATGCAAGCTAGCTTATGATGGATATGACTATGTAGGTGTGTGTGATGTGATCAAATATTCAGATGAGGAAGAATTTAAAGCAAATCACACAAACATGAAAATGACAATCTCAAACATAGTCATTTTATAGTGGTTCGACGATAAGTCTACTCCACTCTCGGTAACCACACTCAACCCTTGAGTGTACCAAATTTTACTAAGGAGGTTTCACATGGTTTACCTCTAACCTAAGGTTTTAAATCAGGTTCACCTTTAACCTTTACAACCTACACTGAGGCTGATTGTTTATGCTCTCACAAGTAAGGGTCAACACAATGCACCCACTTTTAGGCACACTGGCCAAGGATCTTCCATAAGACCCTACCGGAGGTTTCTACATGGTTGACCTCAAACCCTAAGGTTTTACCAGGTTCACCTAAAATCTAGAGTTTTACTGGTTCACTCCTAACCAGATGTTTATGCTCTCCACAGAGCAAGGGTTCACACAACGCGCCCACCACGTACACTCCCGCCGGAGGCCTCCTTGAGGACTTCAAAGGGTGAGAACCACTTAAGACCCAATCCTAGAAAGCAATGATCACAAGTGTCCTCTTGGACTCTGGATACTTACAAATAAGCTGATGAGTCTTGTTTAGCACATTGCCCAATAGTGACAAACACCCAATAGCTGCTCCCCCTTACGTGACAAACATACCTTATAATTGTATATACATGCTTTTACACAATTTTACAATTTCTACCCCATGTACACACCCAATAGTTGCTCCCCCTTTCTTGTAAACTCCAACTCCCCTTTGCTTGTTGCGGCTGCTCCCCCTAACACCAGCAACAACCTCTAAACATATATACAATTTCCATTTGGGGTGTTTGTAAATGTTCTCCCCCTTTTTGTCAGTCATTGACAAAGATATCTCAGATGATATTGACTGAAGCTTAAAACACTTGGGAGAACCAATCAGGTAGAATTAGATCATTGATCTATAAAAGTTATAACTCAATTCAATCAAACATCAATTTTAGAATTCATGAATGCATATTAGATAAGATAGAGTAGTTGTATAACAGTTTTTAATCATATGCAATCCATAACTTGATAAACCAGGGGAATGAAACACAAATACGGCAGGAAAAAGGATGAGCATTATATTCAGCAATAAAAGAACCAAAACTGCCCCAGACGGCAGTAAATCCCAAGCAAAAAAAAAAAAAAAAAAGCATTGATTCACCCAACCAAAAAATATCTTTGCTCCACACAGGAGTAACCAAAACAAAATATCAAGCCCATATATGGGCACCCAACAACATTCATCAACATTAGCCCAATAGTAGGCATATACAACCCAAAAGAAAAAACTGTGCACATCTAGAAGGCTATCATACACACCAATGATAGCGAAGAACATCTAAAAAGATATTGATGTTCAAACGTAAGTTAAGAGTAAAGTGTGTATGATAACATGTATGAACTGGCCTTACGGAGCAGAATGAGATGGCATCGTGTCGTCTTGTCGGCCCGTCATAATATCCACCAGCTGTTGTACCGAGCTCTGCACTCCTTGAACCAATCTTTCCAGGACTGTAAGTCTTTCTTTGATTGAGTGGATGTCCTTCTGGATTGCCCCAATCCTATCCATTTTGAACCTTTTGCCATACCCAGCAGATGATGTGGACAGAGCTAGATCAGGTCCAGGAGGTGCATCTTCAGCCATTGCAGCCCCTTCCATGGGATCACCACCTTCTCCTTCAACTTCTTCCGCATGGATTTCTTCCTCAAGGTTCTTCTTGTACTCGTGAAACTCCAAATCTATTTTCCGGATATTTATTTTATTGAAGACTTGGAGCATAAATACTGGATCTGTAGTTGATGGGAACCCGATTTTGTTGCATACCATGCTGATAATCCAGGGGTACGGCAGATGGAGGTCCCTAGATGTGTGGATAACATTTACCAACTGAGAAACAATTAGAGATGGAAGGCAGATCTTTGATCCTTTGGCAACTGAGTATACGATCATGGTCATGAGGCTGGTGAGATCGAACCTGTTGGTACTTCTGGGATAGATTTTGGTAGCGAAGATACCATGCAAGATCTGAAATTTGTAATCCATATACCTTGCTTTTAATGCATTCCCTTGATGTCAGTGGATGTCCCTACCATTGCAAACATACTTAGTAACCCTGGATCGAATGTCCATGTTATCAAGATCCATCTCTAGGATACCTTCTGGGACCATGTTGAGTCCAATAGTTTCAACTATTGTAGCTGGCGTGATAAATGTATCATCACCACCCAAAGATATCATGAACGAAGGAGGGCCAACCACTGGTGAATGACACACAACAAGGAAGTTGTGTGTTCTCTCAAGTTGGCATGGCCCACCAAAGCTCAGAACAGACAGCCAATCAATTGCAGCAAACAAGGATTCCAATTCGTACGGTTTGAGGCACTCCCTATCTACCCTTCTCTCTTGAATAAGCTTCCTGCCCATGTATTTGGGTGGTCGTGAACTTGCTCCAGTTGGAGGAGGTGGTGCTCGCGATTCAGTCTGGGACCCACCATGTGGGGTCTGTCTTATTCTCTGCCGTGTGGGGATCCCACTTTTTGGGACCCTCACCCTGACTCTCGAGGCGAGTACTTTTTGTCGGGTAGCTATTGAAGATTCTCCAGGGTAGGACGCTACCCCTTTATCCTTTCCCATATGACAGATGAAAAGTTGAACGATTTGGGAAAGATGACAAAAACAGAAAAAGCGACAAAAACGACAAATACCCAAAAGAGAAAGGACTCTTGACATGTTACAAGGGTATTACCGGATTTGTAAAATGATTTGAGTAGTCCGACGTGGCTCCAACTGATTTGATCGAGAGAATCGAGCAGAGAAGGTGACAGTGAAACCCTTGAGAAAATAACCCCCTTTTTTATTTCGCTGGCTTTTTATCGGGTAGCATTTGTCGATCTGATCGACCATTGTTTCGATAATATTGAGAGGTTGCTTATCGATTCTATCGAGTTTGTCTTTGATATCATTCTTGGCCATACGACGATTCATCTCCTAAGGGACCGTCGATAATATCGACCTTCTATCGATAAATCGAGAATGTCATATTAATAGTCATATTGAAGATGAAGATTTTCAGTTTTCAGCATTCAGACAGATCTTTGAGTGTACTTTTCGTATCTCTATCAACAGTATACTTAGCAAAATTATGTACACACACTGTACTAAACAAAATTATAAACATTTGAATGTTTATACAAAAATAATGGAGATGAAGTACGTCAAATGTATCATTTGAAGCTCAGCAAATTTTTTTTTTCCTCATTTTAGCACTGGTTCAGATTCTGATATATGATCTGAACTAATTCTTCCTTACCCATTTTACCTTGTTAATTGATTTGGGTGGTGATGTAAGGACATTGCTTCTATCCATATTCTTAAGAGGACTCTTGAAGTTCTGTATTTCTCTGGCTGTCAATTTGTTCTGACCAGAGTTAAGTTGAGTCCTCCTAGGAGTTATGCATTCAAAATTATAATGTCCTAGATCACCACACAAATAACATGCTGGAGTTATTCTGGTTTTGCTTCCAGAAGCAACAGATTTTTCAGTTCTTAAAGTTGCATTTCCAGACTTTGATTTATGTTTTTCATATTCAAGACCGCTATTATCTTTTCCAGGTCTTCCTATTCCTAACAGTTTTTCTAGTTTTTCGCCACTCTGGGAAAACTTGTAGTTTATCTTGGCTATATTCTTGGATTCTTCCAGATCAAACAGGAGTGTATGATTTTCATTGTAAAGAAGTCTATTCTATTCTCATCTTCTAGCAGTTCAACCTGTTTGTTCAGTTTATCAGACTTGTTTTCAAGAAAAATATTAATTCGTTCAAGTCTATCATTATCCAGATGATATTACTGTAGATCATTTATTAATTGTGTGTTGATTTTCAATGTGTTATCCAAGTCTTTCTGCAGCAACTTACTTTTGTTCTCCGCTATTCTGAGTCTTTTAAGGATATTGATGCTATGAATATAAAGTTGATTATAGGCATCTTGTAGTTTATCCTTTTCAATTTCTTCTTCTTCTTTTTCTTCAGTTTCCTCATTGTCAGATGAAAATGATTCAGTGGCTAGCTATTCTTTCTCGTTCTCAGATTCAGTGGGAATGATTGAAGTAGTGGAGACCATGAGTATTTTCAATGATTTCTGATCTCCATCGCTCTCTGAGTCACTAGATTCTAAATTTGACTCTTCATTATCATCCCACGTGATAGCCATAGCCTTGCCCTTAGTTTTTCTATTTGGGCAATTAGTAGACAGGTGTCCATACTCGTGACAGGCATAGCATTGTGGTTCTTTGGTTCTTCTACCAAATTTACGTGTAGAGGGTTATTGTTCACCTTTCTTCCTTTGGAATGTCGACCATGATTCTTTTGAAAGAATCTTCTGAATTTTTGTGCCAGCAAAGCCACTTCTTCATCTTCATCTTCCTTTTCACTCCTACTGTCCTCATGTAATGTTTTCTTAGAGGTTTTTAGGACAGTTGTTTTGGATTTAGGGATTTGTTTGAAGTGTAGTTTGAAAGTTTGTAGGGAACCTACCAGTTCTTCTACTTTCATTTCATCTATGTTCCTACACTCCTCAATCGTTGTAACCTTGGGATTAAACTCTCTCGTAGGGATCTCAGAATTTTCCTACAAATTTTCGGTATTGGAACTTTCTCTCCCAATCCACCCCTGGAGTTGCAAATAATATTCAACTTGGTGAAAAACTCTATTAACGTCTCATGCTCTTTCATTCTGAGATCTTTAAACTGTGAAGTCAAAAGTTGTAGTTTGGATCGCTTCACAGTGCTTGTAACCTCATGGGTTATTTCCAATAAATCCATTGCTTCCTTGGATGTCTCACACATACTTATCTGATTAAAAATATCCTAGGACATGGCACAGTAGATAGCATTCATAGCATTGGCTTCAGATGTTTGCCTTTCTTTGTCGAAAGTTGTCTACTTTTCTTTGGATTTGGGCTTTATGATTGTTGTGCCACTGTCAAGTATGATTTTTTTAGTTGGTGGCACATATCCACTTTCAACTATATCCCAAACGTCATGATCCAAAGATCTTAGAAAGTAGTGCATCCTAGCCTTCCAGTATGCATAGTTTGAGCCGTCAAATACTGGATGTCTAGTGACTGATGAGCCCTCTACTTTGGCCATATTCCCAACTTCAATCAAGATCACTCTCTAGGCGGTGAAGCGCTTAAAGAGAGACCTGCTTTGATACCAATTGAAATGGTGGTAAAGACTGCACTAGTTGAAGAAGGAATATGCCAATATGTCCTAGAAGGGGGTGAATAGGACTTTTTAAAGTTGTTATGTTTTATCTAAAAATCCTACTTCATTAATCCTGTGATCATGCAAGCATCAGGATTACTCAAATGTAACTCTACTGGCTTCCAAGCCTGGTAGAGGATCCAATCACAAACTATTTTAGAAGTAAACAGTATGCAAGTTAACTTATGATGGATATGACTATGTAGGTGTGTGTGATGTGATCAAATATTCAGATGAGGAAGAATTTAAAGCAAATCACACAATCATGAAAATAACAATCTCAAACATAGTCATTTTATAGTGGTTCGACGATAAGTCTACTCCACTCCCGGTAACCGCACTCAACCCTTGAGTGTACCGAATTTCACTGAGGAGGTTTCACATGGTTCACCTCTAACCTAAGGTTTTAAATTAGGTTCACCTTCAACCTTTACAACCTACACTGAGGCTGACTGTTTATGCTCTCACGAGTAAGGGTCAACACAACGCACTCACTTTTAGGCACACTGGCTAAGGATCTTCCATAAGACCCTACTGGAGGTTTCTACACGGTTGACCTCAAACCCTAAGGTTTTACCAGGTTCACCTAAAACCTAGAGTTTTACTGGTTCACTCTTAACCAGATGTTTATGCTCTCCACAGAGCAAGGGTCCACACAACGCACCCACCACGTACACTCCCACCGGAGGCCTCCTTGAGGACTTCAAAGGGTGAGAACCACTTAAGACCCAATCCTAGAAAGGAATGATCACAAGTGTCCTCTTGGACTCTGGATACTTACAAATAAGCTGATGAGTCCTGTTTAGCACATTGCCGAAGATCTCCTCCTCCTTGTTGATGAAGAGTCTTCTGCTCCCTTGATCCGCAACACAGAGTGATGTACCAATACTCGGCTTCGAGTTAGGTCAAGGTTATGATGAAATCCTACTCTCTAAAGATTTTTCTATAAGGAAGATATAGTAGTTTCAATCATTTAAGCATTCAAGGCATCCTAGCTTAATGATTTACTATTAAGGTAGTAGCTGGAGGATCCTTGAATGTGAAAGTTCATTCCCCAATCCACTCTATTGAATGTCAATTGTGAGGGTGGATTGGAGGATGAACTCCCTTGATTGAAAGGGCTTTAGATATAAGATATAAGTTGAAACACTCAAAAGCTCTCTCTTCTTTCTCTCACAGCAACAAAAGACAAGTCCTCTATATATAGGCAAAAGTTCCAACGGATATAAAACGGTCACATTTATGACAGAGTTCGATATCATCGAGCAGGTTTGATATCATCAAGTGTATTCTCTCGATAGCATCGATGGTCTGCTCGATGACTCGGACTCAATGTCATATGGTTTTGAAACTCTTTGCCAATTGGTCGATGAATCGAAACTATTGTCGATATTATCGGATTTCGAACTCTGATTCCATTGACGACAAGATTGATCCATCGACACTTGAAAAATGAGAGAGACTTAACTTTGAAATATTTCAGGTTTTCATGAATGATCGGAGAACCGTCGAGATCATTGGAATTTGAATGTCGATGATATCGAGATTAGAGTCGATGCATCGATAAATCCAGCGAATTTGTCTTTAAGCTTGCTGGACGATTTATGACTTTGCTCGATGCAATCGACCTGGTGCCGATATCATCGATATTTGGATATCAATTTTATCGAATAGCACTTGATCATAATTAAAAATAACCTAAAATATCTACTGTAAGAAATGCTTACCCTCAATCGATATCATTAATAGACTTTCGATGTTATCGATATTTGATTTCAGATCATATCGGAAGAGCATCGATATATCGAAGGAATTTGAGATTTTTATTAAAAAATAAGGGCGCCGAAAATCTGCCTATCGATCTTATCGAGCCATTCTCGATGGACTCGAGATTTGAATATCGATGATATCGACATGTGTATCGATACATCGATAATTCATCTAAATATGTTGTGAAGTTGCTAGACATATTTGGTGCTTATATCGATGATATCGATCAATGTATCGATACATCGATAAATCTGTCCAGATGAATATTTAGTTGTTGGACACTTTTGGTCCTCTCATCGATAATATCGTTTAAGGTATCGAGGACATCGACAGAGCAGGTTGATCATATCAAGGGTGTTCTGATAAGATCGACAAGGCGAGAAAAACTTAAAATTTTTCTTATTTTGAAAAAGTTTTCTCACCTTAAAAACCCTATGATTTCTAACTTATTTTTAAGGGTTTTCATCATTTGGTGTTTTGGGATATGGTATGTGAGGCTTTAGTTTTACCTATGACGAGCTTGCACACATCTGGTTGAGGCAGATGCTTGAATTGATCGCTCTGTTAACACTCTGACTCAACACTCACGTATCTTGACAAACCAGGGCACTTTCAGGAGTCCCACATCTCGCTGTATAGCAGTTTATGTAAGGTGCATTTGTGAACGGTTTTGATAGACACTGGATTTGGACTTGTTTTAATGGATTCCCTTACAATGGATCTAGCCAAGGTTTTTTGAGGTTTTGTTAGTTTCTGTGGGGTCCACCTTTTTTCACTTTTTTCACTCCTACTTGGATTCCTAAATCTCTTAGATGGAAAATCCTTGTAAGATGAACAATCTGGATCATATTCTAATCTAAAATCTTAGTTTTCGCTTAAATAATCCAACAACGAGAGAGAATTTCATTATGTTGTGACCTTCCTGTTACACGAGTCGGGTGTGGTTATTAGATGATTGGGATGTTTGCATGGTTAGGATTGAGGAGGAAGTTTCCTCACTAGTTTCATCGACAGATCCATGGCCACATAATTGGCTTTCAGTTTTTTTGCACAAACAAGGGCCAGGTGGGGTCCAATCATGATGTTTGTTTGAGCAATCCATTTTGTTCATCATCTTGGTTGGAACATGTAGACCCATGTGCTCAAATATGAAGCTGATCTGAGCTTTAGGTGGGTCACGCTTATCTTTAGGATAGAGGATCTTTTGGGATTAGAGATTTGGAGAAGGAAATTTCCTCCAACACGTCTCTGTATGCGTGGTAGGTTGGATGCGGACACAAGTTGTCTGTACGTATATTGTGGGGTTTACTACAGTGGGTTTTTAGAAAATCCACTCTCTTCATCAATTTTGTAGGGTCGTGTTAGGCCATGGTTGCGAATATGGAGTTGATTGGAAGCTTACCTTAAAAGTTCTCATAGTAGGTGCCAAAATGTACTTGATCTTAATTAATGGTCTACACTTAATGATCAAGGCCCAATTTTGGAAGAAATATATAGTCAAGACATTTAAACATTTGGACAAAGTTTGGTGGTTGATCGATGGTGGAAAAAAGCCTAAATTTGAAATTTCACTTGTTGCGCCAGAAGGAAGGAACTGGCTTCAACAATCAATGGTGTAGGATCATAGATCGCTTGTAATTTTTGTGTAACTCGGTAATCATATGAGGTTAAAGTGTGGTCCAAATTTGAGTTGCAATGGATGGTGGAAAGTGGTTAAATTAGAAAGATTTATAAGGAGTTGATAAGCCTCAAAAGGATAACTTTCCATCTAAGGAAGAGCCTATTAAAGTGGCGTCTGTATCACTACAAGAAAACTCACTTTTATCGATGAAAATTTTCGTCAATAAAAGCTATTTTTTCATAGGTAAAGAGTTTTATCGACGAAAATTTTCGTCGGTAAAAGTCCGAGGTAAAGGTCTTTACTAAAAATTTTTTCGTTGGCAAAGGTAAGACTTTTACCGACAAATTTTTTCATTATAAAAAACAATTTAAAAACTTTTATCGATGATTTTTTTCGTAGCTAAAAATATCTACAAACTTTTACCGACGAATTTTTTCATCAATAAAAACATTTTAAAAACTTCTATCGACGAGTTTTTTTGTAGGTAAAAATATTTATTAAATTTTTACCGATGAATTTTTTTGTAATAAAAAATAAGTTAAAAACTTTTACCGACAATGATTTTCGTAGATAAAAATATTTATAAAATTTTTATCGACGAATTTTTTCATTGGTAAAAAATAAGTAAAAAACTTATACCAATGATTTGGGCCCTTGGCCTTAAATCTAGGAGTCATGTAGGACCTCCACCATGGATTGATGGGTCCTACAGAGAATGGCCTACCATGGAAGAAGATATGCATGCTCTAGCCCCATGGCCTTGAATCGAGGAGTCATGTAGGACCTCCACCATGGATCGGTGGGTCCTACATGCTTTCATTCATGTAGAAAAGATAGACAAGAAGAAGAAAAGTAGGAGAGTATTCATGGAACACCCACCTCAAAGCTTATCCTCCTTCTACACTTGGGTTCTATAGCTCCAATGGTGAAGTTTTAATGGTTGGGATGAGTTTTTGAGGTTTAAATTGGGAGAGATCTAGCTTGGAAGGGGTTAGAGAATTTGGAGATTTTTGGAGGAAGGTTGCTAACTAGAAATGAGGAGGGAGGGAGGGAGGGAGGGAGGGAGGGAGAGAGGGAGAGAGAGAGAGAGAGAGAGAGAGAGAGAGACCATGACGGGTTTGTAAGAGAATCCATCATTACCATAGGGAGGAGTTTACAAAGTTGTAGGTTAGACTAGGCCTCTTGGTGGTGTTTATGGTTAGTGGTGTTAGTTATGGATCTTTGTGTAGAGTATGGGTAGTGTACCTTGGAACTTGTGTTAAGGGTGATGGTGGTCCACATGCATTCCACCTAAGTGGGCCACATGATCAATGGTCATATAATGAAATATACACAACTTTTGATCTACATATCGGATTTATGCGCGAGACGTGACGTTGGAACTGAGGTGACGATGTGGTCGTAATGGCATAGGCCTCGGGTCAATCCGAGTCAGGTTTACGTGACCGAACTCAAGGATGACCGCCAATACTATCAGAGGGTCGTGGGTCGCTGGAATTTGACCAGTAGGACCGCGGGACCAAAATAAATGAGATGCATATTCACACACACATGCACACATGCGGACTCGGGTCGAATTTCACAGTTTAATATGGTTGACATGTAAATGAACTATCTTTTGTTTAGAGTTATAACATCTAAAATCGCCTTGCCAAGTACTGGAACCAATATAAAAATTAGTTTCATCGATTATAAAAATTTTAAATTTTAAATTTAAAAGAAAAAAAAAACAGAATAGGATAGTCCTTTCAATAGCCATGATATAGAAGTTTCAAAACTCACAGACTGACGATGCTTCTAAGCTATTGCCTACCATCTATAAGGAAGTTTTGTAAAAGTGTTTATACTTTTTTACAATGTTTACGGTTGTGAATGTGATCAAGAACCAATTTTGAAAAGGGTGAAAATACAATTCACAGATCATTTAAACAACATCACATTGCATTTGAAATTGGCTTTTTTAGGGAAGTGTAGAGCCCACATTTTGCATTGAATAGAATGGAGAAAGCACATCAAACCACCTCCAAATGGTAAGTTAGGTAAGTGCAGCAAGCCACCATATTAAGCAAAATGCCATTCCGCTCAATGTAAATGTGGAAACTTCCAAACATACCCAAAACTAGAACTTCCAAACATACCTAAGTAAAAAATCTTTGTTTTTAAAAAAAAAAAAAAAATTATTTACAGTTTTATGCTCTGCTTTTTCATGATCCAATCAATCAACTTGGACCACACTTCAAAAACACACGAATCAAATATTCTAACCATCAATCAAATAGCCTATAAAATGGATGGTTAGGTACTATTTAAGTCATAGCTGTACAAACAAAGGAAACCTATCAAACTAATGAACAACTATCCTGTTAATACTAGCCAATAACAGAAAAAAAAAAAAGAACTCATCTCTACAATCTAACTATAAACTTAGAATACAATTCAACCAACATAGCATAAAATCATAACTTAGGATCAGTAAAATGTAATGATCTGTAGTGCTTATGGCCCATAATCCTAATTCAAAACAAAAAAAAAATATTTAGGGTGGGATAACATTGATCGTGACTAGAAAAAGAAAAAAATAACTACTTGAAATTTGATGCAATGGTCAGTGATTGCACCAATAGATGCTTTTATGAAAACACTAACATGTTCTTATTGAAATCACATTAGTCATATTACTTTCAAGTTGGGACTTAGTAGGACTATCCCAATTCAAGGCTACTTCCCCATTATTGTTAGTGGGAAATCTCATTTCAGTGCAATTTATTTAATTTCTGTTAGACTAATGTTGCACAATTCATTTCAAGAGTGCATCTAAACACGTGCAAACGTTAACAAAAGCAGAAGCAAGCACGAAAAGACCCAAAGAAGCATCATACTTTTCAAAGCCATAAAGTTGATAACATTGCATTGGCTACAATAAAATGATTTTTTTAAGGTAACAAAAGCACACTAAAAAGAAAAAGACTATATAAAGAGAAGGTGAGAACCACTCCAACTAGAAGAAAAAAAAATAAAATTTAATTCCCTCACAAAAGCTCAAGGCTCTATGCTTATGGCTTTCAACATGACCCAACCTCTTGCTCAAATTTATAAAACAGTTATGATTTCTTCTTCCCATATAGCCTAGAGCCATGCCAACAAGTATAAATACCATGGGATTTGCAACTCCTTTTTAAGATTCACCTCATGCCAAGACAATAAGAAAAGATCAATAGAAGCCGAATATTTTTAAATAAATCAATTAATAGAATCTATACTCAAGAAACTGATTATAAGAAATAAAAATAAAAAGTAAAATCCTATATCCAAAAAAATTGAATTTTTATGAGTTATATAATCTTCGATATGAAGATCCTGTAGAACCAAAATAAATATAATGGAAAGAATGTACCACATTGCTGAAACTAAATTCCATAAAGGTTCTTCTGAAAATATCTCTACGTCGGTGAATTTATAGGGCCTACTCCAACCTACTCCAGATTCACTACTTATAGCAGAAGCATAGGCAGTTCTAAGTTCTCCCTGTATCCCATCTATCATGCTCAAAGTAAAGGCCTGATCCTCCAGGGGCCTAGCGGCTTGTGGACCCAAACCATGTGAAGTCCTGGGATTCTAAGGATTTACTGATGTAGATGAGGCAATACAGCCTCAGTTATCCACCCTCTCCATCGTATTAGAAATTCTAGCAATCAAAGTAAAAGCATAGATTTTTTTTTTATTAGAACAATTTTTTAAAAAATAAAATTCATTTTTGAAACAAAATCCTAAATCTACTTATAGTAAGAGAAATAGAAATCAGGAATTTCAAGATTAAGCTTAAAAGGAACGATTTTTTCAGGAAAAAAAAAGGTCGTAAAGAAACAGAGCTGAAAAGAAAGATAAGAGATGGAGATCACCTCTTTCTAGCAGCCACAGATCTATGAACAACCAGATCTGCAAACCCCTATCCAATTTTGATTCCCATCCCCAATCTGCAAACCCTATTCTGGTAAACCCCACAACAGCCTCGACAACCCAAATCGCAGCAGCTTCCTGCTCCATCTCTTGCCCACCACTGCGAACCCAACTAACCCTAGCCCAAACAGACCCCCGTACACCAGTCCTAAATCCAACCATGCACCAAGAACCCCATTGTCGCCACACCAAACTCCAGCAAAATCCCAATCGTGCACCACCAGTCCCGATCGCACACCACCTGACACGATCCTGTCCAAAACCCATCATCTTCTCCAGCCGTATTCTCTCGAATGAAAGGGAGAGAGAGAGAGAGAGAGAGAGAGAGAGAGAGAGAGAGAGGTGGTAAGAGGGGGTAGCTGAGAGAGAGCGAGAGAGAGAGAGAGAGAGAGAGAGAGAGAGAGAGAGAGAGAGAGAGGTGGCAAGAGGAGGTAGCCGAGAGAGAGAGGGAAACCTTCCCACGAGCAAGAAGGGGTAGCTGAGAGAGGGAAAAGGTTCTGTACGGTCAAGCGCATGGGAACTTTCCACGAGGTCAAGCTGTGTGGACCCCACTGTGATGCGTGTCGACTATCAACACCGTGCATTTGATGGGCCACCTTTAAATTATGGGATATCCCAAAAATCAGCCATATACAGAACTTAGGTGGGCCATACCATCTAAAATCATGTGAGGAAATGCCTAAAACATATAAAATCACTTGGTGGGGCCCACCTGAAATTTTGATGCGTATGAAACTTGGTCTGACTCCTCATCTAAGTGGGACACACATAATGGATGGGCTGGATTTGTGAACCACATCTCAGTGGTCCCAACAAATGATTATGAATATTTTAATGGAGGGTAACCCCTCTCAACTTTTGTATGTGGTGTGGCCCAAAAAAGTCATGGATTGACTTGAATTTTAAGCCCCAGGCCCACCATGGAATGGTGCATCTAACTGATTGGGTAGATGTTTGACACCCATTAGGGTGGGGCCCACATAGCTCGACCACGTGAGAAGTTCTCATGAACTCAACCGTATGGAACCTTTTCTCACATATATATATATATATATATAATAAATTATAAAATTATTATATATACATCATTAAAATCCTCCTAAGGCTAGCCTAGTGTAATCGCCTTTACTAGACTTGACAACATCCTTTTAATAAGGTGATGTTGTAGACCCTCTAATTTTAGCATAAAGAGGTCAACGATGATCTCCAAGAGACTAAGTGCCTTTACCCTGTGAGGGATTCGAATTACTCCCATACTCTTCTGAATATTATCAATTTTCAGTTTGATATTTACCAAGCTTGTTCTTGTGAAAGTAGTGAACAGAACAAAGAAACAAAGCACAAGGTCAACATAATTGATTATCGTATTGACCAAGTTATGCAATTCCTCGACTGTATTCTAGAGAGTGGAGAATCTTGAAAGGCTCAAAGGTTGACGATCGAACTCATCAAGGAGTGTTCCTTTAAGGAGTTTGAAGAAGTGAAGGAAGCTTACGCCTAAACTAAATCTCATTCAAGCCTCTTTTTCTCCTTTTCGTTGTGTTTGTTTTTTATATGTAATCTTTCTGGGTCACACTTTGTTTGTTATTATCGGCCTAGTAATAAAATTTATATTTCCTTACATATGTCTCTAATTCTTGATCGATTTAAGCCTATTATGCATGAACTGTGATTAATTTAGGCATTGTTTAGCTTGATCTTTCCATAGCTCCCACAAACTATGGTGATAAGTCTTCAAAAATTGACCATTGATGGTTTTTTACAATATTTTCCCACATATCATGAAGAATGTAAGCACCTCCATTGAGAACCTTTATCACAGTAAATGGTCCAACCCAAGTGGGTGGCCATTTACGAAAAACAACCTTGGTTCTTAGAGGTAATATTACCTTATAAACCATATCACCTTCTCCAAAGGTCTTCTTTTTCACCTTCTTGTTATAAGCTCGAGCTACCCTGGCTTTGTTAGAGATAATAGAGTTCAAGGCTTTCAGCTGTATCTCATCTAAATTCTTAAGTTCAACTAGCATAGCTTCTATGAACTTGACTGATGTGAGATTAGCTTGATAAGTTACCCTTAACGATGACACAATTATCTCCAAAGGTACATCTCGTCCATATACATGTAAGCATGAAAAGACTCATCCCTGTACTTGTTTGAGATTAATTTCGATAAACTCAAAGGGCCTCAGATAACTTAACGTGCCACTCTCTAGGGTTTCATCGATCATCTTACACAAAATATTTTTAATGACTTTATTGCTAGCCTTGGACTGATTGTTAGCCTGAGCATAGTAAGGTGATGAATGCAACAACTTAATTGTATAGTGATCGACCATTGCTTTGACTTCCTTAGATGAGAAAGCTACACCTCAGTCCATAGTGATCGATTCAGGAATCCCAAATCGGTGGATTATATGGGTTTCAATGAATTCGATAGTTTCTTGATGACTAGTTCCTATCATTGGCTTTGCTTCTACCCATTTAGTGAAGTAATCAGTAGCCAAATGATGAAATATGGCCTTTTGATGGAGGATAAATTTTACTAATGAAATCAATGGCCCATCCTCGAAATGGCCAATGTTTAATAACAAGGTGCAATTCGGTAATTGGTGCATGTTGTATCGGCCCATGCTTCTCATGTACTTCACATCCTTTAGAATATTAGATACAGTTGGTTGTCATTCTTGACCAGAAAAATCCATAACAATGGTGCGTAAGTCTTATTTTTCTCCCAACTTTATGTGCTCCACAGATTCCCTCATGCATTTCACCCATGACTAACATGGATTCTTACTTTTCCAAACATCACAATAACATACCATTAGCTCCCTTTCAATATAATTGATTAATAATCAAACGATAATTTATTACGGTTCTCCTAATATCTCGACTAGTTTTGGTCTGGGGAGACTGAAGATAGTTTATGATTGGTACCCTTCAATCATCATTGTTCACCTCGACTTGACAAATTTGTTCAGTCGATTTCCTTTGGAAGACCGAAGGCATTGACTTCCTCTGAACACCTATTATTTGTTTGTTTTACCCTGAATACTCTACAGTCCTGCTACCAATTGTGTCATTTCATTAGCATCAATGTTAATTTCTCGAGTTATATGTTTTAACTCCACTTCATCGAATTTTTTCAGCAACTGAGTTGACAGAACATAATATAGTTTCAAAGCAGTACTATTGCAGTTAAATGATCCATCCGATTAGTTTATTAGTAATTATTAATCACCTATTACTAACATATTCTTAACTCCCACTTCTGCTAACATTTCTTAATTGGTTATCAAGGCCTCATATTCGGATTGTTTATTAGTGTAATTGAACTCGAGCTAGAACATGAATTCTTGTTTCCTTCCAGTTGGGTCTATCAAGACGATCCTTACTCTTGATCATTTGTTGGTCCTTGAATTGTTAAATATTAGTTTTCAGGCTGATTGGTATATCATATATATGTTAAATACTTCTAGAGGAAGTTGATTTTCAATGTTTGAAGGGTGATCGACCAAGAAATTTATTATGGGCAACCATTTTACCTCCTTTGTAGCACATACATCATATCAATCTCAAATAATGCTAGAACCCATTTGCCAATTCGATCATTTAGAATTGGCCGATTCAACATATATTTAACTAAATAAGTTATCGAAATTACATTGACTGACTATGCTAATAAATATTGATGTAATTTTGTGACCAAAAAGTATAATGATAGACATAATTTTTCCATAGCAGAATATGACCTCTTGGTATCCAATAATGTTCAACTAAGATAATAAATTGCTCTTTCCTTTTGATTATCATCATCTTGTGTTAATAAAGTGCCAACCAATTCTACAGAAGCTATGAAATATAGCTTAAGCAGTCAGCATGTGACTGGTGGCATCAACAATCGTTAATTTTTTCATAAGACAACTGATTTTCTGCTTGCCACCTAAACTTGTCTCCTTATTTTAGCTTTAGCAATGGAGAAAATACATTAGTTCTTCTTGTATAATTAGAAATGAATCGACGTATAAAATTAACTTTACTAAGAAACCTTTTTAACTCAGTTTTCTTTCTCAATGGCCGAGATTCTATTGTTGCTCGACCTTGTGCTGATCAATTTCAATCCCTCGTTGATGTATCATAAATCTTAAAAGTTTTCATCTGATACACGAAGAGTACATTTAAGAGGGTTCATTTTTAGCTTATGAATCCTTATTCTATTGAATAATCTTCGTAAGTGAACGAAATGCTCAGCTAGATCAGTCGATTTAACCACTACATTATCAATATAAATTTCCATGAAATGACTAATTATGTTATGAAAATGTCATTATAGCTCTTTAATAAGTAGCTCCTACATTTTTTTTTAGTCTGAATGACATTACAACCGAAACGTTGTGTTTGGGACATCCTCAATTTTAATACTTATTTGGTTATATCATAAATGGTCGTCCATAACAGAAACCATTTGATGTCCTATAGCTCTGTTAATCAGTTGATCAGCCATGGTCATATGATACTCATCTTTTAGTGTGGCTCAATTTAAATTCCTAAAATCAATATAGACTCTGAGTTTTTATTTTTTCTTAATAACTAGTAGTGCGTTGGAAATCCAATTGACATATTTGATGGGTTTGATGAACCCTACGTTCAAAAGTTATTCAATCTCTTCCTTTATCTTTTGAGTAACGTTGGTCGTTATCCACTTCGGTGGCTGTTTATGCCATCGATAGCTGATTTTTATGGGTAACCTATGTTCAACCATATTTTGGTCTAGTCCAGGAAACTCATGATAGTCCTATGTAAAGTTATCGATGAAGTCTCTAAGTAATTTAGTAAGTTCAACTTGGATCTTTAAGTCCAACAGTCCGTTGATGAAACTAGGTTTGAGATGTTGCATTGTTGTAAAATTCACTTCAACTAAAGGATCTTGGACCTGAGCTTGGTATTCACAACCCCAAGTGTAGGGTCGTGATGTAGTAATAATCTTGGTGAGACCGAAGTCCAATCCACATAGACTAATCTTGTACGTATTCTGAAAATAACTAGAATTAGACCTAGAAGAAGATCTAAATCTAAATTTGGAATATAAGGGAGTAATTGTGAATGAGATTTCAATAATCAAAAGGGAACTAGGGTGCCAATGATCCACTTGTAGCTATCAGGATGCTACCTTGCTTAATTCAAGAGACACAATTGGAATTGGAGTGTTATCCTATTCCATTGGAAGATAAAGAAATTATACCAAATCTGAACTTTTCATTGACCTAACCACACATGAAGAGGTATTGTGAAGATTGGAAGGGATTCCATCACCCTACCATGCCCAGGAGACGATGGTGAACAATAATATTTACCAATCTCACAATCTCAAAACAAGAAAAGAAGATATCCAAAGCTATCACAACATCTATCGTAATTTGAGTCACAATAAATCATAGAAAACTGAAAATATTCCTTTAATATTAAATTAGAAATTAATAAGGTTCAACAAAAACAAAAATCAAAGTCAGAAAATCATCCAAACATGCTATAAGCTTCACCTCTTAGTCCTACCTAAGAGCTTTAGCCAACCATAGACATGATTGCATCTAAAACCATAAAAGAAAGGATTAAAAATAGAAAACATACATTGTAATTTGAGTCACAATAAATCATTGAAAATTGAAAATATTCCTTTAATATTAAATTAGAAATCAATAAGGTTCAACAAGAACAAAAATCAAAGCAAAAAATTCATCCTGACACGCTACAAGCTTCATCTCTTAGCCCTAGCTAAGAGGTTTAGCCAACTATAGACATGATTGGATCTAAAACCATAAAAGAAAGCATTAAAAATATAAAAGGAATGAGGAAAAACTCTTGGGAGCTTGCTCCACCCTTTGGATCTACTTCTTAAAACCTAATTCATGTTTAGAACTCCTAGGAAAATCCATATTTATAGCATTGTATATCTAATTTTGAAAAATTGCTTCAATTTTTCATAGTTTGCGTAACTCTACATAATGTCTTTGATGTCATTGAACAGCCTTCGATGTCATCGAAGGTAACTTGAATCCAGAAGTTGCGCCTTTTAACACTGTGTAATGCCTTTCGCACTATGTACCTCCTTATGTCATCGAACACACCTTTGATGTTATCAAACTACCTTCGATGAATAGAGAATGTGTTTAATGTGTTTCAGTGAGTTGTTCCAAAAATCCACAAAAATCTCGATGTCATCGAACTACCTTCGATGTCATCAAGCACGTCTTTAAGCAATTGAACAAGGCTTTGATGTCATCCAGAATTGCATCTAGTTTGTCCAGCAACTAGACTTGATTTCTGTAATTCTTCGATGTCATCGACCCGTGCTCGATGTCATCGAACACTGGCTTCAATGTCATCGAACGTTAGTCGATGACATAGACCATGTGAATTTCTGCACTTTGTACTTTCGACTTCCTTCCTTCTCCACTTGGTTTCCTTGGATCTTGGGGTCTTAAAATCTTCAATCTTGGTCTCCTAAGATCCATCCCTTGCATTGGTGATTCTTGAGCATCAAATCCATGCTTTAAACATTCTTTTCAATCCTAGCTCTTAAACTCACTACTCAATACAAACATGTATAAAATATACCCATTAAGGGTTATCATGTTCATAAAACTAAGATATAAATAGGGAAAAAATATAATATTTAACACTCAACACACCCCTCAACTAGCATTTTGCTAGTCCCGAGCAAAACATGTGTGACATAATCTTCAATTCTCAATGTTCAAACCTTTTTCAGAAAATAATCTTTTGTGCACACAAGTATGAATGAGCATAATTCAAATAAGCGAGAGTGAAAATTTAAAAACCTAGAGACGAATCACATGAGCAATCAATCAAATAGGTTCTTTCTCAATCACTTAGGAGCATAAGTTCATATATCAAGTTTTTCCAATGTGCTTAGTGAATTCTAACTTACTTTCCATAAAAGTACTATCGTTTCAAATTGTTAGCAATGCTCATCACCCCAAGATTAATTGAATAATCAAGTATTGATTCCGAACTTATCCCCTTTTTCATCTTTTCTAGTTTTTGATTTTATATCGACAATCACTTGTATTTATTCATTCTTTTCATTCTTTTCATCAGGCATGACCTTTTTGTCAAGCTCTTTGTTTTTTAATCAGTTCTTTTCATCTTTTTAAGGTGGAAAAAATTCTCCAGACTTAATTCTCAACATCTATCGATGATTCACATACTAACAATAAGAAATTCTAGCATAATTAATAGAAAATAAATTGAATTTGTCTTGTGATTTAGGTCAACATGATATTTAAACTTCCTCTTAATCATTTTAGATGAAAGAACTTAGGTGATAGTCTACTCAATTGATCAAACTCCAACAATTCAAAATTCAATCTTTATCTTATCATCATACCCAAAGCATTCTTAATTACACAAGCTTTTGTTTTCCAAAAAGTTCCTTTACTTGAAAAATAATTTTTTTTTGAGATTTTTGCTCAAAGACTAAGAAAATTCTAATTAGTTTACCTAATCCATACCCCCAACCTAAAATCTACATTATTCTCCATGTAAAAGAAATAAGTATGTAATGCACATGAGACAATGAAAAAAAAGGAGTAGTGTTGGAAAGGTAGTACTTGAAGAAGGAGAATTGAAGCTTTTTCAAAGTTCTCAACATGTAGATCAATTTACATGAAGACTAAACTTATTGAAAAATAAACTATCATAATCCTAAATCCTATGACAACAATAAACTTAACTACACCTCCATCAGGCTAGGAGGTTAATCTTAATACACACGATCAATCAGAGACATGAACATGTCGTCTGAATCAAACTTCTCAACAAATGGCTTTAGACGATGTCCGTTAACCTTGAAAATATTGCCATTCGTCAAATTCTTTATCTCGACAGCCCTATGAGGATATACATTAGTAATAGTGAAAGGACTGGTCCAACAAGATCGAATCGTACCCAGAAAAGATGTAGCCGAGAATTATACAGAAGGACTTTTTGACCAGGTGTGAATGGTTTCCGAAGGATGTTTCGGTCATGAAATACATTTATCTTATCCTTGTAAATTCTCGAGTTCTCGTAAGCGTCATTCCAGATTTCTTCAAGTTCATTTAATTAAAGTTTAAACAGTGAGCCAACGTTATCCAAGTTAAATTTTAGATTTCTAATAGCCCAGTAGGCTCTATGTTTAAACTGTATAGGCAAGTGGCGATCTGTCCTATAGATAAGTCTAAAGGGAGACATTCCAATGGGGGTCTTATAAGTTATACGGTAAGCCCATAAAGCATCGGTCAATCAGATTGACCAATCCTTATGGTCAACGTTAACCAGTTTTTTTTTTAGAATTTGTTTAATTTTCCTGTTAGAAATCTCAGCTTATCCGATTGTTTGCAGGTGGTATAGAGTGCTCACCTTATGCGAGATGCCATATTTCTTCATTAAGTTCACAAATGGCCTATTACAAAAGTGTGAGCCTTCATCACTAATTATGGCCTGAGGCATTCCGAACAGAAAAATTATGTTCTCTTTTAAGAATCTAATGACCATTCCAGCATGTGATCGCTTCAACCCACTTAGTGACATAGTCTACTTCCAATAAGATATAAATATTTTCAAAGGATTGGGGGAATGGCCCCATGAAATTGATACCCCAACAATCAAATGCTTCAGTGATAAGAATTGGATTTAGTGGCATCATATTTCGATGGAACAATCCACCCAATTTTTAAAAACATTCATAAGCTTTGTAAAACTCGTGAGTATCTTTAAACATAGTCGGCCAGTAAAAGTCATACTACAGAATTTTGGCAGTGATCTTTTTAATAGAAAAGTGACTATCACAGGCCTGAGAGTGACAAAAGGAGATGACACTTTGATATTCATTCTCTGGCACACATCTTCATAGAATTTAGTCTGGACAATATTTAAACAGATAAGGATCATCCCAGAAAAACTTACGTACCTCGGTGAAGAATTTTTTCTTATCTTGCGCAGTCCAATATGTTGGCGTGAAACCTGTTGCAAGATAATTTGTAATGTTAGCAAACCAAGGTAATTAGGAGAGTTCAAACAATTGTTCATCAGGGAACATGTCGTTTATTGGTGTCGGTTCAAGGGAATTAGAGAGATTAAGCCTAGAGGGATGGTGAGCCATTACGTTCTGTACTCCTTTTTTGTCTCATATTTCTATGTCAAACTCTTGGAGTAGGAGGATCTATCTTATCAAGCGGGGCTGAGTATCATTCTTAGAAAGAATGTACTTTAGGACTGCATGATCAGTGTAAATGAGGATCTTAGATCCGATCAAGTAGGATCTAAATTTGTCCAAAGCAAACACTACGACTAAGAGTTCCTTCTCCATAGTAGAGCAGTTCACTTGGGCAAAATTTTGAGTTATACTTGCATAGTGAATCACATAGAGCTTCTTCTCTTTTCTCTGGCCTAACACCGCCCAAATAGCATAGTCAGATGCATAGCACATAATCTCAAAAGGTATGCTTCAATAGGGTAGCTGCATGATTGGTGCGGTTGTCAACATGCACTTGAGCTTAGAAAAAGCTCTTTGAGATTCTTCATTCCACTTGAATGGTGTATCCTTTTGAAGTAGATTGCATAAAGGACGAGAGAGATGACTAAAGTCCTTTATGAATCGTCTATAGAATCTGACATGTCCTAGGAAGGATCTTACATCACATATGCTTTTGGGTGGAGGTAGATTAGACATAAGGTCAATTTTACCATTGTCTACCTCAATTCCCTTAGACGAAATTATATGTCCAAGCACTATTTCCTTGGGAACCATGAAATAACATTTTTCCCAATTCAAAACCAAATTCTTTACTTCTCATCGCTTCAACACATTTTTTAGAATTTTTAAACACTGAAGGATAGACCAAAGATAAAGAAGTTATCCATGAAGATCTCTAAATATTGCCCCACCATATCAGAAAATATGCTCAACATGCATCGCTGAAAAGTGGTGGGGGGCATTACATAGTCCGAATGGCATCCTTCGGTAAACAAATGTGCCAAAGGGACATATGAATGTCATCTTTACTTGATCATCAAGGGCTATCTCTATCTGATTATAGCCTGAATAACTGTAAAGGAAACAGTAGTATTCAAAATTTAATCAATTAAGGGCAAAGGAAAGCGGTCCTTCCTCATGATGGTATTTAATTTTCTGTAGTCAATGCACATTCTCCAACTAGTGGTAACTCTAGTTGGCACAAGTTCATTATCGTTATTAGCTACAATTGTGATTCCAGACTTCTTAGGAACCACTTGAGTTGGACTTACCCATTGACTGTCGAATATAGGATATATGATACCCACATCCAACAACTTAAGTACCTCAGCCTTAACAGCTTCCTTCATATTTGGATTTAATCGACGTTGTGGTTGCCGGAGGGTTTTAGTATTATCCTCAAGATGAATGCAGTGAGTACAAAATCAAAGGGTCAATTCCCTTAAGGTCCACAATCGACCATTCAAGGGCTCCTTTATGCTCAAAGAGAGTAGAAATAAGCATACTCTCTTGTTCTTTCTTAAGGTAGGAAGAAATCACCACTAGGTATGTCTCATCTTGACCTAAATAGACATATTAAGATCAGTGGGCAAGGGTTTTAGGTCAAGCTTTGGTGCTTTGAGGCTAGACAACAGAGGCACTATAATGGTTTGAAGTAATTTCTTAAATTATGGCCTCCACTGGTTAACTTTAAGTACTGGTGCAGCATCGAGCATGAGATCCATCTCCCTAATCGTGTCATCATCTAAATCAGGGGAGTGGTCCAAGCACATCTCTAGAGGGTCATAGTATAAAGTCAGGAGTGCTCTATCTTTCATGAAAGAATCTATCAAGTTGATGTTGTGGATATCATCAACATCCTTTGACTGTTTGCTCATGTTGAAAAAGATATTGAGCTCCAATGTCATATTTTCAAAGGATAAATTCATAGTTCCATTCTTACAATTAATGATTGCATTTGATGTAGCAATAAATGGTCTACTAAGAATGACAGGAATTTAAGTGCTCATATCTATGATGGGTTAAGTATTTAAGACAATAAAGTCTACTGATAGTAGAATTTATCAACCTGGACTAACACATCCTCAATCATCCCTCTCAGTACATGAACTGAGTGATCGGCAAGTTGTAATGTGGTCGATATGGATTTCAATTCACATAGACCCAATAGTTCATAAACTGAGTAAGAGATCAAATTTACACTCGCCCCCAAGTCAAGAAGTGCATGCTATTAAGATTTTTATATTTTTGTGGCACATCTTGCTAAGGATGACACTCACCTTTTCAGTTAGGAAAATTTTCTTTTATATGTTTTTTCATCTTTTGGTAGTAGATAGATCTTTCAAAAATTTAGCATATCAAGGGATTTTTTTAACGGCATCCAGCAAAAGAATGTTGACCTTCACTTGTTTTAACACCTCTAAAATATCCTATGAGTTAGTTAGAGGTTTTGGTGCAATCAACCGTTGAGAGAATGACGCAATCGGCTTACTTTGGGGTTCTGGTTCTAACCCATGTGGAACATTGCTAGGTCTATCATTCTCAACTTTTTTTCGGGTCCTTGGGCTTTTCATCCCTTAGTGGACTAGTTTTGTCAATAATCTTTCCACTCTTAAGAGTGGTGATAGACTTATCCTGCTCCATCTTATTTGAAGAACTTGGGTCACTTATTTGGTAATGCGATTTTGGATTAGGGAGAGGCTGGGCCGGAAGGATCCCTTTCTCCCCAATTGAATTTTTTGTCTCAAGCCCTTGTATGGCCTTTGTAAAGTCTTGAAAGGCTTGTAACATATACTGGTTAAAATGCTCTTGATTTTGAATATGTTTTAAGAACGGGTTCTCTTAAGGTTTCCTTTGATTAAAAAATTAGTTAAGGATCCCTTGAAGAGTAGCAGTTATTTTGTCCATTCCTCCAACTGAAATTTGGATGATTCCTCCAACTTGAGTTATATGTATTTGAGGTGGGTCCACTGAAAGGTCTTTGGTAGTTGTTCACGACATTCGATTGCTCATTCAATATCTCTTAAAAAGCAGAAATTGTTGGACAATTTTCAGTTGTATGTATGTTACAAGCGCAAATACCACAAACAACCTCCGTAGCCTTTTTAGGTTCTACCTTTTTAAGTTCCATGGCCTTGACTTTTCTTGCGAGTTGGACCAGTCTTGTATTTACATCATCTTCCTCTTTTAAGACATAAATTCCTCCCCTTTCCTTTAATTACGTAGGCTTAAAAATGGTAGTTCTTGAGGAGGGATCCTATAATTACGCGTTTTCAGTGATTTTATCAAAATAATCCCATGCATCATCAACTTCCTTGTTCATGAATTCCCCATTACACATCATCTCCACAAATTAGTGCATGGATGAGGTCAATACCTCATAGAAAAAGTTTGTTATACGATATGTTTCGTAGCCATGTTATGGATATGAATTTATGAGATCCTTAAATCGCTCCCAACATTGGAAGGTCTCATCTTCTTTTTGCACAAAATTATTGATTACTTTCCTTATGGAGTTCATTTTGTGATATGGGAAAAACTTTTTAAGGAACTCCCTTATCATCTCAACCCATATGCCAATGGACCATGGTTTTAAAGAATGTAACCACGACTTAGCCTTTTCTTTCAAAGAGAAAGGAAACAATTTTAGCCTTATTGTGTCCTCAGACACATTTGGGAAGTGTAATTTAGATATTATCTCATCAGAGTTGAATATGAAATTGTGATAAGACTGCTATAGTAAAAGTCAGAATAAGTCAAAGTGACTTAAAGGGGGGTGAATAGGACTTTATAAAAATTTATGCCTTATTTTAAATCCTATTACCTTATTTAAACTTCAATGATATCGAATCTGGACAAAATCTGTTCAGCGAACTTTATAAAATTTTATGCCTTATTTTAAATCTTATTACCTTTAAAATTTTATGCTTTATTGAGGTTTTTCTCAATTCCTCGATCATTTGCATTTGATTTTCCCATTAAGCTCGCTAGACACAATCTGTCTAGATTCGATATCATCGATTAGTTCTCGATGTTATCGAAGTTTGAATTCCGATGATATCGAGGATGATTCGATTCCTCGAGTAATGTCAGAATATTTTCTAAGAAAGTTCAATGGAAAGTACTCTAAGACCTTCGATGTCATTGATATTTGAAATTCGATGTTATCGAAGATCCTTTTGATTTATCGAACATTTTGTCTACAATTCTTTGTGGTTGCTGGACATAACTCGGCCCGATTCGATGTCATCAAGAACAGTTCGATGTCATCGAACATAGGTGTTCGATGTCAATGATATAGACTCGATGTCATCGAACTCAGCTGAAAAACTTAGAAGATTTTTCCTATTTAAAACTTAAGTTTTCAGATTTTTTCATCCAATGCTGTTCTAAGTCTTTTAAGGCTTTTGTTTACCTGGGTGTTTTGGGATTTAGGATGTGAGGCTAATTTACCTGTGACGATCTTGGAACACACATCCGGTTGAGGCGATAGCTTGATCAATCTTCATTTGAGGCTCACCTTACACACGACTCAACTTACACGTTAATTGACAAACCAGGGCACTTTCAATCTCCCCCTTTGTCAATTACGTGACAAAACACAAAACACTTAGAACAATACCTAGATCAACATCCTAAATTGTGTGTACATAAACGTTACACAATTTTACAAATGATCTATTGGAGTTCATACACACGGAAACTTTATGAAGCTGCTCCCCCTATCTTCTTGCAGGTGCTCCCCCTATCACCTACATCACTATGCATAGAATCCATACAAACAATTGTTCTCATGGTGGGATTTATTCTCTCCCTTTTTATCAGTCATTGGCAAAGATTAGTATATACCTACAGTAGATTTGACTGAAGTTTGAACTTGAGGAACATGGGAGAATCAAAGTAATCATATTTCCTAAAATGCATAGGGAGATAACAGAATATTCAACATTTCGAAGAGCACATTTGCATTTGAATTTAAGGTGTTGAAATCATCAATGAACATTCGCAATTAAACACTTTCACGGGCATGTAATAAACAGTAGTCAGCCTATCATCATGTTATATGTAGCATTTATCCCATAAACGCTCAATACTAAGCTCACAAAAAATCATCGTTCATCCATAAGAGCATTCAAAAGAACTACCCAAGCTTGGCAGAATTGAACTTTTAAAGCATCCAAAAATGTAGCCCATCCATGGGCATAAAAAAAATATTCTCCTCATCCAAAGGCAAAGTCAAACGATCAATCCAAAATATTCTTCCCAACCATGGGCTAGATAACCAAAACACAATCATCATTTGGCCCATTCAGTTTATATCAATAGCAAAAAGAAATTTTTTAACCACATTGCCCATTCATGGGCAATTCATACCGAGCACTAGTACAACAACTAAGGTTCTCGAATCGCTCCATTTTTCAGCAAGTCGATAACTTGCTGTTGAGAGTACTAAAGTGCATCCATTTTGTCCTCAATCCTAGTTAGGCGCTTCTCGCAGTTGCGAAGACGTTCGTCAATATCAGTTTGTCCATTCAGCAGATGTCGTTTGAGTTTGTGATGTCGACGATTGGTGACTGACTCTGGGCTGTGAAGTGGCATTCGACTAGAGCCCCATGGCGTTGGTGAATTTGGGCATTGACTGTCTTCTGCACCATGAGTTGGAGGAGGAGGACTATTCGATTGATAGCAGGTGGTTAGATATAACTGCCGAAATGCATCATTGAGCACAGAAGGGGTGAGATTACTTCCCTTTGTGTCACATGGATACACATTTGTACCAAAGATACCATGGAGAATCTTAGAGGTGGTCCTAAGATAGTTGACATGCAGAGTATTTTCCTCATTCCTAGGAATAAAGGTACCTTGGCACAATGCACGCGTTATGTCCTCCCATACTCCTAACCCATTCAGATTTCGCTCTGTGACAGGGATTCATGTCACTTCGATGTTTAGGAGACGACCAAGTATCACTGGAGTAATGAGTTTTGTTTGATGCATAAACTCCAGGCGGATACATGGTGGATTGTCATAAATAATGTGGCAGCTATTGAAGAATTGATGAATCAACTCATATTGGTAGGGACCACCAAGATTTAGTATATTCTGCCACCCTATTGTCTCCAACACGAGATCCACTCCGTTTGGATCAATAACACTGTTAAGGACAATACGCTCTATTATCATGATTTGCTCCCAATTCGAATGAGTGAGAGAACTATTGGCTGCCTGTTTGTTACTCGTATATTTCTTTGTTTTCGAAGATTTAGTGCAAGGAAGATCCTTACCTTTGCCTTTCACCATCTTTCCTTTCGTAGTTGAGAAGTATCTTCAAGGCAGAGGGAATGAAGAAGAGCAAAATCCAGAGAAACAAAATCTAAATTTTTTCATTCTCTCGTTCTCCTTTTATAGCAGAGATCGTCGATGGCATCGAAACTGACTCGATGTCATTGAATTCAGGCTCATAATGATATTGAAGACTATGTCGATGACCGTTGGAAAGGACCAACGGTTATTTTTGATATTCAGACCTAATCTTCCTGAGAGCCTCCGATGATATCGAAACTGACTCGATATCATTGAATATGTCAAAGTTTGGAATAAAATTTGTTTTCCTTAACATACAGAAAATGGTTAATACATAAGAATATTCCTATATTATATATGTACTTTTAACCCCAAAGAAATTGAGGACCTTAGTCCTCAGATGTGCCTATTCAGTTTATTCTGACTTTGTTTTCTATCAATTTGTGCATAATCTAATTGATTTCTGAAGATCACTAAACCTATTTGCATTAAGGGGCTTTGTTAGGATATCAGCCAGTTATTTTTCTGTAGACACATAGTCCAACACAATGATCTTGTCTTCTCGGATAAAATGATGTCGAATGTCAATATGCTTAGTCTTTAAATGTTGAACATGATTTTTTTGAAATGTTGATGGCACTAGTGTTGTCACAAAAGAGAGTCATCGTGGGTTGCTCAATCCTATAATCCAGCAGCATTTGTTTCATTTAGAGGAGTTGTGCACAACAACTACCTACGGCAATGTATTCGGCCTCGGTAGTGGACAGGGATATCAAATTTTATTTCTTGTTCTACCAAGATACCAAACAATTTTCGATATAGAAACAACCGCCACTGGTTGATTTACGATCATCTAAATTTTTAGCCCAATCGGTGTCTGAATATCCGACAATGATGGTAGATGTTTCGAATAGATACCATAGTCTGAAAGTGGTTGTTCCAGCCACATATTTAATGATTCTTTTAACTATTGTTAGGTGTGATTCCTTAGGATCAACTTCATATCGCGCACATGCTCCCACGCTACATGATATATCTGGACGACTTGTTGTGAGATATAGTAGGCTTCCTATCATACTTCGGTACAGGTGTTGATCCACACTCTTCCCATTTATATCGTTGGAGAGTTTGAGTATAGTGCTCATGTGAGTATGATAGGTACGGCCAGATTTAAGTCCAAATCTTTTTACTTAATCCTTTGCATAGTTGGTCTGACACACAAAATCCCATTATACAATTGATTCACTTGTAGTCATAAAAAGAAGTTCAACTCACCGACCATACTCATTTCAAATTCAGATTTCATGAGATCGGTGAAGCTATGAGCAGTATCTTCACATGTAGAACCAAAGACTTTGTCATTCACATAGATTTGTGCAATGAGCAATGAATTCTCTGTCTTTTGCATGAATAGTGTTTTATCTACACTACCCCTACAAAATTTATGGTCTAAAAGAAATTGTGTTAAACGTTCATAACAAGCACGTGGTGCTTGTTTGAGACCATAAAGTGTTTTTCTCAACCGAAAGACATGTTGAGGATACTTGGGGTCTAAAAATCCCTTAGGTTGTTATAAATAAACTTCTTCATCAAGTACCCCATTGAGAAATGCACTTTTGACATCCATTTGGAGCAAATTTTAACCCACATGCAATAGACATGAGAATCCTGATTGACTCAAGGCAAGCTACAGGAGCAAATTTTTCCTCAAAGTCAATGCCTTTTATCTGTGAATATCCTTGTGCTACCAATCTTGCTTTATTTCTAATCACATTGCCAAATTCATCGGATTTATTCTTGAAGATTCATTTGGTTCCGATGATATTTGTATCAAGTGGTCTGGGAACCAGTTGTCATACCTCATTTATCTGAAATTGTTGAAGTTCTTCTTGCATGTCATTTATCCAATATTCACCTTGAAGAGCTCCACAATATTCTTGGGCTCAATTTTTGAGGTGAAGCAAAAGTGACTATAAATGCTTTCTATCTGACATCGAGTTCTTACACCATCATTAGGATCTCCAATGATTTAATTTAGAGGGTGATCCTTAATGATGGGTATGTTAGACGACGGTTGAGGTTCATTAGATGTGGAAGTTTTGTTATCTGATTTACCTAGAATGCATGAATCAACATCTTCTAATTCGTTCAAGGGACTTTCTTCTTCATGGGGTTAGTCATCAACCACCACATTAACAGATTCTTAATGGTGAGGGTCCTTAGATTGTATACACTATAAGCACGACTATTCAAGGCATACCCTAGAAAGATGCCTTCATCACTTTTAGACTCAAACTTTCTTAGGTGTTCTCTGTCTTTCAGAATATAACATTTACTGCCAAAGACACGGAAGTATTTCACACTAGGTTATTTTCCGTACCATAGCTCATATGGTGTTTTGTTTAAACCTACTCTCAGATATACACTATTTATTATGTAGCAGGCGGTATTTACTTCTTTAGCCCAGAAGCTTTTGGCCATATCCTTTCCATTTAGCATAACTGAGCCCAATTCCTGTAGTACTCGATTCTTTCTTTCAACAACTCCATTTTGCTGTGGAGTTTTTGGGGCTAAGAATTCATGGAAAATTCATTTCTCATCACAATATCTTTGAAACCGCTCATTTTTAAATTCACCACCATGATCACTCCTGATACCATTTATGCAGTATCCTTTCTTATTTTGAAGACGCTTTGCCATAATTACAAATTTATCAAAAGCATTAGATTTTTCTTGAAGAAAGGCGACCTGAGTAAATCTGGATTAGTCATCCACAACCACCAAGAAGTATCTTTTTCTGCCATGGCTTTCAACTTTTGTGGGACCCACTAGGTCCATGTGTAGCAAATCCAATGGCTTTGATGTTGATATGGTGGTTGACTTTTTGTGTCTGACTTTTATCTATTTACCCTTTAGATAGTTACTACATATAATCTTTTCTTCCTTTCTAATCTTGAAAGTCCTCTTACCAAATTCCTCAAACTTAACTTGGCTAATTTTTTATAGTGAACATGTCTCAGCCTTTGGTGTCATAGTTTAGACTCGCTTTTCATAGCCATATGACATTTTATGGACAATACATTCTCATTACTACTTTCAGTAACGTAGCAGTTGTCACTTGTGCATAAACCTTTCATGATAGATTTTCCATTATGATCTAAGATTCTACACACATCTTTTAACAAGGTGGCCAAGTGTTCTTTGTCACAAATTTATGAGATATTAAGGAGATTATGTTTTAGACCTTCCACACAAAGAACGTTTTTAATTTTGGGGAGTCCTGGTCCAACTATTGTTCCTTGCCCAATTATTTTAGCGGAGCTCCCATCTCCAAATGTGACCGACCCACCATCAAATTCTGAGTAGTCACAGAAGTGAGTTTGGTCACCGGTCATGTGTTTTGAGCACCCACTGTCAAGATACCACTTGGAGTTATTACCAGCCTTAAGAGCAGTATGAATTACTAGACATTTGTTCTAACTATTTTTATTCTTGGTAAGGCTCAGAAAATTGAGAGATTCAAAATATAGTTGGTTTTGGTCATTTCAGTGATATGCACTACTTCCTCTAGTCCTATAGTTTTTATCGTAATTCCCAACTTCAGTCAAGATCACTCTCTAGGCAGTTAATTAAGCCCTTAAGAGAGACCCGCTCTGATACCAATTGAAATTGCGGTAAGACCGCTATAGTAGAAGTCAGAATAGGTCAAAGTGTCCTAGAGGGGGGTGAATAGCACTTTATAAGATTTTATGCTTTATTTTAAATCCTATTACCTTAATCTTGAACTAATATGCAACTATCAAGATATCCCTAATTTAACTCTAATGGCTTCCAATCCAAGTAGAGGATCTAATCACAAGATTATTCAATATTAAGCATGATATAATAAATAGTCTAAGATGGATGAGAAGTGTGAATGTGTGTGCGATGTGATTCATATCAAAGCATTCATATTATCAAGCTTGCATGTAAAAGATTAACATAACGAAAGATCAAGCAAGAATCAATCCCAAACACAGTCGTTTATAGTGGTTTGTCTATATGCCTACTCCACTCCTGGCGGACGCACTCATCCCATGAGTGTACCAGATTTCATTAACGGCGGTTTCAAATTAAGTTCACCTCAAACTGTTACAACCTACACAAGGTTGACTCTATGACCTACATAAGGTACCTAAACATGCCTACACAAGGCACAAGTTTATGCCCTACACAAGAGCAGAAGTCTACACACAACACCTAAGTTTTAGGCCACACAGGCCAAGGATCCACACAAGGAACCTATTTTTTAGGCCACACAGGCAATGGATCCACACAAGGAACTAAGGTTTTAGACCACACAGGTCAGGGATCCACATAAGGAACCTGGTTTAGGCCACACAGGCTAAGGACCTACACTAAGGACCTAAGTTTATGCCCTACACAAGAGCAAGGGTCAACACATGGCACCCAAACGTGCTCTCCTGTCAGAGGCCTCCTATGAGGGCTTGAAAGGGTGAGAATCACCTGTGACCCAATCCTACATAAGGAATAATCAATAGGATCTCTGGACTCTAAATACTTACAGATAAGCAGATGAGCCCCATTCTTGCATGTTGATGAAGATCTCCTCCTTGATGATTAAGATTCTTTAGCTTCCTTGATCCGCAACACGATGATATTCCAATAGAGGTGACGTGTTGGGTCAATGTTATATTGGAATCTACTCTAATAAATATTTACCTAGTTTAGAAAAGGAGTGATTCC
Organism: Magnolia changhungtana; assembly: GCA_030180095.1. Lineage (NCBI taxonomy): Eukaryota > Viridiplantae > Streptophyta > Magnoliopsida > Magnoliales > Magnoliaceae > Magnolia > Magnolia changhungtana. The sequence goes on along the minus strand of JASAUF010000161.1, from coordinate 6,347,839 downwards.
AAGCATTCAAGCATTCAAGGTATCCCAGCTCAATGATTTGCCATTAAGATAGTAGCTGGATGATCCTTAAATGGGGAAGTTCATTCCTCAATCCACTCTATTGAATATCAATGACGAGGGTGGATTGAAGGATGAACTTCCATGAGAAAATGAGCTTAGGGAAGATGGTATACAATTACTCTATCAAAGCTCTCTCTATAGCAACCAAGAACAAGCTCTCCTTATATAGCCAAAATGTTCCAATGGAAATAAAATTGTCAGAATCTAACTGATTTCGATACCATCGATCCTGATTCGATGTCATCGAACGTATACTTTCGATGCCATTGAATCATAATTTGAAGATATGAACTCTCTTAAAAATTATTTCGGAAACTTTTTGATAGACTATCGATGATATTGAAACTGATTCGATTTTATCGATATTTGAATTTCGATGTCATCGATTAATGTTTCGATTCCTCGACATTATAACATAAGAGCTTGCTATACATTTCAGAGTTAACCACAATGATATTAATACTGTTTCGATGTCATCGAAATTCAAATTCCAATATCATCGAAACCAATTTCGATTCCTCGATCATTTTTAGAATATATTCCTTAAAAGCTCGCTGGACAGATCTTGTCCAGATTCGATATCATCGAGACTTCCTTGATATCATGGAAGTTTGAATATCAATGTTATTGAGGTTGTCTTGATTCCTCGATCATTTTCATTTGATTTTCCTATTAAGCTCGCTGGACACAATCTGTCTAGATTCGATATCATCGATCAGCTCTCGATGTCATCGAAGTTTGAATTCTGATGACATTGAGGATGATTTGATTCCTCGAGTAATGTTAGAATATTTTCCAAGAAAGTTCAATGGACAATACTTTAAGACCTTCGATATCATCGACTAACCTTAGATGTCATCGATATTTGAAATTCGATGTTATTGAAGATCCTTTCAATTTATCGAACATTTTGTCCAAAATTCTTTATGGTTGCTGGACATTAATCGGCCTGATTCGATGTCATCGAACATAGGTGTTTAATGTCAATGATATAGACTCGATGTCATCAAACTTAGCTGAAAAACTTAGAAGATTTTTCATGTTTAAAACTTAAGTTTTCAGACTTTTTCATCTTATATTGTTCTAAGTCTTTTAAGGCTTTTGTTTACCCAGGTGTTTTGGAGTTTAGGATATGAGGCTGATTTACTTGTGATGAGCTCGGAACACACATCTAGTTGAGGCAATAACTTGATCAATCTTTATTTGGGGCTCACCTTACTCACGACTCAACTTACACGCTAATTGACATACCAAGACACTTTCAGAATCAACCCTAGTTTAACATCCATAGATCTTGCATTCAATGGACATATCATGCAGGAAGGTGTACTCACCCCCGTTAGTTATAAATAATCTCATAAAGTACGAGGTGGGGGTGCATTATGCTCCTCGTTTTCATCTTGAACTTCCTCAACTGGTGGTTGAGGTTGATTTGCAGCCATCACTTCTATTGACTTAGAGGGTCTCAAGTGGTGTCTAATCCTACGATGGATAGGCAACCCTTCAACTAATCCTCATTCACTCAAAAGTCATAGAATATTATCCCAGACCCACTTGGACATGAAATACTCTCAGCCCTCAAGTAACTAAACTTAAGAAGAAAGAAAACTAAAGCAAATAAGAAATTTAGAAAAGAAAGAGAGAATTGGGAAGAGGTTACCAGATTAGGGTTGCTATGTTAAGATCCTACAAAACAGAAAACAGAGTTAGTCTCTAAAAATAATTTCAGAAAAATCGTAACCTAAAAGCATGATAGAAAAATAAATTATAATCTTAACCTAATTCTAATACCAATTAATCTCAGAAAAATGAAGCCATAGTCCCCGGTAACGGCTCTAAAAACCTGTTCATAACCCCAAGTGTAGGGTCGCGATGTAGTAATAATCTCGGTAAGACTGAGGTCGAATCCACAGGGACTAATCATGTACATATTTTGAAAATAACTAGAACAAGAAGTAGAAGAAGAATTAAATCTAAATTTAGAATACAAGGGAGTAATTATGAAGGAGATTTCAATAATCAAAAGGGAACTAGGGTGCCGAGGATCCACTTGTAGCTTTCAGGATGCTACCTTGTTTGATTCAAGAGACACAATTGAAATTGGAGTCCTATCCTATCCAATTGGAAGATAAAGAAATTATACCAAATCGTAACTTTTCATTGACCTAGCCACACATGAAGGAGTATTGTGAAGATTGGAAGGGATTCCATCACCCTCCCATGCCTAGGAATCGATGGTGAACAACAATATTTACCAATCTCATAATCTTAAAATAATAAAAGAAGATATCCAAAGCTATCATAACATCTATTGTAATTTGAGTCACATTAATAAATCATAACAAACTGAAAACATTCCTTTAATATCAAATTAGAAATCAATAAGGTTCAATAAGAACAAGAATCAAAGAAAGTAAATCATCCTGACACGTTACAAGCTTCACCTCTTAGTCTTATCTAAGAGGTTTAGCCAACCATAGCCATAATTAGATCTAAAACCGTAAAAGAAATCATTAAAAATAGAAAAGGAAGGAAGAAAAACTCTTGGGTGGCTGTTCCACCCTTTGAATCTACTTCTTAAAACTTAATTCATGTTTAGAATTCAAAGGAAAACCCATATTTATTGCCTTATTTGTCTAAGTTTGAAAAACCGCCTCAAATTTATGTAATTCGTGTAACTCTGCATAACACCTTCGATGTCATCGAAGGTAACTTGAATCTCGAAGTTGTGCCTTTTCTCTTACATAACTTCTTATATCATCGAACACACCTTTGATGAGTCATCGAACTATCTTTGATGTCATTGAACTGCATTCGATGAATCGAGAGTGTGTCCATTGTGTTTTAACTAATTATTCCAAAAATCCACAAGAGTCTCGATGTCATCGAGCATTTCTTCAAGCAATCGAACAGGGCTTCGATGTCATCGAGAACTGCATCCAATTTGTCCAGCAACAAAACTTGATTTTCTATAATTCTTCGATGTCATCGACCCGTGATCGATGTCATTGAACACTGGCTTCGATGTCATCAAACGTCGGTCGATGACATAAACAATATGAATTTCTGCACTTTGTACTTTCGACTTCTTTCCTTCTCCACTTGGTTTCCTTGGATCCTGGGGTCTTAAAATCTTCAATCTTGGTCTCTTAAGATCCATCCCTTGCCTTGGTGATTCTTGAGCATCAATCCATGCTTTTAACATTCTTTTCAATCTAAGCTCTTAAACTCACCTCACAATACAAACATGTATAAAATATACCTATTAAGTGTTGTCATGTTTATAAAACCAACATATAATTAGAGGCAAATATGCAATATTTGACACTTAACACTTGGGAATCATCCAATTTTTCTGGAGTTTGCTTTAAATCATTCAAATCAATACCATCTTTAGCTATTTGATCAGCCGGTATTACTATTTCAACCATATTAACAAATCATCCATTATCGTATCTTTGTAGACTCTCCTCGAGTTGCCTTACTCTGGTTTTGAATTCGGACTTAACCGATGTCTGAGTTATCATAGAATTTCATCTATGGTACAATTCATTGTTGCAAGGGAATTATAGCCTTTAATAACATAACGTCTAGTAGTATCATGGAGACAATATCATGTATGATTTTATCTGGGTTGATTGTAGGGTCTATCCCAATCAGTCTGCCATTTTTATTTTATCTTATAAAACATATTGGTCTGATCTCGTGTCTATAGAAATAAGCTCAACCACGTTGGATATAGCTAAGAATGGTTTGTTATCAGCCAAAATCAATTCTTCTTAATTGTGATTTTAGAAAAATTACAAATTGTAGTGATGATGGAATACATGAGATAGAATGAATCTAGTCACTCCCCAGTGGAGCATTGTAATTTGACGATGTGTCAACCATAAAGAATGTGACCAACACCTTCTTAGTTCCCACAATCAATTCAATAGGAAAAACATAATGTGCTTGTGTCGCCCCTCCAACAAAATTACTGATCATGACCTTGGTCGGCATCAGATCATCCTAAGTCATTCTTAGTTTCGCCATCATCCTGGTCAGAAGGATATTTACAGCTGTATCATTATTGACCAAGACCTGGTGACTGGACAACCCTTTAACTATACAAAAATATACAATGGCTTTAGATGTTGGGTCATGATACGAGTCAGTCTTTCAATTACTATTTTTTAGAAGGTGACCCTAGTTCGACCGAAACAGTTGACACATTTTCGGTGTCATCTTTTGAATCAAAGCAACCGTGTTGTATGATTATGGGAGGACCAAGCTCCTCCACATCTCCTTCCATCTTGTTTGGTTGCAACAGTTTAGTATGAAAACTCAATGGTAGGGTAAGTACCATATTTGAATCCAATACGTTTGGTAGAAATAACCCAAACTGTATTATCGAATTTGAACATTGCCCCCCAGGTGTCTCCGAATTCATTCGCTTGTCATTCTCCTTTGTTGTTTCTTACCCAATATCCTCATTCAGTTTGGAAGAGGTTTACCCTAATGACTTTCCTTTTACAAGCAATTCCTCAATCAAAATATCATATGAAAAACATTCATCGATGAAGTATTTTATCGATCCTTCAATGTACATGCCTTCCTTTTTAAAATTTTAGCCATTCTCGGCTGACTCAGCACTCACATGCATTGTTGGCCATATTTACCACTATTTGTTCTTCTTTTGGTCTTAGAATTATCAGCCTTAACTACTTTACATGGCCTTCATTTGAGGTTCACCTCCTATAACAGCTAATTGTCTTCATTTAGTTGTTGGTTGCCTTTGCTAACATCATTTTTAGTATGTATCATCCCTTTTGGTACTGTTGAAAAGTTTGGATGACTCAACCCTTTCCCAACTCCCTCTCTCTTTTGTCTAGTAGTCGGCCCAGGGTGATTAGTAGTGTACTTAACCCTTTGTTGGTGAAAAGAGTTACCATTTTTAACATTTGAATGTTCGATGGTTTTGTTTGATAATTCGGTTGAGAAAATTCTCAGTTTTTCCGAATCGGCTTTGCACATTGCTCACACAAGTGCGGCCTGTGGCAAGTGGAGTCTTTCGCCTTTGGATATGCTTCGGTCTTCTCAATCATATGGATAGACTTCATAGTTTGATCTTACCAATATCTCATTCCTCAGCCTAGTCCTTTTGAGATTCAAGTTTAATTTTTTTGTCATAGTCAAACCAACCATTGAGGATTAATTATGGCCATGTTGATTTTCATATTACATGGGAATTGATCAATATCAATCAACGTCGACTCTTTCTCTTTTTTTTTTTTTTTTTTGGGAAACTTTAATAGTCCTTGATCAATGTTTTCTTGGATAACAATGTTTTAAAACAACACACTTCTTAGTGGAATGAGATGGAGTTATATGTCATTTATAATAATTGATTTTCTTTAACTCTTTGATTGTTAATATCTTTTGATTGATAGGAACTTTGATAATTTCTCGACCAACATGATATTAAACATTTCGTCAGCTTGAGTAATATCAAAGGTATACATCCTTTGAACTTTCTGAGTGGACGGCACATTCGCCTCTATTTTAACCAATGCTGAATAAACAAATGGTTGTTTGACCACTACTTCGGCCACTACGACGTCATTGTTAGGATCATAATAGTATGTTCCTACTGATGAATTCTTTTGCCATGTTGCCTCTTAAAGTAAAACCTAATATTGAGATACCTTTATAGTTAAATCATAAAGATTTGTGAATTATAACTCTGGGCCATCATAGGCCAATGGAACGAATTTTGTTTCGGTCGTGACTATTTATCTTGTATCGGTTTTTTGTTCTTGTAAACAGATCAATATAACTTTTGACCAATTATCTTGGCAACTGTTGGAATCGTGCAAGATCGACCATGGAAATTTTCCTATCGTTATAAAAGAATTGAGCAAAAAACTTTTATTTTATTTCTTGTCAAGTTTGTATGGAATTTGAAAATAGATTGGAATACCAAGTAAAGGAAACCCAAGTTAGTGTATGGCCGAACAATTATAATTTATAGTAATCATTGTTGGCCAATTCCCCACATTGTATAGTAAAGATATATATATATATATATATATATATATATATATATATATATATATATATATATGTTGTATGGTCGATTGACCAATATCAACTGTAAATAGTGTAAAATTAGGTCGATAATTTTTTGGCAATGAATATTACTAGTCGATCCAATTAAGATAAGGCTTTTGATACACTTGTGTCACACCCTATATTCGTTGACTGGAACTCACAAGAATCCTAATAGCCGATTCCAACACTGACAGCCTCCATAGTATCCCATTCTCGGCTCCTGGCACCCACTCACCAGGCTCTGATCTTGGGATCCCATAAGGAGGATTTCTATAACATAAGTCCAATCCATAAGAGCATACCCAAGATCATAACATAGTAACCACTGGAACATATCACAAATCTGCTAGGAATTTAAAACTTTATATAGGTACATGGCTTAAAGGGGAAATACATAAGCAAAATAAGGGAAACTCCAACAGGTCCTCGCCTTGCTCCAAAAGCTCCTCAATTGCTGCAGCTACATAGAATCACCTACACACATCAATCGTGCATAATCTTATAAAAAGCTTGGAGGGCAGTGTACATGTGTGTAATACCAGTGCCGGAAAGAAATATCAGAGAATGCAGAAGCTCGGCATGAACCATGAACACTATCAATGCCACTAGCCATACCAAGGCTAAGCTATGACAATAATGAATGTAACAAGTCGTACCAAGGCTATGCAAAGAAATACATGGGTACCAGGTGTCATACCGAAGCGATGCACAAAGGGCCTATATAGCCAATGCCAATGCAATGCAATACATGCCAGTCCTCATATCAAGTCCACAAATAATATACAGCTCCACTATAGGTAAACCACTGGGGTCAAGTACACTACTGGCTGACTGCCGCTCTCCAAGACCCATACAGTCAAACGATCGTAAGAGACCTCACTACCCGACTGTAGACAACCAATAACCAAGAGGCTCGATGGTAGTAGATCTACTCACGAGCTAATTAGACTCAACCTAGCTGTGCCCACTCACTCAGGCGGATAAGGCCACATCTCATCTCAACCGACCTCGTGACAGTGGGAGACGCGGCCTAACGGTATAAGACACTCGAGCACTTATGTTTTTCACTCGGTCTCGGCGTTGAGGCGACTTCTTGGTACCATGAAGGTTTAGGGGCTTTCACCCAAGGACATCCTAAGTGCCCTATATGCTCAAGAAATATTTTCGGTGTCTAATACGACCATCCACGATACTCCTGTAGAGGCTACGACCCGGATGAAGCAAGAGCAAATATAAACCATGTAATGAAATGCCAGATGCATGAATCACGCATACTAGTCATGCATCAGCTTTAAGCATCCTATGTGCTCAAGAGGGGAACTCTATCCCTCTGGGAAGCCATAATATCTTGCCTAATGGCACAACCATGACCACACACACACAATGATAACTAAGCACACAATGATGTATATGGGTCATGAAGATGAACAAGAGGCGCTATGCAGCGATGTACGATGTCGTACTCTCTGCCTATCCAAGAAGGGACTAGGTCTAAGTACTTAGACGAATTTCCATACGGAATCAACCGCTAGTGGGGGCCCGATAATCTGGGGTACCCCACAAGGCTAAGGAAGGACAATGACTAGGGGTGCACACGGGTCGGTTTGGTCCGGTTCTGGGGTGAAACCGGAACTGAACTGTTCCAAACGGTTCCACAGTTTTCGGAACCGGAACCGAACCGTTAGCACTATAGAACCGAACTGGAACCGGACCGTGAAAAGTGGTTCGGTTCCGGATCGGTTCCACGGTTTTTTTTTTTTTTAATATCAAAACCTATTTGTTTCATATACTTTCCAATTATTAAAGCGAGTAATATTGCAAAGATGTTTCTTTCTACTATCATATAGTACTAAAACAACAAACTAAAGATCGAGAGTTCCAACTACGGGTTTGTATAAAATTGAAAACCACAATAAATCAAGTTCTATTTCAAGACCTACTTCTGATGATGCTTAGAAGATGGTTTCTTCTTCGAAGCCAATGGCTGAGGCTTTGGATTTCGTTCTGCTTCAATGAGGTCCAACCAATTCAGCGAATGACGATTGAACCATGGCCAGTTAGGAATGGTGACCAGTGTCGTCAGAATGACACCACTGGCATAGATTAGTAGCATGGTCTAGAAAGAACCAATGGAGTAGCCCACAACAAATGTGACTATAGCAAAGGTGACGAGCATGATCTACATCAACAACTCTGATAGCTTCTGCCCTTGCCAATCCATCTGCAACAACATCTGATCTTTCTGCTATTCAAGACCTTAAACCCTAGAGGAGAGACGAGAAGGGGAGGTCTAGGGTTGGGGGTTTTGGAGAGTAGATTCAAAGAAGGTAAGATCTAGGGTTTGGGTTTTTAGAGAGGAGATGAAAATGGGAACTTTGGGGTTTATTATTATTATTTTTTTAAACGAATTCTCAGATCTACGGTTCGATTCGGTTCTATAGGGCACTAAACCGGAACCGATCTGTAATTAATGGTTTTAGGAATTTGGGAACCGGAACCAGATCATTAGCATCCTAAAATCGGACCAAATCGGACCGATCCAACGGTTCCGGTCCAGTTACATGGATCCAATGGTTTGATGTGCACCCCTAACAATGACATGGGCCTAAGTAAATGAAACGGGCCTAGCTAGGGTCTATGGTGGACCTTTAACCACTCATAGAAGTAAGTGGGCCTACCTCGGGGCCACCAATTTGGACATTCAACCACTATTGTCCCAAGATGGTAGCCCATCACTAATAGATCACAAATCAAGGCCCAAGGCCTAAACATCACCATGAATAAGAAATAGACAACCATAACATTCCACATACATTCATATTGGGTCTTAAATAAATGGCCCGGAGCCTATTCAATACATAGATCTAAAGGGCAACATACATAGCCCAACCCATATGCAATACTACGGGCCCAAAGGGAGGTTAGGGCCTAGCTTAAGGCTCACTAAATCCATATATTGTGGTTGGCCTAGTGGGCAGCCCATTATCCCAACCACATGGGCAATAATCATGTTCTAGCCAAGCAAGTTGGGCCTACATTCTAACCCAAGGATATAGTTGATTTGGTGGGCAACCAAGGGCCCAACCACTCGTATAATCAAGCCCACTAACTCAACACAATATCATGGGGAATATAGCCCAAGAGTCCACTGGGCCTATCTAGAAAGTTTCAGCCCATTTGGGCCTAAAGAGTCCAAAAATCTTATTACATACATGGACCCAAATAACTCAACTATGGTGGGCCTTAAGAGTGCATTAATTAAGCCCGAAATTTGGGGATTTAAGGCATGAATTTATCCTTCCAAAGTCCTTACAATATGGTGGGCTCCACTCCTTAAAACTTCAGCCCAAAAGCCATGTACATTTATAACATCTTGCTGGATTCTTATTCCGCCAGTTTTATGGGCTTGCTGGAGCCCAGAAAATGTTTATCTGATTGGGACATGAGTCTAGGTGGTCCAATAATAAAGTCAGAGGGTCCCACCATATAAGAGTGAATTGAACAACATAAAGAAGTAGGTGGACTCCACTGTTGGACCAAAGTCGAACATCAACCCACCATGGGCTAGGCTATGATGGGTTAGTAACTAGGTAGAGTAGGCTAGGCATAGGCTTTCTAGGAAATTGTTGCTAGGTGGGGCCCACCTTGAAAAACATGTAAGCTAGCAAATGGGCCCCACCACATGATGCATTGTCAAGAAATGCTCGGATTGATATGTCAAGATGCACACATCGGAATTACGCATGGGATGCGGCATTGGAACTGCAGAGTTGATGCGGTCGCAAGTCGATCCAGGTAGGGTCTACATGACTGGACTTAAGGATGACCGCAAATGCTATCCATAAGTCACGGGTCACTGGAATTCGATCGGTAGGACCGCGGGACCTAAGGTAATGAAATGGAAATTCGGGTTAGGGTCTTACAACTCTTCCCACCAACAAAGAAATTTCGTCCTCAAAATTTCTAAAATCAGGACAAAAGGAAATGCATAAACATTATCATACATATCATCAACAATCACAGGAGAACGAAATACATAAAACAATATAACAATCAATTAACAAACAAATGGGGATAACACTCTCGAATCTCAGCTTCGCGCTCCTAAGATGCCTTAGTTTCTGAATGATGGCCTCATTGCACCTTCACCAGGGGAATGACCTTGGTCCTGAGAACCTGCTCCTTCCGATCAAGGATACGAATAGGCTGCTCAATGTAAGATGCATCCTCATGGACCGCAAGGGGATGCCAATCAATCACGGGAATGATGCCCAACCCACACTTTCGTAACATTGATACATGGAATACATCGTGGATCCTGGACAACTCTGAAGGTAACGCAAGCTTGTAAGGAACAACGCCCACACGCTCGGTAATCTCAAAAGGTCCAATAAATCTCGGGGCAAGCTTGCCCTTCACTCCAATCTGAACCACGCCCTTCATAGGCGAAACCTTGAGATATATCATATCCCCTACTGCAAACTCGAGGGGTCGACGCCGACGATTAGCAAAACTCTTCTGCCGGCTCTGACTTGTGCGCATCCTCTGCATGATAATATTAACAATCTCTAACGTCTGCAGTACAAGCTCAAAACTTAGGAGATGACGCTCTCCAACCTCGGCCAACAGTTAGTAGATCTGCATGGTCTACCATATAGTACCTCAAAAGGAGCCATGCCAATGGTCGCTTGATAACTATTGTTGTATGCGAACTCGGCCAGGCTCAAATGCTCATCCCAGCCACTGCACCATCGATGCGGTTCTGATGCCGTGTCTCTCACGCCAAGGTGATACTCTGACCAGGAGATGTGGGCCAACATTCGGTGCGAGAAAAACATCGCACGTATGAATTCTGAGAGAATCTCTACAACTTGTCACATCAATCCATCAATCAATCAATCCCATCATGTCAAGTACATGTTAAGTACACATCACCTCTCACACTTCCCTAAGTAATCCCTAAAGTCAAAAGTTTCTTATAGGCCCATACCACTTCTTACACAATCTACCCCAAAGTCAAAAATCCTCTTACACCCATCACTCACCACATCCATCAATCCATCACCCATCTCTCTCTCCCTTTATAACCCTCTCTCTCTCTCTCTCATTCTCAAACCACTCTCCCAAGCAAGAGAAAACACCATACGTCCAAGCTCTCCCAAACCTCCCCAAGAGAGAGCTTTATGTGTGGCCCACTTCCTACCCTCTCATCTCCTATCTCAACCATCAAAACCCCATCTCTTCCGTTAGGATCAAAGCTAAGGAGCCAAGGAAGCCAAGGGAGCAAGAAGAAGACGATGGGTGATCTTAAATCTTCATCTCTTTAATTTTTGTGATGTAAGGGGCCACTTATGGTGGGACCAACCTTGATGTAGGCTTTCTATCAAAGAGGGGCCCATAGTGGCAGGGCCCCTCCATCCTCACCGATGTCTCTCTCTCTCTCTCTCTCTCTCTCTCTCTCTCTCTCTCTCCTTCTCATGTGTTATGGACCCCACTATGTTGTATGATCCACGCCGTCCCATCCGTAGGGCCCACCTTGCTCACCATCCTTGGGTGGGCCTAGAGGTAGGAGAAACACAAATATCAGATTGATCCAAATCTGGTGGGCCACGTCCAAGTGGGACCCACCATGATGCCTGTGTCATATCCACACTGTCCAGCGTCCAGGGACTCTGGACGTGGGCTTGGCAGTGAGGTGTGTACTGTGGAGTGGTAGGGCTAATAGTGAAATGTGGACTGACAGGGGGTGTGCTAACCAGTGAAGTGCCAACTGACGGTGGGGTCCATGGGACCCACCCACCTCATCCATCCCTTTTAACGGGCCACACCATAGTGGGTGTTTTATCCAAACCATCCACCACCCCAAGACGGTGGGGCCCACGTCCGTGTGGGCCCTCCTTGGTGCATGTGCACACTCAGATCCATAGCTCAATTGGTAGACTGAATGGAGGTACCTCGTTTCAATGCTGAGGTCTTGGATTCCCTAGTAGGGTGGCTAACGGTGAAGTGTGATGGGACAGTGGGGTCCGTGGGACCCACCCACACCGTCCATCCATTTGGTGGGCCACACCGTGGCACATGTGAGGTCTCCACCGTCCCTGGACGGTGGGACCCACCCCACGTGTGGGGGCCTCACTTGATGTATACACGTCCAACTTGCCCATGGCCTGGACGTTGCATAATATTTAATATAATATTAATATATTATATTATATTATATTAATATATGATATAATATATTATATATTATATTATAATATTATATAATATCATATAGTAGGTGAGAAGGGTGGGCCCTACGTGGGACCGACCTCTGTTCCCTTTTTAAGACATAGAAGCTGCACAGCAGCAACTACTTTATAATATATATATATATATATATATATATATATATTTATATTATATTTATATATGTAAATACATAAAGCTGCACAACAACAGCTATGTTTATATTATATGATATATGTATTATATACATGCATGTTGGGGGGCCCTACGTAGGACCCACCTCTGCCTTCCTAAGCAATTGTGGCTGCAACGTACATCAGCTATATGGTTGTTGTGTACGTCCAGCATGGGATGTGGACCACACTATCATGATACATGTGTTATATCCACCGTCCATTAGGATGGGACGGTGGGACCTACCAGCGGGAGAATGGATTGGTTGGGGTACCTCATACCAGCTACATGGCTGGTGCGTTGACATCAGTAAGTTCTGTAGCCTCCATGATGTATATGTTTATCTACACCGCCCACTATTTGGACGGTGGGGCCCATCATGCATGATGCATGTGTTATATCCATACCATCCAACCATTTTGAGATATCATTTATGGTATGAGGTAAAGAATGAGTCCGAATTAAAATTCAAATGGACCCCTCCATTGAAATAGTGGACAGTGACATCCACCGTTCAAAACTTCTAAGGGCCACGGTAGTTTCCAATTAAGTTAATAATTGTTTTCATTTCATCTATCTCTATAATAACTTATGAATAGGTCGGATCTCAAAATACATAAGGGTGGGCCCGATTGGTATACTTGAGGCCCATTTGATCAGCCCATTTGACCGAATCATTTGACTGGCCCATTCGATTGGCCCATTTGATGTATTTAAGGCTCAATGGGATGTATGTGAAGCCTTTATGTGGGCTGAATGCCATGTATATAAGGCCCATTCGATGTGAGATCCTACCATGATGTATGTGATGATGTTTTTAGCGGTCATGCCTTGGGAACAATGATGGTTTGACGTCCTCATTGTAAGAGTAATGATGGTTAAATGTCTGTATTGTAACTCTCCCTAGGGCCCATTGTTAGGCCCATACTTGTAGTGTGTAGGTCGTCCAGGCCCATCTTCATTACGAACAGAACCCATTACCATATAACATGTTTCATGCTCATACGTATCATATGTATGCTTGATATGAGGAATGACTGATCATAGCATATATCTTTGGGCAGATTGTTTATGGGCTCCTGGATAGGAAGTGTTACCCTACATGTGCGTATGATATGCGCAGGATTGCTGTATGATTGGATAGTGTGATTTATGCATTTCATATTATGTGACATTATTACTGTACGCCCTAGCGACATCAGGGCCGTAGCCTCTACAGGCGTATCGTGGTTGGCAGGATTGGATACTGAAAATCTTATTTTACAAGGGGTGTTATAGATATCCCTGGGCGAAAGTCCCTAAACCCTTATGGTACTAGGAGGTTACTCCAACATCTAGACCGAGTGGGTGTATAAGCGCCAAGTGTCGATTACTAGAGGCCACCCTTTCCACTGTGTTGTGGTAGGTTGGAAGGGGGTATGGCCTTACCCGCCCAAGAGGGGGCAAAGCTAGGCTGAGTTTGACTAGCTCAAGGAATAGGTCCGCTATCATCAAGTTGGGCCCAATATTGGTAGGCGGATAGTGAGGTCTCTTCTACTTACCTTATTACGCGTAATGGGGCGACAATTCGGTTTAGAGTGTACTGACATATGGACTCAGATGAGGAATTGTATGCTTGAGTTGCATCTCGCATCGCATGGTCTTGGTATGGCCGACATCATTCATGTCTTGTATCACATAACCATGGTATGGCTTATGGTATTCATGGATTCATCAGTATATTCCGCATTTCTCTGATACTGTATAATTGTATTACTACCTTGCGCACACACTTTCACCACCCTTTAAGCTTTCCATAAGCTTATGCATGACCGTTGCGTGCAGGTGACATTGGACCGTAGTAGCGCTGAGGCAGAAGCGCATAGTTAATTATCTTAGAGCTTTTTGTCCATTACCATTATATTTTCCTTTATGCCCATTGTACTTATAAAGTTTTTTTATCATAGTGGAAATGTGATGGAGTTTTTTGTTGTTGTTTGTAGGTTATGCTTTTGGTTATGCTTATTATTAATCAAACTGACGTTGAAAATCCTCCTCGTAGTATCCCAGGATCGAAACCTAGCGAATAGGCGCTGGGAGCTAAGAATGGGGTATTACGAAGGTTGTCGGCGTCGAATTCGGTGATCGGGAATTTTGTGAGCCCGGTTTCTGAGTTTGGGGCATGACATCTAGTGGTCGACCTCGACACACTGGCAAGTATCACACTCGGCCACAAAACTAGTAATCTGGCTCTTCATCCCTGGCTAGAAATACTACCTCCTCGTATCTCTGTACATCTTCATGGAGCCCGGGTAGATCGTAAGTCTCGATCAGTGTGCTCAGTCATCAGATCTCTATGCAACTTTGACACGTCCGGAACACACAATCAGCCTCGGTATCCCTGTAACGACTCGTCTGTCTGTTGAGCCTCGATCACCCTTGTGACAAGAGAGGGTTTAATCAACAAGCTCGAAAGTTGAACAATAGAAGACTACAAGTCAAACTCAAAGTCAAACTTTGATACATCCTCGACCATCTTCCGTTTGCGAACCATCATCTGTGCCACCAGGCCTCGTGGTTGATGGCTGAGCGTGTCAACCACCATGTTTGCCTTGCCAGGGTGGTATTGAAGGTCAAAATCAAAATCCTTTAGGAGCTTCATCCATCGCCTCTGTCGCATATTCAATTCTGACTATGAAAATAAATACTTCAGGCTCTTATGGTCCGAAAAGAGCTCAAACCTAACCCCGTAAAGATAATGCCTCCATACCTTTAGTGCGAACACAACAGCTACTAACTCTAGATCATACATGGGATAGTTCAGCTCATGGACCTTGAGCTGGCGTGAGGCATATGCTACTAGCTTCCCGTACTACATCAGAACAGTACCCAAGCCAATTCTAGAGGTATCAATGAAAACAACAAAACCATCACTCCCATCAGGAAGAATGAGGACAGGAACGAACGTGAGGCGGTCCTTCAGCTCCAAAAATGCCTCTTCACAGGCATCACTCCAGATGAACTCGGCGCCCTTACTTGTCAATTGGGTCAGCTGTGCTGTAATACAAGAGAAACTCTTGATGAATTGCCGATAATACCCCACTAAACCAATGAAGCTACGGATCTCGAACCCGTTCGTGGGCTGGCCCCACTGACGCACTGCATCAATCTTCAAGGGGTCCATAGCGATACCCTCCCTCATCACCACATGACTGAGAAACTTACCTCCTCTTGCTAGAACTCACACTTCTCCAGCTTCATGTATAGCTGGTGGGCACGGAGGGTCTCCAATATAATCTGTAAATGTATCTCATGGTCCTCTCAAGTCCTCAAATACACCAAAATATCATCAATGAACACCACAACAAACTGGTAGAGGTAGGGACAGAAAACCTCGTTCCATAGTTGCATGAACATAGCGGGAGCATTGGTCACCCCAAAAGACATGACCAGGAACTCGAAGTGACCGTAGCTCGTCCGGAAAGCTATCTTCGGTATGTCGTCCTCTCGGACCTGAATCTGATGGTAACCGGAGCGCAAGTCAATCTTGAAAAAGAACTAAGCACCCTGCAACTGGTCGAACAAATCATCAATCCTAGAAAGTGAGTATCTGTTCCTAATAATGACATTGTTGAGCTCGCGGTAATCAATGCAGAGCCTCAACGAGCCATCCTTCTTCTTCACGAACAATACTAGGGCTCCCCACGGCGAATAGCTAGGATGAATAAAACCCAACTCTCACAGCTCATCCAACTGATCTTGCAGTTCCAACAACTTCATCGGTGTCATCCGGTAGGGGGCCTTCAAAATAGGTGCAACACTGGGCACCAGATTAATCTGAAACTCTATTTACCGACGTGGCAGCAAACCCAAAATCTCCTGAAACACATTCAGGAACTCGTAAACTACTGGCAATTGCTCAAAACACTCTACCACTGAGTCCTCAACAACACAAGCTAACAAGCTCAACAGTGGCTCTCCTCTGGGCTCGACAACGAACTAGAATATCGACAAGCTGAGAATATGAAACGTGACTATCCTCATGGCACAGTCCAAGATAGCATGGTACGCGGTAAGCCAGTCCATACCCAAGATGACATCATACTCAGCCACCGACAATACAAACAAATTAGCTGGCAGGAACATCTCACCAACCAAAACCAAACAAGATGAACATCGATGACTCAAAACTGTAGACTTCCCCAAGGGAGTCGAAACGGATAAGGCCTCAAGTGCGGACTCTGACGGAATACCAGTCGATCGGTAAAACTCCTCGGCCACGAATGAATGAGATGCGCCAGAATCAAATAGCACAAGGGCAATACAAGCAGAGATAAGAAGAATACCATCGACTACTCCAGAAGACGACTGCGGGTCCTGCTAGGAGGCATAGAATCTGCCCTGTGTTGGCAAGGGAAGCATGCTGAAAGACTGCAGATCCTGACCCTACACCTGTTATGCGGCATATACTCGACCCTGGGTCTGGAGGGGAGGTGCCTGTCCCCTCTGCTGCAGTCTCTACTGCTGCTGCTACAGCCACCTACCCTACTACCTCTGTTGCTACAGAGGAGGCCTAGGAACAGGAGTTTGATGTTGGGGTCGCTGCTGCTATTGAGGATGCTGCGGGGCCTACTGCAGTGCCTTCTACTGTTGCTGGGGATGAGGACACTCGCGCCTACGATGCCCAAACTGTTTGCAACCGTAACATACGCCAGAAAATGGGCCAGACGAAGAAGCTGGCTGTGAAGATGATGAAGCCGGCTGCGCTACAGCCGGTTTGAATCTAGAATGCCCCGATGTCATCGGTGTTTATGCTGATGAGAGCTACTGGAGGGTGCCTTCCTCTTCTAGTCTCCACTGGAACTCTGCTCTATAGACCTCTGCGGCATGGCCCAATCCTCCTCGTAAACCAAGGCCCTATGCATGACCTCATCAAATGTCATCAACAGATGTCCCTCGACGCGACTGCGAAGGGTGGGATGCAAGTTGCTCACAAAATGGCGAGCCTTCCCCTTCTCGCCGTCGACGATGTAGGAAGTGAATCGGGAAAGTGCATGAAAACGGGCCTCATACTGAGACACCAGCATCTCATCCTGCACGAGGGTCTCGAACCTAATGGCCCTCTGCTCACGGATATGTTCTGGGAAGAACTTCTAGTCAAAACGATCCACGAAGTCCTTACAGGTCCATACAAAATCTGGCATGGCCATGCAGGAAACTGATGACCACCAATGCCTAACCTCACACGAAAGAAGGAAAACAGCTAAAGGAACTCTCTGTTCACTAGTGCACTATATGGTGTCAAATATCTTCTCCATCTCGGTGCGCCATAACTCAGCTGCAGATGGGTCCGGCTCACCCCGGAACCATGGGGGATCATGCTACCTAAAGTCTCAGAGCAGTACGCTCGCTCGCAACTGCTGAGACTGCTCGGGGGTATTGGGAACTAGATGATGGGGTCTGAAGAGCAGCAGTGATAGCCTGCATCATCTGTTGGAAATGCTCGACTCCAACTGGGATCATCAGAAATGCGGGGGCGGCACTAGCCTCAAGCGAAGGCACGGGTGTGGCAGGAGCTTATGGAACTAGAACAGATGGCTCAGGTGGAGGAATAAGTGCCAAAGGGGGTGGAATTACAACCTCAGGAACAGGGTCCTCAATGGGTGGATCAGGATGTGCTCAAGTCGATCGGGTCACTCAAGTATCACGGGTGCCTCTACTTCTCATGCCACGACCATAGGTGCCTCGTTTAGGCGGCATTATCTATAAAGCAACAAGGACGATGGACACATTGAGATTAGAACCTCGAGCGCTCAAACAGAAATAAGGGAAATGCACTCGGGACATGACTTGTCCTAATCTCGCAGCTGATATGTGATGTCGATCTAAGTGATTCTGTAGGTTACTTGTTATGTTCTGATACCAACAACTGTCATGCCCTAGATTCGGTGACAGGAACTCACAAGAATCCTAATAGTCGATTCCAACACTGATATCCTCCGTAGTACCCCATTCTTGTCTCTTTGCACCCACTCACCAGGTTCCGATCCTGGGATCCCACAAGGAGGATTTCTATAAGATAAGTCCAATCCATAAGAGCATACCCAAGATCATAACATAGTAAATACTGGAAATAACCACAGGAACACATCACAAATTCATTAGGAATTTAAAACTTTATACAGGTACATGGCTCAAAGGGGAAATACATAAGTAGAATAAGGGAAACTCCAACAAGTCCTCGGCACGCTCTGAAAGCTCCTCAATTACTTTAGCTACCTAGAATTACCTGCACGTATCAATCATGCATAAGCTTATAGAAAGCTTAGAGGGCGATGTAAGTGTGTGTAATACTAGTATCGGAAAGAAATATCGGAGAATGCAGAAGTTCGGCATGAACCATGAATACTATCAATGCCACTAGCCATACCAAGGCGTTATGACAATCATGAATGCAACAAGCCGTACGAAGGCTATGCAAAGAAATTAATGAGTATTGGGTGCCATACCGAGGCAATGCACAAAAGGCCTATATAGCCAATGACAATTCAATGCAATACATGCCAGTCCTCATATCAAGTCCACGAATCATATATAGTTCCACTATAGGGAAACCACTGGGGTCAAGTACACTACTGGCTAACTTCCGCTCTCCAACACCCATACAATCAAACGAGCGTAAGAGACCTCACTACCCACTTGTGGACAACCAATCACCAAGAGGCCACTACAAAAACGAGGGTTTTTACTGACGAAACTTTTAGCAACGAAAATTTTTTTCATCGGTAAAAGTTTACTTTTACCGATGAAATTTTTTTTCATCACTAAAAGTAACTTTTAACTACAAAAATTTTTGTTGCTAAAGGGTGTTTTGAATTTTTGAAAAAAAAAAGTCAAGAAGTTTCCTTTTAGCGACAAAATTAATTTCATAGCTAAAGGTGGCTTTTAGCGATGAACATATTCGTTGCTAAAGGGTGTTTTGAATTTTTGAAAAGACAAAAAAGTCAAGAAGTTTCCTTTTAGCAACGAAATTAATTTCGTAGCTAAAAGCCACCTTTAGCAACGAAAATTTTCATCGCTAAAGGGTGTTTTGAAAAAACGAAAAAGTCGAGAAGTTTCCTTTTAGCGACAAAAGAAATTTCGTAGCTAAAAGCCACCTTTAGCGACGAAATTTTTTATTCTTAAAGGGTGTTTTGAATTTTTGAAAAAAATAAAAAAAAAAGTTGAGAAGTTTCCTTTTAGCGACGAAATAAATTTCGTAGCTAAAAGCCACCTTTAGTGATGAAAATTTTCGTCGCTAAAGGGTGTTTTGAATTTTTGAAAAAAACAAAAAGTTGAGAAGTTTCCTTTTAGCGACGAAATTAATTTCATAGCTAAAGGTGGCTTTTAACAACGAAAATATTCATCACTAAAGGGTGTTTTGAATTTTTGAAAAGACAAAAAAGTCGAGAAGTTTCCTTTTAGCGACGAAATTAATTTCTTAGCTAAAAGCCACCATTAGCGATGAAAATTTTCATCGTTAAAGGGTGTTTTGAATTTTTGAAAAGATAAAAAAATTGAGAAGATTCCTTTTAGCGACAAAATTAATTTTGTAGCTAAATGTGGCTTTTAGCGATGAAAATATTCGTCGCTAACACTACAAGAAAGAGGGTTTACTTTTACTGACGAAAAAAGATTTCTTCCCTTAAAGTCACTTTTAGTGACGAATGTTTTCGTCGGTAAAGGTTGTGTTTAAATTTTTGAAAAGAGTCAAAAAGTTTACTTTTAGCTACGAAAATTTCGTAGCTAAAAAATGTATATGAGACTTTTAGCTACGAAAAGTTTTGTCACTAAAGGCTGTTAACAATTTGTGAAATTTTTTTGAAAATTTTACTTTTACCGACGAATACTTTGGGTGCTAAAGGGTGTTTTAAATTTTTGAAAAAAAAATTGAAAAGTTTACTTTTAGCTACAAAAATGTTCGTAGCTAAAAAACGTGTATGAGACTTTTAGCTATGAAAAGTTTCGTCGCTAAAGGCTGTTAACAATTTGTGAAATTTTTTTGAAAAGTTTACTTTTACCGACGAACAGTTTCGTCGCTAAAGATTGTTCTAAAAAATTTCAAAAAGTTTACTTTTACCTAGGAATATTTTCGTAGCTAAAAAACGTGGATGATACTTTTACCTACGAAAGTTTTCATCGCTAAAGGCTCTTAACAATTTTTTTAAAAAAATTGAAATGTTTACTTTTACCGACGAATACGTTCATCACTAAAGGGTGTTTTAAATTTTTTTAAAAAAATTAAAAAGTTTCCTTTTACCTACGAACATTTTCGTAGCTAAAAAACGTGGATGAGACTTTTACCTACAAAAACTTTTGTCGATAAAGGCTATTAATATTTAAAAAAAAAAATTCTAAAAGTTTACTTTTACCAATGAACATGTTCATCACTAAAGGTTGTTTTAATAAATTTTAAAAAGTTTACTTTTACCTACGAAATTTTCGTAGCTAAAAAACGTGAATGAGACTTTTACCTACCAAAAGTTTCGTCGCTAAAGAATGTTAACAATTTTTGAAAAAAAAATCAAAAAGTTTACTTTTACCGACAAAAATGTTCGTCATTAAAGGTTGTTTTAAATTTTTGAAAATTTTTTGAAAAGTTTACTTTTACCTACGATACTTTTCGTAGCTACAAAACGTGTATGAGACTTGTACCGACGAATATTTTCATCACTAAAAGTGTTAGATTTTTTGAGTTAGAAAAACTATGCAATGAGTTTTAGTGACAACACTTTTCATCGGTAAAAAGTAAAATAACACTTTTACCAACAAAAATGTTCGTTGCTAAAAGTGTTTTGAAGTGGAAAATTTACGCGGTGAGTTTTACCTTAGGAAGAGTTGTACTAACGAATGATTTCGTCGGTAAAAATATTTCAAAATACTTTTACCTATGAAAATATTTGTAGGTAAAGAAATGTGGATGAGACTTTTATCTACGAAATGGTTTGTAGGTAAAAAACGTGGAAGAGACTTTTACCTACGAAATATTTCGTAAGTAAAAGTCTCTTTTTAAAAAGAAAAAATTTCAGCACAAAATTCTTGAGATACACCTGTTACAATATATTTCATCATATTCTTCCTGATATACACCTATTATATAATATATTTCATCATATTCACATTCACATCCATCTAAACCCAAACTAC
Source organism: Magnolia changhungtana (assembly GCA_030180095.1). Taxonomy (NCBI): domain Eukaryota; kingdom Viridiplantae; phylum Streptophyta; class Magnoliopsida; order Magnoliales; family Magnoliaceae; genus Magnolia; species Magnolia changhungtana. Next base: position 6,326,119 of record JASAUF010000161.1, on the reverse strand, counting down.
GTAAATCCATCCAAACATAAACTACATTCATCCAAACATAAAGTACATCCATCCAAACAGAAACAATCTTATCTACATCACATTCATCCACGCATAAATACATATAAGTTTAACATCATAAATAACATACAAAAAATTATTTATAGCCTATTTCCTGGTGGGGCTCACAAAATTCAGTGTGGTGAGCACATCGCCGACTGTGCACACACACCTAGGTCCTTACTCATGCCTTCATGGTAGATTCAAAATAGTTTCAATACAAATGAAAAGAGAGAGAACATATGAGAGGTGATCCTTATCTCCTTTAATGAATTCAAGCTGCATGTGCCTTACCCAACTTCCTATAAGGAGAAGTTATATGTGTCTTGGAATAATGTTGGTGACAAATCCACCTTGTCTATTAATATTATGATATTGTGTTAGGACATGACTCTAAAAATGAGATAAATTCAAATCTTAAATAATATATGCTATAAGAGATAGTGGAGATAGAAATAGATGCATTGTGTTGCTTGACTTCGAGTATGCTTGCCAACAAAGCAAGATTTTCTTGTTTGTTGCCATATGATTGGGCTATACATTATTACATCAATCGAGTTCAGGTTTGGGATTGGGTTTAGGTTTAAGTTTGGGTTTGGGTTTTCAAGTTTAGGTTTAGGTTTAGGTTTAGGTTAGGAAGTTAAGATTAGGATTAGGTTTAGGTTTATGGATTTGAGAATACATTTAGGTTTTAGGTTTAGGTTTAGGTTATTTAGGTTTTAGGTTTAGGTTTAGGTTTAGGTTAGGGTTAAGGTTTAGGTTTAGGTTTTAGGATTTGAGAATAGATTTAGGTTAAGGTTATAAGTATAGGTTTAAGTTATAGGTTAAGGTTTATGTTTAGGTTATAAGCATAGGTTTTAGGATTTGAGAACAGGTTTAGGTTAAGGTTATGAGTTTAAGTTAAGGTTATAAGTTTAGGTTATAGGTTAAGGTTAAGGTTAAGGTTTAGGTTTAGGTTATAGAGGTTTAGGTTATAAGTTATAGGTTAAGGTTTAGGTTTGGTTTTAAGTTTAGGTTAAGGTTATAGGTTTAGGTTAATAAGTTTAAGGATTTGAGAATACATTTAGGTTTTAGGTTTTAGGTTTAGGTTTAGGTTATAGGTTTAGGTTAAGGTTATAGGTATAGGTTATAGGTTATAGGTTATAGCTTTAGGGAATTGAGAATCGGTTAAGGTTTAGGTTTAGGAAATCGGGTTCGAATTTGGGTTTGGGATCGAGTTTAGGTTTGGGTTTTCAAGTTTAGGTTTAGGTTTAGGCTAAGGAGTTCAGATTAGGATTAGGTGTAGGTTTAAGTTTAGGGATTTGAGAATACATTTAGGTTTTAGGTTTAGATTTAGGTTTTAGTTTATAGGTTTAGGTTATAGGTTTAGGTTTAGGTTATAAGTGTAGGTTATAGGTTTAGGTTTAAGTTAGGTTATAGGTTAAGTAAGGTTTACGGAATTGGGAATAGGTTAAGGTTTAGGTTTAGGAAATTGGGTTCGGGTTTAGGTTTGGGTTTTCAAGTTTAGGTTTAGGTTTAGGTTAGGGAATTGAGATTAGGATTAGGTGTAGGTTTAGGGATTTGAAGATACATTTAGGTTTTAGGTTTAGGTTATAGGTTTAGGTTTAGGTTTTATATTTAGGTTTACGTTAAGGTTAGGTTATAGGTTATAAGTTTAGGTTATAGGTTATAGGTTATAGGTTAAGGTTTAGGTTATAGGTTTTGGTTTAGGTTAAGGTTATAGGTTTTGGTTTAGGTTTAGGTTTAGGTTATAGGTTATAAGTTTAGGTTAGGTTTAGGTTTAGGTTATAGGTTATAGGTTATAGGCTAGCTTTAGGAATTGAGAATAAGTTAAGGTTTAGGTTTAGGAAATCGTGTTCGGGTTCGGTATCGGGTTTAGGTTTCGGTTTTCAAGTTTAGGTTTAGGTTTAGGTTTAGGTTAGGAGTTGAGATTAGGATTATGTGTAGGTTTAGGTTTAGGGATTTGAGAATAGGTTAAGGTTTAGGTTTAGGAAATCGGGTTCGGGTTATAGGTATAAGTTAGGTTTAGGTTTAGGTTATAGGTTGTAGGTTATAGGTTATAGCTTTAGGAAATTGAGAATAGGTTAAGGGTTAGGTTTAGGAAATCGGGTTTGGGTTCGGGTTCGGGTTCGGGATCGATTTTAGGCTTGGGTTTTCAAGTTTAGGTTTAGGTCTAGGCTTTGGAGTTGAGATTAGGATTATGTGTAGGTTTAGGTTTAGGGATTTGAGAATACATTTAGGTTTTAGGTTATAGGTTATTGGTTTAGTTTTAGGTTTTAGGTTTAGGTTAAGGTTAGGTTATAGGTTATAGGTTGAGGTTTATGTTTTAGGTTTAGGTTATAGGTTTTGGTTTAGGTTAAGGTTATAGGTTTTGGTTTAGGTTTGGGTTTAGGTTATGGTTATAGGTTTAAGTTATAGGTTTAGGTTAGGTTTAGGTTATATGTTATAGGTTATAGGTTAAAGGTTTAGGGAATTGAGAATAGTTAAGGTTTAGGTTTAGGTTATAGGTTTAGGGATTTGAGAATACATTTAGGTTATAGGTTTAGGTTAAGGTTAGGTTATAGGTTATAAGTTTAGGTTATAGGTTAGGTTTAGGTTATACGTTTTGGTTTAGGTTAAGGTTATAGGTTTAGGTTTAGGTTAAGGTTATAGGTTTAAGTTATAGGTTTAGGTTAGGTTTAGGTTTAGGTTTTAGGTTATATATTATAGGTTATAGGTAATAGCTTTAGGGAATTAAGAATAGGTTAAGGTTTAGGTTTAGGAAATCGGGTTCGGGTTCGGGATCGGGTTTAGGTTTGGGTTTTCAAGTTTAGGTTTAGGTTTAGGCTAAGGAGTTCGATTAGATTAGGTGTAGGTTTAGGTTTAGGGATTTAAGAATACATTTAGGTTATAGGTTTAGGTTTAGGTTTTAGGTTTAGATTAAGGTTATAGGTTTAGGTTATAGGTTATAGCTTTAGGGAATTGAGAATAGGTTAAGGTTTAGGTTTAGGAAATCGGGTTCGGGTTCGGGATCGGGTTTAGGTTTGGGTTTTCAAGTTTAGGTTTAGGTTTAGGTTAGGGAGTTGAGATTAGGATTAGGTGTAGGTTTAGGTTCAGAAATTTGAGAATAATTTTAGGTTTTAGGTTTAAGTTTAGGTTTTAGTTTATAAGCTTACATTATAGGTTTAGGTTTAGGTTTTAGGTTTTGGTTAAGGTTAGGTTATAGGTTATATAAGTTTAGGTTATAGGTTATAAGTTAAGGTTTAGTTTTAGGTTTTGGTTAAGGTTTAGGTTTAGGTTATAGGTTATAGTTTTAGGGAATTGAGAATAGGTTAAGGTTTAGGTTTAGGAAATCGTGTTCGGGTCGGGATCGGGTTTAGGTTTGGGTTTTCAAGTTTAGGTTTAGGTTTAGGTTAGGAGTTGAGATTAGGATTAGGTGTAGGTTTAGGTTTAGGGATTTGAGAATACATTTAGGTTTTAGGTTTAGGTATAGGTTAAGGTTATAGGTTTAGGTTAGGTTTAGGTATAGGTTAAGGTTATAGGTTTAGGTTAGGTTTAGGTATAGGTTACAAGTTATAGGTTATAGCTTTAGGGAATTGAGAATAGGTTAAGGTTTAGGTTGTAGGTTAAATTTTAGGTTATAGGTTAAGGTTTAGGTTTAGGGTGTGGTATAGGTTAAGGGTGTGGTCTCTGTAAATACAGATATAAACATGGCCTGTCCAAATGGCCAGGCCACTCCAATGCTGTCCATAGGAAATGAACTTCTTCATCATAGTCAAAACAGCGGTTCTCACCTTCTAAGGACTCCCACTCAACATCCGAATAGCTCCGATGCACATCCAGGTCTGCTCCATTAATTTCGAGCAAATACATAAACACGGCCTGTCCAAATGGCCAGGCTACTCCAAAGCTGTCCATAGAAAATGGACAACTTTATCAGGGTCATAACAGCAATTCTCACCTTTCAGGGACCCCCACTCAACATCCAGATAGCTCCGACGCACATCCGAGTCTGCTCCATTAATTTTGAGCAAATACATAATACGACCTATCCAAATGGTCATGCCACTCCAATGTTATTTATAAAAAATGGACAGCTTCATCATAGTCATAACAGCGATTCCCACCTTCCAAGGACCTCTGCTCAATATCCAGATAGCTCCGACGCAATCTGAATATGCTTCATTAATTTTGAGCATTTAAAAATAAGCTAGGCATCTATTTTTTTGTGGATGAGAACCAATCTTCCAGACTATTCATCAGGCAGTCCCTACAATGGAATATTTCATCTATACAGATGAGGCTGAATAGTGTATAGTAGTTGAACATTGAATGATTAAAAGCATTAACCACTTCTGTTACTTTTTTAAATATACACAAGATTCATAGGCTGAAAAATTGCCATTAAGTTCGTGTTTTATGTTCAGTTAGTAGAGAAGGACAAGCTCTTTATACCAGATGACCTATAGCTGATGAAAATTTTCAAGTAAATTGTACAAGGTTTACCGTAATCTTAGAGTGCAGAAAATTTCCAAGTATGTGCATTTTAGTCCGAGTTATTTCTCTAATCACAATAGCCTTGGGAGGGTTGATACGAGGGATGAGTTGATTGCAAAAGGGCTGATTAAAACTATATTGGGTTATCTTACCGGACATAATGATTTCAGAACCAGCAAGATAACCTAATATAGTTTTAATCAGCCCTTTTGCAATCAACCCATCCCTCGTATCAACCCTCCTAAGGCTTTCGTGATTAGAGAAGGAACTCGGATTAAAATGCATATACTTGAAAATTTTCTGCACTCCAAGATTACTATAACCCTCGTACAATGTATATTCAACGATGTATATAATACAATCTATATAACATGAAATGGTACATGAGTGAGACAATGCAACGTAACCTTTTATATATAAGCAAAAAATTGATAGGTTAAGATTGTCCTATCGAGGAGATTCTTAGGCGTAGTCCATCTACTGTTGGGACAAACAAGCATGGGTTTGGATTATTGGACCATGGACCTCACCTGTCATTGAAAACCAGGGATTAAAATCAGTGTATTGGGTATCATATCATTCACCACCGATAAGGCGGCCAATACTTCAAACCTTGTTCAAAACTATTTTATTCCATGCAAAGATGTAACATTGTTACATGATACTTGTGATTATGGTTTAAATCCAATGTTTGTTGCTACGAAGTGCTAAATTGTGCAGCATTCCTTGATTTTTCTATAATATCATTTTTTTCTTAATTTATTGGTGTTTAGTTTACAGCCATTTTTGGAGTGGAGGAAAATAATTTCTTTTACATTATAACACAAATAGTGGGATACAATGTAATTCAAGTCACAATGTAATAAATTGGACATGTGGAGAGAGAGAGAGAGAGAGAGAGAGAGAGAGAGAGAGAGAGAGAGAGAGAGATATTATTTATAAGTCTATTTTCTCATATGTGAGGGGAAATGGCAAAAAATAAGGTTTTTTTTTTTTTCTTTTGGTGTAGACAGAAAATAAGTTTTTTCTTTGATATTGTAGTCTAGGAGGGATTTTAAATTTTAATTATTTATGAGGGGCATCATTGAAATTATCCCTTGTAAATTGACTATCTTTTACATTATAACACAAATAGTGGGGTACTTATTTTGCCTCTCTAAGTCTTTTCCAATGGTAGATTGATTTGTATAAGGAAACTGGTTAGCCTGTGGTTGGTTCAGGCCTTATAATTGAACTGGTTGGACTTTTTAGGACATTTAGTAATCAAATAATTGCAAAAAGAGGCATACATGATAAGTTTCCATTTTATGGGGGTTTAAAAGCACGTGTCATTGTAAAATATCAGTGCAATAGTAACCAGAATAAGTTTGTATAATATAAATGCATCCAATCCAATCATCCATCCATGCATATATACATGTCTAACCATCCAACCATCCATCCATGTAAATCAGAAATCCCTAATTCTGGTTGGATCCTCAGATCCCCAAAATCCTAAAATCCCCAAATTCCTAATTTGTAAACTCAAAAAAACCCCAATTCGGGGTCCACATTCAAATCTATAAGCCCCAAAATCCCTAATTCCAATGGTAGACTATTTATCAGGCCATCCACATAAAACATAATCCCCATTCTATAGGAATTCAACATCTATAAAATAAAAAATTTCAACTTAGAATACAAAATTCAAAGAAGAAGAAGAAATCACTTGAAATGTATCATAATGCATGATTAATGGTTCCATATGGTTGGAACTTGTTTTAATATTTCTGTGTGCTAATGTCATCTTGGATTTGTGGCTAATGAAATTACCAGGTCTATTTAAAACTTGCTGTGAAGGTTGATTCAGTTTGCACTAGATAAACTAGGCTTAGAAACTCAACCAACTTGTTAATCAGATATGGAGAATTACAACTACTCAGAACAAAAGAAAATGACATAAATCAGATGAAATTACTCAAACCATCCCTCCTATAATGGTGTTCTAAGAAACTAAGTTCCGTTCATGCATTTCATCGAACAACTAGCGGGCATCAATCATTATCCCACATTTTACATGCATCAACGACGTCTTCCAACATAGAACACAGGAAAAAACGATTTCCAAAAGGGATTCCAACCAGCAACATCAAAAAGAAAAAAAAAAATCATTTCCCGACCTCAAAACCGAATGAGATTCAAGTAACATTTGTAGCTATAAGTTGTTGAAAGCACAAGATCTATGTGTTTTCAAATGAAAGCAAGAACAAAATCAATCGAGATAATGTTTATGGTTCTGAGGGGAAGGACTTACCTCAATCAAACTGAGTTCTTGTGGAGACTCCCCTGCAACGCGTGAGCTAGAACAAAGAAAACCCTAGGTTAGGGGTTTGCCATAAATTCCTACATTATTTGTGCACATTCAAATCTGTAAGCCATAAAAATCCCCAAATCCCTAAATGGGTGTCCACATCAAATTGCGAATCCACAAATTACTAAATTCCCAAATTCCTAAATCAACATTAAGATTGAGAGAGATTGAAAGAGAGAGATACCTCACATTCGTGATTGAGTCTTCAACCAAGCTCGAGAGAGAGAGAGAGAGAGAGAGAGAGAGAGAGAGAGAGAGAGAGAGAGAGAGAGAGATGATGAGAGAGGATTAGGGCACACGAGAGAGAGGAGGGGGGGGTGGAGAGGATTAGAGAGAGATAGAGAGAGAGAGAAAGAGAATGGAGAGGTTTAGGGCACGACAGAGAGAGAGAGGGGAGTGGCTTGGCTTAGAGAGAGAGAGGGTCGAGAGAGCGTTGACGCTCCTCGAGTCCGAGTTGTATGAACGGTTTTAAGGATATCAAAGTTAAATGGGCCTCACTGTGATGCGTGTCGATCATCAACACCGTGCATTTGATGGGCCCCCTTTCAATTATGGGATATCCAAAAAATCAGCCGTATACAGAACTTAGGTCGGCCATAACATCTAAAATCATGTGAAGAAATGCCTAGAACATGTAAAAGCACTTGGTGGGGCCCACCTGAAATTTTGATGCATATGAAACATGGTTTGACTCCTCATCTAAGTGGGACACACATAATGGATGGGCTGGATTTGTGAACCACATCTCGGTGGGCCCAACAAATGATTATGAATATTTTAATGGAGGGTAACCCCTCTCAACTTTGGTATGTGGTGTGGCCCAAAAAAGTCAAGGATTGACTTAATTTTTAAGCCCCAGACCCACCATAGAATGGTGCATCTGATTGATGGGGTAGATGTTTGACACCCATCACGGTGGGGCCCACACAGCTCGACCTCATGAGAAGTTCCCATGAGCTCGACCGTATGGAACCTTTTCCCATACATACATACATACATACATACATACATATATAATAAATTATAAAATTATTATATATCTACGATTAAAACCTTCCTAAGGCCCACTGTACTTTTTATTTGACATCCAATCTATTGATTAGGTCATACAGGCCCAGATGAAGGGGAAAAACAAAAATCAGTTTAATCGAAAACTTTTATGACCCCAAAATGTTTTTTAATAATTGAACTCATTCAACACTGTTTCCTGGAATGTGGTCCACTTAAGATTTCGATATATCTCATTTTTTGTTATCATAAGATGATCTTTAAAAATAGATAGACGACATGGATTAAACACATACATCACGATAGGGCTCACAGATCACCAACCACCAGCCATTGGATGGTGTCAGGGGGAGTACCCAATCTGTTCCCCTTATTTGTGGTGTGGTCCATTTAATCTTTGGATATGATTCATTTTTTGGATAATTCTCTAAAATAATCTTGAAAAATGGATGAACGGTGTGGGTTTATCCCAAATTTTTAGTAAATCCAAAACTCAAGTGTACCATGCCACACGAAACTGTGTGGAATAATGATTTCCACCGTTGATACCTTCCTTAGCCCATAACAATGTTTATTTGACATCCAATATGTTCATAATATCAAAAAAATATAAATGAAGAGAAAACACAAACATCAGCTTGATCCAAAACTTCTATGGCCTCCAAGAAATTTTAAATGATAGAGGTTCAATCACACTATTTCCTGTGGTGTGGTCCACTTGAGCTTTGGATATGCTTCATTTTTGTTCTTTAGACCTCAAATTATCTGTTCACACGGATGAATGGAGTGGATAAAATAAATAAATAACAATGGACCCACAGAGTTTACTCTGATAAGGATAACAAGTAACTCACCTAAATGTAGTGGATAAGGGTTTCCTTAAAACATTCATAATCATATATTGGGCCTACCTAAATGTGATTCACATATCCAACCCACTCATTATGTGTGTCCCACTTGGATGAGGGGGTCAGACCAAGTTTGAAAAAACCATGTCTCTGTTTGAAAAATCGATGCTATATGCTACTGAAAAAAAGCAGTATTAGTACTGCTAGTTATGACTGGGTTATCTTTATCTTATGTTAAATGGTGTGTGGAGAGAATGACTGGGTTATCTTCTTCTCTTGTTATGTTTTTTTAATCTTGTCCTGTTATAGTTTTTGATCTCTCAAGAACTACAATTAGTAATAGTAAACGGTTCTATGTTATGTGGTTATGGTTTAGATAAGAAACAATATTTTCTTTTGTTGAAAAAAAAAAAAATTGTTAGAGGCCAGACCATCCATCGATAGCAACAGCGGCCGCTCTGATGATTAGTGTTCCAACTGATTCTTACCACAGGTGATCTTGGCCTTTGGGCCTGACATTTACATTGCGTGGATGGCACACTGAAATAACAACTTAGCAGGGAAAGACGGGTCCATAGGTTCTTCTGGTTGCAACGGGCTTGGGAGCTTGACAATAGACTGGTTTTGGTATTGAACCCAGCTTACAAATGGAGAAACAAAAGAGCGGCTAGGGGCCAATCGAGTAAAATCGCGATTTGGGCTATGATCACAGAGGATAAATGATCTTGACTGTTGATAAGATATTGCGCCTTACCATGGATAACAAATGACTATCTCGTCTAGAGACAAAATGGTTGTCGGGCACCGTCATCTAGCTAGTTCCCCTTTGTCAGCTTCATAAGCGGGATGGTCAGTGGGAAATGATCGATTGTTCATCTAGCCTCTAAATCTTGTTTAGTGATCTGCGTATAGCAGACTTTTTTTGACAATCTTGTGAGAGTGAAATTATACTATTATACTTCTAGTGAAAAATAATATCATTAAACTAGAAAAATGAATTGTTGAAAAGTAAGAACATAAAGATAAATAATTATAAAATATAAAATAAGGTGTTGGCCTGACTTGGATTGGCGAAAGCTCGGAGCTCTTTGTTTTCCACTGAATTTATAAAAAGGGTAAGATGGTAGCGAGAGAGTTGTATTTGGATTCGACTTCTACTATCTTCATTTAATTAATTAATTAGCTAGCAAATAATTATGGTTGATCATGTTTTTATCCTACAGAATGATTAAAAAAAAAATTTTTTTTTACTAAATTGATCAATCGCCGGAGAAGCATAACGGATTGGGTTTTTATCTTCAGGTGATTCTTGAATTTATGTAAAATGATTTTTATTTTATTTATTTATTTATTTATTGCTACCAATCTTCATTCTACCAATTACAACTTATCATAAGGTTGGAAGTAAGTCACCGCCTAATGTAGCATATGCTTTTTCAAGTCATTACACAAGTTATGGCTATCAACATTATGCTGCACACCATTTAACATAAGATAAAGATAACCCAGTCATTCTCTCCACACACCATTTGTATCCTCACCATAAATTCATTTATATAGATCATTTCAGGGCATGGGTCAAAGAATGAGGTAGATCAAAATCTCAAGTTGACCCACCACAAAAAAAAAAAAAAAAAAAAAAAAAAAGGTTGGTACTGAACGTTTACTAATAAAAATTTTCAGAGAGCTACAAAAGTCTTGGATCAAGCTGATATTTGACTTTTCTCTTCATCCATGTCTTTTTTTAACTTATTAATAACAGGTTAGATCTCAAATAAACATCATAGTAGCCCTAGGAAAGTCTCAACGGTGGGTGTCACTGTCCCCATTGTTTTTAGTGGTGGCGCCACTTGAGATTTGGATCTGACTCGTTCTTTTTATCATCCCATAAAATGATCTCTCTAAATGAATGGACGGTGTTGATATAATACATACATCATGGTGGGGCACACAGATCTGACTCCTTTTTTGGATCAACTGTTAAAATAATTCGTTGGGGGCCCATCGTGAATGTATCTAGTCTATCCACATCGTCCTTCCATTTTTCCATGTAATTTTAGAGGCTGAGACAAAAATTTAAGCATATCAAGTGGACCATACCACAGGAAACAGTTGGAATAATGATTTCCATCGTTGAAACCTTTATAGGGTCCATAGTGATGTTTATTTCTCATCCAACTTATTCATAAGATCACAAAAACATGGATGAAGGGAAATCACAAATACAAGCTTGATCCAAAACTTCTGTGGCCCCCAAGAAATTTTCAATGGTAGATGTTCAATTCACATTGTTTCCTATGGTGTGGTCCAATTGAGGTTTCGATATACTTCATTTTTTAGGTCAAGCACTAAAATTATCAGGTAAAATGGATGGACGGAGTGGATAAAATACATAAATCAAGGTGGACCCCACAGAGTTTACTCAGTATGCAATCCGGTTGCGATTAAAAAGGAGGCCCCTCCCAAATCATAATCCCGTGCCCACCCCTCCCAAAACCCAAATCCCATGCCTGCCCCTCTCTCAAACCCTCTCTCTTCTCTCTCGCGCGCCTGACCATTAGTTTCCCAACCTCTTTCCCACAAGTAAATGCGCCCGGCCCTCTCTCTCTCTCTCTCTTCTCTCTCTCTCTCTCTCTCTCGCTAGGGTTTTAAAATCCCCCTTTCGCGGCAAACCCACCTTAGATCTGTGAGAGAAAGTTGGAGAGCACTCGAAAGAAGAAGAAGAAGAAGAAGAAGAAGAAGAAGAAGAGGAAATCCAGACATCTCAGACATCTATCCTGCGAACCATCTACGATCTCTAGCTCCTCAAAACAACGGTTACTCTCTCTCTCTCTCTCTCTCTCTCTCTCTCTCTCTCAAGGCCTTGATTGAGCTAGGCTACATAGATTTTTGCACTTCAAAGCCAAATACAGATAGGTTGTTAGTTCTGAAATCCAAAGGTTTGGGTGCAGGGAGGAGTTATTTGTGACTCAATGTGGGCTTCCTATGCTGGTTTGCAAGCCCTCATCATCTTGCTGATGCATGAATGATGAGAAATGAATTTATGTTGTTCTACATAACTTTGCCATGAAAACATCAGTATTGGCATAGAGACAAGGTATTGTATTACACATCATAGAAGACACCTTGATTGAACTACGTGGGTGAAATTCAAGTGTAGGAGCAGGAAGTGGTAGTTCTAAAAATGACAAGTGGCAGGAACATGTATAGGAAAACTAAAACATTCAAGACTTCTAATCAAAGTGTTACAACAAAACAAATCAAATCAGTCCATTTCACAGACACCTACACACTATAAAATGCTCCAGTGCTCTCAGTGCCTAGGAGTTGAATCTTAGAAAAAACAAAAGAGAGCTAATCTCCAATGCCACATGATTTCCAACGGATTTGTACTTGTTTTCTCCCTAATCTGTTGGAAAAATGAACTTAAACAGCTGAAATAAAAACAAATAAACCTGAGCTAACATGGTGATGAGTGTCAAATATTGCATACCAGACCCCAGTAATTACCTGATTTTACATACATGATAATGTTTAATGCCGGATTTTAATTATATTTTTATTACAGGACGAAATCAAGAGCGTTAATTGGAATTTGATGTTAAAAGTATTGATTTGATGCTCCGAAATTACCAGAGCATGGGATGAACTCCAGAAAACCAATGGTGGAGAATATACACGCCTGGGATCTGAGGAAAGCACGATAAAGAGGCTCGAAAAGGGTTCAGAATGCAAGATCACATGGTTTCCGCCATCCGATCAACTCAAAACTTCATACATATGATGGGGGCCGTAAATTAACCGCCCACTTGATATCTGGAACCTCTCCAAAATTCACCTGGACGGGTTAAATAACATGGGAAAAGGGATGGACGGCGTAGATTTCTCGTAAAAATCACAGAATGAAATGTATACCAGGAGTGTGCACATAGCACACGTACGCCGGCCGTGCACCGCGCTCGCAAGACGGTCAACGCGACCGCTGACCCGCGCGCTCGTCTCTTCTTCTCCAGCGTCTGCGGAGAACCGGTCGCTGTCGTCGGTTGTGGGTCCCACCGATCATCCAAAGAGTAAATCCGGACCGTCTATCAGGTCTAAATGGCCTACATTACCATTACCTAGGTGTCAAAAATCCAAATGAAAGCATAAATCAGGCTCCAGCCTTTCAAACGCAGGTCGGACAGCGAGTTCAAAACTCTATGGGCCACCACAAAGTTCACTCGAAAGTATGCATTCCCGAACGGTTTTCCGTTCCCATCTCAGTGGACGGAGTAGATTTGTCATTTGATCAAAGAAGTGGGACCCACCATCACCACGGAAGGAGTTTCGCGCCGCGAAACGCACGGACGCTGGTCCGTTTTGCGAAGAACAGTGGGCCCCACCCGTCAACCTTCTGGTCAATCTGAACCGTCCATCTTGTAGAGGGCCGCGAGCACTACAAACCCATGTTGATATTCCACTCTCATGCATACACACGTGTGCGGTACAGAGGCCACAAACAGGTCGCTCGGCGACGTTCAAACCGATCTTTTCGAGATTTCTTCTGTGGGCCGCGCCAATGGACCTTCAAAACCACTCATTCTTGACTGAAATTTCGTCCTGAATCCAATGGACGGGGTGGATTTTTCAGAAAACACCTCTGTGGGGCCCACCCATCACGGCTGCGAAAAATTACACTTCGAGTCTGTCTACGACTCTGCCACCGATTCCACCATCCAAGACTATAAAAGGGAAGTTTTGGACGTGGGAGAGGCATTCAGATCCAGAGAATTGGAGATCCAGAGCCAGGGAGAGAAGAAAGAGAAGGAGAAAGAGAGAGAGATTGTTCGGTTTGGAGTTTTAATTTATGAATTTTATTTAATATTTTTTATGGATTTTATGGATAACTAATCTCTCAGCTAGGGCTGAGATGAAGCCCCTAATTTGATCAGCTCTTGTATTGGTTGATTTACTTTGAATTTTAATTAATTTATTTTTTTTCAAATTTTTTGAAAAAATTGCTTAAAGGAATTAGACAGTCTGTATGCCTGATTTAGGACACAGATTGTGCTTTCTCTATTTAAGTGGTATCAATCTAGATCAAGGTGAATCAACAAACAAAACAAGGGTTAGGATAATTAGGGGTGGATTCGAAAGTCCTAGTGCTTTCTCTCTGATTGAATTTTCTTCCCTATTCTTAATTGTTTTTCCTAAAAATGTGCTTAATAGTTTAGTTCATTATTCATTGGATTAGTTAAGAAGAATCATAGATTTGAATTGTGACAACCAGTCCTCGTGGGATTCGACCTCGATCTTACCGAGTTTATTACTACATCACAACCCTATACTTGGGGAGTGAACACATGGAACTTTTTAATTTTTGAATTTTTGTTGATTTTGCAGCAATATATATGTTGAGGGTCAAATATTGCATATTAGACCCCAGTTATTACCGAATTTATGAACATGTCACCGTTTAAAATCCTAATTTAATCGTGTTTGTGATGCAATGTACATTTGCAAGTGTGGACTACAAAAAGGTGCTAAAAGTGTGTATTTGATGCTCTGAAATCACTACAGCAAGGGACGGACTCCAGAGGACCAAATTTGATGGATTTACACGCCAGAGATCAGAGGAAATCAAGACGTTCGCATTTAACGGGCCCGAAAACCAACCAGAGTGCAAGATCACAGGATTCCCGCCATCTGATAGACTCGAAACTTCATACATGATCTGAAGACCATAAATTAACCGTACATATTAAAATTTAGCCATTGAAGATCTTGGGAAGTGGTCCAACGGACAAATAAGCCCACAAACCGTTGATTCTGGGCCCACCTGACATCTGGATATGCTTCAACTTCGGATTCAACGTGTTAAATACGGTGACAAAACAGATGGTCAGATTGGATTCGTCATAAGCAGCACAAGTGGACCCAACCGGCATCTCCAGTGTACACAGCACAAGTACACTCGCCGACCACCGAATACATGAAGTCGGTCAGCAGCCGCTGACCCGACCTCTCACGACAGAAACGGAAATTTCCATTTTTAACGGAAACAGAGACGTGCGGTGGGGTGCAGTGGGCCACCATCTTGATTCGACGGCCCAATCCGGACCGTCCATTGGGATCTAGTAGGCCCTCTTACTCTTGCCTAGGTGTCTTTTTGACACCAGGAAATCTATGGAAAAATCCTAGCCGTTGAAAGCAGGATGGACGGCGGAACGAAAGATCAAGTGGGCCGCACCTATTTCACTTGAAAAATACCCTTTCTCGGACGGTTTTTCGACGTCGATCTAATGGACGGCTTGGATTTCTTCAAAATACATCATGTGGAGCCCACCAGCGTCGTCAGCAACCCTGCTTCGCAGCGTCCGTGAAAACCGGACGCTGATTCAGATTGTGGGCCCCATACATTGTCCATATGGACAATCCAAATCGTCCATGAGATTCACGAGGTCCATATCACTCATGCATAGGTGGAAATTTTTCAAAGGGTACCGGAGATCTGTTTCTGATCATCCAAAAGCAAGATTAACGGTGGAAGGATTTGGTACAATGGGCCACGTTCAAACCGATGAAAAACGGTTATTTCCGACCGGTTTTTCAAAAGGAAGCTAGTGAACGGCGTGGATTTCTCAACTGATCTCAGGAGTGGGTCCCACCGACAGCCAGCACTCTTCGCATAAGCTCTGTTACGCGGCCGATTTACTGTTCTTGCGAACGGACTGCACTCCGATTCCAGCGCGGACTCCTCCTTGGACATTCCCTTGCTGTTGTTATAAAAGGGAGAGAGAGAAGAGAGGAACGGATCATCTGGCTTGGAGCTTGGGCTTGTGGAGCAGACAGAGAGAGGGAGTAGAGTAGTATTTTTATTATTAAATTTTATTGTTTTTTTGTTTTTATTTATTTTTCTTTAAGGATGTTTAGCCTCACCATGTCTATGTGTGGCTAAACCTCTTAGCTAGGGCTAAGAGGTGAAGCTTGTAGCGTGATGGGAGGCCTCTTTGCTTGTGCCTTTTGTTTAGACTGATCTGATATTGATTTGGGTTTAATTAAGGGAATGTTTTCAGTCTTTAATGGTCTGTTGTGACTGAAATTACAATGGGTCTGCAATGGCTTTGAGCATTTTCTTTTTCTCTTATATTTATGACGTCAGGAAGCCCTGTTGTTCACCATCGTCTCCTGGGCATGGTTGGATGTCGGTACCCTTCCTAAACTTCATAAACACGTTGATTGGTTGGTAATTAGTTTAATTCTGTTGTTTTCTTTGTCTCCTGGGCATGGTTTGGTGATGGAATCCATCCTAATTCATATACCTCTCATCTCTTGAAATCTATATCAACGTCAGTTCAGTTAATTTTCCTGATTTTTAACTCAGGCATAAGATCTCCCTGATCTCTACAAGTGGATCCTCTGAATCCCTAGTTTCCCTTCTCTGATTTTTCCTAAGTTTTAGATTAATATTTCATCATTATTCTTCAAATTATAATCGATTTAGATTTCATCTCATTCTAGTTCTATTTCTACTTAGTTTCAGATAACGTACAAGTTCCAGTCCCTTGGGATTCGACCTCGGTCTTACCGAGTTTATTACTACATCACAACCCTGCACTTGGGGAGTGAACAATATATACTGATATGACTCAATACTTGTGATATTTCATAAGTATCAATTGATACAGTGTAATCTTATGGAGTATTGCTTTACCGATATATAGTGATAATGATATCAATAACGTCATGATAGATCAGTATATATTGACCATTGCAGTTGATACAATGCATTTTTATGTTCAGTACTTATGCCCTACAATTTACCTCCTTGATTGTGCATGAAGGAGTCATTTTTCATGATGTCATTACTTATTCCTAAACCCAGGTCACTTGGGAATGACATTGATGTGTATTTGCGACCGTTAGTAGATGAGTTAAACGAGTTGTGGAGTCAAGGTATAGAAACGTATGACACATTTGTAGGACAGACATTTTGATTACATGCAGTGGTCTTATGGACAATAAATGACTTTCCCGCGTATAGAAATTTGTCTGGGTGGAGCACGAAGGGCAAGTTGGCTTGTCCTATAAGTGGTATTGAGACTTGTTCATTGTCATTGAAGTATGGTAGAAAAACATGTTATATGGGCCATCGTCACTTCCTTCTGAGCGATCATAGTTGGCGTATGAAGACGATGATCTTTGATGGTAAACAAGATCATGGGCTACCCTCGAAAGAGCTATCTGGAGAAGATGTGATACAACAACTAAGTAACATTGGAGAAGTTAGATTTGGTAAGGCATTGCACTTGAAGAAGAGGAAACATACAGTATTGAACTATAACTGGAGGAAGAAGAGCATCTTTTTTGAGTTGCCCTATTGGAGTGATCTAAAATTGCGACACAACTTGGATGTCATGCATATTGAGAAAAATATATGTAACAATGTCTTCAAAACATTGATGAACATAGAGAAGAAAATAAAAGACAGTTTCAAGGCTCGATTGGATCTACAAGAAATGACTTTAAGGAAAGAGTTGCACTTGCAACCACGTAGAAATTCGTATACTATACCAGCAGCCTGCTACACATTGACAAAACTAGAGAGAAAGAATTTATGTGAATGGTTGAGATCGGTGAAGTCTCCCAAAGGGTATGCATCAAATATATCTCGGCACGTAAAGGTTACGGACTGTAAGGTAACAAGAATGAAAAGTCATGATTGTCACATCCTTCTGCAACGCCTACTGTCGGTTGCAATTAGTGGATTCCTGAGTAAAGATATCAATGCGGCGCTGATTGAGTTGGAAATATTCTTTAAGGATTTGTGTTCAAAATCGTTGAATATAGATGTTATTAAACAATTGAAAAGGGACATTGTCGTAATCCTTTACAAACTTGAAAGAATATTTTCACATGTGTTTTTCAATGTCATGGTACACCCCGTGATTCACTTATCGCATGAGGAAAGCTTGCAGGCCCAGTACAATATCGTTGGATATATTCGATCGAAAGGTGGTAGAACCTATTAAAATTTTTATTCATTTCATAAACTATATCTATGTTTTCATACTCTTAACATAGTGGTTTTGTGTACCTTCACACACTCAAACGATTTGTGAGGAATAAGGCACGCCCAGAGGGATCCATAGCTGAAGCGTATATTGATAATGAGTGTCTTACATTTTGCTTCATGTATCTTTGTGGCATAGAGACTAGATTCAACCAAAAAGATCAGAATGCCGATGAAGCACAGGAGCATGAACAAAAAATCATATCTGTATTTGCATATAACATTCGTCCTTTATGATTCTCGACGTTGCAGGATATGGACCTTAGGGATCTAGCAAAGGCGATGTGGTATGTGTTGCAAAATTGTGAAGAAATAGAGTCGTACTTAGAGTAAGTCTTCCCTTGATTATTGTTTTCTCTATATACGATGATCTTAATGTTTCTTGCTGATGACTTTTCATTTATGTGTAGTGAACACATAGACGAGATGAAGTCCAAATTCCTCACAAGTTATGATCTAATGCATCAGGATCAGTTTTCAGAATGGTTCACAAAACATGTAAAATTTCACATTGTATCTTACCACACTTAGAATTTTTGTTGTATTGCACATTATTTGAACCTAAGAAAATCCCTAAACAATTATATTTTATACATGATAATAGATGAAGACGTTACGCACGAGCAACTCTGCGGATGCGTTTGATACACTATACTCACTAGAGTGTGACCCTGATAGACGTGTATCTAGATATACAGGTTGTATTGTAAATGAGATTCAGTTCCACACCGAAGAATGTGAGAAGTATAGGACCACACAAAATAGTGGGGTAGTTGTGAAGGGAACGAATGAGGAGGATGAAATTGACTTTTATGGCATTTTGACGGATATTATTGAGCTGAATTATTGTATGAGAAAGTGGGTGTACTTATTTAGATGTGATTGGTGGGACATTGGAAATAAGAAGTTAAGAATACAGACTGATAAATACTTTACGAGCATAAATTTATCTCGAAAGTGGTTTAAGGACAACCCATTTGTCCTCGCCAGCCAAGCCAAACAAGTATTTTACCTTGCTGACACTAATTTAGGCGACTCTTGGCACGTGGTGCAGAAAATAAAGCCCAGGAATGTATTTGATGTTCCTGTACCAGAAGTTGAAGATAGCGAGAACAAGAAAAATGACACGTCTAGGGTTGAACAAGCATATCAAGAAGACATGTCATCTGGGGATACAAGGACTGATTCAAGTGTTGATATTGATGTGGTGCAATTGGACAGAGATGATGTGCCACCTGATCATGTTGATGCCTCAATAATACATGACATTGTTAGAGATGATAGCAGTTTCATTGAGGGATCCATTGCAGACGATGAAGAGGAAATATTGATCAGTGATAATGATGGTGAAGAAGAAATAGTCCTAAGCGATAGTGATACAGATGATGATTATTAAATGTACACATGATTTACATGTCATTTTTCAATTTGAATATGTATATTTAATATAGAATGACAATGTGTAATGGAATTTCTAAGGGTTATAAATTAAAGTTTACAGTTTTATTATATTCTACTTGCATTATAGTGTAATGGTCTAATCATATTTTAATCATCTCTTTAAGCGTAAGCATAAGCATAAATGCATTGTATCGTCAACACTACTTGTATAATGTTTTAGTATATTCCACTTGTATTGACATTATTTAAATTTATAAGTTCGTAGCTCGCGCATATTCAGTGATGGCACCAGGTGAGAAAGCACGTCATTCGTGCACTGGATCTACCCCTTCTACCCATGATGTGACGGAGATAGCATCCCGTCACATATTGTATCGCAGGCATCTGATCCCTCAATCGCGCATACACCAGGCACTGCATGTAAGTCTAGACATATATTTCTTTTAATAATTTCTGTTTATGTTTAGACTTACATATTTCTTTTGTAGCAGCATCGTCGATCAACTGACGAGGATGTGGACACACGCGTGGGTTGCTTTTAGAGCAACTTACGCGTGAGGGTAAAGTGACGGTAGAGTTCCCACAGGACTGTATTAGACCTGTTGGGAACAATTCCATATTGTTTACGTCGGAGGTCAGTGACTTATACCGATCTCTGATCCCCCACCACCCCCCGTTGGGCAGACGTTACATATAATGTGAGGCATCTCATCCGCCAGCGCCTTCAGGTAAATGTTAGTAAATTAAAATTTATTTTATAAAAGTTCATTTACGGTTAAGTTATTTTCTTAATAAGTTTATTGTCTTAATCTATTATTTATGAAACTGCAAGATAAATTTGACTTAGATTTGAGTGTTCTGCATATCTCCCATGTCGTCGATGACATGATTAAGGAGCGGTTCAAGGATTACCGCAGTAAGTTACACCAGCGGTACAAGCGGTGTATGAGCCACGAGGAGGGCGCATTGTCCGCACCGCCGCACGTGACCCATGAGGACTGGTAGATACTCTGCGATAGGTTTTCGTCTAATTCTTTTCAGGTAATGTTTACATATTTATGTTATCTTAAGATAATAATTAAATTCGTAATTAATAACAATGTATTATGAATAATGTGTTCAGAAGAGGAGCAAAATAAATTTTGACAAGAGGGGAAAGTTAGAAGTGAACTATGTAGCTGGTTCAAAGTCATTTGTACAACTTTGTCACGACATGGTAAGAAATTACTGGTAATTATTACGTTTATATATTCTTTCCATGCATTTATATTAACAGTATTGTCCTTTCGATTGCGTAGCGAGATTCCGTCACTGGCCAGGAGCCCGGACTAATAGACTTCTATAGAGGGACTCACTGTCGGCAGGCGATGAGATCTTGGGTACATCCTAGTGCCAGCGAGATTTGGGTAAAAATTCTTACATTGTAAAATTTAAT
The DNA here is from genome assembly GCA_030180095.1 of Magnolia changhungtana. NCBI lineage: Eukaryota > Viridiplantae > Streptophyta > Magnoliopsida > Magnoliales > Magnoliaceae > Magnolia > Magnolia changhungtana. Next base: position 6,305,510 of record JASAUF010000161.1, on the reverse strand, counting down.
TGCATTAAATTATAATAATGTCATTTACTATAAAAATTCATATGTTTTCATTACAGGAGGAGATGGACACCTTACGTAGTCAGCCCACTCCCGATGATACTTAGTGGAGTGAGCCAGAGAACCTGAGTCAAGTGCTTGGCACTCGTTCTGGATATGTGCATGAGCTTATCCATGGTGCCAAGCTCATGACACCCGCTAGAGTTGCCTCCAGCCGATCCATTGTCGTTGGCGACAGTGCCGTACGCCGAGCTGATATCGCAGAGAGAGAGGTTCAGCAGCTACGGGTCGTCGTCCATGAGATCAGAGAGCAGCTAGACAAGAAGAGGGAGGAGCAGGAGAGGAAGATGATGGAGGACCTAACGAGGCAAAGGGAGGAGTAGGAGAGGAGGATGGAGAAGATGTGGGTGGAGCATGAGCGACGGATGACGGAAATTTTTAGGCTCTCGCTGCATGCTTACCCACTGATGTCCCACCACCTCCGTCTTCATCTTTGTGATTTTTTGTATTTTTGTTTATAATGTTAAACTTATATGTATTTATGTGTGAATGAATGTAATGTGGATAAGATTGTTTGTGTTTAGATGAATGTAGTTTATGTTTGGATGGATTTACTAGTTTGGGTTTAGATAGATGTGATGTGAATATGATGAAATATATTATATAACAAGTGTATATCAGGATGAATTTGATGAAATATATTGTAATAGGTGTATCTTAGGAATTTTGTCAGAATTTTGTGCTGGAATATTTTATTTTTATAAAATATATATATATATATATTAAAGAGAGACTTTTACCTACGAAAGTTTTCGTAGGTAAAAGTTTTGTAAATATTTTTACCTACGAACATTTTCATCTGTAAAAGTTTTTTACGTATTTTTTAGCAACGAAAATGTTCGTTGCTAAAAGTTTTCGAATTATTTTTAGCGATGAAAACTATTGTCGCTAAAAGTTTAACATTTAATTTTTAGCGACAAAAATATTTATCGCTAAAAGTTGTGATTATTTTTAGTGATGAAAACTATCGTCGCTAAAAGTTTAACATTTATTTTTTACCGACGAAAAAATTTATCGCTAAAAGTTTTGTGCTTATTTTTAGCGATGAAAGCTATCGTCATTAAAAGTTTAACATTTATTTATTATTGACGAAAATATTCGTCGCTAAAAGTTTTGTTATTATTTTTAGCGACGAAAGCTATCATCGCTAAAAGTTTAACATTTATTTTTTAGCGACGACAATATTCGTCGCTAAAAGTTTTGTGATTATTTTTAGCGATGAAAATTATCAACGCTAAAAGTTTAACATTTATTTTTTAATGACAAAAATATTCATCGCTAAAAGTTTTAATTTTGGCAATGAAAGTTATCGTTGCTAAAAGTTTAACATATATTTTTTAGCGACGAAAATTTTCGTCGCTAAAAGTTTGTGATTATTTTCAGCGACGAAAACTATCGTCGCTAAAAGTTTAACATTTATTTTTTAGTGACGAAACTATTCGTCGCTAAAAGTTTTGTAAAAGTTTTTTAGCAACGAAACAATTCATCAGTAAAAGTTTTTTTAGCGAATAAAAAATTCATCGCTAAAAAGCTTGCCTTTACCGATGATTAAAATTTTTCGTCGATAAAACCTTTTGCATCGGTCTTTTAGCGACGAAAATTTTCGTCGCTAAAATGTTTTAGCTACAAAATTTTGTCTTTTAGCGACCAAAATTTTCGTCAATAAAGGTGAGATTTCTTTTAGTGGGCTCGACGGTAACAGACCCACTCACGAGCTAGTCAGACTCAACCTAGCTATGCTCACTCACTCAAGCGGATAAGGCCACATCCCATCTCAACCAACCTCCCGATAGTGGGGCGTCTTCTTGGTACCATGAAGGTTTAGGGGCTCGGACGCTCATGTTTTCCACTCGGTCTCGGCAATGAGGCGACTTCTTGGTACCATGAAGGTTTAGGGGCTTTCACCCAAATGACATCCTAAGTGCCCTATATGCTCAAGAGATATTTTCGGTGTCCAATGCGGCCATCCACGATACTCCTATGGAGGCTACGGCCCTGATGAAGCAAGGGTGAGTATAAACTATATAATGAAATGCCAGATGCATGAATCATGCATACCAGTCATGCATCAGCTTCAAGCATCCTATATGCTCAAGAGGGGAACTTCATCCCTATTGGAAGCCATAATATCTTGCCCAATGGCACAACCATGACCACACACATATAATGCTAACCAAGCATATAATGATGTATATGGGTCATGAAGATGAACAAGATACGCAATGCCACAGTGTACGATGTTGTACTCTCTGCCTATCCAAGAAGGGACTAGGTCTAGGTACTTAGATGAATTTTCATAAGCAATCAACCTCTAGTGGGGGCCTGATAGTCTGGGGTAGCCCACAAGGCTAAGGAAGGACAATGACATGGGCCTAAGTAAATGAAATGGGCCTAGCTAGGGTTTATGGTAGACTTTCAACCACTCATAGAAGCAAGTGGGCCTACCTTGGGGCCACCAATGTGGACATTCAACCACTATTGTCTATGGTAGCCCATCACTAATCGATCACGAATCAAGGCCCAAGGCCCAAACATTACCATGAATATGAAATGGACAGCCATAACACTCCACATACATTCATATTGGGCCTTAAATAAATGGCCTGAGGCCTATTCAATACATAGATCTATAGGGCGACATACATAACCTAACCCATATGCAACACTATGGGCCCATAGGGAGGTTAGGGCCCAGCATTAGGCTCACCAAATCCATATATTGTGGTGGGCCTAATGGGCAGCCCATTACCCGAACCACATGGACAATAATCATATTTTAGCCAAGCAAGTTGGGCCTACATTCTAGCCCAAGGATATAGTTGATTTGGTGGGCAACCAAGGGCCCAACCACTCGTATAATCCAGCCCACTAACACAACACAATATCATGGGGAATATAGCCCAAGAGTCCACTGGGCCTATCTAGAAAGTTCCAGCCCATTTGGGCCTAAAGAGTCCAAAAATCTTATTACATACATGGACCCAAATAACTCAAATATGGTGGGCCTCAAGAGTGCATTAATTAAGCCCGAAATTTTAAGATTTAAGGCATGAATTTATGCCTCCAAAGTCTTCACAATATGTTGGCTCCACTACTTAAAACTTCAGCCCAAAAGCCATGTACATTTATAACATCTTGCTGGATTCTTATTCCGCTAGCTTTATGGGCCTGCTAGAGCCTAGAAAATGTTCATCTGATTGGGACACGAGTCCAGGTGGTCCACCAATAAGGTCAGAGGGTCCCACCACAAAGGAGTGAACCCAACAACATAGAGAAGTAGGTGGGCCACATTGCTGGACCAAAGTCCAGCAGCAACCCACCATGAGCGTCCCACAGTTGGGTCTGGGTGGTCCAATGGATGGGATGCCCAACCCTATACCAATGCACATGGTGGGCCCCTCCTTGGATGTTCCACACAAAGGTGGGCCACGTCCAAGTAGGTCACAAAGTGGATGAACATGTGGATAAAATACAACATCATGGTGGGCCACAATCAAGGTGGACAGCTAGCGTTGCTGGATGTCACCACCATGGACGTCCAGCCAGGTGGGCCGGTCTAGCCCCTGTACACTGAAATCTAGTCGCCCAATTGGCCCCAAATGTAGTTAGGTGGGTCCCTGCAAGGGTGGGCCACCTTAGGAATTAATTTCGTAATTTTACAGATATGATATATTGTTAAGAATTAGGACATCAATACATATCCAAAAATCTGGTTAGTGTAGAAATCCTGCTAACCCCTTGTTGGCACCAAATGGGGTGAGCCTAAGCTCATCCTAACCCCTGGAAAATTTGTGGGAAGAGTAGTCCCACATGTGGACAGCAAGTGGTGTCCACTGGGGTGGCCCACTTACTCTAGAAAATAAGGTAAACATAGTCATTTCTATCATACAGTATTGTTGAACTGTCCAGAAATTTCTGGACAGTTAGCCCTCTTTGGCCCTTCCCATGGGCCTCAAGCATGAGGGAAACGGTGTGGGCCCCATTCCACATCAAAGCAGGTCCATACACTACAAAATCTCCAAAGAAATTTGGAAGAAAAAGACATACAAACAGATCTAAATATCAGCTCAAAAGTCATGTTCCAACTGGGCTTGAAATATGGACAGCAACATGTGCTGTCCATATTTTGGCTCATATAATTAAATCAAAGGGTTTACTACCCAGATCCATCATGTGGGGTCCACCTTGATGGGTTAGCAAAATTCCAGACCCATGAGTTCACCGTATCGTCCATGCAAAAACCATTTTGGAGGCCACCCAACCCATGCATGCATGGTGGGCCTGGACATCTAACAATGGTGGGCTTAGACGTCCCATCTTGCTATGGGTTTGAGATGTTGCTGACCTCCTTGGTGGGCCACACATCATCAGAAATACACAGAAGAAAATAAAGAGAAAGGGAGAGAAAAGGAGAGAGATCGGCCATTGGTGGAAGGTCCCACCACTAATGGACCTTCCACACCACAATCCATACCTTCCACTATGTTGTATGATACATGCATACTATGATACATCAAGAAAACTTGATGAATGGTAGGGACACCTTCGCTACATGTATGCAAAGGCCTAGATGGCCTATGAGATGAAAGAAATAAAAGGAAAGCATATGGTGGGTCTATGGAGAATGGCCCACCATGGAATGGATTGTGTAGGATCTAGGCCCTTGGCCTTTATCCTAGGAACCATGTAGGGCCTCCACCATGGATTGGTGGGTCCTACATGCAACCATGCATGCTAAGAAAAGAAAGGAAGAAGAAGGAGAAGAGATGATCTTCTAGGTTGCACCCACCTCCAAAGATGCCTTCAAAACTTCAAGGATGGTGTTTTAAGCTCTAAGGGAAGAAGATTCAAGGGTGTAGATGGGATTTTAAGGGCTAGATGGAGGGAAAAATGGGGAAGAAGGGGTTGGAGTAGAGAGGGAAGCTTGGGCATTTTGGCTATGGAGTAGAGGAATGGAAGAATGAGAAGGAGAGAGAGAGAGAGAGAGAGAGAGAGAGAGAGAGAGAGAGAGAGAGGAGAGTGTATATTTAGGTAATCATTTCTCTCTAAGCTAGGGAAGAACAACCAAATGATGGTGCATGGGGGTGAAGCCCAAGGCACATGATTGCCTCTCTAGGAAAGGTAGCCTAGGTTAGGCTATGATGGGTTAATAGCTAGGTAGAGTAGGCTAAGCATAGGCTTTGTAGGAAAATGTTGCTAGGTGGGGCCCACCTTTAAAAACGTGCAAGCTAGCAAGTGGGTCCCACCACATGATGCATGGCCAAAAAATGCTCGGATTGATAAGTTAAGATGCACACATTGGAATTACGCATGGGACATAGCGTTGGAACCGTGGCGCCGACGCAATCGCAATGGCATAGGTTTTGAGTCGATCAAGGTCGGGTCTATGTAATCAAACTTAAGGATGACCGTAAACGCTATCCACAGGTCGTGGGTTGTCGGGATTTGACTGGTAGGACCGCTGGACCTAAGGGAATGAAATGGATACTCGGGGTAGGGTCTTACACTTAAGTGATAGTTTGGCCGACAACTTGTCCTGCTACCTCCTGAACCTGTTATACAATTTGATTACGGTCCAATGTTGTTATCAAGCCATTAGAGGTGGCTCTAGACCATTCGGGTACTACTCCTCATCATAAGGTTGGTTTCTAAGCAAAGGTTGCCCCCAGGTATCCCATGATTCTTGGCTTTGGGGATAAAATTCCTATTCTCACGTTCAAGCTCCCTAAAATCCACAAGTGGTGGTGAATTTTGCATATCCCGAATTGGAATATGGGTAGGATGTGTATTTCTCTGAAGAGGGGGCCCCTATAGTATTGGTTATACTAAAGGTATTGGTGTCAAATTTTTAACTGAACTAGCATTAAGCCCTTGCTGAGGTGTAACAAGTGCCCTTTTTGCAAACATAGTTGTAAGACCCATATCCTAGCCCATACTGTTTTGTAGGCTTCCACAGTCCTCTTGGTCAAATTCTGTGAGCTGTGATGCGTAAATAGCATTTGTACGCAACCCTAAGTCGGGTGTTTCAGAGTTGGCTTGACTCGAGACTTGTACCCTAGCGACCGCATCATCGTCGCGGTTCCAACGTCGAGTCTCACGCACCAAGGTGATACCTAGGCTAGGAGATGTGGGCCCGCGTTTAATTCGAGGAAAAATGCCATGCATTTGCAAACCGAAAAGAGATTTCAAATCATGTCCCATCAATCTCATCAAATGTCAAGTACACATCACCTTACAACCCCATCCCCAAGTAACCCCTAAACTCAACTCCCTCTCTCTCCACCCATCAAGTACACCCATCACTCCCCATCACTCCATCACCCATCCCTCTCTCTCCTTACAACACTTTCTCTCTCTCATTTCTTAAACCCATCTCCCAATCAATCATGAGAATCATCCAAGCACCATGAGAGAGCTAGGTGTGGCCCACCTTCCTACCACCCAATCCCACCATCCAAAGTCCATCTCAACCGTTGAATCGTACCCCTTGGAGCTCTAGATCACATTAGCAGAAGAAGGAAGAGGAGATCGACGGTGGGTGATTTCATGACTTCCACCATTGTTATTGTGATTTAAGGGCCCACATATGGTGGGACCCATCTTAATGTATGCATTGTAAAGAGTGGCCCATGTGGTGAGGCCCCTCCCGCAATTGATCTCTCTCCCTTCTTTTCCCTCTCTTCCTTTTTTTAAAAAATTTTTATGGTGTCGATGATACGTGTGACTCACCTGATGCGTGCATACCACCCATCACGGTGGAACCCACTTTGGTGTGTGTGAGAAATCCACACCGTCCAGTAGATATAGACAGTAAGACCCACCTGATGTGTGGATTTTATCCACATTGTTTGTCCATCTGGACGGGACCCACCTGCGTGGAACCGAATTGACTGATGTACCTCTCACCAGTTGTGTAACTATTGCATTGACATGAGCTCTGTGGGTCCCACCTACCTTGTCATGCCCGAAACCTGGAAATCGGATTTAAAGGAATCCCGATCGCCGAATCCAGTGCCGACAGCCTCCGTAGTACCCCATTCTCGGCTTCCAACGTCCATACGCCAGATTTCGATCTTAGGATCCTACAAGGAGGATTTTTTTAACGGACATTTGTTTCATAATAAGCATAACTACAAGTTTACCCAAATCACAAAGGCAACATCACCATCACATATCCACTAATATAAACATTTGAATACAGTGCTGAAAGAGAAATACATATGTTAAAAATCAAAGATCCAAAAGTCTGTTGTACGCTCCAAGCTCAACACTACTACAACCTGATGCCACCTGCACGCATCTATAGTGCATAAGCTTATAGAAAGCTTAGAGGGTGGTGGAAGCATGTGTACAAGGTAAGTGCCAAGTATGCAATACAATGTCATAAGTCGTACAATGGAATAAACGGAAATACTAACAAGTTACGATATCAGAGTAAGCAAAATTATACCCGTAAGTTCACGAGTCATACAATATTAGAGTACGCAATACAGATCAGCTATATAAATGAGGAGTCAAAGAGAGCCAAATATCAGATACCGATGGTACAATGCAATATGTAAATCCTGCTAAGTCCGTCTAGGCTATATAAGTGTAAAAACATAGTAGCCCAAAATGCTAAGTGCTGCGAATGCAATGTAATATGTGGTGTGAATGAAATGACCATGCTTGAGTGTGAAGTCGGGATGATAGTACGTAGTATCGCAAGCTATGGGGTCCACCACAAGGAACTTCTATCCAAAACAGTCTCATACCTAAATTTGGATAGTCAGACTCAATGTGGTAAACTCTTGATCTCAGGTTAGTCGCGCACCCAACCGAAATCCTGGCCATGCGAAGGTACACATAACAAATAGTTATGCACCACCAGCCCAAGTGGATAGTGAATGAATGAATGAATAAATATGCAATTACTGCTAAATAAGTCAACATATCAGTACGGTTACTCTTTAGGGAATCATCGGGGTCTATTACACTCCAAACCAGATTACCACCTCATCGTGCGCAACAAGGTGGGTGGAAGAGACCTCACTATCCGCCTGCCAATATTAGGCCCAGCTCGTCGATAGCAGACCCATTCCTCTAGCTGGTTAGACTCAGCCTAACATTGCCCCCTCCTCTCGGGCAGGCAAGGTCGTACCCCTTCCAACCGACCACAACACAGTGGGAGATGCGGCCTAACAGTATATGGCCCTCATGCGCTCATGCATACACTCGGTCTAGATGTTAGAGCAACCTCTAGAACCAAGAAGGTTCTGAGACTTTCACCTAAGGATATCTATAGCACCCCATGTAAAACAGATTTTTGGTGTCTCATCTGGTCATCCACGATATGCTTGTGGAGGCTACAGCCCTAATGTCGCTAAGGCGTACGGTAATCATAATCACAAAATGTGATATGCATGAGTCACACAGTCCAATCATGCATCAATCCTACGCATATCGTGTGCTTATGTGGGGCAACTCCGCCCATCAGGGAGTCCCATGAACAACCTGCCCCATGACATATGCAACGGTAAACCATATCTCATATCAAACATGCAAATGATGTGTATGGGCATGTGTCATGATGCTATACTATCACATACTTATAATTGGTATCAATAACCGGCATCAACAATCGGCCTCGACAATCAGCCTCGACAATGTGGACATTTAACAAACATTGCCCCAAAGGGATGGCCCACATAGAGCCTAACATATAATGAGCCCAAGGCCTCACATAAAGGCCTAATATACAACACAATGGGCCTTACTCAAGGGCCAAATATACACAACAGGTGGGCCTTACTCATGGGCCTCAAATACATAACATGTGGGCCCTACACATGGGTCTCGAATACATCGAATGGGTCATGCATCATGGGCCTAATACATATCACAATGGTCCTTGCCCATGGGCCACGAATACATCACAATGGGCCTTGCCCATGCACCTCAAATACATCGCAATGGGCCTTGCCCATGGGCCTCAACTACGAGTCATATATACATCATATAGGTCTTAAAAATCGGCCTTAACAATTGAAATCGACACTCGGAATCGGCAAATCGGTCACATCAATTAGAATCGGCAATCGGTCACAATGATCGAAATAGATCTTTAATCGGAATCGGCAAATATGTCACGTCAATCAGAATCGACAATCAGTCATGATGATCGGAATCGATTGATAATCAAAATCAGTAAATCGATCACGTTAATCAGAATTGGTAATCGGTCACGACGATCGGAATCGATCGATAATCGAAATCAGCAAATCAGTCACATAAATCGGAATCGGTAATCGGTCACAACAATTGAAATCGATCGATAATCGAAATCAGCAAATCGGTCATGTCAATTGGAATCAGCAATCGGCCACGACGATGGGAATCGATCGATAATTGGAATCGGCAAATCGGTCACATCAATCGGAATTGACAATCGGTCACGACAATTAAAATCGATCGATAATCGGAATCAGCAAATCGGTCATGTCAATCGGAATCGGCAATCGGTCACGACGATCAGAATTAATCGATAATCAGAATCGGCAAATCGGTCACGTCGATCGAAAAATCGGCAATCGGTCACGACGATCAGAATTGATCGATAATCAAAATCGGCAAATCGGTCACGTCAATCGGAATTCACAATCGATCACGACGATTAGAATCGATCGATAATCAGAATCGGCAAATAGGTCACGTCAATCGAAATCGGCAATCGGTCATGACGATCAGAATCGACAAATCGGATCCGTCAATCAAATTATGCAATCGATCACACACGACGATCGAATCGATCGATAATCAAAATCAGCAAATCGGTCATGCCAATCGAAATCGATAATCGGTCAAGACGATCGGAATCATCAATAATCAAAATCGACAAATCGGTCACGTCAATCGGAATTGGTAGTCGGTCACGACGATCAGAATCGATCGATAATCTGAATCAGCAAATCAGTCACGCAAATCGGAATCGACAATCGGTCATGACGATTGGAATCGATCGATAATCAAAATCCGCAATCAATCACGACGATCGGAGTCGATTGATAATCAAAATCGGTAAATCGGTCACGTCAATCGAAATCGGCAATCAGTCACGACGATCGGAGTCGATCGATAATCAGAATCGGCAAATCGGTCACGTCAATTGGAATCGACAATCGGTCACAACAATCGGAATCGATCGATAATCAGAATCGGTAAATCAGTCACGTCAATCGTAATCGGCAATCGGTCACAATGATCGGAATCGATCGATAATCAGAATCAACAAATCGGTCACACCAATCGGAATCAGTAGTAGGTCACGACGATCGAAATTGATCAATAATCAGAATCGGTAAATTAGTCATGTCAATTGAAATCGGTAGTCAGAATCGATATTCGAAATCGATAATCGGAATCAATCTATCACACATGACGAACGGGGCCCACTTATTTGGGTTAACCCACGTAGAGAATGGGCCTAACAAGACCTAAGGGAAGGTCATAATGAGGACATCTAACCATCATTGCCTATCAATGTGGACATCTAACCAATATTGCTCCCAAGGAGTGACCTACATAGGGCCAAACATATAGTGGGTCCATAGCCTCGCATACAATCATGATAGGCCTCATTTACATCATATTGGCCTCATCATATGGGCCAATATACGACACATCGGGTCTCGAATACATCATATGAGCCTCATCGTACGGGCCTCAATACTGGGCCTCATATATCGAGTGGGCCTCATTACATGAGCTTAATCAATACAAATGGGCGGGCCCCGCCCATGGGCCAAAATACATCATGATGGGTAGTACCAATGGGCTTTATGTATATCAAATCGGGCTGCCCCAATGGGCATCATCTATATCAAATCGGGCCGCGCCAATGGGCCTTATGCCTATCAAATCTAGTCACGCCAATGGGCCTCATGTATATTAAGTCGAGCCCACCCTTATATATTTTGAGATCCAGCCTATTCATAATATAGAGATAGATGAAATGAAAATAATTATTAGTTTAATTGGAAACTACCATGACCCTTAGAAGCTTGAACGGTGGATGCCATTATTTCAATGGTGGGGCCCATTTGAATTTTATTTCTGACTCATTCTTTACCTCATACCATAAATGATATCTCAAAATGGTTGGATGGTATGGATACAACACACGCATCATGCATGATGGGCCCCACCGTCCAAATAGTGGACGGTGTAGATAAACATATGCATCATGGGGCTACAGAACTTGCTGACTTCAACTCACCAGCCATGTAGTTGGTATGAGGTACCCCAACCAACCGGTTCTCCTGCTGGTGGGTCCCACCGTCCCAACCTGATGGACGGTGGATACAACACATGAATTATGGTGTGGTCCACGTCTCATGCTGGACATACACAACAGCGTATAGTTGCAGTATGTTGCAGCTACAACTGCTTAGGAAGGCAGAGGTGGGTCCCACGTAGGGCCCACCCTCATATGTAATAAATATATATATATATATATATATATATATTAATATATAAAAATCAGCTGCTATATATGCAGCTTTTCTGCATTTAAAAGAGAGAGGTGGGTCCACATAGGGCCCGCCACGACATGTAAGATAATGTTATATTATAGTATAATATACTATATAATATATTATATCAATATAGTATAATATATTAATATTATATATATAATAAACAATTGACAACGTCCAGGCCCTGGACGGCCTGGACAGTTGCATGCATTTAAGGGAGGCCCCACACGTGGGGTGGGTCCTACCGTCCAAGGATGGTGGAGATCCCACACGCATCATGGTGTGGCCCATATGGATGGACGACGAGGATGAGATCCCACCGACCCTGAATAAAGAGGAAGACAAATTTCATAATGAGCCAAAACTTCTGTGAAAACCCAAGGGGTTTCAATGACAGACATTCAATCACCTCTGTTCCCTGCCGTATGGGCCACCCAAGCTTCACATGAGGCTAAATTTTGAGGGGCCCACTGTCTCAAAAGGGACCCAACAAATGCATGGTGTTGATGGTCGAAACACATCATGGTGGGGCCAATGGCTGGGACCGTGGGTCCTACTCGTCCGTCCGCCTGCCAGCGCAACAGGCGCTACCTACGTGCCCTCTGGCAGCAGTAGCATTCTACTGCATATTTATTATTAATTTTTTTTTATTTTCTTATGGTTTTTCACAGGTGGGGCCCGCATCAGGGAAATCTGACCCAGCCATTGGTTTCTATGGCGCAATATAAACCCATCAAGCCCAATATTCAATGGGTTTTGGTGTACAGAAACATCATGGTGTATTTCAACAGTAAAAATACTATTCTCTATGCTATGGCCCGCCAGGAAATCAGATTGAGTTCATTTTTCGGATCAACGCCTAAAATGATCTGAGGAAAAGGATGGACGGCTTGGATTAAGTACATACATCAAGGTGGAGCCTGTAGGAGCGGCTCAGCCCAAAGCTTTCAACCAAGATGATATTTTTGTTTTGTTCCAGCAACGTCCAGACATTGCTGGATGGTCTGGACAACGGACGGTTGGCCCATTTGGCTTTGTTGGAGTCCACCAAATGCTTACACTTCCCCATCATCTAGACCCTTCAAATGAAAGGGTAGCAGGGGGTGATCCCACTAGATGGACGGTAAGGATATTACATGCATCATCAGGTGGGCCACTCATCATAAAAGGAAGGGAAAGAGAGAGAGAGAGAAGCACCCACCTCTAGATCTTGAACTCCATCTTCCTCCAATAGGTCTTAGAGCTCCAAGGAGGTTGATTTAACGGTCGAGATGGGGTTTGGAGGGCAAGATTCAGAGAGATCTAACTAGAAAGTGGTTGGAAATGGGAGGGCTGCCATGGACATTTTTAGCTCCTCACTTGCTAGGGGGAAAAATGAAGAAGAAGAAGAGAGAGAGTTGAGAGATGAGAGAGAGTGAAGGGATGGGTTGTAAGAGGGTAATAATGGGTTGTAAGAGCATAGGGAAGAGAATCTCATAATGACTTGTAAGAGAGAGTTGACTAAAGCTCTCATGGGAAATGGTGCTCCTAGGGTGGGTCCACGTAGGGAAATGTGTGCACCCCCTCAAAGTGGACCCCACATCAATCAAGGGCTCAAATATTGTAAATGGTACATCTTTTGATCTACCTATCAGATCGACACAAGAGACATGACATTAGAATTGTAGCGATGATGCGGCCGCAAGACATAGAGGTCTTAGGTCAAGCCGACTTGGAATTACAGGATGACACTCAAGGTCACGCACAAATGCTATCTACGCGTCGTAGGTCACCGGAATTCGATCGGGAGGACCACGAGAGCCTACGGAATGATATGGTCTAGGATATGGGCCTGACATACCTGCTATGATGACATCAGCAGGGGGCCTAATCATGAGGTGGTGTTATATTCAAATTGTCCATCCATTGCTGGACAGTGGGACCTAGCTGCACGTGTGGAATCTCCACCGTCCAGACATGGCATATGGACCCCACCTTGATTTTTGAGCAGCCACACCATCCGTCCATCTGTTTGGGAAATGGACCCCACTACCATGATGTATGTTCTTATATCACACCGTCCATATGTTTAGACGTGGGCCCATCTCACACGTGTGGCACGTGTGGGAGTGGGACCCACTTGAAATATGTGTTATATCCTACACTGTCTGTCTAGCGTCTAGGGTCTGGACGTTGGCTCCTTCAAAAAAAATAATAAATAATATAATATTATACTATATATATACATGCATGTGGTGGGCCCCATGTGGGACCCACCTGCTGGACGGATTGGCCAGTGCACCTCACGCAGCTATTTCTTGCTGTGAATGATGTCACCAAGCTCTGTGGATCCTGCATGATGTACACTCCACACCGTTCATCTTCCGAGCCCACCTTGATGATCATCATCCACACCATCCAGATCTGGATGGTGTTGTGTGGGGTCCGCCTTGATGTATTGAGTTCTATCAACACCGTCCAGCAGCTGTTGGACGGTGGGGACCACCTTTAATGAATATGTTGTATATCCACACCGTCTATCAGGTGGACCACACTACAAAAATCAGTGGAGATTGAACGTCCACCATTGAAATCTTTTTGGGAGTACCAAAGTCCTAGATCAATATGATATTTGTCTTTCCTCTTGATTCAGATCTTTGTGACCATATGAACAGATTGGATGGAAAATAAACATTATGGTGGGCCTTGATAATTTTAAGGGTGGAAATCATTATCTCCACTATTATTTGTGGTGGTCCAGATGATCTTTCGATATGATTCATTTATGGAAATGCTCTAAAATGACCTTTAAATTAGGTGAATGGTGTAGATGATGTGGCCCATTGGTGCGGCCCATCCATGAGGCCCATCTTGATGTATTTGTGGCCCATCCGTTAAGGCCCACCTTGATGCAATTGCGGCCCATGTGACGTGGCCCATTGTGATGTATTTTTGGCCCATATGACGCGGCCCATTGTGATGTATTTCTTGCCCATTTGGTAAGGCCCATTGAGATGTATTTCTAACCCATTTGGTAAGGCCTATTATAATGTGTTTCTCGCCCATTTGGTAAGGCCCATTGTGATGTATTTCTGGCCCATTTGGTAAGGCCCATTGTGATGTATTTCTGACCCATTTGGTAAGGCCCAATGAGATGTATTTTCCAACCCATATATTGCGGCCGATTTGACATATATGGGGGCCCATGTATTGTGACCCATTGTGATGTACATGAGGTCCATGAGCAAGGCCCGATGTGATGCATGTGATGTATTTGAGGCTCACATGATGTGGCCCATTTGATGTATATAAGGCCCATTGGTGCGGCCCATTCATATGACCCACTTGATGTATATAAGGCCCATTGGTGCGGCCAATCCATGGGGCCCATCATGATGTATTTTTGGCCCATGTATGAGACCCACCTGTTTGTATTTTTGCTTCATGTGATGGGGCCCACCTGTTGTGTATTTAAAGCCCTTGTGATGTGGCCCATAGTGATGTGCATTAGGCCCATGTGATATGGCCCATAGTGATGTGTATTAGGCCCGTGTGAGTGGCCCATAGTGACTTGTATAAAGCCCATGTGAGCGGCCCATAGTGATGTGTTAGGCCCATGTGAGTGACCCATAATGATGTGTGTTAGGCCCATGTGAGCGGCCCATAGTGATGTGTATTAGGCCCATGTGAGCGGCCCATAGTGATGTGTATTAGGCTCATGTGATACGGCCCATAGTGATGTGTATTAGGCCCGTGTGAGCGGCCCATAGTGACGTGTATTATGCCCATGTGAGCAGCCCATAATGATGTGTATTAGGCCCATGTGATGCGGCCCATAGTGATGTGTATTAAGCCCATGTGATGTGGCCCATAGTGATGTGTGTTAGGCCCGTGTGAGCCGCCCAAAGTGATATGTGTAAGGTCCATGTGAGCGGCCCACAGTGATGTGTATTAGGCGCCCGTGTGAGCGGTCCATAGTGATGTGTATTAGGCCCATGTGCTGCAACCCATAGTGATGTGTATTAGGCCTATTATGATTGTATGGGGCCTGATGTGATGTATAAGGCCCATGTGGTGTGGCCCACTTAATGTACGAGACCCTTGTGTAAGGCCTATTGAGATTGTAGGTGGCCCATTGTGATTATATGTGGCTCATTGTGATTGTATGTGGCCCTTTGTGATTGTATGGGACCAGTTGTGATGTAATTGTGGCCATTGATGAGGCTTGATCTGATGTATATGTGGCCCTTGAGCGAGGCTCATTGTGATGTATATTAGAACCTTGCGTGAGGTTATGGGCCCACTATATTTTAGCTCTATATGGGCCACTCCTTGGGAGCAATGTTGGTTAAATGTCCACATTGATGGGCAATGGTGGTTAAATGTCCTCATTGTGACCTTCCCTTAGGCCCTTTGATAGGCTGATTATTGATGTCGATTATCGATGCTAGTTATCGATACCGATTATGAGTATGTGACAGCATAGCATCATGATACATGCCCATACGCATCATTTGCATGTTTGTTATGAGACATGGTCGGCCATTACATATGCCATAGGGCGGGTTGTTCATGTAACTCCCTGATAGGCAGAGTTGCCCCACATGAGCACACGATATGCGTAAGATTAATGCATGATTGGACTGTGTGACTCATGCATCTTGCATTATATGATTATGATTATCGTACGCCCTAGCGACATCAAGGCCGTAGCCTCCACAGGCATATCATGGATGGCCAGATGGAATACCAAAAATCTGTTCTACATAGGGTGCTATACATATCCTTGGGTGAAAGTCTCAGAACCCTCTTGGTTCAAGAGGTTGCTCCAACATCTAGACCGAGTGGATGCATGAGCACATGAGGGGCGTATACCATTAGGTCGTGTCTCCCATTGTGTCGTGATCGGTTGGAAGGAGGTGCGGCCTTATCTGCTCGAGAGAAGGGGGCAAAGCTAGGCTGAGTTTGACTAGCTTGAGGAATGGATCCGCTATCGACGAGCTGTGCCCAATATTGGTAGGCAGATAGTGAGGTCTCTTCCGTTCACCTTGTTGTCCGATGGGGCGACAATCTGTTTTGGAGTGTACTAGACCCCGGTGATGATCCCAGAGATGTACGGTACTAATATGTAGACTTATTAAGCAGGAGTTGCATACTCATTCATTTATTCGTTTACTATCCACTCGAGCTGGTGGTGCGTAACTATTTGTTATGTGTACCTTTGTAATGGCTAGGATTTCGGTTGGGGCATGCGACTAACTTAAGATCAGGAGTTTACCACATTGAGTCCGACTATCCAAATTCAGGTATGGGACTGGTTTGGATAGAAGACCCTTGTGGTGGACCCCATAGCCTGCGATACTACGTACTATCATCCCGACTTCACACTCCAACTTGGTCATTCCATTCACATCGCATATTGCATTGCATCCTCGCATCTGATATTGGATTATTATGTTTTCGCATCACATAGCCTTGATATGGCGATTAGCATTCATGCCTTGCATCGCATAGCCTTGGTACGGCTAATGGCACTAATGGACTTACTAGTATATTTTTGCTTACTCTGATATCGTATGATTCATTATCTTGCCTATATTAGCGATGTTATATGATTTATGGCATTGTATTACATTCTTGGCACTTACCTTACGCAAACACTTCCACCACCCTTTAAGCTTTCTATAAGCTTATGCATAATAGATGCGTGCAGGTGGCGTTAGGTTGCAGAGCACTGAGCTTGGAGCATGCAGCGGACTTCTGGAGCTTTGATTTTCGATATATGTATTTCCCTTTCAGCACTGTATTTAAATGTTTATATTAGTGGATATGTGATGATAATGTTGCCTTTGTGATTTGGGTAAACTTGTGGTTATGCTTGTTACGAGTTAAATGTACATTGAAAAATCCTCCTTGTAGGATCCCAGGATTGGAATCTAGCGTATGGATGCTGGGAGCCGAGAATGGGGTACTACGGAGGCTGTCGGCACTGGATTCGGCGATTGAAAATTTTGTGAGCCCGGTTTTCGAGTTTGGGGCGTGACAATAGCTATCAATGGGTTCATGCTCTTATCATGCCTAATCATCCACCTATTAAAGGTTTTAGTCTGAGCTCGTGATTGTTTAGCCTGAATATGCAACAATTTTGCGATCTGCCTAATTTTCCATTGAACATAAACCATACCGGCTGATATAATCTCAAGTGGCTCAATCCGAGATGTCGATGTACTATCTGGATTCGGCATAATAGACATCGGATTGGGTGGTAGATTCAATTGCCACTATAAGAAAATTGGCCTTTACCGGCGATCAAAACCCCCGGCAAAGCCTTTGCCCGCGGTCAAGTAACAGCTAGTAAACGTGGCGTCGGTAAAGGCTTTACCGGCGGTCAGGACCTTTATCGACGGTTGTGATGGACGCTGCTAAAATGTCAGCTTTATTGAAATGCTACCAAATGCTACGGACAAAATCCGTAGCTGAATATGGCTACGTTTATAGTCCGTAGCACAACCGTAGCTATAGATTTAAAAACATATGGCTACGAATTAAATCAGTATCTATAGAACTCATGGCTACCGATAACCTGTAGCCATAGAAAAAATCTTTTTGGTCAGTAAGGGAAAAAAAAACAGAGAGAGAGAGAGAGAGAGAGAGAGAAAAGAAAAGGTGACACTCATGTATCCTAGATTTTTTTTTTAATTTTTAAAATTTTAAATTTTCTTTTTACACTGTGAATGTTATCATCCTTGCTCAGGCCTTCTCTTTCACTAAGGATGTTATCAAATGATACAATGTGGTCACTTGGACAATTATGCTTGGACCTGAATCCCGGCAGAGGATGAACTGGTGCGCTTGAGGTTGAAATTCCTCTCATTGTCCTTGTGTAGAAAACGTTGCAGTGGCCATGGACGAACCGCCACCAGGCGCGATGAATAAGGCTAGTCATGGGCCCGATGAGCATTGAATCCGTTGAAGCATAGCAAATCTGCATGACTTGCAGCCCACAAAATGAGAGAAGACCATAAATGAAAGGACTAAGAAAGGAAAATGGAAATCAATTAATATATTGAAACGAATATTCATATAAATATAGTTTAAAGAATTAAACATTCAACATATAAATCCATGCTTCTAAAGTTACTTAATCAAGCCTACATTTACAAGATATGAAATATTAATGATAAAACAAGCAAATGATGCGTGTAAGATCATCACAAAAGAGGAGTCAATGAATAGACTATTCTCAAAATTAAATCAATAATTGTCTATGGAATTATATTAAAAGGACTGATATAGGACCCTTGGTAGAGTGGAATGGCAGGAAATGATTCAGGTAGCTTACCCCACTTACTTGGGATAACGCTTAAATGATGATGATGATGACATAGGGTGCAAAATAAAAAGAAAACATTCAGCAATGATGAAAACTCAACGATGCATACCAAAACAAACATCTGGTGTATGTATGTGTTATTCACTGGATCATTCCTCCTAATAGATATTGGAGAATTGATCACATATAGGAAACAATACCACCAACTTGTGGTATGCTACACAAGCTTTCCTGCTAACATGCTACTTGTAAGAACAGCAGCACCATGATAGGCCAGATAATAAAGATCACACATCTCAACAACCAGGCTGATCTGCTCAATAGGTGGGGCACACCTATATGTTGAGTCAGACCATGGGTAGTCCATTGATTCTAACATTGTGGCCCACCTGATGAATGGAATGACCTCATTTTTGTTCCAGCTGATTTTCATTGAAGGACTTACCATTTTCATGGTATTGATATCCCACTCTTAAGTGGCATGTTGGTGGGAAATTATGATACAGTACCATGAGTTATTGCACCTTGACTGTATGCTATCAGTTCTCTAAATAATGATTGCCCTCAACTTCTCTCACAAAGAGAACGACTATATCTAAAAGATGGAAATTTGCTTTTCGTTTATCTTACTTATAGTGTTAAAAGTGCTATTTATCATGTACATAACTCAAACTAGCACTGGGCTCTCTTCCAAGGCTTCTTTCCCTGTAATACCATCCTTCAAGGTCTTGAAATAAATGTCGTAGTCCTCAGGTGGAGGGTTTTCAGGGTCCACCGTGAATGGCTCGCTAAAAGGGATAACACTGTTAACCTGAAAACAGAAAAAACATGAAACTTAGCTCGCGCGCGCGCACTCACGGGAAAAAAAATAAAAAATCAGCATGCACAACATCTTAGGTCTCAAGCCCACTTGTTTGTTTTGCATTATTCACAGGATGAAAATTGCTTGTATTCAAGGGTAGATTACACTGCGGAATGGTCTAGAGTGCACCCTACATCTTTCTAGAGAGTGTTGCATGTTGATATAACGCCATTACCAAGATGCTACACACCAAACTGATGGGATGACTGTTCAACTTCTTGGATACATGTCAGTGAAAAACATGTCTGTCACATGCTGATACAGCTATTAGGAAAAACCCTCATCTTTTTTCATTTGTGCAGATGTTTTCCTATATTTTAAGTGTCATGAGTAATTTTTTTTTATTTTTTTACACACGCCGTCACACCCCACACACACTCACACCACAGTGGGATTTCACCACAATGGGTACTCGAACCCATGACCTCGTGTTGAAACTCTTGTGAGTCTACCACTGAGGCATGAGTAAGGACCCAGTTTCATAAGTAATTCAAATAATAACAAACATTCAACATTTAAGTTACAAGAGTTAATATGGCAGGCATTCTAGGATGCCCGTGTCCAACACCTTGTATCCAAGTCTAGCACCAATAAATGACCATGTTTAAGTTACAAGAGTTAATAAAGTTAGTTTAATTTTGTTGGAGGGATAGATGGCATCTATTTTGCTAAAACCAACAAATAATGCACATGATACTCCATATCTCATGACAAAAATTGCCAAAAGTGGACAAATTTATAACCTCGAATGTCTTGTTGCGTGCATATGGGCTTTCAAGAGCAGCAATACATATACGAGCAACTTCTTCCCTCGATATCTTCCCTTGTATTCATCACATGATTAAGAATGCTCTGGTCAGAAACGGCTGGCTATAGACCTATGATTGCTGCAAGCGACAAATTTGTTCAAGCATGCTATTGAGAATATATGGAAAGTAATTGACAACTTGACATTATCACATATAGGAAAGAATAGTCAATAACCACCAGAAAACTATAAGACGAATGAGAAAAAAAAAAACTGAGATGAGAGTGAATACCGTTATATTATCTCGCTGGTCAAAAATGAGATCGGCTCCAGCAGGCTCTTCAGTAAGCGCACAAGCCCTTTCTATTGTATATGGAATTCCACTTTCCCGTATCAAATCCTCCCCCTGAAGAAGTTGAAGCACAGGGTCACGCCTAGCCTAGCTATCCCATCAAATCTAACAATATATATGCTTTATAAAATGCACTAGTTTTTCTATTAAAACTGCTCACTAAATTGATGTTCGTTCAGTCAGATGTTTCTTGATCTCCTTCAAATCCATTTCGTCATCACATACCTTTGTTCCCATCTCATTATGAAGTTTATGTGCATACAATAGTTGACATCTAAGTAAAAGCAAAACCAATGTAAATTTGAGGAAATCTACGCCTATGTCTGATTGGCATTTGGATTGATGGGTTTTTTTGACCCATCTTCGACTGGTCGAGAGCCTTGCTCGACTGGTCGAAGGCTGGTGGTCGACCGGTCGAAGTTCGAGTCGAGGACTTCGACTTAAAGTGCAACGAGTAATTTTGTTGTTTTTTACTGTAGCCAGGACTGGTCGAAGGCCAGCTACGACTGGTCGAAGGTGGGCTACGACCAGTCGAAGACTAGCTAGGACTAGTCGAAGGTTACGCAGTTTGTTCCGCGATTCTACGCGAAACTGCGGATTTGAGTCCTTTCGCAACAGGGATGCGGAAAGGAGTTTCCCAAAACTATAAAAGGGGTTGCCTAGGGTTTTTCTAGATATCACAAGTTACAACAAGAGGGTTTCATAAAGCTTTACAAGGGATTTGCTAAAGGGTTTAGGGCTATCAAAGGTGAGAGAGAGGGAGAAAGAGGGAGAGGAAGCTTATAGAAGGGAGGTTCTGCTTGTGGAGGTTCTCTACCGTGCAATCTATATCTCAGCGCTTCTATGTCCTCATAATCGGTTAGATCTCTCTGTTTTCTCTATTTCTCTTATTGTTTATCCACTCCTGCGTGAGTGAAGAAGATTGTAACGTTCTACTTCATAGTGGATTGTTGATCTGGACGAGGTCCCATGGTTTTTACCTCTTTGAGGGTTTTCCACGTAAAAATCTCTTGTGTGGTGTCTGATTAATGCTTTGATTTATTTCATTGCTTTATTATCCATAATTCTGGTTTGTTTCAGGAGGCTAGATCCTAAGGTTTATGCAAGGCATCCCAACAAAGTGGTATCAGAGCTAGGTTCATTGAACGGGTAGGATCGGTTTTGAATTATGGAAGGTGGCTCAAGGATGATCAGCCTCAATGGTTCTAACTGGACCATATGGAAGGCTAAGATGGAGGACTTGCTTTATTGCAAGGACCTATATTCTCCAATCTTAGACATATCAACAAAATCCAAGGATATGACTGATGATGATTAGAAGAAGACGGACCGAAAGGCGGTGGGGTTTATTAGACAATAGTTGGATGATTCCGTGTTCCACCATGTGTCTACAGAAACCTCAGCCGCTAGCCTATGGCTAAAATTACAAGGGCTGTATGAGAGGAAGACAGCTGGTAATAAGATATTTCTGATAAGGCGACTTGTGAATCTTAAGTTCAAGGATGGTGGTTCTGTGGCCGAGCACATGAATGAGGTCAACAATATAGTGAACCAACTCACCTCTATGAAGATGGTCCT
The DNA here is from genome assembly GCA_030180095.1 of Magnolia changhungtana. Lineage (NCBI taxonomy): Eukaryota > Viridiplantae > Streptophyta > Magnoliopsida > Magnoliales > Magnoliaceae > Magnolia > Magnolia changhungtana. The sequence continues at coordinate 6,283,088 of JASAUF010000161.1, read as the reverse complement.
GGATGATGAATTGCAGGCTTTACTATTGCTTAGTTCATTGCCTGACAGTTGGGAGACATTGATGGTGTCTCTAAGTAACTCCGTGCCAGACGGAAAGATATCCATGGAACAGGTAACCAGTTGTCTCTTCAATGAGGAGACAAGGAGGAAGTCTCGTGGGTCTACTCGTGCAGAAGAGGCCCTCAGTGACGCAGAACGGGGAGAGGAAAGAACAGGAAGGACGGGAAGGCCCGAGATAAATCAAGAGGCAAGTCGAGTAACAGAAAAGATATTGAATGCTGGAATTGTGGCAAGAATGGCCACTACAAGCATGAATGTCGTGGTAAGAAAAACGATAAGAAAGGAAAAGGGAAGGAAGATGAATTAGATTTCACTGCGGTCGCTTCAGATGGCGACATGGTAGTTATTCTTTCAGCAAATCACGATGTATGTCTCACGGCTACGAGTCAAGACACTGACTGAGTGGTTGACTCAGGAGCTTCTTTTCATGCGAATCCACACAGGAACTTCTTCACAAGCTACAAGTCAGGTGACTATGGGACTATGAAGATGGGAAATTCTGGCGTATCAAAAATCGTGGGAGTTGGTGATATTTGTGTGAAGACCGATGTGGGCTGCACATTGGTTCTCAGGGATGTGAGGCATATCTCAGACCTTCACTTCAACTTGATGTCGACAGGAAGGTTGGATGATGATGGCTATGAAAGCCGGTTTGCTGGTGGGCGATGGAAGCTCATTAAGGGTTCGTTGATCATGGGCAGAGGAACGAAGTGTTACACCCTTTACAAGGCAAGTGTCAGTATGTGAAAGGGTGGGTTGAACGCAGCGGAAGATTCAGCTATTGACATGTGGCACAAGCGTCTAGGCCACATGAGTGAAAAAGGGCTTCAGCTACTAGCGAGGAAGCAGCTCCTTCCAGACGTGACGGGTATACCTCTCAAAACCTGCCTTGATTGTTTATCAGGGAAACAGCATAGAGTTTCATTTGTTAAAACTGCTTCTGATGTTAATAAAGTGCATACATTAGATTTGGTTTATTCTGATGTTTGTGGTCCTATGAGGATAAAAACCTTGGGTGAGGCATTGTATTTTGTCACTTTTATAGATGATGCATCTAGGAGGGTTTAGGTTTATGCTTTGAAATCCAAAGACGAGGTCTTTGGTGTATTTAAACTGTTTCATGCTATGGTCGAGAGAGAGACAGGTAAACCATTGAAGTGCATCCGCACTGACAATGGTGGTGAATACATTGGCGACTTTCATGAGTACTGCAAGTCCCTAGATATACGGTATGAACAGATGGTTCCCAAGACCCCCCAGCATAATGGTGTAGCTGAGCGAATGAATCGCACAATTGTAGAGAGAATCAGATGCATGTTATCCCATGCGAAATTGTCCAAGACGTTCTGGGGAGAAGCCATGCACACGACGGTGTATTTGATAAACAGGTCTCCATCAGCCCCATTGAATGGAGAAGTACCTGAAAAGGTGTAGACTGGACATGATCCATCGTACAGTCATCTCAGGGTGTTTGGATGCAGGGCATCCGTTCACGTACAAAAGGACGAGAGGTCCAAGCTTGATATGAAGATCAGGCAGTGTGTGTTCTTAGGGTACGGTGATGAAAAGTTTGGTTATAAATTGTGGGATCCGACCAAGAGGAAGCTCGTCAGGAGCAGAGATGTGGTTTTCTTTGAAGATCAGTGTATAGAAGACATTGGTAAGCTAGAAAAGAACTAGCCTAGTTTGGGTGAGCTAGAGGACATGGATCCGGTTACTCCTCCCGTGGTGTCTGATGACGGGGGAATACAGCAAGGTGCAGAGGACGAGAGAGTTCCTTCAGAAGATGGACCAGGGGAGCAGCCCCCACTTGATCCACCTGTTGAGCCACAGGTGAGGAGGTCATCTAGGGACAAACAGCCGTCCAAGAGGTACTTGTCGCACGAGTACATTATGTTAACCGATGGGGGAGAGTCAGAAGATTATTCTGAGGCCCTAGCCGACGAGCATAAGAGGGAGTGGTTGAAAGCTATGCAAGAGGAGATGAAATCCTTGCATAAGAACCACACCTATGATATGGTGAAACTGCCTAAGGGCAAGAAAGCTTTGAGCAACAAGTGGGTGTTCAGAAAGAAGGTTGAGCAGAAGAATTCACAAATGAGGTTCAAGGCCAGACTTGTGGTGAAAGGGTTTGGTCAGAGGAAATGTATAGACTTCGAAGAGATATTCTCACCAGTGGTGAAGATGACATCCATACGGATGTTGCTTGGGTTGGCGGCTAGCATGGATCTGGAGATAGAGCAGTTAGATGTTAAAACTGTCTTTCTCCATGGTGACCTGGAAGAAGAGATCTACATGCACTAACCAGAGGGGTTCGAAGTCAAGGGCAAGAAGCATATGGTGTGTAGGCTGAGGAAGAGCTTGTATGAGCTGAAACAAGCTCCACGGCAATGGTACAAAAAGTTCGACTCGTTTATGTTGAAACATGGGTATGACAGAACGGAGTCGGACCACTGTGTGTTCACGCCCAAGTTCTCAGATGGTGATTTCTTGGTTCTACTATTATATGTTGATGACATGCTCATCATGGGAAAAGACACCAAGAAGATTGACAGGCTGAAATAGGAGTTGAGAAAGTCTTTTACGATGAAAGACTTGGGCCCGATTAGACAGATCCTAGGAATGGAGATAACCCGTGACAGAAGCAACAGGAAGTTTTGGCTGTCATAAGAGCGGTATATTTAAAAAGTCCTAGAACGGTTCAATATGAATGCAGCGAAATCGGTCAGTACTCCACTGGATGGTCACTTCAGATTGAGCGATAGGCAGTGTCCCAAGACAAAGGAAGAGGTGGAAGAGATGCAGAAGATACCCTACGCGTCAGCTGTAGGAAGTTTGATATATGTTATGGTGTGTACACGCCCAGACATAGCATATGAAAATGGATACTACGGTATCTAAGAGGCTCATCTAGGTTGAGCCTATGCTATGGTGATGGAAAACCTGTGCCAAAGGGCTACACAGATGCAGATATGGCAGGTGACATAGACTTCAGGAAGCCTACATCGGGGTTCATGTTCACGTTTGCAGGGGGAGTGGTTTCTTGGCAGAGCAAGCTACAGAAGGTCGTAGCATTGTCGATGACAGAGGCCGAATACATCGCAATCACAGAAGCATGTAAAGAGATGCTTTGGATGAAGAGGTTCCTACAGGAACTTAGCCTAAAGCAGGAGGAGCACGTGGTCTATTGCGATAGTCAGAGTGCTATACACTTGAGCAAGAATCCAAGTCAGCATTCCAAGTCGAAGCACATAAAGACTCAGTATCACTGGTCAGGGATACTTTGGAACAGAAGGTGTTACAACTTGAGAAGGTTCACACAGACAATAATGGGTCAGACATGATGACCAAGGCTTTGCTCAAGGGCAAGTTTGAGGTTTGTAGAAGCTTGGCTTGCTTAAAGAAGGTAGATCCCTCCTGGGTCAAAAAGGTGGAGATTTGATGGGTTTTTTTGACCCATCTTCGACCGGTCGAGAGCCCTGCTCGACTGGTCGAAGGCTGGTGGTCGACCGGTCGAAGTTCGAGTCGAGAACTTCGACTTAAAGTCCAGCGAGTAATTTTGCTGTTTTTTACTGTAGCCAGGACTGGTCGAAGGCCAGCTACGACTGGTCGAAGGTGGGCTACGACCAGTCGAAGACTAGCTAGGACTAGTCGAAGGTTACGCAGTTTGTTCCGCGATTTTGCGCGAAACTGCGGATTTGAGTCCTTTCGCAACTGGGATGCGGAAAGGAGTTTCCCAAAACTATAAAAGGGGTTGCCTGGGATTTTTCTAGATATCACAAGTTACAGCAAGAGGGTTTCCTAAAGCTGTACAAGGGATTTGCTAAAGGGTTTAGGGCTATTAAAGGTGTGAGAGAGGGAGAAAGAGGGAGAGGAAGCTTATAGAAGGGAGGTTCTGCTCGTGGAGGTTCTCTACTATGCAATCTATATCTCAGCGCTTCTATGTCCTTATAATCGGTTAGATCTCTCCGTTTTCTCTATTTCTCTTATTGTTTATTCACTCCTGCGTGAGTGAAGAAGATTGTAACGTTCTACTTCATAGTGGATTGTTGATCTGGACGAGGTCCCGTGGTTTTTACCTCTTTGAGGGTTTTCCACGTAAAAATCTCTTGTGTGGTGTCTGATTGATGCTTTGATTTATTTCATTGCTTTATTATCCATAATTCTGGTTTGTTTCGGGAGGCTATATCCTAAGGTTTGTGCAAGGCATCCCAACATGGATGACCCAATAAACTGCAATGTCAATATTGGGGGTCACCTTTTGGTCATCAAAATCATTCCTATGGTGCATCCAATAGTGGATGGAGTTATTCCAAAGTTCTCCATAGAGGACAAGTCTTAAATATCATATTGGGTCCCAATTCCAAAAATGGGGTCATTACCTATAAAAGTGGAGTAAACACTCAATGCAATCTCTACTGCGTGTAACATGATACATCTGTAAATTAATAAACATCCTCTTTAGAGAGAAATGGAGTTAATTCTTTAGAGTCATTATTTGGGAAATAAAATTTAGTCAAATTAGCTCAATTTTTATTCAGTTAGTCCACAAATGCAAGATCTAGGGTAAAGAAAGGCACTCAATTAGTTCCAATGAACTTGTTTGTGTATCTGTTAACAAACTTTGAATTCAAAATGCTACAATTTTCCTCTTCATCAGGCATAAGCAACACTTTTCACATGCTAATGGATAAAAAGAAGTGTAGCATGGTGACAGTACAAAACCTTCAATTTGAATGTGAGAATGAAGTCCAACTCCTTATTCAAGCGGACGGCAGGAGGTTGTTTGCTTAAATCAAGTCCAGGCACAGTCGAGTGAGTAACTCCCGCAGAGCTCACATGTACGAACATGAAATCGATGAAACAATAATATGAAAGGGCGACAATGTAGCATGGCATATCAGTTTCAAGCATTTACACTTAAAGAGAAACATTTAAGTTCATGAGAAGTATTACTGCACAAATGAAACCTGGGAGTGACTGGGTCTTTTATATATGCTGCGATTCTTGATAATGGAAATTGAAATGGACTTCCACAAAAGACGGATTGAGTTTCCCATCATATTCAAATTTGCTGTACATGAGCTGCAAAAGGATGTGGCCGCAACAAAAGCTATAGTATTGTAATAAAGAAAAAAGGAGAAATTATTGGATTGGATGCATCAAGACGAGAATACTATCCTGATCCAACCACTCATATGAGAACATGAGTAGAATACTTCATCAATCTCACTCAACTACTGTTATTGTACATGAGTAAAATACTTCATCACATTTCCTATCACACTTTTTATAGATTCTCAATTAGATTCATAATTTTTGATATATAATTCATTTCATGATTTTCTGATTTAGAGCGGGTCGTGGACAGTTTCATGGCCAAGATGGATCAGAAAAGGCCCGGTCGGCGACAGAAGTGATCCAGACCATCGGACCTTAAATCGGGCGTATCTCACAATCCGGAATGAGTTAGCTGACGTAAAATATATGATTTTGGGGTAGAACGAGCTACTTTAGCCAACCAACCCTGCTATGCCGGGTTGTGACGTTCGGAATTGCAAAAAACCCCTGGATCGACGGTCATTTCCCTGTTTTAATTTCATTTTTACTATAAATAGTAAGTTTTAGTTTGATTATAACTCTTCATCCGTCGGGCTTTAGGAGTTGCGCCCAACGTGAAAAGAGCTTAGAATAATTAGGAGAATGGTTTGGTGAAGCTAAATAGGACACTTACTATTTTTGGCCGAAAACCTTGCGCACTAGTAGACATCACGACCGTCTATAAATAGTAAGTTTACTATTTATAGTAAGTCGCAAATTCTAGGAGTTTTAGTTGTAGTTTGATTCCGATTTCTTTCCTATTGCTTGGTATCCCTATTTAAAGGGTGGTGAACTCGTTTTTATTCATCAATTAATCAGTTTTGAATTTATTAGAATTTATTTCTATTTTCTGCTTTCTTTCCTCGTGGATTCGAGAAGTCTCTCACTACACCAAAATCGTCATTTAGGAACGGTTTTAAACCGTTCCTAAATGCTTCAGGAACGGTTTAATACCGTTCCTAAATGAGGCGTCGCAGAAAATCAGGAACGGTTCAGAACCGTTTTGGGTACCGTTTCAATTTTTAGAAACGAAATTTTCTGAACGGTTTTAAACCGTTCTGGTGCCAACGGTCACATTTTGGGCACAATTTTAGAAATGGTTTTGAATGCTTATTAATGTTGCCAACGGTCGATTTTAGGACGAATTTTAAAAACAATTTCAAACTCGATAAACACGAAATTTAGGGTCAAGGGAAATAAATTAACATAAGTTTATTGCATTCCATCAAAATAAAGATTAATCCAAAGAAAAACGTAAGCTAATCTATCCAAGGCATTTCCAAAGTCCTGAAATAAGCAAAAATCATGAACATCCTTGGACGAACTTTAAAACAAGAAAGGTCCCTTACAATGAAAGAGAATTACTTTCAATAAAAGATGATTTATGTCCATAACCCCTCATCTACAAATCAAGAAGAACAATGCCATGCCCACCGCTACTTGTACAATTGGATAGGATTCTTTAAGCAGGAAAAAATCTAGAAAAACATCAATGCATGCTAATATCCAAAAATGCAAATGTGAGAGAGAGCATTTGAATTTTGAAATAATAAAAACATAGCAAAAGAATTCCACGAAAGGATATTAAGCAAATTAACCAGAATACATCCTTCGGAGGTTTCTACTAAAGAAAGAAAAAAAAACCTTAAGAAGGTTCTCCCTAAGAGATGTAAAATAGAATATGGAAAGCATTACTCCCTTCTAGATTCTACAAGAAGAGCGCGCTCTTCGGAGTTTTATCCGAACGTGTCTTGCTCACTTGCAATATAGCTGTGCATAGACGATCGGGGTGACTAAGTTAGCGATATATGCAAAGTGAAATTAAGGACACCTTGTAATAATAGACGAAGCTTTTGTTGCAAAATAAAATAACCATAGTCAACACTATCGCATGCATGGTGGTCAATCAGTAATTCTAAATGAAAAAAGGGACATTGTCATCATTACTGCGCCAAAAAAATAATAATAATAAAAATAAAAATAAAAAATAAAAATAAAAAATAAACAAACATATTTTGAATAGCAAAAACAACGATATCATGGTCATTGTTAGGGAGAAACCAAAATAAACAAATAAATAAATAATAATTGTGGAAGTCCATTCGATAGTAAGCAAAGGTTCTCTTTCCTTGATATGGGAGTTTTGCAAGCCACAAAGGCATGCTTGCTCCACGAACCATTACAACAGGCATATGCCAACCTGCCAGGTGATCCACCACTTTACAAAAAGAATTTGGCATATGTGACTTTCTCCTGATTTTTGCAGGGCATATGCCAACTTGCCAGTGTGATCCATCACATAGAAATGTTCATAGGAGTACTTGTAGAAAAAAAAAAAAAAAAAAGCGGGGGGGGGGGGGAGCGGAGGGAAATAAAACAGAAATTGACAGATGAAGTTGACTCTTGTGCTATGAATCTTATTACAGGAAGCGTTACAATGGACAGATGCATTAGGTAGTGTCACCTTTAATCCATAGTTGATGCATTAATATATAAGAATCAATTCTCTTATGCTTAACCATGATAAGAAATCATTCTATAAGAATCAATTCTCTTGTGCTTAACCATGATAAGAAATCATTCCATATCATTATTGCGTAATGTATTGTACCGTTAGGATATGGAAACATATTGGTTATTGCACAGGATATATCAGTTTTTTTTTTTTTGAAAAGAGAACTGATTTTTTTTGTCAGGCTGCATTTTTGAAAGAGTGATTGCCACAAAGACACAAATCCCTTAAATTAGTTACAGGTTTTATTGGTCCATTTGCTATAATTTCCAGATTAAAATTAATTGTATTTCCAAAAAAGAAAAAAAAAAATTGAAAAACAAAACATATTAAGCAGATTGATTAAGGAACTCAGAAGAAAATCTTACACATTATAAAGAAAACCCAAATCATGCATTAGTAATTAAAGGGATAGAAAATGGAATAATCCTGACACGGAAAACGCGAGCGAAAAAAAAAAAAAAAAAAAAGCAGAAAATGGATTAAAACAATCAGTTCATGACTACGTAAAATCAATGCCATTTGCAAATATCACACCATATGCTTTTGCTGATTCCGTATGATCCCTTGACAATTATGAATAAGAAAAATTGTAGCAATATAAGCCTTACATTTGCTTGGAAGGCTCTGATCCCAATTTGTAGATATAGAAGAGGAAAAAAGAAGAGCAAGCTTGTTTAAGGTACAATGAGGTAATTTTTGCAAGTGACTTGCACATATCAATCTTGGAAGAAACTCACAGTTTAGTCGGCTTAGAACTTCTCTTCTCCTGCCTTCCAATTTCTCCTTCATATCAGAAACAGACTCAAACTTTGGAGCATATGAAACACAGTAGTGCATATCTGCAACTAAAACATGTCAACATGTGAAAGCGATTAAACCAATTACCAAAATCCAAACAAACAACATTCCAAAGAACATAATCGAAACTTAGTTTCACCTTACCTTGCCACGACCACATTGGGTTCCAAGTCTCGAATGAACTGAAAGAAGATGAAAAGAAAATTTTCAAGTTATAAGAAACATTACAACTTACAAATATCACACCAATATCATATAGGCCTGCTACTAACATGCCAGCAAATAATTTTAAGAACAAAAACATCGAAACTGGTTAAAGAGAGATCACACATTTATCAAAAGGATTAATAAAAAAAAAAAAAAAAAGGTAAAAAACAAAAGAAAAGAACAGAGAAAGCGACTATTGGTACCTTCAAGAAGCAAACTTCCATGACCCAATGATTAAATTTAGAGAAAATATGGATTAGCAACAAGTGACACATACCTTCACTGAACTTTGATAATCAGATGTCATTTCAACTTGTAAGCTAAATAGTTTAAATCTCCTTTCTCCAAACATAGTGATCTTTATAGCACCTATTGCAGATGGCCCACAGTTTCTTAAATCAAGAAAGATACAAGAAATTCCATGCACATGGACACCCTCAAATACATGAAACGAGTTCAAAATCTTCCCAGCTTTGACATCATATAGAGACTTGAAACAATCAAAATCATTCAATCCAATAAAGAAAAAACAACCAAATTGTTAATCAATGCTCACTTGTAGATTAGAAATAAAATGGTACCACCTTAGATTTGGCCTGCATGGTAGTTTTCTCCACTTCCTTTGCATGAATCTTTTCCTCAAGCTTAGAGTAGAACTGTTTAACAACATGGTGGAAATATCTTCATTGATGAAGTGTGGAAGCTGTGAGGAATGACCATGTGCAAAACTAGAACATATCAGACGAACCTCCCTTCTTTTATTAGCTCGTTCATTGCATCTAAAATTAAAGCTATAGGAAGCAGTAGAGCCCACTCTTCGGGGTTGCAAACCTGAAGCCATGGGACTTCTAAAATGCACTTAAGGATAAATGAAAAAACCTTCAATGGATTCTCAATCGCTAGATAAAATAGATATCAAAGAAGCCATACAACTCGACATAAAACAGTTTATAGATATAAAGGATACAAAGAAGAAGAACGAGGATGCTCTTCAACTTTATTGGTCCATTCTCAATCATCTTATTCTGTGTATTTTCCAATTAATGGATAACTCATCATCACTTTTTTGGTCCATTTCACCAACATCAAAGGTTAAATCCCTTTCATCTTCAGGGAGTTCCTCATAGTTCTCGCCCTTCTTCAATAGGGCATCTGCAGCATGAAGATCTTGCACTGATAAGCCTTCATGCTGCTTTATCAAATCCCAGTATTCCTTAAACAAAAATTCACATGTCACCGTGTCATTAAAATCCACTTTACCCTGAAAAGAGCATGATAAAGCCACAACAAAGAAGGACAATATCAGACGGCATCAGAAACTTATCATAGGGATGAAAGTAGCATAAGACACGAGAAATTAGAACAGCTCGGTTGAGAGCGTACCCCATCGGAATCGACATCCGTGTTTTCTTCATCAAGAGAGCAAGTCTTAAGCGCTAGTGCGAAGCCTTTTTTCCTTTTAACATGCACAACCACAAATGCTCTTGTACATCTTCGCAAACCGAGTTTGACAAATAGAAGCATTGAAGCTTTGAGCTTTTATGGCAGATAAGGCAGAATGCCAACCTATCACATCAAATTTCTCATGCTAGTAAATGGTGTTGTTTCTTCTATCATGTAAAATTTCAGCCTAGTAAATGCCAACCTATTTCTCATGCTAGCAAATATACCTTGAAGCTTTTAGCTTTTATGGCATATAAGACAGTATACCAACCTATCACATTAAATTTCTAATGCTAGTTAATGGTGTTGTTTCTCATGATATCTTAAATGGAGTAGGCATTAATCATGCTCATACATGTCCTGCATTGATGGAATGGCACAGGAATCTAATTTTAGCCATCGTATTCTTTCAATTGTACATGGACCAATTGATGTTTCTTTGGTTAATTGTATACAGTGAGTCGAGGATCGTAGCCATGGTATTCTTTCAATTGTACATGGACCATTCTGATCTTTTTAGGTCAGGATATGATCAGAATGTTCCCCACTTGGTGACTGGCACAAATCTCAAGGGCATGTGCCCAAATCACATTCAATCATGTCCTAGCATTTCTCAATGAAAACACCCTGTGCAATGGCATTTCTTACATAAAAAATCAATCAATTACTCAAAAAAGGAAAAAAGAAATAAAGAACATCACCAAATCAACTAGATTTGCTTAATACTAGGTGATAGAAAAGCATTACTCAAGTAAATAAAAACAATTCAAAAGAAATATTTAAAAGACACTCAATGAGAGAGGATAGATGTCTTACTTACAGAGATAGCCCCTTCGCACAAAAGGGATGAGCCTAACACAACCGAATCAATTCCGATGTAGTGATGGGAACTCGCACTGTAGGATGATCAACAAAGAAATGATAGTGTAAATGGTACCCGAGAAACATCCTACCCGAGTCAGTAGTGATGGGAATCGCACCGGCTTTCTACTCATACAGGAAATGGCATTTATCAAACAAACGGCAGGGTTTCTTTAGGTCATCAGCTCTGGAAGGAAGAGCTAATCCAAGCAAATGCATTCACCATTTAACAATAGATGCCAACGCACTTATGTATGCCAACCACATGCACGCAATATGCTAAGTTTTCAAGGCTGAAAGAAATGTGTTGTAACTGAGATTCTTGCTAATGATACAAAGAAAAATGTGACAGGGGGAGCTCGATGCTAGCACTCAAATCTGATTACCTTCTAAGCAAACAAATGAAGTGGCAATTAAAGTAGCAATGACATGAGAAATCACCCACCTGATGAATGATCTCTAGAGTCAAGCTGAATGTGACTTTATTAATCTGGCAACACCACATCACCATGAACAACCTCAGAACTTAAGGAAAAAAAAAAAAAGTCGCAAGCGAATAAAAGAAAAAACACTAAAATATATGTTGAAAGTTCCAAACACAATCCATAAACTTAAAAGAAGATGGGCCTGTAATCAAAAGCTCCAATTTTGGTCACAGACACAACCTCAACCAAAATAATGTCATCACAAATGTGGATTTTTCTATGGGCATCAACATCAAGCAAATTCTCGCATGGAAACAGATCATGAGAAGTATTCTGTCACAAATTAAACCATAATATTTTGGTATCCCTTGATGAAAATATGAAAAGGAGAGTACATTCTACTCATGAAAGAGCTGAACTAGAAACTAAAGCATCTAAGATTAGCAAAGATCAATAATCCAGGCATTTGCATCCCCATATTAGTTAAGAAAGGGATATTACTAACTTGTAGATATCCCATATGGCATGATTGTCTGAAAAGCATGCACCACTCATTGACTAACCCAGGTTTTTTTTTCAATAAAAAAGGAGAGAGATCTGTAAAGGGTTTAACACTATTACGGCCACCATTACCGTTATGGAATACCTTGCTCAAGGATCTCAATCGTGTAGAAGGAACTTGAATATCAACATGTCCATTACTTCTCAAAAAATAATTAAATAAAGAAAATATTCGAATGTCTACGGGCTCATTTGAAAAATCTGAATGTGTGTTCGCTTTTCTATTTATGTATATATGCATAAAAACACATGAATAGAAAATTCTAATAGTAACAAGAAAAGGAGAAAGAAATTTTGAAGTTGGATGCAAGATTGAAGTGAATAATGTTCTGTTTCAGAAAGATAATATTTTCGGAAAGCACAAGTTCACCAACGAGAGGAGAAACAGTCAACTCATGAACTGACAAACCTTGCAGTTTTGGAATCCTGAGTTGCATTCATGAATCCATCAATTACTAAGTTCAAAGAACACACACCATAACCAAAAGGTGGATTTGGATGATACTCCACCAACGACATGGAGAGTGCATACATACTCACCTGTCTAGCAATTCTACTGGTTGAATCAAGGGTCCTTGCTTGCTCATTGCTTGCTCCATATAGAAATACAGGGACTGCATGATTTGTATTAAATTGACAATGACATTGACAAGTTAAAATCAAAGATACAAAAAACTGGGAGCGGGTTGTTCCTGAAAGGCAGACCTGCATAAAATCATTCACCAAAGAAACGAATATTTTACACCACCTTCAAGCAATTGATGAATGAAAAAAAAAAATTACCATTATTTTTCTTTCTAGCAATGGCAATGTGAAAATTTGTATCGTTTGTGATGTAATTTTCCATTATTTTATAATGCTACCATAAATGCATGACAATAGCTCTGAAAGACAATAGACACATGATACTATGAATGCCTGTCTGTGGAGCATTTAGATCTCAAAGAGGGGGTCAAATAGTAATGATTTGTCCAATATTCATATCCCATACCAGGTCAAACCATGTATTCCTGAAACCCATTACAAATAATCCAATCCAATGTTGAGTCAATGGTAAAGCACACTTTGAGATAAATTCATTAGAAATTTTGAAAGACGATAAAAGATCTTAAAGAAGAAACAAGAATCCATTTTGAAATTAGATTTGCTAGAGAGGCCAGCAAGCCTTTTTGAAAATAGAGGCTTGCTCACCTCTAGTGTCTCATTCTTACACATGGTCATGCTTATGCTCAATTTAAACCATTAATCTGGTGGCCCACCTAACTCAAAAATCATTAAAGAAATTATCTTAATCATTGTACTAGTGGCATATGAATGGACTCTTGAGAAAATTTTGAGAAAAGATGGGCATTTGTCATCTTTCAGTGGGTAAAAATTACAATGGTCAAATGGCTATGATTGCCAAATCACCATCAATTTCTGCTATGACTTGTTTAAATGGTGGACTATTAGATCAATAGTTCCAATTTAAATAAAAATCCAGCACGTGTGGTGGAGATGCTGGAGATATACTGGTCGTGAACATCTCCAGCAAACCTCTTTTAAAATTTGTAACTTGGGAAGATTGCAAAATGGACATACCTGGAAGACTCTGCAATAATATCCATGCTACTATGCAGCCGTAGGTCATGTTCATTCCTTTCATGCCGCCGAATATATTTGTTACAAAGATCACAATAATCAGTCCGATTCCCACACGTCCTGAAATTACAAAGCAATAGAGAATTACTTAAGAAAATAACAGCAAATTATCCCATAGAAGAATTATGCTTAAGTAAAGAACTGTCAACATTTACTACCTGATGCAGACAGAGATCAACAGCAGGCAGAGGGAACTCACAATATTCGCATGTAACAATCCTTTGGGGGCAGGTTTCACCTTTATGTAGAGCCAAAAGTTCACGCTGTATGGTCTCACTGCAAAGTGAACAAGCTACCTGCCCTTGTAACAATTCAATTACCCACATCATATAAAAACATATCCATCTTTGGTATCACTACCAAAACCAAATCTCATCAATGTGCATGGTGAGTTGATATGGAATCATACATCAGCATATAACTTTGATGATTTTTCTTTTAAGGTAACTATTTTATTGATAAAGGCATAAATGAGATATCTACACCACAAATACAATTACAACCTCAAAACCAAACAACCAAAGAAGCTAAAGCGCAATTAGCAAGGGAATTAATAGACAGCCCAACACATTACATCCAATCTCTGGCAACTTGCACATGTTACAAAAGCATCAATCTTTTCTTCTTCTTCTTCTTCTTCTTTTTTTTTTTTTTTTTTTTTTGAGAGGTAATAACTCTATTTAAAAAAGAGGCAAATGCTTCACTAAATTACAAGGCAGCCCAAGAAGAGGACGACAAAGAGCAATCCACAAAAGCCTTTATATTCGAGGCCCACTCTATTACATCCAATTTAACCCTTCCACAAACATCTGAGACCCCCTTACTATGATTGCAAAAGCACCTGTTAAGCATCTATCATTTCCTTCCACCCAAATAGCCCAAAGACAGGCAAGGAGAGAGATCTTCCACAGTTTCCTCCCTTCACAATCAGCACGTCCCCCAAGCCAAGCAAGAAACATGTTCCCAATTGATCCAGGCATCAGCCAATGATACTGAATAGGTGTAAGAACTGATCCCGGACTTCGCAAAAAGCGCAACAGAAAAATAGATGGCCAATGGATTCTGCATCCCACAAACAGATAATGCAAACATGGGAAATAATCCCGTGCCTTTTCTATAAGTTGTCCATCATGAGGACCCCACTCCTTCCAACCAGCCAGGTGAAAGCCATCACCTTAGGGAGTCCTCCATAAGAGTAAATGAACTCAATAGGGACTCCCAATGACCTCTCCCCAAGGGTGAATAACCTCATAGAGGGATCTAACTGAAAGCCTCCCAAATCGCTCCCACTTCCACACCTGTGACTACCTAACGGAGATGGAAGAGGAGCGGCTCCGCAAAGTTGGAAGGGTCCTCGAACTTGTATAAGCAGGGAACATGGTTTGTAATTGAAAACAACAATCTCATAGGCCTCACTGTGCATAGACCATCCGAAAAAAAAAAAAAAAAACCCTAGAATTAGGATTTTTATGTCTCTGTCCCAACAGAAATAATAAGAACCAGAAATTAAATAATAAAAACCATGATTTCTTCAAAATACCTGAATTAGGACTTTCAACAGAAACCCTAGAATCTCGTACAAAGCTTCGATTTTCTAGCAATGTCGCTGTGTTCAGCATATCTCAAAAGGAGACCTCCAAGAGCTCGGATTTACTCGATTATCCCAACATGAAACTTGCAAAACACTAGAGATCTCTAGAATCCATCATTTTCCTCGGTTCTCGCACGAGATCGTGCATCGGGAGCAGCAGAGCTAGCTGAAAACCCTGCAAAGGGCCAAAAAGCTTCAATCCGTTGGCATTTTGAGCAAGATGTTGAGGAAATTGCATGGAAAGAGAGGGTTGAGATCGGGAGAGGGAGATCGAAAGAGAGGGAGATCGGGAGAGGGAGATCGACAGAGATGGTTGAGATCGGGAGAGGGAGATCGACAGAGAGGGAGAGGGAGCTCGCATTTTGGGCGTTTTGGAGGGATTAGGGCGTTTTTGGTGAAGAAAATGATCCAGTAGTCTGTGGCAGATTTACATAAATATGACCTCGGGCCATGTGGGGTCCACTTAGAGGGTTCTAATAGAATCCATTCCGTTCATCTGTTTCAAAATAATACAATAAGCTATAAGAATAAGAAATAAGAATATCCAACACTCAATCGTGACACACCAACAAAGAAGTGAAAGTAACAACGTACAACAGCAACTATTCCAGAACGGCTGAATACCGTTTCAAGTCGGGAACGGCTTAAAGCCGTTTTTGAACCAAAATACCAACCGTACCAGTTTGGTGATTTTGGTGTAGTGTCTACGAGGAGTCCAGAGAAGCTCCGTGGATTCGGAGTATTTATCCTCATCACGTTCATCCCTGCGTCATTTTCATAAAGCTAAGTGTAAGATTTAAACTATAATAATACTTAAAATCAACTCTTACTGTTTGCTAATTAACCAAGTAATATATTCTTAATCACAATCTATGAAACAAACAAACAACTAAAAGAAAAGCAAGCCTAAATTTCTAATGAAACTGCACTAATTTTGGGACATGGATGCATATCACCGGTCCCACTTGCTTGTCGCCACATTCATTTGCAGCGAAGCTAAGCATGTGGTGGCACCTAGATGCAACCTTATACTCACATTTGGATTAGCAACATCACACGTGACAACATGCCATAGCTGTACAGGTATTGTCTGTCCACACATTTCTTTCTTTCTTTTGCAAATGGAAGTAGCTGTTTACTCTAATAATAGAAAAGACTTTCATAAAGGACCTTCAGCCTTGGCTTCTTTTTTGAAATAATAATAATAATAAATAAACAAAGAAACAAAATCCAGTGCTCTTGGAGCACTGAAAGTTATATTGCTCCTGGATGCAACATGAAACTTGGACTGTCCATCTGATCAATCCAGACACTCCAGTAGGGTGCACCACACATCTCACAGGCTACCATGAAATTTTCATTAGTGTTCGGAAGATCCAATCCATCCATGATTTGGCCTTCTTCTATTAGCAATCCATTTTCCAACACATGGTTCTGATGATTATGGTCGCTTGATAGAAGTGATTGATATATTTTTTTTGCATGGGTGGCACATGAAAGGTGTGACCAATGTAACAGATGGTCCAGATCAATCAATCAAAATTTCCAAGCGTCCCTAAGAAACTAAGAGCACTATAACTTAGTTAAAGTAGTTAAAGTGCCTTGAGAGCATTGGAGCATTTGGATATACTTAATAGCCATCAAAGCACTCAAATGAGAAATGAAAGATTGGAAAAATGGACTTTTTCTTCGAGGAAAAGGATTCCTAATAAAATAGCATCCATGAAAAACATGACTAGTCACGAAACCTACTCACCAAGCACACCTAACGCTACAACTGATTCATTATTTCTGCAACTGCCGTGGAATATATGTGCTCAACCGTGAGGACATCACATGTGGGCCACACATCTCTATATTTGATAAGCGTCTAATAAAAGGATCACAGACATCAAGGTATTGCACAATAGAAATAGTAAATGGCTAAAAAAGGACTTAACCCTCTCGACACGTCATGTGTAGTAGAGGATGTAGGGACCGGCGAGAATGGCTTTGGTCAGACGTGGGGTCCGCCGACCCTTTTTTAGCCAAGGTTGCCCTGTTTTGAGTGCAAGAAGCACACTAACACCTTTGGCACAGTCATGGTTCTTCTTGTCTTTTCTACAATGTGTTTGAACATTGGATTTTACAGTTTGCTTAATTCACGTCTAAGATGTCTATGACAAAAATTAGCATTCTTTTCTTGTATTTTTCTTTATTATGAAGATACTTTTCCCAAAATGTGTTTTGGTTGAGTTTGACTGATGAAGCAAATGAGGCAATGTATACGCAGCTGATGATAAGCAAAAACTATGACATGATGTTGGTGAGCTAAATCAGGCATCCATCTCTCTGTTCTATTATTAAAGGAATGGGCCAAAAGAGGGAAGCAATGATTGACGGAGGACAGCCAGCATCCCGACGATGGGGAATGACCATAGAAAGATCTTTCCACATCTCTCTCGACTTGCATTGGGTAACGATTGCATTCTCTCTTCATCTTTTTCTCCTATTCTCAAAATCCATGCTTGATTGCAATTGAAGCATTAATGCTAGGAACTTCCCTTTGAATTGCATTTTTAATGACAAGTAAGTTCTCTCATATGCATCTAATATTGAACTGACTCACTAAGTTGTTCCAGTGTTGATATATCATCATGCAGGAACTAGATGCTTAGAAAGCCTAAGATGGGAAGCAACAATAGCTGGTGAATGCCAACATTGTGTGTGTTTTGGGCATGACACCCATCTATTGCTTTAGTGCAAGAATGGGTTCATATCTTTTGGAGACCCTAAATGATCGTTATAGCAAAAGGCTTGTTCAGACATATAGTGTATTTCCCAACCAGATGGAGACGAGTGATGTTGTGGTCCAACCATACAACTCGCTTTTGACTCTCAAACGATTGACTCTAAATGTTGATTGTGTTGTTGTTCTTGACAACACTGCACTAAACAGGATTGCTGTGGAATGCGTTCATCTAAGTAATCCTACCTTTCCACAAACAAATTCATTGGTTTCTATTGTAATGTCCACAAGCACTACTACTCTTCAGGATCCAGGATACGCGAGCATCATGTAAGATTTCAAATATAGTAGGAGGTCTACTTCCTAATGTATTTGGAGTAAAGATGACAACCCAAGTTACATCCATCCTTATACGACGCTATTTTAATTTTAACATGACTAAGAACATAAAATAGTGGAAAGAAATTCTAATGATTGTGTAATATGTTGACACTCAAAACTTCTATCACTGGAATGGAGAAAGAAAACAATGATATCTGAGTCCAAGTAGAGACTCACTACCATTGCTTGCCCTTCTCACTCTCCCGTGGTTGCTTACCTGGCATCGCTGAAGGGCAATCCAAACTGATCAGTGGGATTTTTCCTTATGGCTCGTCCATGGTGAGGACTACTTGATGAACACTGGTTCACCATGTCGTGAGGCACAAGGGGTGAGCAACAAATGACAAGCAGTGCTAGAGAAATTTGTCTAACTATACTAAAAAAACAAGAAGGAAAAGAACAAGATAATAACATATTAGAGGCAATTACCACTTTTACCATAAGGAACTCGGGAATCCAACAGGAGAAGACAAGCAACTCACCCAAGCAAGCTTGCATTTCTAGGCATTGATGGAATCCCAATGCCTGCAGTTCCACTTGTATCTCTCGTCGTTAACTACAGCCAAACATAGTAGAAACCAATGAAAACTCAGTATACAACAGAGAAGAATTGATAAACCATGTAACATTTCCAATTAACAAAAGATTTTACAGCTAGAATCTCCTGCATAGCAACAGCAACATTTCTCACAAAAGCTAACAAATCAGGCACAACACAAGAAACCAATATGGTCTCTTTACTTTAAGCACCCATATGTCTACCAATCAAGCCCGTTAGATACGCATAATCCTCCAATCTCATGGGCCACCGATCCAAACAATACAGGCTATTTGATCAATGATGGCCCACCAACTTCAGCATCTTATATAATGCATAACCAAATGAATACTACAGGCTCGTGGACTAAGATATCAACATCTTCAAGCAAATGGACCTCTGATACATGACTGTCTTCTCTTAGACAACACCTCTACACTAATCCACAATTAGGGAATCGACACTAAAAATCCCTAATTAGGGATTCAAAACTCAAAAATTCCCAATACATAAATCATTGCATAATGTTACTTGAAGGATTAGAAAATGGCAAAAAAAAAATATTTGCCCAAATTGATATGAATAGATAAGGAGAGAGAGAGAGATAGAGACAGAGAGAGAGGGAGATACCTGATGTTACAGCAGAATGCTCCTTGATGTGTGGTAGATCGATCGGAGAGAGGTGCATGATGTTGTAGCAGAGGGCCGATGAGATAGAGAGAGAGAGAGAGAGAGAGACTAGGGTTTTTAAGAGAGAGAGATAGGGATAGACAGAGGAAGAGGGAGAGGGAGAGGGAGAGACAAATAGAGGGCGGGAGAGGGAGAGGGGAAGCGTGCGAGAGGGAGAGGAACGGAGACGAAGGAGAAACACGAGAGAGGGAGCGGCAGAGAGAGGGAGCGTGTGCGAGAGGGTGAGAGAGCGGCATAAAGAGGGAGAGGAAGAGTGAGCGGCGGAGAGAGGGAGAGAGAGAGAGTCATGTGAGCGTGGGAATTAGGTTAGGTTTTTTTTCTTCTTTTATATACAAGGACCCTGCCGACAGTCGTTAAAACCAGCAGCCGGTAAACGGTCAGCCCATCGGTCGGCTGAGGCTCTTTTTCTTGTAGTGTGCTCGGATACCTGCTGGATTCCTCCTAGACAGTAGGTTCATTAGTTGAAGCAGCATTACTAGTTGCATAAGCATTTTGACCACCTCTTTGGCTCAAAATTCAATAGAACTTTTGCACCGATAAGTGAACTTTTATTCAAAGTTCCACTGGGCTTGCCAAAAATTATTCTTTTTGTATAGTCGGTGCAAACTGAATATTTATTACAACTAACATTACACCAAAATCACTCTTTATGAATGGTTTTCAACTGCAGCTAAATAGGGTGTCGAAAAAAATAAGGAATAGTGAAATTTTCAATTTTGGAACGGTTCTAAACCATTCCTAAAATAGGGCGTCGCAAAAGATTAGCAACAGTTGAAAACCGTCGCAAATTGCCAATTTATTTTTTCTTATTTAGTATAAAAAAAAAAAAAAATAAGAACATCGCTTGGAACCTGTATTTTTAAAAATATTTAAAACTCAAAAAATGTTGCGGTACAATTAAAAATAAAAAATGACTAGAAATATAAAATATAAATATAAGAAACAAAAATCAAATCTTTGTTAATCAAAAAGATCGCAAATCATATAAGATAAATCTATCAAAATATAAGCTAGTTCATAATTTTCTTATTTAAGATAACGATTACATTCGAACTAAAGTGTAAAGAAAATTAGTTTAAGAAAAAAAAATTGGATAGTTTGGATTGAACCACCAAAATGATTGATGTAGTTGAATTCTAAGTCTTGAATGGACCTGAGTTTTGGGATATAAGAAGAAAATATGGTGGCAAATGTGATGGAAAGATTGGATATCAAACGCACAACTTATGGTATCTAGTGTAGATGCGTCACGAACCAAAAATTAATCTTTGTAGTCAAGGGTCCAATCATCGATGGAGAATTGCTCTAAAATCACACTAATCTAGTGGTCCTAACCATCCATTTTTTAAAGGGCTATCAATTGCATTGTTAAATGTAACATTGTGGGTGCAAATCCAAAGGGAAAACCTGAAGGTTAATAAAATTTGTGCAGTTTTTTTGTCATGTTCCAACCACAACTTGCACCTCATGGCCGGTGCTAATGCATGTGCCTAACATACTAGTTTATTTCAAAATATGTGAAGCGATCAGAACTATAAAGAGAACAAATCTAACTAAAATTTCATGTTTGTCATGCCACTACACCATAAATGGATACACAAAAAATGAAAAAGCAACTTACCTTAGTAGGGTCAATTATTCCAGCAACCATCAAATCCTCATATTTTCCTGTTGCAGCATTGTAGTCATAGTTCGGATTGTGCTGACGAGAACCTAAAGGGAACAACAATCAAAATGGCACCATTCAATGCAACAGAATATAAAAAAATTCAAGAAGTTTTGCCAGCCTTAATTCAGTTCGGTGGTGTAAGCACCTTCTCAGTGACCACACTTCCATTGACACCTACATTTTTGGCAATCAACTTAACCGGATAGCTCAGAGCCCTCCTAACAATCTCTGCTCCAACCTGCAGATGAGTCAAAACAACAGAATCAAGACCCATATTACAAACATGAAATAGACGTGCAAACCAAACATCACTCTTTTCTTTTTTCATCAAACATTCATTTACCTACCTTCTGCTCATCATTTTCAACAGTATCCTTGATGAAATCCACCTTTGATGCGAGTCTCAACAGTGTACATCCACCCCCAACAACAATACCATCCTCTGCTGCCTAAAAACATCACACACATCAAGAAAACAAATGATCCTGGTTTGGTTGAACATCAAGCAAGAAAATATCTCGAGACTGAAAAATGGCCCCAAATCTAGAAAGAAGAAGATACCTTGGTTGCATTAAGAGCATCTTCTACTCTCAACTTCTTCTCTTTCAGTTTTGTCTCTGTTTGTGTTCCAACCTGTCCAGCAGTGCCAAGAATGTTAACACATTTATACCAATTTGTAGTTCAATCATAACCATCTTGTTTAAGGGAGAAGAAGACTCCTAAAAAGTACCTAAATGACAACAACCACTAGAGAGTTTTGCTATTCTTTCATTAAGCTTCTCTCTTTCATAATCCTATTCAGCAGCCTGCAAAAACCCAAAATATATATGCCACTAAGGATGCTCAATAGTTGAAGGATGATGGAGAAGGAAAGGCCAAGAACAATTTAATTACAATTGAATGATGAAGAAGGATGCTCAATAGCTGAAGGATGCTCAATATCCTATCCTTTTGTGTCCTTCTACCCAAAAGAGTGTATAATAATATTTTGCACATGCATCTCAATCATTGTATCATCATCATCATAACCTTGCCCCAGCTATTTGGGGTCTTTCACCTATCATGCCCATCTAAGGCTCTATCCTCGGCTATTCGTACATGCCTCTTGTTACATCTTAAAAATTCTCAAATGTAGTACTTTTTACCTCAAAAAAGCACTCTCAGCTTATGTAAGTTGCAGGCTGCATTCATGGTATCATATAGCTTCAATCGTTGGCTTGAAACATTTCAAATGCAGTGTTGAAGGAAATGTCTGCTTGGAAAACCATCTTGCAATTGAGGGCACAGTTCTGTCTTCTTTTATCTGCCAGTTCTCAAGGTGGTTTGAACCTTTACCTCCCCATTCAGCTCAATCATTTCACTCGAGTGTGTGCGATTTGTGCCAAACCATTTCAAATCCAAACTTCAAACCTACTTCACCCAATAAAATAATTTAAAATAAAAAATCAAAGAGAAAATTAGAATTACAACTACTCAGAACCGAAGAAAATGACATAACTCAAACAAAAAAGCAAGAATTACAGCTAAAAACCACAATCCCTACCTAAACAACTCATATCCAATAAATAAACCCAAATGAAAATTTGGATTGTAATCAGGCTAGAACACTTGAGTATGCTAGGCCCTTGGTGTATTTTGATCATTACCATTTTATATGATGATGGGTTAAGATCTGTTGCAGTATGATCCATCCAGACTACGGCCCACCTGATCTCAGTGCATATTTTCTACTTGCCCAACAAACCAATCACACACTGTCTGTCACCATCTTTACTAAACAACCCAATCTTCACATGTGGCAAACATGTAGAAGATCAAAGCAGTTCATCAGGTAGGCTCTACATTGGATGGATCATAACACAAAAATTACACCAATCAAACAATCCTATGCCAAGGTTATTGTGGAAAGAAATGTTCAAGAATAGGTTCTGCAACTGCCTAATTTTTGTATAATCCAAGGGTTGGGATTCACCCAGTCAGTCTGAAATTGCAACCTAACCATCCAAACAGAGGCTTACCTGATGGATGGTTCTGATCTCATCAAAGCTTTGAGCCAATCTATGCATTGTGCACTATCTAATTCAAAGATGAACATAGACATGCATTATCTAATACAGACATTAGATTGAACTTTCTTTATATCACAATTTCAGCTAAAGAGAAATCTAAAAATCTTATCTGTTGCAAATGCAATCAGGCCTTAATCTCATCAACAACAGCCGAAGAGGGTTCTCCTTCCTTCTCGATTGCCGCCTCTTCTTCTGCTTATTCCCTTCTGCAAAACCAGTAGTAGCCCAATTGAAGGTTAGAGAACATGTAGGCCGCTTTGGATGCTCAATCAAACTAAATTGCAGTAACCCAATTCAATATACAAGAAAATTCACAACCCCCAAATCCAATACTCTAAATCATGGTTTTAAGACTCGGACCAGTCTGAAGGGACTCATTCGAGTAGACTCTAGCTCGGCCCAACCTGGTCCTATTCAAGTACCATGGGTTCTGATTATTGCCAAAAAACCGAGTCAACTCGGTTTCCATGGTCATCAAAATGAGTCACCAGATGGATGAAACACGAGATAGAGATAGAACGAGATTGCAAATGAACACTTGCACTGAAATCACTATTTAAAACCACTTTATGGTCATTTGCACTTCACTTTATTGAGTTACCACAATTCAATTCAACCAAGCATCCAAAAACAGCTTGAAAAACAATCAGGATTGCAATCTACTGATCAAAAGAACACAAGGAAAATCCTATAACTTCTCATCATTCAGCATTTCCAAAGGCCTGACTTCAAGTGGGAAGCAAGAACGCCCTCCCACATGTCAACTTGACTCGGGTGCAAAAAAACCCAGTCCATACATCATAATTTAAAAAATTGAAAACTCAAGTGATGAGTCATAGTTTAAAAACTTGACTCAACTCGATATCCAAGTTGTCTTAGAGACTCATCTCAACTCAGAGACTCATCTTGACTTGATATTTAATAATTAAAATAGGAATTTAATTCTACTATTAAAATCGTATGAATATAAAAATATGCAGTTTAAAGCATAAAAGCAGCATGTGGTCAGCTGGCAGATGTTTGTTGCCTTGGTTGAGGTTTTGTCTCACCACCTTCACTTTCTTTTTACTAAAAAAATCTTGATGCAAGCAAGTGTTTCAGTTCGAGTCATGTTGAGTAGACCCATGTTGATGCAAGCAAGCATCTCAGTTCGAGTCTTAGTAGTGTGTCATGTCATTGCAGACCATGTGAGTGTGTGGGGTGTGTGTGCGTGTAAAAATAAAAGTCATTGCAGACCATTTTAAAATATAATCATGGAATTCAGATCCTAAAGACAAGCTTATACTTGAGTTAAACAAGCTTGAGATATGTTTAGGATAGCACTGGGAATTGAGGTGAGCAAAATGCAATTTTGTTCATTTTTAAGTATTACTCGAGGCATAGACGACCCCACCATTCGGTTCTGGTTTGTTTATTGCCCGAAATAATTGATCAGCTCAAAACAGAGATGCCCCCACCAAGCAGAAGTAAATTTCAACACCAAACAATGAAGCAATCATACAATGCTCAGTTCAAGAATAAAAATAGAGTAATTTGGGTTGCACTATGTAGATGTAGGGACCACCGTTCTGATAGTTGTGATTTCTCCTCTCTAAGAATGTAAAGATTATACCAATGGCAATCAGAACTATCACATTCAGTGATCAAGGCCAGTGGTCTGTTTTGCCCCACCATGGGCTGGACCTCAAAAAATCACAAAACAGGGCTTTTTATGCCTTACTAGCCAATACAACTATTCAATTTTTAGTATTCTAATTTTACTCCCTATCCCATATTGGCCGTGGTGGATATGGATATTATACGGCTGAGTAACCATGGTCCATTTGACTTCCACTAATTGGATAGCTAGAGTTGCACAGTTAGTGTGACTTTTGAGTTATGCTGAATCACAATAGAAGCATTAGATAGGATGGATTGCCATACATGTTAGCATGAGTCCAATGGATAAGTCACCATCAACTTAAAAATGATGATGAACTATCACCTTATACTTGCCATAATTCATACCTTCATCCCCCATTTTTTAAAGACTTGTTCACCTGGATGAAGACAAGATTGGAGCTAAAATGAAATACCTGGCTAGCTTGAGACTGCTATAGAACATTTTCCAACTACCCCCATGCCATCTGACTGTACCCAATTACTCTCCCAGCTAACCTCCCTGCCGTTCTAGCTATGATTGGTAGATCCTTGGGCCATGAAAGAAAAAAGTCCAACTTAGAAATATTCCTATAATTAGAAATTCATTTCCCTTTGGAAATCTAAAAAAGAAGTATAAACGTACCCACAATCCCGTTGGAATCTGAAAAAGAAGTATAAACATACCCACAACCCAAAAACAAATGAAAACTATGAAAGGAAAATATGAAATCATCTAAAACAATCACAAATCAAAATGCATCTGACATGTCCAAAAGAACACAATACAAGAAAATGATTACCTCCGTAATGAGCACTCTCCTAAAAAAGCCAATACCAAACTTCAGCCTTAGTTCAAGAGATTTTTTGTCAGTAATCGGCAAGGGGGAAATATGACGTATCAAAAAAGAAATCCTTAATAAATGAAGCCCACCTGATCTTTGGGCCATGGTGTCTACATAGTGGCACCCACCTTATGCATGGCTTGGATATCCCATACACTGGCTGCATCAATAAGAACAACAAAGCTTTCAAAAAATAAAATCAAAACAAGAGAGAGACTATGACAAATATCAAACATTTTAAGCAACATAAAAGCTCTATAGAAATTGAACGAAGTTGAATGAGGAATGAATACTTATAAAGGTTTCTAGTTTCATGACTATGTAGTCACGCAAGCTACAAGGATAACTTTGCCCATATATGACCTTGGCGGAGTACTGAAACTCACTTGCCTAATACTCACAACTTTCATGAATCAGCCAGATGTCAAATAGTCCAAAAGAA
Organism: Magnolia changhungtana; assembly: GCA_030180095.1. Lineage (NCBI taxonomy): Eukaryota > Viridiplantae > Streptophyta > Magnoliopsida > Magnoliales > Magnoliaceae > Magnolia > Magnolia changhungtana. The sequence goes on along the minus strand of JASAUF010000161.1, from coordinate 6,256,886 downwards.
CACAAAGAAAAGCCCTAATCTGATGTCCATCTTGTTGTAAGACATTGGTACCAGATGTTAAATATGGCAACTCCAAGACCCAAAAAGCAGGCATGTACATATGGGCATAAGATGATAAAGATGGAAACTCTGGCTCTCCTTGATTAACATGTCTGATACCTTCGAATAAGGCATTTTTTTTTTCTTAAATGAAGTTCCTGGTTATGGATGCACGTTAAATGACTTAGTTACATGTATGAGCCTTGAACATCTGGGATCATTAGTCTCATGACACAAGGGGTTGCCCTCTTGATGCAATGGGTTTGATCCCAACTTATCCACAGAGTATAATGGCCTGTAATGGTTGTGGAGGCTTACATGGTATAACAGATAGGCTGACAAACGTCATTTAGGTATTATCTCCCACAATTGCATGTATGTCATCAACAAAAAAGTAATGGAAAGCAAAGAGTAAAAAATCGGAATTCAAGTGCATGGGGAAGTGTACATACCCAATGGGGCCAACAGTAAACTGGGAAAAGATTTCCAGCAGTCTAGTAGATTCTAGTATAACAGAAAGAAAAGAAACTCCCTAAATAAGGAGAGAATGTAGATGAATGCAACGGCCTTCTAGAAGCAAAACCCACTAGCAAACTTAGAAGAATCACTTTTCTAAACAAGAGGATAAATGAAAATACCCAAAAAATTTATATTCACACAAAAAAAAAAAATATATATATATATATATATATATATATATATATATATATATATATATATATATATATATATAAAATAAAAATATAAAAAATCTAGTAGTGATCCATGCATATGGCCTTGTATATATAGGCTTTGAACATGCTCACAATTTTCCTAAGTTAACTTCAGATCTTTGCTTGCTAAGCAAGTTTTACACTCCAAAGGGAAACTACTAATAGAGTAGAAAAATGCTTAATCCATGCACTTGTACGGGATGAAAAGTGTTCCTAGACACTTGGTAGGGTGCCAAGAAGTGTTTTAATGTGTCAACTCCAAAAGTCTAGTCACTGGGACACTTCTGAACACAAATAAATAATAGTTAATTTAATAAATAAATTTAACAAATAAAAAAATAAAATAAAATAAAATGATGATAAACAATGATACTTTGAGTATGAGGGGTGATACACATGCACCTAGAAATTATTTAAAAATTGCGTATGTGGCATACTAGTCAAATTCAATTGTCCAAATTATGATTCCTAGTTCAGATGCATCGTATCAGGATCTCGTTCATAAGATGGCCTCATATATCACATATGATGGTTATCATTGCCAACAAGTACAACTTACAAAAAGTGTGCAAAGTACTTAAGCATGTCATATTGGATATGATCCAGAGAATTACAGATTTGAATTGTCATATGAAGAAATATGCAAAAGTCTAGGCTCTCGAGAAAAGGAATAAACCACAAGGAGTCGTAATAGAAGGTAAGGTTAATTACATTAAGTATACTTTCATCTAACAACAAGGTTATCTAGAAGCCTTAGTTTTCCCTGTTCGTATATTATGACTTTGGCCCCCTTTATTTTCAATAAAATTTATTCCTATTGCTAAAAAAAATAATAAATAATAATAAATAAATATAGACAGCTAGATGTTTTTGTAAAGATTTAGAAAATAACGTCTAACTGAAGGTATGGCTCTTGATAGAGTGTAATGGTAGAAAATGATTCATGTAGCCGACCCCAATTGATTGGGATAAGGCTTAGATGATGATGATGATGATGATGATGATGATGATGATTAAGAAAACAATGTGTTCTACTATATTTCCAAAGCATGGACCTTCTAACTCAACAATTATGCCTCAAACTCACCTTCTTTGTCGAAGTGGACCTATTTTTGGAAGGAAATCAGCCACTGTATCTATCGTCAATATTCCAGCAACAGACCCCTTGTTGAAGCTGAATTTCCCTTCAAAACCTCTAATTTTGAAGTCTTCACTTCGAAAGAAAAAGTTATCATTGAAAGTTGCTGATAACAACAACAAGACATGTCCTCATGCAACCATTTGGTACAGAGAATCCTGACAACAATCCCACCAACCGGTTAATCCTCAGTGCCAAATCTAGAGTAAAAGAGTAGTTTGGGAAGAATGAGCTACAGTGAGTCTCAGCCACTTCCCAGCAATCCTCTAACCGTGCCTCTCAAACGACAACCTCAGGACGAACAGATGGAAAGAATTCAACTGCCTGACTGGATCTGCAAGCTCCTATACAAGGAAACATTATTGAAGGAGAAATGAATCTTTGGAATTCCAAAATCTAAATGGTGTATGGACCCCAAGTAAAACAGAACTTGAAGGTCAAATGAATTCTCAGGGCTTTCAACAAATCAGGCAAAAAATTTCCAAGCATCATCAATGTCACCAATCAACTTGCACAATTCAGGCTTGCCCCAGATTAACTTTATCAACTTTTTATTGATAAACAAAAATTTTAATGAAGGCTGAATCATCAATTTCTGTGACGGTAAATGATTCATGTTTCATCAACTCTTTGTTTTTAATAGATCAGGCATCAGCATAACCCCAACATATACCTACACACATCTATACAAGCATAGATAAATTGCATACACAGAGTTATATACATATCGGCACATGAGTGCAGACAAACAAAAACATACTTGCAAACACGTTGTGCCCAATTTGTGTGTGCATGTGCATCAACCTTCACCCTCTATTAGGGCCCGTTTGGAAGCTTCCTTATAATATGGTATATAGAAAAGGGGATTTTCAAGCCTGCATTTTCTATAAGAGTCAGCAATTTAGTACTATTTTGTTAAGGGGGTCGAGGGGCGTTTTCAAAGTGCTTCCACATGCACAACGTCTGCTCATTTGGATCAAAATGGCATTTTAAACTCAAAAGCCCTTTCTGAGGGTGTGTCCAAACAGGTCGCAAGATCAAATAAGCCCCATTCGGACACTCCAAATGGAATTTTTGGGATAAAAAAATCAGTGCACTGGTCAGATGTATAGGAATGTCTGATCAATCTCCCATTTGATACATCAGTGGGAGGCATGATATAGAGAAATGGCTCTAGCCTACCAATTCTTCCGCTTCTACATATCATCTCCCCTAACATGGGCCCTACCAATGCAGTTTCTATCATCCAGCCAGTGCAATTTTCTGTACATGGCATCTGCGGTAGGACAGAGAGTACAACCGATTGCAATCCATGATCATCTTTTAGTATCTCGATCCATGATAGTTTTGACCATTGATGTGGGTTGCACATGTAAGAGCGTTTGAAGGAGAAAAATGGCACATGCAAAGGCATGTAGAGAAGGAGAACCCTATTTTCTTCTATTTTCGGCTTCAACTAACAGAGAAATGGAAATGTATTCCAAATTCCACTAGAAATGGTAGGATGAAAACCCTAATTTCAACAATGAACGAATAAAACAAAGTCGTTGGAGAGAGAGCGAAAGAGAGAGATAGAGGGAAGAAGAGATTGAACTTGCAGCGAGGAGCCTTGATTCCTTCGATTTCAAGGAGCATTTTTAGAGCAACTGCAAGCAGAAGTAGAGAGAGAGAGAGAGAGAGAGAGAGAGAGAGAGAGAGAGAGAGAGAGAGAGAGGAGAGACTTGGCTATAACCACGAGTAGAGAGATATCTCTATGCCCAGGGATATGGGGTCCACGGATGAGTGATATCTCTATGCTTGGTATATGGGGTCCACAGAGATGATAGTGATAAATCCACTTGATCCGTCTATTTTTAAACACGACAATAAGACAAGATTCTAAAACTAAAACAAAAAAAATCAAAAATTTAGATGGGACACACCAACAAACAGTCGGAAGAGCAACAGTCGTGGTTAAAACAGCGACACAGCTTTAGAACGGTTTAAAACCGTTTCAAATTCGGAAGGGCTTCAAGTAGTGCCTAAACCAAATAACTAGCCGTTCCAAATTTGCAATTTTGGTGTAGTGTAAGTAGTTGTTTTAAGTTCCACCATGTATGCTAAAAATTGTTGGCACTCGATTTTTTTTTTATGTCATGTACAATGAGTGTGGGCGTGCCAGAATCGATGCAGCAGCTCAACTCAAACCGATCAACTTTGACCCCAAGCATAAAATAGACGGATACATCTAACTTGACAATATATGACCAGAATCTAAGGAGATCGGTTGCCTACCTAGTACTCACAGAATATTTGTAATGATCAAGCAATAATCAGAGGGTGGGGTTCTTCCTTTGAAGATGGGTTGTGCCTTGCCTTTCATAAGAAAGGTCTTTTCGCTATACCAGCACAATCAAATAAAATGTGATACTTACAATTAGTCACGAAAGACCGACTGCAAGAGTGCTTCTTCTAAAAGAACTACTTGTATGTGTGTATAAGGGTAGACTTGGATTATCACTACTCTTAAGATAGAGCTACTTGATTAAGAGCTACTTGATTATGGTTAAGATAAATTTGATTTGTTTGATATGTGTGTTGGATTTGATTGTTTTTTGTCATCTACTAATCTTTTGACTATTTATAGATATCTACTTTAGACGTTTCTCTTTTTTATTAAACGGTTATGGCAACTGAAAAGTTGCCATCTAAATCCTTCTCTTGTTACATTTCTCTTTTTTATTGTTCCCCTTCTCTCCACCAAGCTATGTTCATCTCGGTCACGACTTGCTCTTCGGCTGCACATCAAGTTTCTATCTTCTCAGATGTATTACTTTAACAATCATCTAATTGTTGTCAGAAGCCTTCAATCTGACTTTTGGGTCTCTCAACCAATCGAGGGCCTAGCTTGACCGGTCGAGTGAGCGGCTCGACTCAAAGTCCAGCGTGCTATTTTTTTTTTGTGTCAAAGTCCCGGCCACCGACCGCTCGAGGGGGATTTTTCGACCGGCCGAGGAGGTCCTCGACCGGTCGAGGCCTTGGTTCGACGATCGAGGTTACGTGAGATCCCGCGGCATGGCGTAAATTTGAGGCAGTTTTCGGATTGTTTCAGACTAGGCGCGTAAGTTAAATTTGTTAAACTATAAATAGGGGTCCCTAGGGCTATTCTAAGGTATTTTAAAGCTTTCTAAAAGTTTTCAAGGGTTCCTAGAAGAGTTCTAGGGTTATCAAAGGGTGTAGCAAGGGTAAGATTCGAGATTGTTCGAATCAGGTAAGTCATCTCTCTTGTAATTTCTATTTCATAATGGATTTCTGTCGCTTTGTGCCGTGGGTTTTTCCCGCAAGAGTTTTTCACGTTAAATCTTTGTGTTTTCTTGTGATTGCTTGACGTTATTGGATTGTTATCCTAGATGTAGATCTTTGTGATTCCGCAGCTCAAATCCTCAACAAGTGGAGAGCAATCGTTGGGGCACAAATCTGAATCTGTATGATTCGTAATATTGGAAAACGACAAGTTTGATATTGAGAAGTACTCAGGCAAAAATAATTTTGAGTTATGGAAGGTTAAAATGATTAGCCAGTTAACCAAGCAAGGCGAGATTAAGGTTCTTGAGGAGCGAAAATCTACCATGAAAGATGATGAATGGGAAAACCTTGATAGTAATGCTTTAGCCTCTATCCGTTTATGTCTCATGGATGAGGTTCTCTATAATGTTTTGAGAGAGAAAATTGTAACTAGTTTGTGGGCGAAGTTAGAGAACATTTATATAAAGAAGTCCTCAAAAAATTGCCTACACTTGAAGCTACAGTTTTATACCTTCAAGATGGCAAAGGGTGGAGATCTAGAAGCCCATATCAGCAACTTTAATATATTGATGTGCAAATTGTTGGATATGGAGGAAGTGGTCAAAGATGAGGAACAGGCATGTATATTGTTGAATTCTCTTCCTGCATCATATGAGTCTTTCAGGGACACGATGTGCATTGCAAATAAAACCCTAAGTGTTGACACCGTTATCTCAACCTTTTAAGGGAAGGGTATGAGAAAGCTAAACGACGACATGGGAGCATTTTCCGATACACTAATTACGAGGGACAGAGATTCTAAGTGAGGTATAGGGTCTTCAAGACCTAAATCCAAATCTAAGGGCAAGGGTAAAGGAAAATTAAAGTGTTGGAATTGTGGGTTGTCTGGACACATGAAGAAGGATTGTAGAAATCTTAAAACTAAGAAAGAAAATTCAGCCGCTTCTTCTGAGGAGGCCAATGTGATCACATCTGATGAAAAATCAAGTGATGGTGATATTCTGTCTGCTTTCATGATTGGTCACTTGTACATGACAATCATAAAGACAAGTGGATACTTGATACAGGAGCATCTTATCATATGACTCCTTATCGGAGTTAGTTTACCAGTTACAATGAATGTGATGGTGAACGGGTTTTTATGAGCAATGACAATGCCTGTAATGTTGTGGCTATTAGTACGGTGAGCATCAAGATGTTTGATGGGATGGAACGTACCTTGACTGACGTCAGGCACGTTCCTGATATAAAGAAACATTTGATTTCTCTCGGTGCACTCGAGGCTATAGGATGCAAGTTCACCGATATTGATGGTGTCCTTAAAGTTTCAAAAGGGGCACTCGTGGTTATGAGAGCGCAGAAGCATGAAAGCCTTTACAAGTTGATTGGGAGCACTTCAGTAGATGGAGCAACAACAACTATTGCAGACTCCACGTCTCTACGTATGTGGCATGCTCATCTGGGTCACATGAACGAGCGGGGCATGAAGGTACTTTCTAATCGATATTTGATTCCAACTTTTAAAATTTCTGATTTAGATATATGCGAGCATTGTATATATGGTAAAAATCTAGATTATCTTTTAAATCTAGAAAACATGTTTGTAAGGGAGTGCTTAATTATGTTCACTTTGACGTATGGGGGCCATCGCCAGAAGTTTCCATTGAGGAGTCATCATGGTTTATTTTATTTATTGACGTCTACTCCAGGAAAGTTTGGGTTTACTTCATGAAACGTAAATCCAAAGTTTTTACCATATTCAAACAATTGAAGGCAATGGTGAAAAAACAGTCAGGGCAAAAAATAAAGGTTTTAAGGACTGACAATGGTGGAGAATTTACTTCCACTGAGTTTAATGAGTATTGCAATGATAAAGGTATCATTAGGCACAACACAATGCGCCACACGCCCGAGCAAAACGGTGTGGCCGAGCGAATGAATTAGACTCTCCTAGAGAGGGCCAGATGTATGTTAAGTAACGTTGCGTTGGGCAAGGACCTATGGACAGAGGCCGTTAACACGGCTTGTTATTTTGTAAACCGATCTCCTTCAACGGCAATTGAATGTAAAATTCCAGAGGAAGTATGGAGTGGTCAGAAAATCGACTACTCAGATCTATGCATATTTAATTGTAAAGCTTACTCTCATGTACCGTCAGTTAAGAGAGATAAGATAGACCATAGAGCCAAAAAGTACATCTTTGTTGGATATGGCATTGGTGTGAAAGGTTACAGGTTATTCGACAAGGTTACACTCAAGGTCATCACTACCCGTAACATCAGATTCGATGAAAGCTCCTTATTTCGCAAGAATGATCAAGAGGAGCAAGAGGAACCAGAAAGGTTGATCATAGACATCCAGATTGACTTAGATGATATTCAGGCAGAGACAGACGTGCAGACAGAGGTACAGTGTAAGACCCGTATCTTAGTTTCTACTGTTCCGTCGACTCCTGCGGTCCTTCCGGTCGAAGTCCGGACCTGCGATCTGTTATCGGCAGTTGCACGTGACCCTGAGTCGTATCCCATTTTCCAGAGTCGGCTTGACTCGAGACCTGTATCATTTCGACCGCGCCGTCGCCGCGGTTCCGACGCCGCATCTTGCGCGCCGAGGCGGTACCCGGGCCAGGAGATGTGGGCCCACGTTCAGTTCGAGGAAAACGCCGCATGTTGCAAATATCGAGGGAATCTCTATGATACATCACGTCGGTCACATCAATCAAGTACACATCACTCCCATCACTCACACCCATACCCAAGTACAACCACCCTCCCCAAAAGTCAAACTTCTCTTACAATAAAGTACCCCTTACATCACTCACCATCCCTCTCATCCCATCACTTCACCTCACCACTATCTCTCTCCTTCTCTCTCATTTCTCTCTCACTTCTCCCAAGCTCCATGGGAGCAACTCACGTCCATGGCATCCATGGGAGAGAGTAGTGTGGCCCACCTTTCTACCATCCGATCCCACCATCCTAAACCCATCTTAACCGTTGAAATTGTCCCTTTGGGACTCTATCATGCATTGGCGGAAGAAGGAAGGAGAGATCTCGAGGTGGGTGCTTCTATAGGCTAGTTTTCATGTTTTTGTGATGGGCCAAGTGAGGCCTACCGATCGATGGTATGGATCTCACTTTGGACCCTAAGATGTGGCCGATGGCCCACCTTGATTCTCATGATCATTCCATGATGGGGCCATTCTCCATGGACCCCATCATGATGTTTATTTTCCTTGCATGAAAGAGGTCATCTAGACCGTCCATTTTGGGTGGAGAAGGAATCTCCACCGTTGATCTTTGATTTGGTGGGCCCACATGTATTGGGACCCACTTGATGTATGATTGAATGCAAGGGAGGGCCCATAGTATCGGGGCCCCTCCATCACACGGGTCCCGTCTCTCCCTCTCTCTCTCCCTTTCTATTTTATTTTATTTTTTTTATATGATGATGTGATTGTGGGGCCCACTTGGACAGACCCCACCTTGATGTGTATCTTATCTACACCATCCAGCCATTAGTGGCCCACCTGTAGCAAGCAAGTCTTTAGGTGAGGCCCACCTTATATATTTGTTACCTAAACCGTCCAGCGTCCCTGGACGCTGGACGTGGCTAGACTTTAAAGTGTGAACTGACAGTGGGAGTACCGTCAAGCAACAAAAACAAATGTCAGCTTGTTTCCATACTTGGAGTGGGTTGCTCATGTAGGCCCCACCATGATGTATTTTTTTATCCAAGCCGTCCACTCCCTTCCTTAGATCATTTTAGGCGTTGAGCCGAAAAATGAAGTTAATCCGAATCCCAGGTTGGCCATATGGCAAATGTTAGGGGTTGAGTTACCCACGTCATTCTTTGTTTTTTTTTTGCATGGGAGGTTTGGAGTGAGTTTTCACTCATGGGACCCATACTGATGTATTTCTTAGATCCACACCATACATCTATTTTCTGACACATTTTAACCACATAGCCCAAAAATCTACTCGATCCAACCATCGGGCGGACCACACCACAACCGGTGGTGGTGGTGGGAGCACCCCTCACGTCAACCATGCGGACGTGGGGTAGGGGCATCCCAACCATGGCCCCATCTTAATGTATTTATTTAATCCATGCCGTCCACCACCTTTCCCCTGTAATTTTAGGCTATGAGTTGAAAAATGAGATGAATTTAAGTTCTTAGTGGACCGCACCAAGGGAAACAAATTCCTACTGTTGGAACTTTCTAATACTTACTGTTGTGTGTATAAGTGGTGGACCTATCCATCATTAGACTCATTTGGTCCATAGAGAGCTGGTCGATGTAATAGACGGTATGGATTATCCACTAGTGGGCCCCACATAGTAGAAAAAAAATATACATATATAAAGGAAGAAAGAGAAGAAGAAGAAGAAAAAAAAAAAAAGATGTCCCTGGACATATTGTTCCAGTGACGGTGAGGGTGAGGGTGGAAGGCTGCCACCACACGTGGATCCCACCATGGTTAATTTGTTTAATCCATACCGACCACCATCTCCACCTTATAATTTTAGGCCATGTGCCAAATTTTGAGGCAAATACGAGTCTCAAGTGGGCCGTACTACGGGTATTAATGTCCATCTGTTAAAACACTCTAGGGCACTCTTTGGAGTCCCTTGTCATCCAAACAAGTCCTAGTCAGAGTCTATTCGACCTCATTCGAGGTGGCCAAGATGGTGAACGGATTAGATTGTTCACTTGGAGTGTCCCACCATTGTGAGGCCCAAAATGATGTATGTGTTTTACTCACACCGTCCATGGAAATGAACGGTGGAAATCACCCTGTATGTGTTTTATCAATGTCGTCCGGGCATTTGCTGGACGGCCAGTAGGCCCCACCTTTGGTGTCTGTGTTATATCCAAAACTGTCCACTTAATGGGTGGGCCATGTGTATGGACCCCACCATGATGCAAATATGCATCCAAACCTCTATCCATTTTAAGAGTTCCTTTTTCTAGCATGAGTTAAAGAATGGGTCAGACCCATGGTTCAAGTGGGTCTACCACTGTTATTTGAAGTGGGGATGGGTTGATCCTTTGATATGATTCATACATATGTATATATATGTATGTATGTATGTATTGGTGGCCATTGTTAAGGCCCACTTTGGCATTCATAAGGCCCATATGAGGAGGCCCGTATTGATGAAATTGTGGCCATTGTTGAGGCCCACTTTGATGTGTACTTATGGCCGTTGTTGAGGCCCACCTTGATGTGTAATTATAGCCGTCATTGAGGCCCACCTGAATGTATTTATGGCCGTTGTTGAGGGCCACTTTGATGTGTACTTGTGGCCGTTGTTGAGGCCCACCTTGATGTGTATTTATGGCCGTTGTTGAGGCCCACCTTGATATGAATACAAGGCCCATGTTATAAGGCCCATTTGGGTGTATCTTAGGGCCCATGGGTTAAGGCCCATTGTGATGTATTAAGGTTGTGGGTTGAGGCCCATTATGACGTATTCAAGGCCCATGGGATATGACCCATTTGATATGCATATGGCCCATGTGGTGAGGCCCACGTTGATGTACTTGTGGCTATCCGTTGAGGCCCACCTTGATATACATGAGACCTATGTTGTGAGGCCCATTTGATGTATTGGAGGCCCATGGGTCGAGGCCCAATAGGGTATACATAAGGCCCATTGAATGTGATTCCACTGTGTTTTATGTGTTGACATACATGACGGGCTATGCCTTGGGAGCAATGTTGGTTTGACGTCCACATTGTAAGTATAATGTTGGTTAAATGTCCGCATTACGACTCTCCCTAGGGCCATTGGTAGGCCCATACTTGTTGTGTGTAGGCCGTCTAGGCCCATCTGTGTTGTAAGGATAGTTCATGATTCATACCCATGCTTAGTGTAGCTCCATGATTCATACTCATACGCATCATATGTATGCTTGATATGAGGAATGTTTGGTTATAACATGAGTCCGTTGGGTGAGACATTTACTGGACTCCATATGAGATGGAGTGCCCGACATGAGCGTATGGTGCGCGAGATTCTTTGTCGATGTTTATACGGGTGATTCATGCATCTTGCATACATGTTACTTGATCATTGTACGCCCCAGCGACATCGTGTGGCCTCCACAGCATATCGTGGATGGCTAGACGGACACCGGAAATGTTTGGTTCTAGCATACGGCGCCATAGATGTCCCCGGGTGAAAATCCCCGAACCTCCGTAGCCGGGAGATGACTCCAACGTCGAGACCGAGTGGATATATGAGCGCACGAGGCCGAATACCGGAGGCCGCGTCTCCCAGCACGTGTCGTGGTCGGTTGGGAAGGGGTGTGACCTTACCCGCCCGAGTGAGGGGGCAATTTCTAGGTTGAGTTTGACCAGGCTTGAGGAATCGGTCCGCTATCGACGAGCCGGGCCCGATATTGGCAAGGTGCGGATAGTGAGGTCTCTTTCGCTCTTCCGGTTGGCGTCCGGATAGGGACTGCAAGTGGCGTAGAGTGTAATAGACCCTGGTGATTTTCCCGAGAGCAAACCGTACTGAGATGTGGACTTATTGAGCAGAATTGCATACCCATTCATTCATTCATTCACTATCCACTCGGGCTGATGGTGCGTAACTATTTGTTACGTATACCTTCGCATGGCTAGGATTTCGGTTGGGCGCGCGACTAACCTGAGATCAGGAGTTTACCACATTGAGTCTGACTATCCAAATTTAGGTATGGGACTGGTTTGGATAGAAGGCCCTTGTGATGGACCCCATAGCTTGCGATACTACGTACTATCATCCCGACTTCACACTCCAGCATGATCATTCCATTCGCACTGCACATCGCATTACATCTACTGCATATGACATTCCAGATTACTATGTTTATGCGTTCATACGGTCTACATATGACTGACGATATTCGTGCACTCATTAGGAATTGTGTACTGCATCGCATCCTTGGCATCTGATGTTTGGCTCTTTATGACTCTTCATTTGCATAGATGTCTTAAATGCGTATTCTGATATTGTATGATTTATGGGCTTGCTAGTATTATCGCTTACTCTGATTACTCTGATATTGCTTACTTGGCACTTACCTTGTGCACACACTTCACCACCCTCTAAGCTTTTATAAGCTTATGCACGATAGATGCGTGCAGGTGATGTTAGGTCGCAGCATTGTTGAGCTTGGAGCGTACAGCGGTCTTCTGGAGCTTGATTTTCGATTTATGTATTTTCCTTTCAGCATTGTACTCAAATGATTATATTAGTGGATATGTGATGATGATGTTGCCTTTATGATTTGTGTATACTTGTGGTTATGCTTCATTACAAAAAAAATTATGCTGAAAATCCTCCTTGTAGGATCCCAGGATTGGAATCTGGCGTATGGGCGCTGGGAGCCGAGAATGGGGTTCTACGGAGGCTGTCGGCGCCGGATTCGGTGATCGGGAATTTTGTGAGCCCGGTTTCCGAGTTTGGGGCGTGACATACAGGATCAGGTGGAGCAGCCACCTATGAGAAGGAACCCACCGCGTGATCGCAGGTTACCGGCAAGATACAGGGATGACTCTACTATTACATATGCCCTCATTATAGATGAGGGGGACCGGTCTACTATTGAGGAGGCTCTTAATGAGCCTGATGCAGAAAAGTGGAAGGCAGCTATGGACGATGAGATGGACTCGTTACACAAAAATCACACATGGGAGTTGGTGGAACTTCCAGTGGGCCTAAAAGCGATCAGATGCAAGTGGTTATTCAAAAGGAAACAGGATATATACAAAGCAAGGTTGGTAGTGATGGGTTATGCTCAAAGAAAATGAATCGACTTCACAGAGATATTCGCGCCGGTGGTTAAGCAGGTGTCTATCAGATTCGTGTTGGTGTTGGTTACACAATATGATCTCGAGCTAGAATAGATGGATGTTAAGACTGCATTCTCACATGGGGAATTGGAAGAGCAGATCTACAAGAAGCAACCAGAGGGTTACGAAGTTAAAGGGGGAGAAAAAAAGGTTTGCAGGTTAATGAGGTCGTTGTACGGCCTGAAACAGTCGCCTAGGCAGTGGTATAAAAAATTTGATTATTACATGGTGAGTCAGAAATTTACTCAGAGTGAATACGATCACTGTGTCATCCTAGTACTGTATGTTGATGATATGTTGATTGCCTATCATGATATGTCTGAAATCACCGTATTGAAGACTCGGTTATCAGGGACATTCAAGATGAAAGATCTGGGAGCTGCAAAGAAGGTTCTCAACATACATATTCATAGAGACAAGAAGAAGAACAGGCTTTAGTTATCACAGGTAGAATACCTCCAAAGGGTGTTAATCAAGTATGGGATGGACCAAGCAAAGCCGATGAGCGTTCCCCACGCGGCTCACTTCAAGCTTTCCTCAGAACAATATCCTAAATCAAATAAGGAAAAGCAAGTTATGTCTTATGTGCCTTATTCGAATGCGGTTGGCAGTTTAATGTATGTCATGGTCTGTACAAGACCAGATATTTTACAGGCAGTCGGTGTTGTGAGCAGATACATGTCAAACCCTGGCAAGCAACGTTGGGAAACTGTGAAATGGCTACTTCGATACATTCGAGGTACGAAACACTACGTCTTAACTTTGAGAAAATAGAGACAAAGTTGGTAGGGTATGTGGATTCTGACTACGTAAGAAGTATATATTCTAGGAAGTCTACTTCAGGATACTCGTTTGTATTAGTGGTGGAGCAATTAGTTGGATGTCAACGCTTCAGTCTGTGGTGACTCTTTCCACGACCGAAGAAGAATATATGGCAGTGACGGAAGTGTTTAAAGAAGGTGTTTGGCTCAGAGGCATGATAAATTAGTCGGGACATCAGCAGGAAGCTGTGCCGGTTAACTGTGATAGCAAGAGCGCTATCAATTTGGCTAAAAATTATGTTTATCACTCACGTACTAAAAACATTGATATTCGTCACCACTTTATCCGACAGGTGCTTGAGGAAGAAGGCGTAACACTAGAGAAGATTCATACCATCGTGAATCCAACAGACATGCTCACCAAGGTAGTTCCTATAGAGAAGTTCAAGTTCTGTGCAACTTCTCTAGGCTTGGCGATGGCGTAAAAGAAGGATGGAGTGTGCGCGAGAAACGTTGATTGAATTTATGTTATGATGCACAGATAAGAGAAGAGGTCAAGAAGCTACATGGTTGAAAATTGAAGACTTGGTGGAGATTGTTGTCAGAAGCGTTCAATCTGACTTTTGGGTCTCTCGATCGATCGAGGGCCTGACTCAACCAGTCGAGTGAGCTGCTCTACTAGTCGAGCACTACTAGAATCACAGTCCAGCGTGCTATTATTTTGTGTCCGGGAAACTTACCAGTCAAGGGGATGACTCTACCGGTCGAGGCCTCGGCTCAACCAGTCGAGGTTACGCAGATCCTGCGCGGACTGCATAAATTTAAGGCAGTTTCCAGACTTTTTCGGACTAGGTGCGTAAGTTGAGTTTCCTAAACTATAAATAGGGGTCCCTAGGGCTATTTTAAGTCTTTCTAAAAGTTTTCCAAGGGTTCTAGGGTTATCAAAGGGTGTAGCATGGGTGAGATTCGAGGTTGTTCGAATCGGTAAGTCATCTCTCTTGTAATTTCTATTTCATAGTGGATTTCTGTCGCTTTGTGCCGTGGTTTTTTTCCGCAAGGGTTTTTCATGTTAAGTCTTTGTGTTCTCTTGTGATTGCTTGACGTTATTGAATTGCTATCCTAGATCTAAATCTCTGTGATTCTGCAGCTCAAATCCCCAACACTAATAATGTGCAACATTAAATCTATGAAAGCTATGATTACGCTAAAAGCGCTCCAAATATCTCATAAAATCTTTCCATACACTTCCTATCTCTCATATAATGTCACATGTTACCTTCTTATTAACTTTCTTGAAACGGACAGAATTCAGGTACAACAGAAGAGTAGTGTTTATAGTCTAAGGGGAGGCATCTACAATTATCCACGTAATGCAAGCGGGTTGCGTCCCACCCTGCCCGTCTCCAGCCAGGAATGGGAACACGTAGATTTGTGTGGGGATCAAGCATAATGTATCTCTTTATCCGCACAGTTCATCCCTTTTCTCATATCATTCTAAGATATGAGTTCAAAAATAAGCATATTCAATGCTCAAGTGGACGACACCAAATATTAAGTTTGGATTACATTAAGTGCACAGAACATTAAATGCAAGAGTTATACGTGATGTTGCCCACTTCAGCGTTGTATTTACCTTAGTTTTAGGCTCATACCCTAAGGGTGTGTTTATTTTTCATTTACTTCATGTAATTAAGAGGAAATACCATCAAGTGAGCCAATACTGTCATTTGATTTTCCTTATTCTTGGAGAGTATTTGCTGCAGGGATATCTTTGAATGCACAGAGGGAAGTACCTCTATTACAGGATTGCAATCCGTCGACTGCAGCATCATGAAAATAGATGTAATGAGCTGTTACAACTATGACAAGCTATGACTGCTGACATAATTCCAGTGGTGCACATGACTACTGTAAATGGTGAACCACCATCTCAAAAATTTCAATAAAGTTAATGTGTTTCATTAGACAAGTCTTCTCTTGCAAGCTTTCTTCCTGTGTGCTTCTTGGTCAGTCTCATGTTTGAAACTAATGTTGTAAATTATCTTTCTCTTCCTTTTCAACTAAAGTATATACGAAGACGTGGTATTTCCTTTTAGTAGGTGGAAGCTTTGAAGATCTGGTAGGGTTCTTCAGGCACTTATTAGGTCGGAGAATTCTTCATTCATTGTTACAATATATACAGTATGCCATGTTTTTGTAATCTGTATGCGTTCAATATAGATCACACCCTAAATTCATCATCAATCAACCGTTAAATTTTGTCCAATCATTTATCTATCTTGACTACACATTTTTTTAAAAATTAGGCTTCAATCATTGAACATGGACCATTAATTAAGATCAAGTCCATTTTGGTACTCGCCAAGTGGACTTCCAAAATAAGCTTATTTAAGGCTCAGATTTGCTTTACATTTGCTCTTATTGGCCAGCCAACACGACTTGGTTAGACTAATGAGCAGAGTGGATTCTCATAAAAACCTTGCAGTGGACCACACCCTGGCAATCAGTCAGATTCCATCGACCCCTTGTAAATCAAAAGCATAAACCCCTTTCACACTTTGTATTCAAAAGGGAGACAACCTCCGATTCTCTCTCCCCAAAATTAAGCACGACCAAGTAGGGTCATTCCCATCCGAGTGTAATATGGGATGATCTTCACCATTCAACAACTCCACCTATTTCCAATACCCAACGTAAATTTAAGCAAACTTCTCTAAGTGAGCAACGTCCCACATCACAACAAATCGCGTGGCCCACCTAGAGCTTGAATCTATTCCTTACTTTGGCTCCTAGGCCAACACGACGCGAGTGAGCTGATGGAGGGAGTGGATCTCCCGGAAGGTCATCACAAGCAGACCCCACCTATTTCACATAATCAGCTGGAACGACACTTATCGCACGCAGTAACAATGGCGACGAAACCGGGCAATGATGGGCTTCACCTCATCTCCCTACCCTAGATGTGGGCCATCCAATCAACGGATCCACCCCAGAATTGAGCCCATGCCATAGCTAGACAAGGCGAAGCTAGTGGTCGGGATGGATCACACCACAACAACCAGATAAGTAGACTCCATCCACTCTCAAACCGCACATAGACAAACGCTATTACATCGTCCGAAGAAAACGTGCTCGCAAGAAATCCTCCCACTTCAAATCAGCACCTCAGATCTTCCGCCTATACAGACCGTCCAATCATTAATGGGGAGAATTCCGATCCTTCCTTGAAAGAAAGGGAGACGAGAAAGGCAGGATAAATGCGGTAGCTCCACCGTTCTGTTGGAAGTCCAAACCAAACTGGTGCATCCTCCCCAAGGAGAGTAAAAGCTTCCAACAACCAGGGCGTTTCTCCATGTGACTGTTCATTTCCAGAGGCAGTCTTTTAAATATTTCTTTTATATTTGTTATAGCAGTTACTATGCCCTGTAGTGTATTTTAAATGGGCATCTGTGTCTGTTCACATTGATGGAAAAGTCTATATAAGGGAGCTCATGTAGTCCGTTTGGAAGAAAGTTAGTAAGCTTGTGAGCATCAGTCAATAGCAAACAATAGCAAAGTTTCTCTTCTCTTCTACATGTCCAGTGAGCTCAAACCTAAGGCTTTGTAAAGCCAAGATAAACTCTGGCTAATATAGCCAACAAACTGGTATCAGAGCCTAGTTGTTTTTCCGGAAGAAGTTTCCAGCAGGTTTTTTCAGCCGAGTATATATTTTCAAAAATCAGATTGCAAAGCCAAGTCGCAGAGCCTAGTACGGTTTGTAGAACAAGTTTTCAGTTTTTTTTTTTCTCAGCCAAGGAAAGAAAAATCTGTTTGCAAAGCCAAGTCTTTTTTGCTACTTAAAGTTGCTAGCAATTTTTTCCAGCGAAAAAAATTCTGTTCAAAAAATCAAATTCCAGCAGTTTTTTCAGCCAAAAAAAATAAAATTCAGATTGTAGAAGTTTTTTTTTCAGCTAAAAAAAATCTGTTTTTTTTTTTTTTTAAATTGTTTTAAAAAACCAGATCTTCTATTCCATCCTTCTATCCCTTCATTTAAAATAAATAAATAAATAAAATCAGTTATTTCTTCCTTAAAAATAGAAAAGATGGTCAGCACAATCCAACCACAGGTTCCTACATTGTCTAAGGACAACTATGAAAGGTGGTGCATCCAAATGAAGGCATTGTTCGAATCACAAGAACTATGGGAGATCGTCACCGATGGTTATGTAGAACCCACTATGGAGGAAGAAGCTGCCTTCACCAATGAAGAAAAGACTGCTCTCAAAAATCAAAAGAAGAAAGACAACAAAGCTTTGTTCCTCCTTTATTAAGGGTTGGATGAATCAACCTTTGAAACGATTGCCGAAGCAACATCAAGCAAGCAAGCTTGGGATACTCTTGGCACCATCTTCAAGGGTGTTGATTGAGTAAAGCGAGTTCGCCTTCAAATACTAAAAGCCGAGTTTGAAACGGCGCACATGAAGGAAGGTGAAAGTATCTCTGACTACTTCTTACGTCTAATTGTTATTATTAACAATTTAAAAAGAAATAGTGAAAAAGTTGAAGGCATATGTATCATTGAAAAGGCACTGCGATCTCTCACAACCAAGTTTAAGCATGTGGTTGTAGCGATCGAAGAATCAAAGGACCTTGAAAAACTGTCCATTGAAAAACTGATGGGATCGTTACAAGTGCATGAGCAGCGAATGCAAAAGAATGCTAGTTCAACGCTTGAACATGCCTTAGAGTCTAAGTTGACTCTAAAAGAATAAAAGAATGGCCATACACGACGAGGGGGTCGTGGCACTAGCAATCGTGCAAGAGGCAGAGGGCGTGGATATCATCCAAGCCATCAACAAAATCAACAAAAGTTTACCAGTTTTCGTGGAAGTGGAAATAGTACAGGCTGATTCATACATAGTCGTGGAAACACAGAGAACGTTCAATGCCACAATTGCAAGAAATTCGGCCATTATGCCTCTGAGTGTTAGAGCAAAGTGTATCAAGATGAACGATCCAACTATGTTGAAGTATCACACCATGAACAAGAAGACTCCACACTCCTCCTCGCATAAGAAAAGGCATGTGAATGGCCAGATGTGTGGTATCTCGACACCGGTGTAAGCAACCACATGAGTGGTAATAAAGAACTGTTTGTGGAACTCACAAAAGGAGTTCGTGGTGACGTAAGTTTTAGCGACTTATCAAAGCTACCCGTGATAGGCAAAGGAAAAGTTAAAATCTATAAGAAGAATGGTGAATCAAATTACATCTCTAATGTGTATTACTTACCAAATATGAAAAAGAAAATCCTCAGTATCGGCCAACTCCTTGAGAAGGGGTACGTTATACACATGGAGAACTATTCTCTCTCCATAAGAGATACTCACAGGAGACTTATGGCTCAAGTCCAAATGGTGAAGAATCGTATGTTTCCGCTCCATATCAACACAAAGGCTAAAAAGTGTCTTTATGGACTCGTGAAGAATGATTCATGGAGATGGCATCTTCATTTTGGTCATCTCCATTTTAGTGGTCTTAAACTTTTATTCTCATCAAGCATGGTGCATGGCTTGCCGCCTATTGAAGCTCCAGAACATGTGTGTGAGGCGTGTACACTCGGCAAGCAACAAAGGAACTCCTTCCCAAGTGGAGTGTCTAAAAGAGCAAAGGAACCATTTCAGTTGGTTCATACTGATATTTGCGGACCACTTGAAACACCCTCTCTTGGAGGTAATAAATACTTTATTACCTTCATTGATGATTTCAGTAGAAGACTTTAGGTGTATTGTATCAAAGAAAAATCTTCCACTTTCACTATCTTTAAAATTTTCAAAGCTCGTGTTAAAGTTGAAAGTGGTTACAAAATTAAAGTACTCAGATCTGACAGAAGTGGAGAGTACACCTCAAATGCATTTCAAGATTTTTGTAGGGAACATGGTATTAAGTAACAACATACTGAAGCTTACACGCCACAACAGAATGGAATTGCAGAACAGAAGAACCGCACCTTCCTCGACATGACGAGGACCATGCTGAAGGAAAAAGGCCTGCCAAAGAGCTTCTGGGCAGAGGCAGTTGCGTGTACTGCCTACCTGCTCAATCGATATCCAACCAAAAGCGTCAAAAACATGACACCACAAGAGGCATAGAGTGGCCACAAACCGAGCGTGATGCACCTAAGGATCTTCAGGTGTGTCGCCTATGCTCAAGTTCCCGAAGCAAGAAGAAGAAAGTTTGATGATCGTGGTGAAAAATGCATTTTCATCGGCTACAATGAAACATCTAAAGCCTACAAGCTCTACAATCCACTAACCAATAAAGTAGTGGTGAGTAGAGATGTGGTCTTTAGTGAGGAAGAAGCTTGAAAATGGAACAATGAAGAATCGACCAAAAATATTTTAGTCGAAATAGAAGAACATGAAGAAAGGCATGACCGTCAAGAGCAAATGCCCATAACACCTTCTTCGGCCACATCATCAGTTCATAGAAGTCCAGGAGTATATTTCATTACTTCTGAAAGCACTCCATCAAGTCAAAATTCGGCCAACTCGTCCTCACCCATGGCACTCATAAAAATGAAAAGCTTAAGCGACTTCTATGAGAAAACTGAAGAGGTCAATCTTTTCTTCCCGTATGCAGATCACGAGCCTCCGACATTTCAGGAGGCCATAAAAGAAGAATGTTGGAGAATTACTATGAAAGAAGAAATTCGTGCTATTGAGAAAAATGACACATGGGAGCTGACTACGCTTCCTAACGGGCAGAAAACTATTGGCGTCAAATGGGTGTACAAGATCAAGCGAAATGCTGATGGCGAGATTGATCGTTACAAGGCAAGGCTCGTAGCAAGGGCTATAAACAGAAGTACGGGATGGAATATGAAGAAGTCTTCTCTCCTGTTGCTCGCCTTGACACTATGAGGATGATTATCTCCCTTACAGCCCATCACAGTTGGATGATCTACCAATTGGATGTAAAATCTGCATTCCTGAATGGAATTCTGGAAGAAGAGGTCTATGTTGACCAACCTGAAGGCTTTGTTATGCAAGGGGAGGAATACAAGGTGTATCGACTGAAGAAAGCCCTCTATGGGTTGAAGCAAGCTCCACGTGCATGGAATGCACGTATCGACAACTATCTTCAAGAGTGGCTTTGCCCAATGTTCATATGAGCATGCAGTTTACATCAAGAAGAATGCTTATGGCGATATACTTATAGCATGCCTATATGTTGTTGATTTGCTGTTTACAGGAAACAATCGACCGATGTTTGATGAATTCAAGAAGGCTATGTTTAAGGAGTTCGAGATGACCAATGGAGATCTCATGTCCTTTTTTCTGGGCATTGAAGTGAAGCAACAACATGGTGACATCTATGTATCTCAGAAGAAGTATGCCAAAGAATTGCTTGAAAAGTTCAAGATGGCCGATTGCAATGCCGTAAACACGCCTGTAGGAACGAGCTTAAAACTGACAAAGGACGGAGAAGGAAGAAGTGTTGACTCGAGATGTTCAAGAGTCTGATTGGAAGCCTAAGATACCTCACAATCACAAGGCCGGATATCATCTACATTGTTGGGCTTCTAAGTAGGTACATGGAAGCACCAAAAGAATCACACTGGCTAGCCGCAAAAAGAATCCTCAGGTACGTCAAAGGAACAATGGAATTCGGTCTTTTCTATCCATACGATGATGAAGCAATACTGTATGGATACTCAGACAGTGATTGAGGAGGTAACCAAGATGAAAGAAAGAGCACCACTGGTTATGTATTCTATTTCGGAATGACTACTTTCACATGGAATTCGAAGAAGCAGAGTGTGGTCGCCCTATCCACATTGAAGCAGAGTACGTGGCAGCATTGTCCACTGTTTGTGAAGGAATTTGGTTGAGAAATCTACTAATGGAGCTGAAGCATCCGCAGGAAGGATCTACAGTCATATATGTAGATAATAAGTCGGCAATCGAGCTAGCCAAAAATCCAGTGCAACATGGAAGAAGCAAACACATTGATACCCGATATCATTTTCTGAGAGTAAAGCAGAAAATGATAAAATTAGAGTATTGTCATACTACAGAACAGGTGGCGGGTATTTTCACGAAGGCATTACCGACAGATGCATTCAAACGACTAAGAACGATGCTCAGATTGAAGCCGGTTTTGGTTTGAAGGGGAGTGTTGGAAGTCCAAACCAAACTGGTGCATCTTCCCCAAGGAGAGTAAAAGCTTCCAACAACCAGGGCGTTTCTCCATGCGACTGTTCAGTTCCAGATGCAGTCTTTTAAATATTTCTTTTAATATTTGTTATAGCAGTTAATACTATGCCCTTGTAGTGTATTTTAAATGGGCATTTGTGTCTTTTCACCTTGATGGAAAAGTCTATATAAGGGAGCTCATGTAGTCCCTTTGGAAAAAAGTCAGTAAGCTTATAAGCATCAGTCAATAGCAAACAATAGCAAAGTTTCTCTTCTCTTCTATGTGTCCAGTGAGCTCAAACCTAAGGCTTTGTAAAGCCAAGATAAACTCTGGCTAATATAGCCAACACGTCCTTCCCAGAACCAAGCCACACCATGTGGGAGCTTCTTCCGCGTAAACCACCAAGTAAAGACCACTGAACCTTTAATTTCATGGGCCAAGGAGCATTAGTTGACCAATTTAAACCCTCCAGGAGAAATGGTTCGAAGAAAGAAAGGCAGGAGCAGAATCTTCCGTTGAAGTATCTATCGTCTTCTCCGAATTAACGTTGATCATGAGATCTTAAAATCACACGATTTGGAAATAAAAAAACAATCACTCAGTGGACCCCACAGATACTAACAAAACTTCTTAACATGTTAGCTAGATCCATCCTAAGAGAAGACATCTAAACAACAACCAATAACATTCGCCACACGTTTGTGCATGATGTGACCCAACGCTACAGGGCTAGTTAGAGTGAAACTTGGGGACGATATGTAACACCTGAACTTTTCAATACCCTAGTTTTGTAAGTTCTCGAGTTTTACCAAGAAGTTTAACTTATTATGTTCATGTGTATGATACCAATCTAGCTATCTTAACGCTATATTTATTTTCCAACATAAATCTGACTGTTAAAAATGATCTGCATTCATAAATTAAGTCATCCGACCGTTGATAATGTGGTTTAATAAATGTACCTTCCCTTTAATAAATTGGTAAATAACTCTTTATCCATAGTAAATTAGATGTAAGTTCTTTTGTAAGAATTATTAAAAAATGGGTATATAACCATATAGAACCATTAGATTTCACAAAACTCCTAGATCAGTAATAATTACGAAAATGCCATTAACCAATACCCTTGAATTCCAAATCACATGGTTCGCATGATCCATTTTATGTGAAATTTTATACCATGCCTAATTATCATAAATTAACCATACATGTTGATTTTTAGCCATTAGATCATTGTAAAGGTGGTAAAATTGACAAATCAGCCCCTTAATCATTGATTTTCGTGTCCATCAAATGAAGAAAGCTCGTGTGTATTCTTAGTAGGATATTTCCCTTCATATGGATGTCTTAGATTTTCCATAATATGGACTAAATGTGAAATATGAAGACTCCACTTTGGTAAGCTTTTCCTTAGGCGCGAAGTTATCCTATCAAGGCCTAACAACTCTTATAAATCTGGATCTTCCGATTTAACCACTTCCTTCTGTTGTCATCGCAACTCAAATTTGGACTACACTTTAATCTCATATGACTATGAGGTTATACAAAATTTAAGCCCCGATCTATGATCCTACACCATTAAAGGTTGAAGTTAATTCCTTCCTTTTGGTACAAAAGGTGAAATTTTAGATCTATAATTTTTCCACTATCAATCAACCACCAAAGTTTGTCCAACCGTTTGCCTATCCTGACTACACATTTTTCATAAAATTGGGCCTTGATCATTAAGTGTGGACCGTTAATTGAGATCAAGTTCATTTTGGCACCTGTTAGGAGAATTTTCAAGATAGGTCAATCTAAATTTCAGATCACCAAGAAAATCATATACTCTAGATCTATTCGATGACCTTGACACAATGAATAAATTAGATTTAAAGAAATATCGTCAAAAAAGGAAAAGAATTAGATAAACCCAATCTAAGTGGGATGTGAAACACACCGCTCGCCCACTCCTTTTAAAACGGGTGTGCGTTCCCTTCTCTACTCACACGCCCAAGGAGAAAGAGAAAGAGAGAGAGAGAGAGAGAGAGAGAGAGAGAGAGAGAGAGGGAGAAAGTGAAAGAAAGAGAAAGAGAAAGAGAAGCCTAGATGCCCTCTTCCTTCTCCATATGTACGGTGTCTCCCTCTTGCTCAAGCGATGTCGTGATTTATGTGGAAACTTTTCATGTAGAAGCTTTCCTACATGGATATCTACCTAGGGTTCATATCTAAGGCTAAGGTGAGTAATTCCTCTAAACTTATATTAATTTAAGTTTGTATGATTTATTTTGTTCCCTCACATGCTTTGAATCATCCTTACAAATATTTAATTTACCACCACCAATTATATATCCTTTGAGAATAACAGTTAAGGTGTGACGTTAATTATACATGACATTTCTGAATTTATGTAAGGAATTCCTTTAAGCTTACCGTAATTTAAGTAAATATGAATTATTTTTCCTTTTACCTGTTCTCATGTTACTATGATTCACTATCTGCAATTGTTTAATTTACCATCAACAATTATTTATGCTTTGGGATTATGGTATGATGTTAATTTCGAGTGATCTTCATTATTTTTATTTGGGGTGATGGATACAAGTCTTATCCTTTCCTTTACCAATTTTGTTATGTTAGCCCTTACTATTTTTCGCTTGTTTGAGTTGGTCATTGTCACTCTCCTCTTTGTCGAGTTAGTCATTATCACTCTCCTCTTTGTTGAGTTAGCCATTACTACTTTCCTCTTTGTTGAATTGGCCATTGTCACTCTCCTCTTTATCGAGTTACCTATTGCTACTCTTCTCCTTATTTTGTTAGTCTTATGTTATCTATCTTTATGGCTTGGGCATGTGCCTTGGAATTCCAAAACTCTAATAATTTGGATCAAGTTCCTTTTATTATAAGTAATGTGTTAAATGTATCACAACTAGTGATTCAAATATTTTATCATAGATGTAATGCGCTCTAGGTCAAGACCCTCTTAGTCGACATGTAATTCTATGGATTTTAGGTAGTGGTGCATAAATCGATGTAAGTAATTCGCAACATCACTTTCGGGATTGCAAATAGTCACTCCATGAACAAATCATGTCACGTAATTCATCTAACTCATGTGTTGTGCCGCCTCGAGGTGTTCACGTAAATACACAATAGCGTTGGACATGCTACTGTATATTTACGTGATAATCATTATGTATGATGAGCTGCACACACTTTGCTAGACATGCATTTCATGTAGGTTGTTTGCGCATGCTGATACCCCTCGTAGTAGTGG
The DNA here is from genome assembly GCA_030180095.1 of Magnolia changhungtana. Taxonomy (NCBI): domain Eukaryota; kingdom Viridiplantae; phylum Streptophyta; class Magnoliopsida; order Magnoliales; family Magnoliaceae; genus Magnolia; species Magnolia changhungtana. Next base: position 6,231,669 of record JASAUF010000161.1, on the reverse strand, counting down.
AGTACGAGACGTATCAGAACCCTTATATTACTTTTATGAATCTCTTGAATTATTGTTAATCTTAAAGGATAACCATCACTATGAGTAGGGCGTTGACCCTCTCCAACCGTACAGATGATGCAGGTGATGTACAGATTGAAGACTTGGAGGACCATCTCCCTATGCAAGATCATACTGAATGAATAAGAAGATAGTTATATGATTTAGTTTTATATTTTCACTGCAAACTCGATAATGTAATAAGCTTTCATTGAGAGACCATTTAATAATTTGTTAAATGCTTTTACTCAAATGAAATAATGAATATAGTCGATTTTATTCTCGTGAATGGTTACTCTTATGAATGTAATTGAATGAGATCATTATAGTGAAAAAGAAATACGGTGCGATTTTTAAAGCATTCAACTTATATATTATTAACACCCAGAATTCTCAAGCACGAGTATGTACTCAAGGCCGCGAAAATTTAGGATGTTATAGTTAGTATCAGAGCATGAGAATGAGATTAACTGGGCCTGAAGGAACGGATCATCATTAGCTTTATACAGCTAGAATAAAATCATAAATTCGATACTTTAAATTATTTTCCCAAAGTAATTAAGAAATCAAGGAATTAGAAACACATATTCAGGTTTCGCATCAAATGTGCTAAATGTGGAATTTTAAAACTATAAACTTAGGTATCCCCATAATAAATCTCCAAAATTTGATACTTATACTTAAAATTTTAATGGTCAAGGTTCATTCAAAACTGTTTCATGTAGCACGGTCCACTTGAGACTGGGATATACCTCATTTTTGGCCTCATACCATAAAATAATCTAAAAAAGTAGATGGACAACATGGATGAAACACATACATTGAGGCCAACAGAGCACGACCATCTGCCGTTGGCCGGTGGCAAGTAGCCAATCTACTTCCACCGGCGGGGCGGGTAGGACGAAATCCGCTTCCGGCTTCCGCAATAACAACAACTGTAAACAAATAAAGCAGAATCTTCGACCATTGACTTTTATCAATTTGCCTACCGAACGCATCCCCCAAGGATATCAGATTAGGTGCACCCCCAGCCTTACCCAACCCGGTACAGCCCTGGTGGGGCACGCTTCGATGTATATATATTATATCTACACTGTCTATCCTTCTTCCAGCTCATTTTAGGGCATCAGCAAAACTGAGGTTAACTAAACCATACAAAATATTTGTGATTGACCTCTAGAATCTTCTCGTGGGCTACAAAAGTTTTGAATCAAGCTGATCTTTGTTTTTTCCCTTCATCCGGGTATTTTTGACGTTGCCAATGGGTTGGATGGAAGATCAAAATAACGGAAACATTATAATAGACCCTATGAATGTTTTAATGGTAGAACTTCAATCACAACTTCCCCTGAGATTTTGATCATTTTTGGCTCATGAACATAAATAAGCTAGCAAAACAGCCGGACAGTGAGAATATAAAATACATACATCAGGACCGCACCTAATCCGCTCCCCTCGCATACACGTTTTCCCTGTGTCGATACTCAGGAATTCCAGATCGGAGCCGGCCATCTTCCTGGTGATACCCTAGATGATATATGTGTCTGTAGTCAAGCTGCAAGGATTAACTGCTGATTGATATGCCAAGCTGAATGCAAAGATCGACTCTCCTTGCAGTCCCCGGTGGGGCCACACGTGATGGTGATCCTGAGTCGAGAACAGCCGAACATAAGGTTGTCGACTGTGCCTTAACCCAGACCATCCACATGATGGGCCTCACAATTAAAGTCACCAACGTCCAGACGATGGCTGATGGTCGGTGCTCTGTGGGCCCCACCATGATGTATGTATTTCATCCATTCTGTTCATCCATTTTTCTATACTAGTTAATGATATGAGACTAAAACTAAGTATATCCCAATCTCAAGTGGAGCACATTACAGGAAACAGTGTTTAATGAACGTCGACCATTAAAAACTTTTCATGGCAATAAAAGTTTTGGATCAAGCTGATCTTTGTTTTTTGCCTTCATCTGAGTCTGTGTGACCTAATAAACAGATTGGATGTCAAATAAACAGTACAGCGGGCCTTAGGAGGATTTTAATGGTGGATATCCAATCACTATTGTTTTCCTGTATTGTAGTGCAAATGAGACTTATATACATCTCAATTTTGGTATCAAGCCCTGAAATAATCTGTAAAAATGGATGAACAGAATGGATGAAACACATACATCATGGTGGGGCCCACAGAACACCGACCATCAGCCACGGGGCTGGTAGCAGCCGGAGTAGCCAATCCGTTTCCGTTTTCTTTCTATCCGTAACTCAAATAATAGAACTTTTTGGAGCGTGGCCCACCCAACCAACGATCATCACATGTACCAGGAATGAGTTGATGATTATAAATGTTGGAAAGGCGAAAGAAGAGCAAGGAGAAATAACAGAGATGGCTTCTCCACACCACATGGTTCTTTTTCCTTTCATGTCCAAAGGCCATACCATCCCACTCATTCATCTATCTCACCTCCTCTTCAACCGTGGCCTAATCATCACCATCTTCACCACTCCTTCAAACTCTCCTTTCATCCGCCACTCACTTGGCAGAACCCAAGCCACCATTATCGACCTCCCCTTCCCAGGAGATATACCACAACTCCCCGCCGGAGTGGAAAGCACAGACCAGCTCCCTTCCATGGACCTCTTGCTCCCCTTCTTGGAAGCCACCAAACTCTTCCAGCCCCACTTCGAAAAGGCTCTCCAGAATCTGCAAGGTGTCATCTGCATAATATCAGATGGCTTTCTTGCCTGGACCCAGCAATCAGCATCAAAATTCAATATCCCTAGGGTAGCTTTCTATGGGATGAACAACTACTCCATGTCCATCTGTCGGACGGTGATCCGAGACCGACCCCACAAAGGAATCACCTCCAATGACCAGCCATTCTCTCTTTCTTCCCTCCCTTGGCTACAAATCACAAAGAATGACCTTTCATATCCATTCAATGATCCAGATGCTTCAGGTCCTTTTTATGACTTCGTCAAAGAGACAAGTGAAAAGCTGTCGGAGAGTTATGGAATGATCGTTAATGACTTCTACGAGTTGGAACCTACTTACACTGACTACTGGAACTACAATTTCAAACCTAAAGCTTGGTGCGTTGGCCCGCTGTGTCTGGCCATGCCATGTGCTGGGATTCCTACCAAAACCTCTATCGAAGTGCAATGGCTCGATGAACGGTTGTCCATGAAACGCTCGGTCTTGTATATTGCATTCGGCACACAGGCGGGGATGCAATCTGCACAGTTGGCAGAGATTGCAACTGGGTTGGAGCGATCGGGGGTGGATTTCTTGTGGGTGCTGAAATCGAATGAAGTGGAGTTGGGAAACGGGTTCGAAGAGCGGGTTGCTGGGAGGGGTTTGGTTATTAGGGAGTGGGCTGCACAAATGGAGATACTGGGACATGAAAGCGTGAGAGGATTCATGAGCCATTGTGGTTGGAATTCGGTGATGGAGAGTGTTTGTGCGGAGGTGCCGATCTTGGCTTGGCCGATGATGGCGGAGCAGCATTTGAATGCGAAGATGGTGGTGGAGGAGCTGGGGATCGGTTTGAGGATTGGAGCTGGGCATGGGGAAGGTGGTGATGGATTGGTAAGGTCAGATGATGTGGAGAAGATGGTTAGGGAATTGATGGTGGGAGAGAAGGGGAAGGTGGTGGGAGAGAAGGTGAAGGAGATTGGGGAAGCGGCGAGGAGGGCTATGGAAGAAGGTGGATCATCGTACCGTACGCTGGACTTACTCATCGACGAAGTCTGCCAAAAGAAGTGAATCTGATCAAATTCTATCAAGGCTGATTTTTAGATGATGAATCTCGGAGAATGGTCCATCAACATTACGGCCCTGGACGGTATGATTGGGGTACACGTCGACTGCAAGTATAAATGAATATTGATGTAATCCTCTCGGGCTTCTTTTTTTTCAGCACCACGTTTCACCTTTTATAATAACTGAGATGGATATCCTTAGCCTTCATTAGCTCTTTTTTTCTTTCAACCGAACCGTTTACAAAGTGTCTTTTTGATTGTTACAAATTGTTTCAATGTGTTAGATTCGATTGGAACGCATCACCAGACGTTTGTACCGGATGTTGGTTCAGTCCGCGTGTCAAAGTATCGTGTTTAGCTCAAATTTGTGTTGGGGGCCTTGCACAAAACCTTAGGATCTAGCCCTCCAGAACAAACCAGAATTATGGATAAAGCAATGAAATAAATCAAAGCAACAATCACACACCACACAAGAGATTTTTACGTGGAAAACCTCAAAGAGGTAAAAACCACGGGACCTCGTCCAGATCAACAATCCACTATGAAGTAGAACGTTACAATCTTCTTCACTCACGCAGGAGTGGATAAACAATAAGAGAAATAGAGAAAACGGAGAGATCTAACCGATTATGAGGACATAGAAGCGCTGAGATGTAGATTGCAAAGTAGAGAACCTCCACGAGTAGAACCTCCCTTCTATAAGCTTCTCTCTCTCTCTTCTCTCTCTCTCTCACCTTTGATAGCCCTAAACCCTTTAGCAAATCTCTTGCAAAGCTTTAGGAAACCCTCTTGCTATTTTGTGATACCTAGAAAAACCTAGGAAACCCCTTTTATAGTTTTAGGAAACTCCTTTCCGCATCCCCAGAGTGCGAAAGGACTCAAATCCTTTAGCTTTCGCGCAAAATCGCGAACAATGCTGTAACTACGACTAGTCTGGCTCTCCTACGACCGGTCGTAGACCACCTACGACCGGTCGTGTAGCTCTCTACGACCGATCCCCAAGCTATCTGTGAAAAACAACACGAACTCGCTGGACTTCGAGTCGTGCTAGGGCTCGAACCTACGACCGGTCGAGCACCTCCCACGACCGGTCGAAGACGGGGAAAAAACCCCATCAAATCTCCCCCTTTTTGACCTGGGAGGGATCCACCTTCTTCAAGCCGGGCACCAGTTTCTACAAACCTCGAACTTGCCTTTGAGCAAAGCCTTGGTCATCATGTCGACCCATTATCGTCCGTGTGGACCTTCTCAAGTCAGTAACACCTTTTGTTCCAAAGTATCCCGATCCAAGGTGATCCGAATCTCTATGTGCTTCGACTTGGAATGCTTTGACTTGGATTCTTGCTCAAGTGTATAGCACTCGACTATCGCAATAGACCACGTGCTCCTCCCCTTTAGGCTAAGTTCCCGTAGGAACCTCTTCATCCAAAGCATCTCTTTACATGCTTCGCGATCGCAATGTATTCGGCCTTACTGTCCTCGACAATGCTACGACCTTCTCGTAGCTTGCTCGCCAAGAAACCGCTCCCCGCAAACGTGAACATGAACCCCGATGTAAACTTCCTGAATCTATGTCACCCGCCATATCTCGCATACGTGTAGCCCTCTAACAACACAGGTTTACCGTCACCATAGCATAGGCTCAACTGGATGAGCCTCTTAGATACCGTAGTATCCATTTCACCGCCGCCCAATGCTCTTTGCCAGATTGGCAAGGTACCGCCGACAACACCAACCGCATATGCTATGTCCGGGCGTGTACACACCATAGCATATATCAAACTTCCTACGGTGACGCGTAGGGTATCTTCTGCATCTCTTCCACCTCTCGCCTTCGTCTTGGGACACCGCCTGTCGCTCAATCAAGTGACCATCTAGTGGAGTACTTGGCCTCGCCATTTGAACATTCATATTGAACCGCTCTAGGACTTTCTCAATATACCGCTCTTGTGATGACCCAAAGTTTCCTGTTGCTTCACAATCACGGGTTATCTCCATTCCTAGGATCTGTCCTAGTGGGCCCAAGTCTTTCATCGCAAAGACTTGCCCAACTCCTGTTTCACCACAATCTTCTTGATATCTTTTCCCATGATGAGCATGTCATCAACGTATAATAGCGTAACTAAGAAATCACCATCCGAGAACTTACGCGTGAACACACAGTGGTCCGACTGCTCGTTCAATACCCATGTTTGTAACATGAACGAATCGAACTTCTTGTACCATTGCCGTGGAGCTTGTTTCACCCATACAAGCTCTTCCTCACCTACACACCATATGTTCCTTGCCCTTGACTTCGAACCCCTCTCGGTTGGTGCATGTAGATCTCTTCTTCAGTCACCATGGAGAAAGGCGGTTTAACATCTAACCGCTTCTATCTCCAGATCCATGCTAGCCGCCAACCCAAGCAACACCCGTATGGATGTCATCTTCACCACCGGTGAGAATATCTCCTCGAAGTCTATACCTTTCCTCCGACCAAACCCTTTTACCACAAGTCCGGCCTTGAACCTCGTCCGTGAATTCTTCGCTCAACCTTCTTCCGAACACCCACTTGTTGCTCGGCTTTCTTGCCCTTAGCGCTTTCACCATATCATAGGTGTGGTTCTTATGCAAGGATTCCATCTCCTCTTGCATAGCTTTCAACCACTCCTCCTTATGCTCGTCGGCCAGGGCCTCGAAATAATCTTCCGGCTCTCCCCATCGGTTAGCATAATGTACTCGTGCGGTGAGTACCTCTTGGACGGCCGTCTGTCCTAGATGACCTCCTCACCAATGGCTCAACAGTGGATCAAGTGGGGCTCCCCCGGTCCATCTTCCGAAGGAACTCCCTCGTCCTCTCGCACCTTCTTTGTACTCCCCAATCGGGCACCACGGGAGGAGTAATCGGATCCATGTCCTCTAGCTCACTACGAACTAGGTCAGTGGTTCTTCTCTGGCTTACCAATGTCTTCGATACACTGATCTTCAAAGAAAACCACATCTCTCTCCTGACGAGCTTCTTCTCGGTCGGATCCCATAACTCTTAACCGAATTTTTTCATCACCGTACCCTAAGAACACACACTGTCTGATCTTCATATCGAGCTTGGACCTCTCGTCCTTTGGTACGTGAACGGATGCCCTGCATCCAAACACTCGAGATGACTGTACGATGGATCCCCGTCCAGTCCACACCTTCTCATGTACTTCTCCATTCAACGGGGCGATGGAGACCATTTATCAAATACACCGCCGTGCGCATTGCTTCTCCCCGAACGTCTTGGGCAACTTCGTATGGGATAACATGCATCCGATTCTCTCAACAATGGTGCGATTCATTCGCTCACCACACCATTATGCTTTGGGGGTCTTGGGAACCGTCTGTTCATGCCGTATACCCAGGGACTTGCGGTACTCGTGAAAGTCGCCAATGTATTCACCACCATTGTCAGTGCGGATGCACTTCAATGATCTACTGTCTCTCTCTCGACCATAGCATGAAACAACTTAAACACACCAAAGACCTCGTCCTTGGATTTCAAAGCATAAACCCAAACCCTCCTAGATGCATCATCTATAAAAGTGACAAAATACAATGCCCCACCCAAGGTTTTTGTCCTCATAGGACCACAAACATCGAATAAACCAAATCTAATGCATGCACTTTATTAACATGAGAAGCGCTTTTAATAAATGAAACTCTATCTTTGTTTCCACGATACACAATCAAAACAGGTTTTGAGAGGCATACTGTCACGTGCGGAAGGAGCCGCTTCCTTGCTAGTAGTGAAGCCCTTTTTCACTCATGTGGCCTAGACGCTCATGTGCCACATGTCAATAGCCGAATCTTCCGCATAAATCCACCCTTGCACATACCGACACTTGCCTTGTACGGTACAACACTTCTTTCCTCTAGCCACGATCAACGAACCCTTGATGAGCTTCCATCGCCCATCGACAAACCAGAGGCTTTCATAGCCATCATCATCCAGCCTTCCCGTCGACATCAAGTTGAGGCGAAGGTCTGGGATATGCCTCACATCCCTGAGAACCAATGTGCAGCCCACATCGGTCTTCACACAAATATCACCGACTCCCACGATCTTTGATACGCCAGAATTTCCCATCTTCACAGTTCCATAGTCACCTGACTTGTAGCTTGTGAAGGAGTCCCTGTGTGGAGTCGCATGAAAAGAAGCTCCCGAGTCTATCACCCAGTCGGTGCCCTGACTCGTAGCCGTGAGACATACGTCGTGATATGTAGAAAGAATAACTACCATGTCGCCATCTGAAGCGACCACAGTGGAATCAGATTCTTCTTCCTTCCCTTTTACTTTCTTGTCGTTCTTCTTACGACATTCATGCTTATAGTGGCCCTTCTTGCCACAATTCCAAAGATTCAACATCTTTTCGTTACTCGACTTGCCTCTTGATTTATCTCGGGCCTTCCATTTCCTGTTCTTTCCTCTCCCCCGTTCTGTGTCACAAGAGCCTCTTCATTGTGTAGACCCCTCGAGACTTCCTCCTTGTCTCCTCATTAAAGAGACAACTTTACTGTTCCATGGATATCTTTCCGTCTGCAGCGCGGAGTTACTTAGAGACACCACCAATGTCTCCCAACCGTCGCAATGAACTAAGCAATAGTAAAGCCCGCAATTCATCATCCAGACCATCTTCATAGAGGTGAGTTGGTTCACTATATTGCTTGACCTCATTCATATGCTCGGCCACGTAACCACCATCCTTGAACTTGAGATTTACAAGTCGCCTTATCGAAAATATATCTTATCCATACCTATCATCTTCCTCTCATACAACCTCTTGTAATTTTAAACCATAGGCTTGCGAACAGGTTTCTATAGACACATGGTGAAACACGGAATCATCCAACCATTGTCCGATAAACCCCACCGCCTTTCTACCATCTTCTTCCAATCATCATCACCATCATATCCTTGGATTTTGGCTTCGATATGCCCGAGATTGGAGAATATAGGTCCTTGCAATAAAGCAAGTCCTCCATCTTAGCCTTCCATATGGTCCAGTTAGAACCATTGAGGCTGATCATCCTTGAGCCACCTTCCATAATTCAAACCGATCCTACCCGTTCAATGAACTTAGCTCGATACCACTTTGTTGGGGGCCTTGCACAAAACCTTAGGATCTAGCCCTCCGAACAAACCGAGAATTATGGATAAAGCAATGAAATAAATCAAAGCAACAATCACACACCACACAAGAGATTTTTACGTGGAAAACCTCAAAGAGGTAAAACCACGGACCTCGGTCCAGATCAACAATCCACTATGAAGTAGAACGTTACAATCTTCTTCACTCACGCGAGTGGATAAACAATAAGAGAAATAGAGAAAACGGAGAGATCTAACCGATTATGAGGACATAGAAGCGGCGAGATGTAGATTGCAAAGTAGAGAACCTCCACGAGCAGAACCTCCCTTCTATAAGCTTCCTCTCTCTCTTTCTCCTCTCTCTCACCTTTGATAACCCTAAACCCTTTAGCAAATCTCTTGCAAAGCTTTAGGAAACCCTCTTACTGTACCTAAAAAACCCTAGGCAACCTCTTTTATAGTTTTGGGAAACTCCTTTCGCATCCCGACTTTGAAAGGACTCAAATCCGGTTATCGCGCAAAATCGCGGAACAATCGCGTAACCTACGACTAGTCCCGCTCTCCTACGACCGGGTCGTAGACCACCCACGGCCGGTCGTAGCTCTCCCACGACCGACCCTAGCTACGGAAAAACAACGTTCTATTAACTTCGTTGGACTTCGAGTCGCCGTGCCGTGGCTCGAACCTACGACCGGTCGAGCACCTCCCACGACCGGTCGAGCACCTCCCACGACCGGTCGAAGACGGGGAAAAAACCCCATCAATTTGTTCATGCCTAAAATCTGGTTATTTGCGAATGAAAAAGCCTTTCCTGAGAGTTTTTTTTTTTTTTTTTTTTTTTTTTTTATCCTTTGGATCAAAATGACTTTTAATATTCGTGAATATGACCTTAATTAAGCAATAACACATGTAGATACAAAGTATATCCAAATAGAAATTATGAGCCTGAAATTTTTTAATTAATGTGGAATATGGAAAGAGCTCAATGCTTGGTGGTATTTGTTAACTCCAGACGAGGAAAGTGCTCTATCATTTTATGCTGTAATTTTTTGGTGACTAATATCTAGCTTAATGGTGAATCTAGGATGCACTTCGCGAACTTTTTAAAAAAATAAATCCAAAATGACCCGTACAGTAAAGATTTTCTCCTTTATGTAATACACAACCTAACTTTTTAGGTGTGACACTTCTCTAGGCCCACCCTGATTTATGTGTCAGATCCACACCATCCATCAACTTTTCTATATCATTATAAAGCATGATCCAAAAAATAGGCACATCCAAAACTCAATTTAACCATACCACATAAAATAGTAGGAATGGAACAACTACCGTTAAAAACTTTATGAGGTCCACCATGAAGCTTATTTACCATCTAACCTATTCATAAGGTCATAAAGACGCGGATAAAAGGAAAACACAAAAATCAGCTTGATAATAGCCTTCCATGGCCCCAAGAAGTTTTCAATGGTAGGCACCTAATTCCCAATGTTTCTTATAGTGTGGCCTACTTAAGCCTTAAATGTACATTGTTTTTTGTCTTAATTTCTAAAATGATATGGAAAAATAGATAGACAATACAAATAAAACATATACATCATGGTAGGCCCCACAGAGCCCTTGATAAGTCCATCTCTAGCTAGATCCTAGTGGGGGTAGTACATAATCCTCGCCCAAATTTGGGGACGTGGATTTTCTGCAAAAGCCTTTTGCAGGAACTTCCTGCATTGGAAACCTAGGTTGAGCCCACCATGATGTTTGTGATAAATCTAACCTGTCCATACATGTTTTGAACTCATTTTAGGACTTAAGACAAAAAATGAGCAGGATACAAGACTCGAGTGGGCTACACTAAAGGAAAAGGTGGGAAGATAAACATTTCAATGAAATCCATCTGTGTTTGTGACCTTATCAACAGGTTGGATGGCTAATAAACATTTTAATAAAATCCATGAAGTTTGTAATGGTAGGGATTCAATCATGCTTGTTTCATATGGGTAAATGTGTTAAATTAACATATTTCAAATATTTCAGATGTCAGTTAACAAATTGGTTTTTTTAGATTCACTACTAGTTTTCCGACTTCAGATTCAGATTTTAGATTTAGACTTCGGATATCAGATTTAACAAACAAGCCTTAAGATTATTTTTATTACTGATAGGAATAAGTGCGCCTACAATCAACTTTGAAAGGCAACAATATGTTTGTCACTTAGTATGAATCGGGCTTCTTAGAACATATGGTTGTTAGGTGTGGGAAAGTTATTTGTTCATCACAAGGTGAGAGCCGGGCTTCACAAGTGAGATGACCGATCCCGGGAGGGATTTTCGACAACCCGTTCGTCACTTAATGGGGATCGGACTTTGTAAGTTAGACAGCTGACGGGGTGATAGTCTGTTTGAAACCTAGAGTGCCATGCCCATAGGTGAGACGGTTGGCAATTTGACTATTTGTTCGTCGCTCGATGTGGGCTAAATTTCATAGGTAAGAGAATCGACAAAATCTCTAAGAATGTAGGCAGGAAAGCCCTACAACTTTCCTTTCGAAACTCAAGGATCTTCCTATTAAGATAGAGATGTGCTCATGGTCATAGGGTGGATGGGTAACTAGCAACCATACTTCAAGTTATACATTCTTGGTCTTCTAAAAAATCATAAGCGGAGTATAGGGGCAGCTGGCATAAACTTCTAACGTTAGTCCAAACATATCAGTGTAAATAATTATGTCTGGGTTAACGCAACCATACTTCAAGTCATATATATATATATATATATATATATATATATATATATATATATATATATATATATATATATATATATATATATATATATATATATATATATTTATTATGATCAAAAGTATAACTAGAATGACACTTGTCTAGGAAACTTTTAAGCCTAATGCCTTATAATGTGGTCTCTTGTTGAGATTTTGTTGCCACATGGCATCATTTGAATCAGAAGATCTGATGCGGTGAAATCAGGCGTAAAACATTGCTAAACTTGTGGCATGTACAAATTGCAATCGGTAAGCATAGTTGTAGATCATTTGGCCATACATACAACATGTAGACATTAGACATGAATATGGCGGTGTCACACCATCCACCATTGGTGTTGTATTATTGGACATTGTAGGGCCACTGTGATGTATGTGTTTTATACATACACCGTCCATTCATTTTACTAGCTCATTTTAGGGCATGAACCCAACAATGAAGCAGATCTGAAGGTCAAGTGGACCACATCACAAGAAGAAATGGTGATTGAACACCTCCCATTAATAGCATCGGGGAGCCACTAAAGTTTTGGATCAAGGTGATATATATATATATATATATATATATATATATATATATATATATATATATATATATATATATATATATATATAGGAAAAGGTTATACGCGGTCGAGCTCAGGGAACTTCCCATGAGGTCGAGCTGTGTGGGCCCCACCGTGATACGTGTCGACCATTAACACCTTGCATTTGATGGGTCCCCTTTAAATTATAGGATATCTCAAAAATCAGTCATATACGGAACTCAGGTGGGCCATTCCATCTAAAATCATTTGAAGACATGCCTTAAACATATAAAAGCACTTGGTAGGGCCCACCTGAAATTTGGAAGCATCTGACACTTGGTCTGACCCCTCATCCAAGTGGGACACACATAATGGATGGGCTGGATTTGTGAACCACATCTCGGTGGGCCTAACAAATGATTATGAATGTTTTAATGGAGGGTAACCCCTCTCAACTTTCAAATGTGGTGTGGCCCACACAAGTAACTAATTGACTTGATTTTTAAGCCCCAGGTCCACCATGGAATAGTTCATCTGACTGATGGGGTAGATGTTCAACACGAATCACGGTGGGGCCCACATATCTCGACCTCATGGGAAGTTTCCATGAGCTCGACCGCATAGAAATTGTTCCCTATATATGTGTGTGTGTGTCTATATATAAATAATATATATATATACATGTATGTATGTATGTATGTATGTATGTATGTATATATATCAACTGAACATTGAAGCAGGTCCAAAAGCATCAAGCAAAAGGAAGAAGAATACAACGATTTAACGTGAAAAACCCTTTCATGAAAAAAACCAATGACACAAAGTGACAAAAATTCACTATGAAAGCAGAAATTACAAAGAGAGAATGCTTAGAACAACCTCAAATCTCACCCTTCCTCCACCTCATCGAAACCCTAAAACTATTCAAAAACCTTTAGAATTCCTCCCAATCCCATTTATATATATATATATATATATATATATATATATATATATATATATATATATATATATATATATATATATATATATATATATATATATATATACACTTGGAAAGAATCCCATATGAAATCAGAAAAAAATCCTGTAAATCGGCAGTTTTGCGTAAAAATTGTGCAAAATCCTATTGATGCCATCGAAGGCCTTTCAATGACATCAAACTAATTCTGTCGATATAATCGAAGCCCTGTCAATGACATCGAACTAACACCTCAACTATCCAGAGAGAAAACATGATTTTTCATAAAATATCGATTGCATCGATCCAGTTTTGATGTCATCAAAGGTTCAATCGAACATCCATCGGTGGCATCATAAAAATGCCAAGATAGGTCAGTGACCAACTAGAGAAAATCCAGAAAATCTCGATGTCATTAAGCACTGTTCAATGTCATCGAATGTGACATCGAACTGACTGTCGATGGCATCGACAGACCTTGTATTTGATTAGATTCAAGATATCAAATACAACAATCTCCACAATATCTACCTCACATCATAGCTTCATCAATGCTTGTCGTGCACACTCCGTCTTCCTTTTATATCATCGCCAAGTCCAAAGAAGTTGCACAGAACTTGAACTTCCCCGTAGGAATGACCTGTGTGAGCATGTCTACCGAATTCAGGCTGGTGTGAATCTTCTCAATAGTTACGCTTCCTTCTTCAAGTACCTGTGGGATAAAGTGATGATGAACATCAATGTGTTTAGTATGAGAGTAATAAATAGAATTTTTAGCCAAATGTATAGTGCTTTCGCTGTCTCAATTAATCGGCACGGTTTCCTTCTGAAGCCCCAATTGATTTATCATGCCTCTCAACCAAACACCTTCCTTAAAGGCTTCTGTCATTGCCATATACTCTACTTCGGTCATGGAAAGAGTCATTACAAACTGAAGCTTCGGCATCCAACTAATTGCTCCACTTGCCAGAACAAACGAGTATCCTAAAGTCGACTTTCTAGAATCCAGACTACCTAGTAGTTTGAATCCACATACCCTACTAACTTTACCCCTATCTTTTCAAAAGTTAAGACGTAATCTTTTGTACCTCAAATGTATCGAATTAGCTAATTCACCACTTCTCAATGTTACTTGTCGTGGTTTGCTATGTATCTGCTCACAACATCGACTGCCTGTGAAATATCTGGTCTCGAACAGACCATGACATACATTAAACTGCTAACCGCATTCAAATAAGGCACATGAGACATAACCTACTTTTCCTCATTTGATTTAGGACATTATTCTGAGGAAAGCTTGAAGTGAGCCACCTGGGGAACGCTCACCGGCTTTGCCTGGTCCATCCCATACTTGATCAGCAGCTTTTAAGGTATTCTACCTATGATAACCAAAGCCTTCTCCTCTTTTTATATCTATGAATATCTATGCCGAGAACCCTCTTTGCAGCCCTTGGATCTTTTATCTTGAATGCCCTTGATAACCGAGTCTTCAGTATGTTAATTTCATACATATCATAACTGACGATCAACATATCATCAATATACAATGCTAGGATGATGAATTCGTCATTACTTAGTGTCTTGTAATAAACACAGTGATCGCATTCACTCTGAATAAATTTCTAACTTAACATGAAAAAATCAAATTTTGTATACCAGTGCATAGGTGACTGTTTCAAGCCGTACAATGACCTCGTTAACCTATAAACTTTTTTCTCTACCCCTTTAACTTCGTAGCCCTCTAATTGTTTCATGTAGATTTACTCTTCCAACTCCCCGCGCAGGAAAGCAGCCTTGACATCCATCTGTTCTAGCTCAAGATCGTATTGGGCTAACAGTGTGTAAGACCCGTGTCCTAAACTGTATCGTTCCGTAGGCTTCCGCGGTCCTCCCTGTCGAATTCTGGTGACCCGTGACCTGTAAATTTCATTTGCACTTGGCCCTGAGTCACACCCTGTACACCCGAGTCTGTTCGACCCGAGACCTATGTCATTGCGACCATGTCGTCGCTACGATTTTAATGCCGCGTCTCGTGCGTCAAACCGACGTCTGGATCCCAAGATATGACCCATACACAATCATGGTGGTGGACCGCACGTTGCGGGCCATAGTGTACACGTTTCTTCATAATCATAATGAGGATGATGTCATCCTAGGTATAACATCACCCTATTCTACAACCTAACCTACCCCTACCCCCCTACCTCTAGCCATAACTCCTTACAAGCAACCACTCCTCCCCTTTTCCCCATAAGTCAACTTTCCCATCACCTCACCATCTCTCTCCATCACTTCTCTTACATCACTTTCTCTCTCATCTCTTTTTCTCCAAGCAATCCCTCCATGGAGCAACCCACGTCCATGGCTCCCATGAGAGATCTAGTGTGGCCCACCTCCCTATCTCCCATCTCCACCATCCAATGATCATCTCCATCGTTGAAAAGGATGCTAGAAGGCTTGAGGACCTGAAGGATTGAAGAAAGAGTCGATCTAGAAGTGGGTGCTTTTCTCTCTCTCTCTCTCTCTCTCCCTCTCTCTTTCAATATTTTGGTGTGGTGATATGGCCGTCTGGCCCACCCGGATGTAACTCCACCTGGATGTATGTGATGTCCAAGCCGTCCATCAAATGGACCCCATGGCCGTCCAAACCATGTGGGCTCTACCTAAATGGGGATGGGAAAAACACAAATATCAGATTGATCAAGTGGGCCACATCCACTTGGGAGCCACCAGCTGTGGTCCCCACACGTGGGACCCACCTTCATGTTATGAATATCCACGCCGTCTGTCCAGCGTCTTGTGGAGAGTGAACTGACAGTGAGGTGTACTCACTAAAAAGCAATTTGGTTTTTTTAGGCTTTTGGATGAGCCACTTATACAGGCTCCACCTTGATGCATTGATCCAATCCACACCGCCCATCCCATTCCCTAGACTATTTTAGGCGTCGAACCAAAAAATGAAGCTAATCTGAATTCTAGGTGGGCCATACCACAAATACTAAGGGTTGGGTTACCCACGTCATTCCTTACCTTTTTGCATGGGAGGTTTAGAGTGAGTTTTCACTCGTGGGACCCATATGGATGTATTTCTTAGATCCACACCATACATCCATTTTCTAACACATTTTAGCCGTGTAACCCAAAAATCTACTTGATCCAGCTAACAGGTGGACCACACCACAACCGATGGTGGTAATAGGAGCACCCGCCTCACGTAAACCATGCGGACATGGGTGGGGGCATCCAACCATAGACCCCATCTTGATGTATATGTTTAATCCATGTCGTCCACCGCCTTTCCCATGTAGTTTTAGGCTATGAGTCGAAAAATAAGACAAATCTTAGTTCTTAGTGGACCCCACCGAGGGAAACAAATTCCCACCATTA
The DNA here is from genome assembly GCA_030180095.1 of Magnolia changhungtana. Classification (NCBI taxonomy): domain Eukaryota; kingdom Viridiplantae; phylum Streptophyta; class Magnoliopsida; order Magnoliales; family Magnoliaceae; genus Magnolia; species Magnolia changhungtana. The sequence goes on along the minus strand of JASAUF010000161.1, from coordinate 6,215,099 downwards.
GAACTTTCTAATACCTACTGTTGTGTGTATAAGTGGTGGACCTATCCATCATTAGACTCCTTTACTCCATAGAGAGCTGGTTGATATAATAGACGGAATGGATTATTTACTAGTGGGCCCCACATAGTAGAACAAAATGGAAAAAAAATTAAGGGAAGAAAGAGAAGAACAAAAAGAAATAAGTCCCTGGATGTCCAGTGACGGAGAGGGTGGGAGCCTTGGCTGCCACCACACGTGGACCCCACCGTGATGTGTGTTGAACAGCCACACCGTCCATTTTGTAGGCCCCCTTAGGGAAGTGGCCCCCACCAAAAATCAGCCGTATACACGGCTTAGGTGGCCCACGCCATAGGAAACAGCAGGATTGAACAGGTGCCATGGAAACCCATGTGGGTATTCATAGAAGTTTTGGATCGTGATGAAATTTGTTTGTCGTCTTTACCTAGGTCCGTGTGACCTTACTAATGGGATGGATTGCAAAATAACATTATGGTGGTCCCACATGGAACCCGCCATTGATGTATGTGTTTTGTTCATGTCGTCCATGGCTGTGGACTGCGGGAACCACCAAGGTGTATGTGCTCTGTCCGCACCGTCCAGTGTTTGGACGGTGGGACCCACCATGATGTACGTCCTATCCACTCCATCCAGCCATTTAACTGGTGGGCCCACATCAAGGAAATAGTGTTGGATTAAACGTCAGCCATTGAAACCTTTTGGGACAGAAGTTTTGGATTAATATGAAGTTTATTTCCCTTTTCATCCAGGTCTGTGTAACCCTGTGAACGGGTTGGATTGCAAATAAACATTGTGGTGGGCCCCAAGTCTAGGTGACCGTACCAACAGGTTGGGTGGAAAGTAAACACTACTGTGGGCCTAGGTCTGTATGACCTTACCAACACGTTGGATGGAAAATAAATGTTATGGTGGGCCACACGTGTGGACCCACCTTATGAAGTGGAGTGGCTAACGTGCCGCACACTAGCTATACAGCTGGTGTATGTGACGTCACCAAGTTACGTGGGCCCCACCTGTTTCACCCTCACCGTTCGTCTATGGGACCCACCATGATGCATGCGTTGCATCCAAGCCAACCAACCATTTTAAAAGCTCAATTTATGGCATGAGCTAAAGAATGAGTCAGATCCCTAGTTCAAGTGAGTCCCCACCACTAGAAAATAGCGGGGATAGTGACATTCGCCGTTCAAACTTCTTAAGGGCCATGATAGTTCCGATCAAGCTAATGTTTTTGCCTTCACTTCATCTATTTCCATTATTGGGCCCTATAGGATTTTAACGGTGGAAATCACTGTCACTACTATTATTTGGAGTGCGGTCCAGCCGATCTTTTGAGATAATTCATGTATGTATATATATGTATATATATATATATATATTGTACCTTGTTGTGTTTGTGGCCGTTGTTGAGGCCCACCTCGGTATATACAAAAGGCCCATTTGAGGAGGCCCACTTTGATATATTTGTGGCCCGTTGTTGAGGCTCACCTTGATGTACATAAGGCCCACGTTATGAGGCCCGTTTGATGTATTGGAGGCCCATGAGTGAGGCCCCATTTGGATGTGATGTATTAGGGCCCATGGGTTAAGGCCCATTGTGATGTATTAATGCCCGTGGGTTGAGGCCCATTGTGATGTATTCAAGGCCTATGGGATATGGCCCATTTAATATGCATGGGACCCAATTGGTGTGGCCCACTTAATATACCTAAGGCCCATGTGATGGGGCCTATATTAATGTATTGTGGCCCGTTGTTGAGGCCCACCTCGATATTTATAAGGCCCATCTTAACGTATTTGTGGCCCATGGGTTAAGGCCCATTGAGATATGTTTAGGGCCCATGGGTTACGGCCCATTGATATAACCCACTTGATGTGGCCCACCGTGACGTATATTAGGACCATGTGATGCGGCCCATTGACGCGGCCCATCATGATGTATATTAGGACCATGTGATGCGGCCCATTGACGCGGCCCATCATGATGTATTTTGGCCCATGTGCGGGGCACACCTATTTATATCTTTGGCCCATGTGATGGGGCTCACCTATTGTGTATTTATAGTCCATTAGTGAGGCCCATTGTACTGTAATTCCAACCCATATGTCATGGCCCGTTGTGATATATTTTTGACCCATATAATATGGCCCATTGTGATGTAATCGAGGCCCATTGAAGTAGCCCACTTGATGTGTATAAGGCCCATGAGTAAAGCCCACCTATTGTGTATTTGAAGCCCATGGTTTGTGGCCCATATGATGTATTTGAGGCCAATGTGATGTGGCCTATAGTGATGTGTACTAGGCCTTTATGCGAGGCCATGGGCCCATTTTATGTTCACCCCTTTGAAGGTCACTCATTGGGAGTAATGTTGGTTAGATGTCCACATTGATGGGCAATAACGGTTAGTTGTCCTCATTGTGACCTTTCCTGAGGCCTTGTTAGGCCTATTCTCTTCGTGGGTTAACCCAAATAAGTGGGCCCTATTCGCCATAGACGGATGACTCCATGCTATCGGATTTGATATCACCACGACTGAGAGCCGATCTTTACATTATGGTTAATTGGTTGTCCATTCATGGACCCCGCCTTGTTTATATATGCTGGTTGTCGGTGCAAATTATCGATGCTGATCGTCGGTGCTGATTTTAGATGTTGACTATCAGTACCGATTCCGAGTGTCGATTCCAATTGTTAAGGCTGATTTCGATTGTTGAGGCCGAGCTCGATTGCCAAGGCCGATTGTCATGACCTATATGATGTATATGTGACCTGTAGTGGAGGCCCATTGTGATGCATTTGGGTACTAGACGAAGGAGCCCATGTGATGTATGTTAGGCCCATGTGAAAGCACTACAAGAAAAGTCACCTTTACCGACGAAAATTTTCATAGGTAAAAGCCTTTTTGTCGTAGGCAAAAATTTTTACCAACGAAAATTTTCGTCGGTAAATTGATAGGTAAAAGTCCGAGGGGAAAAACTTTTACCCACGAAAAGAAAATTTCGTTGGCAAAGGTCAGACTTTTACCGACGAAATTTTTTGTAGGCAAAATATTTTACCAACGCTAATTTTCGTAGGTAAACATATTGACAAAACTTTTTACCTACGAAAATTTTTGTAGGTAAAAAACTTATAGCTACGAATAATTTTGTAGGGAAAAATATTGATAAAACTTTTTACCTACGAAAATTTTCCGAATATTTACGAAACTTTTACCCACGAATATGTTCGTAGCTAAAAATATTGACAACACGGATATTTTCGATCTGTAGAAAACTTTTACCTGCGAATATTTTCGTAGGTAAAAATATTCACAAAACTTTTACCTACAAATGTTTTCGTAGGTGAAAATTATTAGAAAACATAAAAAATGTTAAAAAATTATTACAAAAGGTGCCCAAATTCACAAAAATTTGGGCTTGTGGTCAAGATTGAGTTGGCGATTTTGACATTCTTCTATGGCAACACATATGGGGCAGCTTTCAAAGAAATCATGTCTCACTTCAACTTGAGCAAAAACACAAGAAAGCAAAGTGAAGATCCACCAGAAACTTCATTACAAGAAACTTGCTACTCTAGCGACATCAAAACAATCATAACATAAACCTGGTGCCTCTTACCGGATCATGGTTCGTCTTGATATCAGAAGATTCAAGACAAACATCACCCTTTCCAAGAGATGTACACCAAAACAAATTTTGCTGTAAAAGGTAAGGTATCTAGAACATCAGATCGAACATTTTCCTAGCCCCCAAAATGCTAGCATTCAGTACGCAAAGATAACAAGGCATTTGCCATCATAGGTGTTTTTTTTAAAACCACATCTTGTGTACTCCTTTAAGCATACCAATAATGTGCTACAATTTAGAACACTAGCTGGAAAGACAGCCCCTTACCAACCCAAAAAAAAAAAAAAAAAAATCAAGAACAAGAATTGTTGGGCCGGTTGAAGATGGAAACTGAAATGTCAGAGGGAATTTCTCACAATAACTGAGGTAAAAATAAGTAGGAAAACATGTTCTTCAATTGAATGCCACTTTTATAACTCATATAGTACAAAATAATTCTATTTACACAGCTCTCATATTGTCAAAAGGTTGAAAAATGTATTTCACCTTCGCTTTTCCTTCCTTTGAACTAGTTGCAGTTGCATAATTCCTCAAACTCGCTAAAAGAAGAACAATGAGTCGGATGACACCATACCAAGAGAACCACTACTTATATAAGTAACCAACGAATACCATTTTCTCAAAATAATCAATAGGAAAGATATATCGAATGAGAACAAGACAAATTATTGCGACATCTGAATAGCGAGAAATAAGCAAAACATTAGTGGATGAATGGATTCACCATCATGCATATTAAAATGAGGCAAGCAAGTACATCCGCAAGAGGAAATATAGAATGTTGGGCCCAAACTAGAGGAAATTTGGTTGCATCGGCATTCCATATGGGAAGCGCATACTTTTCGAGACCCAAAATGTTCATCCGAACCCGCTTGGCCAACTCAAGTTCCAGACATCCAATTGTTGCCCGAAAATGGATGGTTAAGAATAAAATGGAGTCCACAGATCATATGCAACAGAAGAAAAAGGCCTACCAATCTGATGGTGGGAGTATTCAATAGAGGAAACTTTCATCCGTTTGACCATCCACAAGTGAGCCCATTGAAATGCACAGTCTGGATCACTTAAATGTGGCTACCCTACCCATATGACATGTTTGCCCAAATAAAAATCATTTCCTTGGGAGGCATTATACAATCTTTGGCAAAGAAGATAGGGAGTCAATGAATATATAAGTAGTTGTATACCAAGATAGGGGAGTCAATGAATAGATGGAGCAAGGTGAAGCACAAGTGTGTGTGCTCATGTGAAGTAATATGGAGTGGTGAAATCATCAATTTGGAGTGGCAATGCAGACCCTTGTCGGCCATCCTCTAAAATCCATCAGCTACCTTCGCTCCACGAATCATTAATGCATATTTTCTGATTCTTATTGAATTGTGCAATAATGAGCCTGAAAAGAAGCATCATCATCACTATCCTAGCCTCGTCTCAGCTATTCATGGTCGTCTTCATTGAGGCAGCTATAAAGCAAAATGACATTCCGAAGGTAATTGGAAGCATGAATTTTAAAACTGAGCCCTAGTTCAGGACATGGCTAATAAAGGAAGAATTTTGATGTGGATCTTATCAAGTTATAGTCAAAATCTACCTGTATTGCTGCCAATAGAATCTTGATGATGAATGCCAGAGGAACGCTTTGAACTTGTTGCGAGTACACAAGTTGTCATTCCATACCTCGCCCACCTAAACAGATTGATTTGCAAACAAGATTTTCATTTTTCTCGAAGGGTGATGTTTCTTCTAGCCTCTTCCCCATGGAAGCTCAGCACAAAATCTTTGGATCCATGGATTTCCAAGAAGACTATGAGAATCATTTCCATTGTCCAATCGAGTCGAGACCTTCCAAAATTGAGCTTCTCCCAGGCCAGCCACTTCACGGAGACCTTAAAGCGCAAACAACTTACTTAGTCAAACCGACTCAGACCAACAAAAGCCCATTCAACTTCTCCTAGACGCAATCACCTATCAGGTGCATCAAGAATGGGTGGTTACCAAAAAGTCTAGCAGTCCAAACTAAAAATATATGCATCAAGAACACCCAATCTCTATGGAACCCACAAGTGAAGTATTTGTAATTAACATCTCTACTTTGTCCATCGTACATAACAAAAATCATATAGATCAAAATCTTAGGTGAGTCCCACCTTGTGAACAATGTAAAATCAGGACTAAAATTTATCCTATAAAATGTTTGAGGCATTCACTTCAAAGAGAAGAACAGTGGAAACTTACTGACTTTATCTTGATCAAGGCGTGACACGTATTGCTCTGCCCATGGGAATCAAGCGGTCTTTAGCATCTTGGTTTGGACGAATATGAACTGCCTCGTCAGATGCATCAGAAGATGGGTAATGGTAAAAACTGAAATTGTTTTGCACAATCTCTTGAAGAAAGAAAATTAAAGAGCTCCTTTGAACCAGTAAATCAGTCATTCATAATGCTTGTTTATTTATGAGAAGAAACATAATTTTAATAAAATGATTAGCAATACTTGATTGGAAAGTAAAGAACAGAGAAACATACTCGACTTGATATTTGGAAGCAAGATGAGTAAACTTGTCAGCATTTACTTTTACAATCATGATGGGTTTATCTAACACAGCAAGTAATGGGGCAGCCACATCTAACTGGAAAAGGAAATAGAAAATAAAAGAAATCATTGCAATGACAAGCGTCATATCATTGCTCTAATCTGTCTTGTCATGAAAAGATCTGGAATGAGATAGGAACACTGCAATTATGTCAATCTAAAAAATGGTAACAAAGAGTAACATAAATTTTTTAAAAAACCCATCACATGAAAGTAGCATATCAGTATTGGTACTTAAGAACATCAACAGAATCAGATTCTAACATATTAGAGATACATGTCTAAGGGATACAAGTAAAAAAGAAATGAAAAGAAAAGAAACAAATCAACAAAATAAAGAAAGGCGAGAAAAGGGGCATTGGGCTAGAGATTGCCCTCTCAAATCCAAGAAGAAATCCCAATTGGAATCGAAAAGCGACAACCAAATCGGCGACCGGATTTCCCGCGAGAAGCTTGATGTCCCTGCTGTGAAGGCGCGTGTCTCATCCTCACCTTGAAAACGAAGAAGAATCCGGAAGGAAATTCTATAAATGCCCGGTAAGGACTTTGTGCGTGTAATTTCTTTAAGTGGTGTGACAACTGCGAGCTTTGATCAAAGACTGATGTTCCCATGCCGCCTTACCCCATGTGCTCTTGCGGTCTTTGGAAAGTGCACAGAGGAGGATGCGGAAGTGGCTTGCCGTGCCCTATGAAAAAGGACCAGGATCCAATTGATAGGCTGCTCATATGAAAGCCTACGGTTGAGTTATTCTCGGTCGATCATCGACAATGATGAGAAAGACACTAAAGCGACAATAGGCTGCAAGCGAGGCGAAGGGAGATGGTTGTGAACAAGAGATAGTGTTATCTAATGCGTCAAATGAGAGTGGGCCATCATCTTCATTATTTGCTGAAAGATCTCCAGTTAAGGAGGAGATGGGCCATCATCATCTGCCGATTAAAAAATGTGGTTTATTACATGAAGGGGGAGGAAGTGATGGTGATGGGACAATAGAGAAAGGGTCTCCATCATTGCCCGGGGAAGGGTTTCAAGTGGAGGTGGGCCACCATTCGCTGATCGAGAAGCTCGATTTAAATGAAGAAGGGGGAGGAGATGGTGATAGGATGGAGGGTGTGTTGTTGTATGGGTCAATTGAGAATGACTGTCCATCATCATCTGGTAAAGAATTTCAAGTTCAGATGGGCCATCATTCGCTGATCGAAGGGCTCAAAGAAGGATATGATAATGGACTGGAGGATGTGAAATTGTATCGGTCAATAGAGAAAGGGCCTCTGTCATCATCAGGTGAAGGATTTGAAGTGGAGGTGGACCACCATCCACCGATCGAAGTACTCCTAAAAAATGTGTTGGATAACATTCCAATACTCTGTGTAGGTCTAAAGACCATGGTAAAAGAACTATTCAGTTACTTTCAATGGTAAAACAAAGCAAAACATAACAAAGAAAATGCAATCAATAACAAGACAGATTAAAAGTACAAGACCAATAACCATCTGGTTTTGTTAAAAAATATAAGCACTTCTCTAATCAATGCTAAAGATCTACATTTTTCAGTAACTGAGTTACTATACATATAAAAAATAGTCTAGAGATGGCCAATATGAAGAAAAAAAAAAAAAAAAAAAAAAAAACAAAAAAAAAAAACAAAAGATATTAAGAATTTTGAAATTGATTCCATGTGTGCTCACATTTATGCTCCAGATAACCAAACTACATCAAAATGTGATTAACATCTTGCCTTGATAACCAAGTTGCATCAAAATGTGATCAACCAAAAAAGGAAGCTAATAATCAGAAAACCTTGATTTTTTTAACTCAAAGTATCAAGATTCAAGAATCACATTTGAATATAGTTTTTTTTTTTTTTTCTTCTTTTGTGGGCTTTCATACATTTTCTTTTCTCAATCAAGGGATGACAATTCATAAAATGCAATATAAATGTCTTATCTGAATAGGCAAGGATTCTACTCAAAGCCAACACTGATTTTGCCATTCCTTCATCCTATAGCCACTTATGCATTAAATACCTATGTAATTCAATTGTCTTGATAAAATCAAATCACCGTCTTAAAAGAAATGCAAAAGAACATGAGTGATGACTCTTGTTTCAAACATGACTGCCTATCTTGGTTTCTACTTTTTAAGCTAAAGTGATTAAGTAATCTTAAACCAAACTTACTTATCTGAAATAAGTTACTTATCTACTGTTGTGAGTAGAAAAAGTAACTTATTTGGTGGTATCCAAACGGGCCCTAAATGTTATTAAGATTACTATTGGCACCCGTGCACCTCATTGGAAGATGCAATGCATGTTGGGCTGCCTTTTCAAACAAATGGGATTAGCCAACCTCTTGTTTGAAGGAAAACATTCTGCTGACATCAATCTTACGATTAAAAAATTGTAGATTTTGAGAAATTGGGTTGATTACCATGAAATCTTCATATCCTGCCTCCATTGCATCTTCAAGTGCAGAAAGACCAGGTTGCACCTGCAAAAAGGGAACCCAAATAGCATGACAAGGATTTCAATACTCAAAAAAGGGTAGAATTACTCTAGTGATGAAGAGAGATGGCAAAAAATAGATAGCTCAAGTGCAGGTTAATAACTAGTATTTCTGCTAGCAGGATTTTTCTAATCCCAAATGTATGTACAGCCCAAGCTCCTTCATGCCACCACATATGGCAAATTGACATGAGTTCAAGATACAGAGAAATGGATGGGCAGAAAAAAATAATAATAATAATAATAATAAACCTCAATATATATTTGCTGATCTGATGGTTAGGATCATTTAGGCAGCATGATTTTGGACTCTCAATCCAGGACTTTTGTAGCCCTCTAAAAGTTTTCAACAATGTGTTCAATTCCCAGTGTAGCTTGTGATGTGGTCCATAGAGGCTTTGGATTTGCCTCATTTTTGTGCTCAGGCCTAAAATGAGCTGATAAAATGAATGGACGGCATGAATCAGATGCAGACATCATTGTGGGCCCCACAGATTTTATGGTCTCAATGAAATTGTCCACGTCAAGATGGACTGCATTGAATTTTCCATAGAAACTAAAATGTACCAGAAATTGTCCAGATGATGGCTTGCATTGAATTTTCCATAGTAAATAATTATTACCCATTTACTACAATTTGCCATAGTAAATGGTAAACCAAACAGGCCTTAATGTGAATTTAGTGATGCAGCAGATAATTGAATTGTGCAGACATATGCACGCCTTTGTTCACCAGTGACTCTCCAAAGGAGTGCCACCCATTACTCCCGAATCTATCTTCCTCATGATTTCAAATCAACACCATTTACTCCCAATTCCATTTAAGCTCCATTCAACAAAATGGCATCTAAACCACCAAGATTATTTTTAAAACAAAATTTATCTACAAGGAAAAAAAACAGAAGGTGAGGGCATCATGGATGATGCTGGGAATTAAGCAGTAAAGTCTGCATAAAACACCTATCATTTCAATGAAATAGATCCATGTTCAACATAAGAAAATCGTGATCTAAATGTAAACTCAAATTCCATCTCACAAGAAAGACCAAAGAAAAGACGGTGCAGAACCCTCACTTGAGCTCGACAATTCACAAAATGTGGGTGCTGCGGAAATTCTATATGCATGCATGAAGTATGAGTGCCTAGCCAGGGACCATAACCACGGGAAATGTTAAAACAAGACTTGCTTATTTCCAAAAAAACAAAAAACTTTACTAATACAATTTATGAAACATTACAAAGAGAGAGTGTTGAAGTTGAATCAGATTATTCTAACATGATTGGGAAACTATACATGATAATGGACATACACTTGTTTCACTCACCTTCCCTCGAAATGAGTACACTGTGACACAGGTCAGTTTGTTTGAAAAGACTCCCAACAATCTCTCCTTACATTAAAACTTGAGTACTGGGTTGCCTAACCCCAGTTGGTTTTATCTGTCTGTCCAAAATGTTGATCATCATCATCATCATCATCATCATGCCTCATCCCAATTAATTAGGGATTTGTCCAAAATGTCATGGGGATAAATAAACCAAATACAAGCATGTGCATATGCCTAGGTAGGTACATACCTAGGAGGCCATGAACCTGCCCACAAAAGCCTTTAATACTTTCACTATAATTCCAATCATTAACACCCATAAGATGGCCCATAATGCCCCCAGAAAAAGCGAAAAGCATACTACCATTTCTACCTACCCTCCTCCTTGCCTACAGCTGACACCATCACCCGCATTGTAACACCGTCTCTGGCACCAATGCGTGCCGCGCCAAAACTCGACATTCTCTCAAACGCCCGATTGATCGGGGCATTCTCGAGGAACGTCTTTGGATGAGTAGGTATTGATTCCAACACGCTGTTGTAGGCTGTTGAAGTGAACCAATGTTCAAAGCATCTCCTTCAATGCCACCTTGCCCCTGTGTTTCCTTCGACATTCGATGAATTACCATCACCGGCTACACCTATACAATTGAAGCATGAATGGATAAGAACGTTGAGAAGCTTCTATACAGTGATATTTCGACCACCGATCCATTAAATATGCTTGTAGTATTGATATTGAAATTGATTAATGTACACGAATGCGGAGGTGCCATAACAACTGACTTGACTCTGTTGATGTAAAGACATTGAACTTACATTCATGTGTCCAGAGAGGACCAAGTAACATAAGCTGCATGGAATTGATTTTCGTCGTCGATGGGGGCACAAGTGATAACCCAAGCGGCTCGCTATGTCGGTGGCATAACAATCCGGATGCGGTTGTGTAGTCCCCTCTAGAGGCACAATTTCTTCGGAAGAAACATGGGTGCATCAAAGTAATAATCGAGGCGTAAAACCACTTTGTGTCATGAAAAGGGAAGTCGTTATCGATACTCCAACTAGAAACACCGGGCACTTGATCCACAAGATCATTCAATTCCACGAAATCTCCATCATCCGAAGCACATGTAACTTCAAGTACTTCAGAAGGTTGCATAATAGAGGTGGCCGAACATGTAACTTGAGAGCTCGTCACGCCCACAATCAGCCCACTCACATGGGCGTGAAATTTCACTGGGTTCAATGGAAATGGCTTCCCTAAGCGATGACTCCACCACAGTCACAAACAAGTTAATATATTGCACAGTCAATGCTTCATATATTTCTCGCATTTGAAGAATCACATCGAGAATATATAGATTTATAAAACAGACCCCTATCTAGTATTGGAATTTTTGAAAATTTTCATACAACATGCTTAAAATCAAAACCCCATATTGAGAAAAATCATTAATTAGGCGGTATTTAGAAGCACAGGTGAATTGAATTACGACCATTGTTTCAAGTGGAGAAGATGAAAGTTATTAACGTTTCCCAGTAACGTGAAATAACGAAGAACTATCCATTGCATTGGTCCCTTACATCACAGGATGTGATATTTCTTTCACAGAAAAATAACACAACAATAGCCTCATCTTGAGGCGTTCGGTTTTTGCTCACATGTGGATACCACCATTATGTATAAAAGGTATCCAATCTGTCCAGAAGGGTCACTCCATACTTCCACTTCAATTAGAGTTGAAGGGCTTCTTCCTCATTACAAACACTACTAAAAATTATTGGTTTTTGACATTTCCTATTTGACTGAACAACACACTTCCAACTTGATTCTCTTGGGCACAATCCAAATGAAGTATACATTTTTTAAATATTGTTAATATATACGATTCTTTTATAGATACAATGAGTTGCACCATACACAACCTAAAAATGGTTATCTTTCAATGAAAGTTTAATGAAATTTTATTGAGAAAACAGAGGAAAGGAAGCAATGAAGGAACGTAGACAATATACAATGGAGAGGCTAAATGTTCCAACTAATTTCCAAGAATCAAGATTTCTATCTAAGATCAAAGTGCAACAACAAATTTAACTAATGAATGGTGCTTCATATAGATTTACATCCAGAACCTGTATATATCTTTCAATTTCAATGATTAAACTATCAAATCCCGACATCAGGACAAAAACCAACTTCTAAAACTCTATGAAGCACTCGATCAAACAACTGGTGTGTACCATTGCTTTATGCATGTATTTCCTCTGATTTTTTCAATGCTTACTCAACAAGAAACAACAAAACCAAGTGTCTGAATCTTCCCATCATTAGTAGTATGGTTAAAGAAGTTATTGAAGAAAAACCCTACCAGGTGCATGCATCCAATTTTCTTCTTGAAAATTACATGGACCAGGAAAGTTACAGTGCATTTGAAAGTACAACCACCAAAAAATCTTTCCGGGTGCTCGATGGCAATGTCCTAAAAACTCAAAGAAACATATGATGAGTGTTCCCAAACTGAAGGGGTTCTAACTCAACAATCAACCCCTTATGGAGAAATATGAAATACATAGAGAAGTAAATGAAAGGGTGCACTAGCTACAACACAAAAATTTCCAATAAATTACAAAAATACCTAAACCGATCCTCCTTGTTCTGCCTAATCCTAACCGCTCACGCGCCTTGAGAATCTCCACGACGATTCCTACCAGAATCAAATCAACTAGACGAGAATTAGATCTCCAGGTCCCTAAAACCCTCTCTGTACTTTTCACAACAAAAACCTTAAATCCAGCTCCAAAAACCACTTCTGATCCTCAGAAAAACCACAAAAACGAAAAATCCCTCAAAATAAGGACCAGATCTTAGCGCCAACCGCTCCAAGCTTGCAAAGTCCGATCGTCGAAAGATTGATCGGATGAAAGGCTCGAGAATCATTGTTCTTGTTGTAGGTAGATGTAATGAGAGAGAGAGAGAGAGAGAGAGAGAGAGAGAGAGAGAGAGAGAGAGAGAGAGAGAGAGAGAGATCAGGAACGAGAGAGGGAGGGGGCGGGAGATTAGGGTTTAGAGCATTTGGAATGGAGAAATTGACCACTATAGACGCCATTGAGGAAGAAGAAACACGTACTGTCTTCTTCAACGTCTCGAGCATCTCTCACTCCAGGGGAGTCGATGATGGCCATGGATTCATCGAGAGGAGGAGAAGACAGACCAGATCTGAGTTAGGGAACGGAGAGAGAGAGAGAGAGATTTAGGACTTTGGGGTTTTTTTTGGGCGCGGCTCTGTTTTTGAGCGCGCGCCCAAATTTAGGACGAAGTCTGGTATGGCTCCGTGGGCCCCACCATGATGCGTGTTAAAAATCTACCCCATCAGTCAGATGCACCATCTCATGGTAGGTCCATGGATGAAAAATCAAATCAATTTATGACTTTTGTTATCCACACCACGTACAAAAGTTGAGAGGGGTTATCCTCCATTAAAACATTCATAATTATTTTTTGGGCCCACCGAGATGTGGTCCACAAATTCAGCCCATCCATTATGTGTGTGCCACTTGGATGAGGGGTCATACCAAGTTTCAGACGCATCTAAATTTCAGGTGGGGCCCACCAAGTGCTTTTATATATTTTAGGCATGTCTTCACATGATTTTAGATGGTATGGCCCACCTGAGTTCCGTATACGGCTGATTTTTGGGATATCCCATTAATTAAAGGGGACCCATCAAATTCACGGTGTTGATGTTTGACACATGTCATGTTGGGCCCCACACAGGTTGACCTCATGGGGACTGCATGGATTAAACACAAAGGTCAAGCTACGTGAGCCCCACCATGACATGTGTCAAATATCAACACCGTGCATTGATGGGCCCCCTTTAAATTATGGGATATCTCAAAAATCAGCCGTATACAGAACTCAGGTGGGCCATACCATCTAAAATCATGTGAAGAAATGCCTAAAACATATAAAAACACTTGGTGGGGCCCACCTGAAATTTTTATGCATTTAAAACTTGGTCTGACTCCTCACCCAAGTGGGACACATATAATGGATGGGCTAGATTTGTGAACCACATCTCGGTGGGCCTAACAAATGATTATGAATATTTTAATGGAGGATAACCCCTCTCAATTTTTTGTATGTGGTGTGGCCCAAAAAAAAGTCATGGATTGACTTATTTTTAAGCCTAGGCCCACCATGGAATGATGCATCTGACTGATTGGGTAGATGTTTGACACCCATCACGGTGGGGCCCACACAGCTCAACCGTTCGACAAGTTCCCATGAGCTCGACCGCATTGAACCTTTTCCCATATATCCATCATTAAAATCCTCCTAAGGCCCACTGTATTGTTTATTTGACATCCAATAGGTTGATTAGGTCATACAGGGCAGATGAAGGGGAAAAACAAAAATCAGTTTGATCCAAAACTTTTATGGCCCCAAAGTGTTTTTTAATGGTTGACGCTCATTCAACACTGTTTCCTGAAATGTGGTCCACTTAAGATTTGGATATATCTCATTTTTTGTCTCATACAATAAGATAATCTTAAAAAATAGATAGACGACATGGATTAAACACATACATCATGGTAGGGCTCACGGAGCACCAACCACCAGCCATTGGATGTGTCAGGGGGAGTAGCTAATCCGTTCCTCTTATTTGTGGTGTAGTCCATTTAATCTTTGAATATGATTTATTTTTTGGATAATTTTCTAAAATTATCTCGAAAAATGGATGAATGATGTGGGTTGATCCCAAATTTTCAGTAAATCCAAAACCCAAGTGTACCATGCCATGCGAAACAGTGTGGAATAATGATTTCCACCATTGATACCTTCCTTGACCCTACAATAATATTTATTTGACATCCAACATGTTCATAATATCAAAAAGATATAAATGAAGAGAAAACATAAACATCAACTTGATCCAAAACTTTTATGAATGTTATTTTTAATGGTGGACATTCAGTCCCAACTTTGTAGTCCACTTAAGCTTTGGACCCGTCCCATTTTTTGGTTAATATCTTAAAATGATACGAGAAAAGCTTTGAATGGTATGGAGAAAGTCAATCCATGACTTAGGTGGGCCAAGAGCTTAAAATTAAAGTCAATCCATGACTTGGGTGGGCCACACCACATAATATAATGGAGAGGGGTTTCCTTAAAACATTCATAATCATATATTGGGTCTGCGTAAATGTGATTCACATATCCAACTCACTCATTATGTGTGTCCCACTTGGATGAGGGGTCAGACTAATTTTCAGCCGCATCCAAAACTCATGTGGGCCCCACCAAGTGCTTTTATATTTTTTAGGATGTCTTCACATAGTTTTGGATGGTATGGCCCACTTGAGTTTAGGTATCTAGATGATTTTGAGATATCTCATAACCTAAAGGGGACACATCAAATCCACAGGGTTGATGTTCGACACACATCATGATGGGACCCACAAAACTTACTAACATCAATTCTTAGCTTCTCACGAGGTCAGTAAGTTAGGTCACAATTTTGACCAAAATATTTGGCCCATTTTATATGTCTAGTCCATTCACTCTATTTTACTGATCGATACCCCTAATTTGACTAGTTACTCGCCTCAATCAGGTTACATATGAGAAAATATATTGGGTATACCAAGATTGATCAACAATTTCAATAAAATTTGATTTAAACATCTGAAGTTATTTACTCTTCAATTTGAACTGATTAGATTGTCTAAAAATGGTTAAATGTTGTTCATAATATCAAAAATATATGAATGAATAGAAAACACAAACATCAGCTTGATCTAAAACTTCTATGGCCTCTAAGAAATTTTAAATGGTAGAGGTTCAATCACACTATTTCCTGTGGTGTGGTCCACTTGAGCTCTGGATATGCTTCCTTTTTTATTCTTTAGACCTTAAATTATCCGTTAACATGGATGAATGGAGTGGATAAAATAAATAAATAACAATGGACCCCACAGAGTTTACTCTGGTAAGGGTAACGAGTAACTCACCTAAATGTAGTGGAGAAGGGTTTCCTTAAAACATTCATAATCATATATTGGGCCTATCTAAATGTGATTCACATATCCAACCCACTTATTATGCGTGTCTCACTTGGATGAGGGGTCAGACCAAGTTTCAACCGCATCCAAAACTCATGTGGGCCCCACCAAGTGCTTTTATATTTTTAGGATGTCTTCACATAGTTTTAGATGGTTAGCCCACTTGAGTTTCGTATACAGATGATTTTTGAGATATCTCATAACCTAAAGGGGACACATCAAATCCATAGTGTTGACGTTCGACACACATCATGATGGGGCCCACAAAACTTACTAACATCAATTCTTAAGTTCTCACGAGGTCAATAAGTTGGGTCACAATTTTGATCAGAATATTTGACCCATTTTACATGTCTGGTCCATTCACTCTATTTTACTGATCAATACTCTCAATTTGACTAGTTACTCGCCTCAATCAGGCTACATATGAGAAAGATATTGGGCATACAAGATTGATCAACAATTTCAGTGAAATTTGATTTAAACATCTGAAGTTATTTACTCTTTAATTTAAACTGATTAGATTGTCCAAAAATAATTAAAGGTTCAATTAGTGGATGTGCCTAATAATTTAATAATTTTATTTTTGAAAAATAAATTTAACATTTTTTTTCAAAAGGTATATATATATTTTTAACTCTTTTAAATAAATATCATTTTTATTGTAAAATATTTCAAAAATATTTAAAATACAAATTTAAAATTTTTATTTTTAAAGTCTTAGAAAATTTCTTAGAAAAGGTATATTTGAATTTTGAATTTTTATTTTCAAAATCTTAGAAATTTTCAAAGATGGCTTTTACCTACGTAAATATTTTTCGTAGATAAGGATGGCTTTAGCTATTAGACCCTTTAGCTACTAATATTTTCATAGGTAAAAACCATAATTCTTGTAATGATCCTTTAGCTACTAATATTTTCGTAGGTAAATACTGGTTTTTCTTAAGAAATTAGATTTTGCAGGTAAAAGTAAGGTTTTTGATTTTTGGTTTTTTAAAAAATTTAAAAGACCCTTCAGCTACGAATATTTTCGTAGGTAAAGATGGTTTTACCTACGAAATTAGAATTCGTAGGTAAAAGGAAGGTTGTAGGAACGGTTTCGATTTTTGGTTTATTTGAAAATTTTAGAAGACCCTTCAGCTACTAATATTTTCGTAGGTAAAGATGGGTTTTTTACCTAGAATTCGTAGGTAAAAGTAAGGTTTTCGATTTTTGTTTTTTTTCTAAAAATTGAAAAGACCCTTCAGCTATGAATATTTTCGTAGGTAAAGATGGGTTTTACCTACGAAATTGCAATTCGTAGGTAAAAGTAAGGTTTTCGATTTTTGGATTTTTAAAAATTGAAAAGTCCCTTCAACTACGAAAAATTTCGTAGGTAAAGATGAGTAAGAAAGATGGTTTTTTACCTACGAAGTTAGAATTTGTAGGTAAAAGTAAGGTTTTGGATTTTTATTTTTTTTAAAATTGGATAAACCCTTTAGCTACGAATATTTTCGTAGGTAAAGATGGGTTTTACCTACGAAATTACAATTCGTAGGTAAAAGTAAAGTTTTCAATTTAAAAGACCCTTTAGCTACAGATCTTTTCATAGGTAAAGATGGGTATTTACCTACAAAATTACAATTCGTAGGTAAATGTAAGGTTTTCGATTTTTGTTTTTTTTTTTTAAAATTGAAAAGACCCTTCAGCTACGAATACTTTTGTAGGTAAAGATGGGTTTTACCTACGAAATTACAATTCGTAGGTAAAAGCAAGGTTTTTGATTTTTGGTTTATTTGAAAATTTAAAAGACCCTTCAGCTACGAATTTTTTCGTAGGTAAAGATGGGTTTTTACCTACGAAATTACAATTCGTAGGTAAAAGTAAGGCTTTCAACTTAAAAGACCCTTTAGCTACGAATATTTTCGTAGGTAAAGATGTTTTTTACCTATGAAATTACAATTCGTATTCATAGGTAAAAGTAAGGCTTTCGATTATTGAAATTTAAAAGACCCTTCAGCTACGAATCCTTTCATAGGTAAAAAGATGGGTTTTTAGTTTTATTTTCGATTTTTTTATTCAAAGCATCATTTACCTACGAATATTTTCGTAGGTGAAGATGGGATTTTTTAAAAAATTCAAAACACCCTTTGGCTACGAATGTTTTCGTAGGTAAATATGGGTTTTACCTAC
The DNA here is from genome assembly GCA_030180095.1 of Magnolia changhungtana. NCBI lineage: Eukaryota > Viridiplantae > Streptophyta > Magnoliopsida > Magnoliales > Magnoliaceae > Magnolia > Magnolia changhungtana. The sequence goes on along the minus strand of JASAUF010000161.1, from coordinate 6,196,788 downwards.
GAAATCAAATTTCGTAGGTAAAAGTAATGTTTTCGATTTTAAAAGTAATGTTTTCGATTTTAGGGGTATGGAAAAAGGCAAAAGACCCTTTACCTACGAAAAGTTTCGTAGGTAAAGATGGCTTTTACCTACGAAATTAAATTTCGTTGGTAAAAGTTGGCTTTTACCTACGAAAATAATTTTCGTCGGTAAAAGTCATCTTTACCTACGAAAATAATTTTCGTAGGTAAAAGTTTCGTAGGTAAAAACCATAATTCTTGTAGTGAAGGCCCCTCATGGTGTGTATTACGTTATTGAGTAAGGCCCATTGTGTTGTATATTAGGCCTTTGTGTGAGGCCGTGGGCCCATTATATGTTGCCTTTGTGTGAGCCATTCCTTGGGGGCAATGTTGGTTAAATGTTCACATTATCGAGGCTGATTATTAATACCAGTTATTGATACCGATTATGAGTATGTGACTGCATAACATCAAAATACATGCTCATATGCATCATCTGCATGATTGTTATGAGATGTGGTTGACCATTGCATAAGTCATTAGGCATATTGTTATGAGACTTCCTGATAGGTAGAGGTTTTCTCACGTAAGCGCACGGTATGCACATGATTGATGCATGACTAGATTGTATGGCTCATGCATCTTGCATTGTGTGCCCTAGCGACATTAGGGCCGTAGCCTCCACAGGCATATCGTGGATAGCCAGACAGGATACCGAAAATCTGTTCTACATGAGGTGCTATAGATATCCCTGGGTGAAAGTCTCTAAACCCTCTTAGTTCCAGATGTTGCTCCAACGTCTAGACCGAGTGGATGTATGAGTGCATGAGGGCCATATACCGTTAGGCTGCGTCTCCCACTTTATCATGGTCGGTTGGAAGGGGTACGGCCTTACCTGCTCGAGAGGAGGGGGCAATGCTAGGCTGAGTCTGACCAGATCGAGGAATGGGTCCGGTATCGACGAACCGGACCCGATATTGGCAGGCGGATAGTGAGGTCTCTTCCACTCACCTTGTTACGTGCGATGGGGTGGCAATCTAGTTTGGAGTGTAATAGACCCTGGTGATTTTCTAGAGAGGAACTGTACTGATATGTGGACTTATTGAGTAGAAGTTACATGCTCATTCATTCATTCATTCACTATTCACTCGGGCTGGTGGTGCGCAACTAATTGTTGTGTACCTTCGTTATGACAAGGATTTCGGTTGGGCACACGACTAACCTGAGATCAAGAGTTTACCACGTTGAGTCTGACTATACAAATTTAGGTATGGGACTGGTTTGGATAGAAGTCCCTTGTGGTGGACCCCGTAGCCTACGATACTACGTACTATCATCCCGACTTTACACTCCAGCATAGTCATTTCATTCACATCGCATATTGCATTACATCTGCAGGCATATGACATTTTGGGTTGCTATGTTTCTATACCTATATGGCCTAGACAAATTTAATAGGATTTGTATATTGTATTGCATCCTCGGCATCTGATATTTGACTCTTTATGACTCCTTATTGCATAGTTGTTCTATATTGCATATTCCGATATTGATTTACTTATGGACTTGTCCATACTTCCACTTACTCTGTTATCGTATGATTTATGATCTTGTCAGTATTTCTGTTTACTTTGATAATTCCAGCTCTTGTCAGTATTTTTGCTTATTCCGATAATGTATGATTTATGGATTACCAGTAATTTCGGTATTGTATGATGATGACATTGTATTGAATACTTGACACTTACTTTATGCACACACTTACACTACCCTCTAAGCTTTCTATAAGCTTATGCACGATAGATGCGTGCAGGTGATATTAGGTTGCAGCAGTGTTGAGCTTGGAGCGTGCAGCAGTCTCCTAGAACTTGATTTTCGATTTATGTATTTCTCTTTCAGCATTGTACTCAAATGATTATATTTGTGGATATGTGATGATGATGTTGCCTTTGTGAATTGGGTAATCTTTTGGTTATGCTTATTATGAGTTAAATGTACATTGAAAAAAAAATAAAAATAAAAAATCCTCCTTGTAGGATCCCAGGATCGAAATCTACCGTATGAACGCTAGGAGCCGAGAATGGGGTACTACGGAGGCTGTCGGCACCGGATTCGGCGATCGGGATTCCTGTGAATCCGATTTTCTGGTTTGGGGCGTGACACAGTGCCAACATGAATTTGATAGATACTTGCTTAACCACCAGTGCGAATATCTCTATGAAGTCGATTCCTTCTCTCTAAGCATACCCCTTCACTACCAGCCTTGTTTTATATCTATCTTGTTTCCTTTTAAATAACCACGTACATCTGATTGCTTTTGGGCCTACTGGAAGCTCCACCAGCTCCCATGTGTGATTTTTGTACAATGAGTCCATCTCATCGTCCATAGCCATCTTTCACTTTTCTACATCAGGCTCATTAAGAGCCTCTTGAATATTAGACAGGTCCCCCTTATCTGTAATGAGGGCATATACAATATTAGAGTCGTCCTTGTATCTTGCCGGTAACATGCGATCACTCGGTGGGTTTCTTCTTATAAGTGACTGCTCTCACTTGCTCTCATACCTTTTTTTATGCATCTGTCTCTGCTTGAGTATCATCTGTGTCAATCTGGACGTCTACGATCAACCTTTCTGGTTCCTCTTGCTCCTCTTGATCATTCTTATGGAATAGGAAGCTTTTATCGAATCCGACGTTATGGCTAGTGATGACCTTGCGTGTGACCTTGTCGAATAATCTGTAACCTTTCACACCAACACCATAACTAATAAAGATATACTTTTTGGCTTTATGGTCTAGCTTATCTCTCTCAACTAATGGTACATGAGAGTAAGCATCATAACCAAATATACGTAAATCTGAGTAGTCCATCTTATGACCACTCCATACTTCCTATGTGATTTTACATTCAATTGTCGTAGAGGGAGACCGGTTCACCAAATAACAAGTTATATTAACAGCCTCTATCCATAAGTCCTTGCCCAACACAGCATTAGTTAACATGCATCGGGCCCTCTACAAGAGAATCTGATTCATCCGCTCAGCCACACCGTTTTGTTTGGGCGTGTGGCGCACTGTGTTGTGCCTAATGATCCATTCATCTTTGCAATATTCATTAAACTCAGTGGAAGTAAATTCTCCACCATTGTTAGTCCTTAAAACCTTTTTTTTTCACCCTGACTGTTTTTGCACCATTGCCTTCCATTGTTTGAATATGGTGAAAACATCGGATTTATGTTTCATAAAGTAAACCCAAACTTTTCAGTAGTTGTCAATGAATGAAAAAAACCATGACAACCCTCCAATAAAAACCTCTGGCGATGGCCCCCATACGTCAGAGTGCACATAATCAAACACTCCCTTACATACATATTTTTCAGAGTTAAAAGATAATTTAGATTGTTTACCATATATACAATGCTCGCATATATCTAAATTAGAATTCTTAAAAACTGGAATCAAATAGCAATAAAATAGTACCTTCATGCCCCGCTCACTCATGTGGCACAGACGAGCATGCCACATATGTACAGACGTGGAGTCTGCAACAATCGTTGTCGCTCCACCTGCTGAAATGCTCCCGATCAACCTGTAAAGGTTTCTGTTCCTTTGCGCTCTCATAACCACGAGTGCCCCTTTTGAAACTTTAAGGACACCATTAAGACTAATGAACTTGCATCCTATAGCCTCGAGTGTACCGAGAGAAATTAGACTCTTCTTCATATCAAGAACGTGCCTGTCATCAGTCAAGGTACGCTCCATCCCATCAAACATCTTGATGCTCACCATACCAATATCTATAACATTACAAGCATTGCCATTACCCATAAAGACCTGTCTACCATCGCATTTTCTTTAGTTGGCAAACCAACCCCGATGAGGAGTCATGTGATATGATGCTCCTACGTCAAGGATCCAATCATTTCTATGATTGTCGTGCAAGTATCTAATCATGGACACAGACAGAACATCACCTCCACTTGTCTTTTCATCAGATGTGACAACATTGACCTCCCTGGAAGAAGCTACTGAGTTTTCTTTCTTCACTTTAAGATTTGTATAATCCTTCTTCATGTGTCTAGTCATCCCAAAGTTCCAGCACTTTAATTTGCCTTTACCCTTGTCCTTTGATTTGGATCTAGGTCTCGAAGATCTTATACCTCGCTCAGTATTCCTGCTTCTCGTAAGCAGTGCATCAGAAGATATCCCTACGCTACCGTTTATCTTTCTTATGGCCTTCCCTTGAAGGGCTAAGATAACGGTACCCACACTCACTATAAGAAATCATACCTTTACCGATGAAAATTTTCATCGCTAAAAGAAAAAATTTCGTAGCTAAAAAGTTTTAGCGACAAAAATTTTCGTCGCTAAATTTGTCGATAAAAGATCGACGTAAAAGGTTTTTGTCAATGAAAAATTTTAATCATCAGCAAAGGCAAGCTTTTTAGCGACGAATTGTTTCGTCGCTAAAAAACTTTTAGTGATGAAAATGTTCATCTCTAAAAATTAATGTTAAACTTTTAGTGATGATAATTTTCGTCGCTAAAATAATTACAAAACTTTTAACAGTAAACATTTTCGTCCTAAAAAATAAATGTAAACTTGTAGCGACGATAGTTTTCGTCGTTAAAAATAATTACAAAAATTTTAGCGACGAACAGTTTCGTTGCTAAAAAATAAATGTTAAACTTTTAGCAATGATAGTTTTCATCGCTAAAAATAATTACAAAACTTTAGTTAGCAACGATAGTTTTCATCGCTAAAAATAATTACAAAACTTTTAGCGCGAACATTTGCGTCGCTAAAAAATAAATGTTAAACTTGTAGCGACGATAGTTTTCATCGCTAAAAATAATTATAAAACTTTTAATGACGAATGTTTTCGTCTCTAAAAAATAAATGTTAAACTTTTAGCGATGATAGTTTTCGTCACTAAAAATAATTACAAAACTTTTAGCGGCGAACATTTTCGTCGCTAAAAAATAAATGTTAAACTTGTAACGACGATAATTTTCATCGCTAAAAATAATTACAAAACTTTTAGCGACGGATATTTTCATCACTGAAAAATAAATGTTAAACTTTTAATGACGATAGTTCTCGTCGCTAAAAATAATTACAAAACTTTTAGCGGCGAATATTTTCGTCGTTAAAAAATACGTAAAATACAAAACTTTTACCTACGAAAATTTTCGTTAGTAAAAGTCTCTTTAAATATATATATATATATATATATATATATATATATATATATATATATATATATATATATATATATATATTCCAACATAAAATTCCGCATATGCACCTATTACAAATTATATTTATTTCATATTCATCCTGATATACACATGTTATATAATATATTTCATCATATTCACATTCACATCCATCTAAACCTAAACTAGTAAATCCATCCAAACATAAACTACATTCATCCAAACACAAACAATCTTATCCACATCACATTCATTCACGCATAAATACATATAAGTTTAAACGTTATAAATAAAATATAAAAAATTACAAAGATGAAGACGGAGGTGGTGGGGCATCGGTGGGTAAGCGTGCAGCTAGAGCTTGAAACATCTCCATCATCCGTCACTCATACTCCACCCTCATTTCCTCCATCCTCCTCTCCTGCTTCTCCGGTCTCGCTTGCTCCTTCATCCTCATCCTCTCCTGCTCTTCCCTCTCCCTCGTCAGCTCTTCCATCCTCCTCTCCTGCTCCTCCCTCTGCCTCTCCAACTGCTCTCTAATGTCATAGACGACGACCCGTAGCTACTGAACCTCTCTCTCTGCGATATCAGCTCGGCGTACGGCGCTATCACCAACGACGATGGATCGGGTGGAGGCAGATCTAGCGGGTGTTGTGAGTTTGGCACCATGGCCAAGCTCACGCACATATCCAGAACGGTTGCCAAGCACCTCACTCAAGATCTCTGGCTCACTCCGCTGAGTACCATCGGGAGTGGGCTGACTGCGTAAGGTATCCATCTCCTCCTGTAATGAAAACATATGAATTTTTATAATAAATGACATTATTATAATTTAATGCAATTAAATTTTACAATGTAAGAATTTTTACCCAAATCTCGCTCGCTCTAGGATGTACCTAAGATCCCGTCGCCTGCTGACAGTGAGTCCCTCTGTAGAAGTCTACTGGTCCGGGCTCCTGGCCAGTGATGGAATCTTGCTGCGCAATCGAAAGGACAATAGAGTTAATATAAATGTATGGAAAGAATATATAAACGTAATAATTACCAGTAATTTCTTACCATGTCGTGACGAAGTCGTACAAATGACTTTGAACCAGCAACGTAGTTCACTTCTAAATTTTCCCTATTATTAGAATTTATTTTACTCCTCTTCTGAACACATTATTCATAATACATTGTTATTAATTGTGAATTTGATTATTACGTTAAGATATCATAAATATGTAAATATTACCTGAAAAGAATTAGACGAAAATCTATCGCAGAGTATCCGCCAATCCTCATCGGTCACGTGTGTTGGTGCGAACAATGCTGCCTCTTCATAGCTCACGCACAGCTTATACCACTGGTGTAACTTACCACGGTAATCCTTGAACCGCTCCTTTATCATGTCGTTGACAACATGGGAAATGTGTAGAACACTTAAATCCAAGTCAAATTTATCCTGCAGTTTCGTAAATAATAGATTAAGGCAATAAACTTATTAAGAAAATAAGTTAAATGTAAATGAACTTTTATAAAATAAATTTTAATTTACTAAAATTTACCTGAATGCGTTGATGGATGAGCTGTCTCACATCATCTGTCACGTCTGCCCAACGGGGGGTGGTGGGGGATCAGAGATCGGCATAAGACACTGACCTCCGACATAAACAACCTGACATTGTTCCCAACAGGTCTAATGCAGTCCTGTAGGAACTTTACCGTCACCCTACCTTCATGCATAAGTCACTCTAAAAGTAACCCACGTGTGGGTCCACGTCCTCGTCGGCTGGTCGACGACACTGTTGTAAAAGAAATATGTTAGTCTAAACATAAACAAAAATCATTAAAAGAAATATATGTCTACACTTACATGCAGTGCTCGGTGTATGCGTGACTAAGGGATCAGACGCCTGCGATGCAACATGTGATGGCGATGCTGTCTCCGTCGCATCACGGGTAGAAGGGGTAAATCCAGTGCACGAATGATGTGCTCTCCCACCTGGTGCCATCACTGAATATGTGCGAGCTACGAACTTATAAATTTAAACAACGTCAATACAAGTAGAATATAGTAAAACATTATACAAGTAGTGTTGACGACACAATGCATTTGTGCTTATGCTTAGAGATATGATTAAAATATGATTAGACCATTACACTATAATGCAAGTAGAATACAATAAAACTATAAACTTTAATCTATAACCCTTGAAAATTCCATTACACATTGTCATTCTATATTAAATACAAATATTTCGTTGTAATACAAAACAACTTTGAGGTAAACTATCCGAAGTAATCCCTGCGTAAGTTATTGTATGCTTCAGAAGCATATGTCATATTGTGTGAAGCACTCGACATATTTACAACCAACATGCCAGTCATAATAGGAGAAATCCGATCTCTTGGGACTCCATTCAAATGTGCAAGTGACAGAATCGCATCTTCCATATCTCGTTTCTCACGATTATATCTCTCCATAGCCTCCAAATTTCTTTGAAATGGTATAATCTTTCAACTGAGTCGTCGTCAATATATTTCGCTCTACACTCATCGACCAGACTGAGTATCTCTATGGCCCTACCAGAAGACGATATGACCAAAACGTCCATCTGCAACAGTGGATGAAGTATAATTCGTGCTTCTGCTACGTTCCAGTTTGAGGAGGACATGATCAGAAATTGACTCAACTGCAAATGCGGATTATAAACAAGTCAATAAAAGGAATTAATCATGACTTGTAATTTTCACGTATACATGGAATATATAAATTATTCGAATAAAAAAATGACATGTAGATCATGTGTACATTTAATAATCGTCGTCTGTATCACTATCGCTTAGGGATATTTCTTCTTCATCATCACTATCGTTGATCAGTATTTCCTCCTCGTCGTCTGTAACGTCGTCATCAATGAAACCACTATTATCTCTAATAATATCATGTATTATTGATGCATCAAAATGATCAAGTGGCACATCATCTCTGTCTAATTACACCACATCAATATCAACACTTGAATCAGTTTCTGTATCCCTAAATGACATGTCTTCTTGATATGCTTGTTCAACCCTAAACGTGTCATTTCCCCCTTCCTCGCTATCTTCAACTTCTGGTACGGGAACATCAAATACATTCCTAGGCTTTATTTTCTATATCATGTGCCAAGAGCCGCCTAACTTGGTGTCAGTATGGTAAAATACTTGTTCGGCTTAGCTGATGAGGACAAAATGGTCGTCCTTAAACCAATTCCGAGATAAATTTACGCTCGTAAAGTAGTTGTCAGTCTATATTCCTAACTTCTTATTTCCAATGTCCCACCAATCATATCAAAATAAGTACACTTGCTTTCTCATACAATAACTCAGCTCAATAATATCCATCAAAATGCCATAAAAGTCAATTTTATCCTCCTCATTTGTTCCCTTCACAACCACCCCATTATTTTGTGTGGTCCTGTACTTCTCACATTCTTCGGTGTGGAATTGAATCTCGTTTACAATACAACCTATATATCTAGATACATGTCTATTAGGGCCACACGCCAGTGAGTATAGTCATCAGACGCATCCGTAGAGTTGCTCATATGCAACGTCTTCATCTATTATCATGCACAAAATGTAATTATTTAGGGATTTTCTTATGTTGAAATAATGTGCAATACAATAAAAATTCTAAGTGTGGTGAGATACAATGTGAAATCTTACACGTTTTGCAAACCATTCTGAAAACTGATCTTGATGCATTCGATAATAATTTGTGGGGAATTTGGACTTCATCTCATCTGTGTTCGCTACATATAAATGATACATCATCAGCAAGAAACATTAAGATCATCGTATGTAGAGAAAGCAATAATCGAGGGAAGACTTACTCCAAGTACGACTCTATTTTTTTTACAATTATGTAACACATACTACCGCGCCTTTGCTAGATTCCCAAGGTCCATATCCTGAAACGTCAGGGATCCTAAAAGATGAACGTTATGTGAAAATGAAAATGAGTCCTTGTTCATGCTCCTGCCCTTCATCGGCATTTCGATCTTCTCGATTGAATTGAGTCTCTATGCTATGAAGATACATGAAGAAAAATGTAAGACATTCATTATTAATGTACGCTTCAGCTATCGACCCCTCCAGTCGTACCTTATTCCTCACAAATCGTTTGAGGGTATGAAGGTATCTATACACAAAACCATTATGTTATACATATGAAAATATGGATATATGTAGTTTATGGAATGAATAAAATTTTTAATAGGTTCTACAACCTTTCGATCGGATACATCCAACGATATTGTACTGAGCCTGCAAGTTTCGCCTCGTGCGGTAAGTAAATCGTTAGGTGTACCATGATATCGAAAAACGCAGACAGAAATATTTTTTTAAGTTTACAAAGGATTATGGCAATGTCCCTCTCCAGTCATTTAACAACCTCTATATTCAACGCTTTCGAACACAGTCGGTTAATGTTTAGGTTTAAGAAATTGGGTTCGGGTTCAGGATTGGGTTTAGGTTGGGTTTAAGTTGAGTTTAGGTTTTACGTTATAGGTTATAGGTTAAGGTTTAGATTTAGGTTATAGGTCACAGGTTTAGGTTTAGGTTAAGGTTATAAGTATAGGTATAGGTTATAGGTTTAGGCTATAGGTTATAGGTTTAGGGATTTGAGATACATTTAGGATTTAGGTTTAGGTTTAGGTTTTAGGTTTAGGTTATAGGTATAGGTTAAGGTTATAGGTTTAAGTTATAGGTCAAGGTTTAGGGAATTGAGTTTAGGTTAAGGTTATAAGTATAGGTATAGGTTATAGGTTTAGGTTAATGTTATAAGTTTAGGTTAAGGTTATAAGTATAGGTTTAGGTTATATGTTAAGGTTTAGGTTTAGGTTATAGGTTTTGGGATTTGAGAATAGGTTTAAGTTAAGGTTATAAGTTTAGGTTAAGGTTATAAGTATAAGTTTAGGTTATAAGTTAAAGTTAAGGTCTAGGTTTAGGTTATAGAGGTTTAGGTTTAGGTTTTAGTTTTAGGTTAAGGTATAGGTTAGGTTTTAAGTTTAGGTTAAGGTTATAGGTTATAGCTTTAGGGAATCGAGAATATATTAATGTTTAGGTTTAGGAAACCGGGTTCGGGTTTAGGATCGGGTTTAGGTTTGGGTTTAGGTTTTAGGTTATAGGTTAAGGTTAGGTTATAGGTTATAGGTTAGGTTATAGATTTAAGTTTAGGTTAAGGTTATAAGTATAAGTTTGAGTTTAGGTTAAGGTTATAAGTTTAGGTTAAGGTTATAAGTATAAGTTTAGGTTATAGGTTAAGGTTAAGGTCTAGGTTTAGGTTATAGAGGTTTAGGTTTAGGTTTAAGGTTATAAGTATAGGTTAAGGTTTAGGTTAGGTTTTAAGTTTAGGTTAAGGTTATAGGTTATAGCTTTAGGGAATTGAGATTAGGTTAAGGTTAAGGTCTAGGTTTAGGTTATAGAGGTTTAGGTTTAGGTTTTTTTTAGTTAAGGTTTAGGTAGGTTTTAAGTTTAGGTTAAGGTTCTAGGTTGTAGCTTTAGGGAATTGAGAATAGGTTAAGGTTTTAGGTTTAGGAAATCGGGTTCGGGTTTCGGGATCGGGTTTAGGTTTGGGTGTAGGTTTTAGGTTATAGGTTATAGGTTTTAGGTTATAGGTTAAGGTTTGGGTTATAGGTTAAGGTTTAGGTTTAGGTTTAGGTTTAGGTTATAAGTATAGGTTTAGGTTTAGGTTAAGGTTTAGGTTTAGATTATAAGTATAGGTTTTGGGATTTGAGAATAGGTTTAGGTTAAGGTTATAAGTTTAGGTTAAGATTATAAGTATAGGTTTAGGTTATAGGTAAGGTTTAGGTTTAGGTTTTGGGATTTGAAAATAGGTTTAGGTTAAGGTTATAAGTTTAGGTTTAGGTTATAAGTATAAGTTTAGGTTTAGGTTAGGGTTAAGATCTAGGTTTAGGTTATAGAGGTTGAGGTTAAGGTATAGGTTAGGTTTTAAGTTTAGGTTAAGGTTATAGGTTATAGCTTTAGGGAATTGAGAATAGGTTAATGTTTAGGTTTAGAAATTGGGTTCGGGTTCGGGATCGGGTTTAGGTTTTGGTTTAGGTTTTAGGTTAAGGTTTAGGTTTAGGTTATAGGTCATAGGTTTAGATTTAGGTTTAGGATTAAGTTATAGGTTCAGGTTTGGGTTTAGGCTATATGTTATAGGTTTAGGGATTTGAGAATACATTTATGTCTTAGGTTTAGGTTATAGGTTATAGGTTTAGGTTTAGGTTATAGGTCATAGGTCATAGGTTTAGGTTTAGGTTTAGGTTTAGGTTTAGGTTTAGGTTTAAGTTATAGGTTTAGGTTTGGGTTTAGGCTATAGGTTATAGGTTTAGGGATTTGAGAATACATTTAGGTTTTAGGTTTAGGTTAAGGTTATAGGTTTAGGTTATAGGTTATAGGTTTAGGTTTACGTTTAGGTTATAGGTTTAGGTTATAGGTTATAGGTTATAGTTATAGGTTAAGGTTTAGGGAATTGACTTTAGATTAGTTTATAGGTTATAGGTTATAGGTTATAAGTTATAGGCTAAGGTTTAGGGAATTGAGTTTAGGTTAAGGTTATAAGTTTAGGTATAAGTTAAGGTTATAGGTTTAAGGATTTGAGAATACATTTAGGTTTTTGTTTTAGGTTTAGGTTTAGGTTTGGGTTTAAGTTATAGGTTATAGGTTTAGGGATTTGAGAATACATTTAGATTATAGGTTATAGGTTTAGGTCATAGGTTTAGGTTTAGGCTATAGGTTTAGGTCTAGGTTTAGGGAATCAGGTTCGGTTTCTAGTTCAGATCTAGTATTATCTACCATTAAACCTATTATTATCTACTACATACTAGTTACATACAACCAATATTGGAGCACCATACCATAAATTACAAGAATTTCATGTCCCCCTAAACAAGGTATCCTCCATTGATAACACACACATATATATATATTTTATAAATTCTTTATTTTCATTTATATTCACAAATACATTCATCATCCATCCAAGAAAATTGAAACAAGTACTGTCACGCTATGACTAACAATTGAAAAGAAAAATCATGCATCTTACCTTACCGGAACATAAACAGCGGTTCCCACCTTCCACGGACCGCCACTCAACATCTGGATAGCTTCGACGCACATTTGGGTCTGCTCCATCAATTTTGAGCAAATACATAAACACATCCTGTGCAAATGGCCAGGCCACTCTAATGCTGTCCATAGGAAATGGATAGCTTCATCATGGTCATAACAGTAGTTCTCACCTTCCAGGGACCCCCACTCAACATTCGAATAGCTCTAACACACATCCGGGTCTGCTCCATCAATTCTAAGCTAATACAATTAAATCCTAAATTAGTTACTCATCCAAGCTTGGATAGATTGTAATACTTTCATATTCCCATTTAAACGTCTACGCCAAAATCTAGCAGCCTCTCCCCATGCCTCTCCAGATAAGTTGATCTTACGTTACATTCCGATGCCAAATATCTAAAGCAATCTAAAGATATTTGGCATTGGATACGTAATGGAAGAAACATATTCAGAGAGAAACGTGGAGATGGACCGCCGATCAGACATGAATATTTAAATAGATTATATGAAAGTATACTATCCATATAACCTTGAACTGTCCAAAATGGGACAATTTGAATGATTTCTATGCCACCAAAAACACACCATATCTATGTATAGCCCCATAGAAATCCTTAAACGAGTAACTAATTGTCTAACTTACAAATCTATAAATTATAAGTCACAACTATAAGCTAACTAATCGCAATAATAATTTAAGACAAAAAATGTAATATACAAGCTCATTAAGGTTTGCAAGGACAATTATAGGCAACAGAAGGCAATGGAACAATATAAGCTGCATTAGTAACAGAGGGACATGGATGAAGTGAATATCGGGTTGATCTAAGACTACTGGCCTCAATAAGTTTTAGACAGTAAGCCTTCAATTCCTACTATTTCCAGTGGTATGGTGTAATTGAGTTTGGATTATGATTCAATTTTAAGCTCATGCCCTAAAATGAAGGTCCTGTTAGGAGCTCTATGGAGCCCACCATGATATATGTGTTTTAGGTGAGGTTATAGGTTAAGGTTTAGGGAATTGAGTTTAGGTTTAGGTTAGGTTATAGGTTAAGGTTTAGGGAATTGAGTTTAGGTTATAGGTTATAGGTATAGGTTATAGGTTATAGGTTAAGGTTTAGGTTTATGTTATACGTTTAGGTTTAGGTTTAGGTTTAAGGATTTAAGAATACATTTAAGTTTTAGGTTTAGGTTTAGGTTCTACATTTAGGTTAAGGTTACAGGTTTAGGTTATAAGTGTAGCTTATAGGTTTAGGTTTAGGTTTAGGTTTAGGTTAGGTTATAGGTTAAGGTTTGGGGAGTTGAGAATAGGTTAAGGTTTAGGTTTAAGAAATTGGGTTCTATATACTAGGTTGATTTTGAGTTGTTACTTAAATGATAAAAGTTGATATCATTTCATTGTTGGGATGGATGCCTTAAGGCATGTCATTATTTGGTCATATTGCATCCCAAGCAAGCAAAATTAACATCAACATTTATAAGACATAATGAAATTAACATCAACATCCACATTCTAATAATGCCACACTCCAATAAGAGGTGATTTGGCACCTTGAATTTTTTAGGTTTAGGTTATAGGTTAAGGTTTAGGTTATAGGTTTAGGTTTAGGTTTTAGGATGGTTACACTAGCCTAACAAATGAGAGTCTATATAATCATAAGCAATCCATGATAGGCCCTAACAAATAGATGGATCAAATTGATCGAACATGCTTTTATGTAAATTTATCTTAACATACATTCACATTGACAGTACCCCACTACTAACATACAATCAAAATGATAAAAGCAACACTTCACAAAAAGAGTTGATTAGAATTTTTTGTAAGGAAAGGCACTATTAATCATCATAGTCAGAGAATTACCTAACAACAGTAGCAGAAGCAGCGGCTGTGGTCCCTGAGAAAGAGCCTACACCTACAGCCTAATATAGTTATTACATTAAAAATGACTTACAAACCTTTTTAACTTACAAATATGTTGTAATTTATCAGACAGAATGATGGTTGTTCCTCGGCTAATGTTTAATAAAAAAGATAGTTGGGCTCATTTAGACGGGTGGATTGGAAGGGATTGGATGGTATTGGAAGTTAAATCCTGGGATTGGCCAGGCGTGCCAAACAGACGGGGTGATCTGAACCTGGGATATAGCAATCCCATGGATCTTAAGACAATCCACTGACAACACCATCATTACCTTTAGGGCCTGTTTGGCCAGGTAGATTGGATGGGATTGGAAGATAGATCCTGGGATTGGTCAGGCATGCCAAACAGATACGGGATCCTGATCCCGGGATATAGCAATCCCATGGATCTTAAGACATTCCACTGATATCACCATCATTACCTTTAAATCCCATCCAATCCACCCTAATCCCTTCAAAATTACATGAGACGTGTTTGGTTCGAGGGATTGAAGGGGATTAGAAGGCTTAATCCAGGGATTGGCCGGGCATGCCAAACAGACCGGATATAGCAATCCCACAGATCTTGCACCAATCCACTGACGCAGCTAGCATTACCTTGAAATCCGTGTAATTCACTCTAATACCATCCAATCCGATCCAATCTGCCTGGCCAAACAGGCCCTTATTGTACTGAGTAAACTCAGTAGGGCCCACCTTAAACCCTAAATCCCTAAATCCCCAAATCCCTAAATCCCAAAATTCCCAAATCCCCAAATCCTAAAATCCCCAAATCCCTAAATCCCTAAATTCCCAAATCCCCAAATCCCAAAATCCCCAAATCCCCAAATCCCAAAATCCTAAAATCCTTAAATCCCCAAATCATTTCAATCGGTATTGAGATTGAGAGAGATTGAGAGAGAGAGAGAGATACCTGTTTGAGTTAGAGCCCCGATCACAGTCAACCGAGCTTTAGAGGATGTGTGAGAGAGAGAGGATCGAGAGAGAGAGAGAGAGAGAGAGAGAGAGAGAGAGAGAGCGAGAGAGAGAGAGAGAGAGAGAGAGACAGAGAGAGAGAGGGGGCGTGGTGGAGAGAGGGAGAGAGAGAGAGAGGACAGAGAGCGAGAGAGTGAGAGAGGGCGCGAGAGTGAGAGTGAGAGAGGACAAAGCGAGAAAGACTTCATCCTTGCCATCCATCTATTTTTCCATTTCATTTTATGGTATGAGATAAAAAATGAGGTATATCCCAATCTCAACTGTACTACATTATAGGAAACAATGTTGAATGAGCGTCGACCATTAAAAACCTTTTGGGGGCCATATATAGTTTTGGATCAATCTGATATTTTTTTCCCTTCATCCGGGCCTGTATGACCTAATCAACAGATTGGATGTCAAATAAAAAGTACAGTGGGCCTTAGGAGGGTTTTAATGGTGGATATCTAATCACTATTGTTTTCATGTGGTGTGGTCCACCTGAGATTTATATCCCTCTCATTTTTGGTATCAAGCCCTAATATGATTTGTAAAAATGGATGGATGACATGGATGAAACACATACATCGTGGTGGGACCCATAGAGCACCGACCAACATCCACCAAGTTTTGTGGGCCCCACTATGATGTATTTGTTATATACACACCGTCCATCCATTTTGAGATATCATTTTATGTCATGAACTAAAGAATGAGGCAGAGAAAAATCTGTAGTGGACCCCACCACAGAAATCTCGTGTGCACCACACCACATGAAATCAATAGTAATCGGTTATCCATCATTAAAATCCTCCTAAGGCTTACTGTATTGTTTATTTGACAGCTAATATGTTGATTAGGTCATACAAGGCTAGATGAAGGGAAAAAATAAAAATCAGCTTGATCCAAAACTTTTATGGCCCTAAAATGGTATGACATCCAATATTGTACTGTTTATATTTTTTTAGATGTCTTCATATAGTTTTAGATGGTATGGCCCACCTGAGTTTCGTATAGGGATGATTTTTGAGATATCTCATAAGCTAAAGGGGAGACATCAAATGTACGATGTTGATGTTCGACACACATCATGATGGGCTCATTTTACATGTCTGGTCCATTCACTCTATTTTACTGATCATACCCTTAATTTGACTAGTTACTTGCCTCAATCATACTACATATGAATGAATATTAAACACAAACATCCTTTTTGTTCTTTAGACCTCAAATTATCTATTAACATGGATGAATGGAGTGGATAAAATAAATAAATAACGGTGGACCCCACAGAGTTTACTCTAGTAAGGGTAATGAGTAATTCATCTAAATGTAGTGGAGAAGGGTTTCCTTAAAACATTGATCATAATCATATATTGGGCCTGCCTAAATGTGATTCACATATCCAACCCACTCAAAATTGTGCTATGCAATAAAAAGACACCATTTTATGCGCATCTTATTGGCATAGAGATCTGTGTGAGATACCTTGATGTGTGGAATCTGATCCGAATGGATCACATGATTGGATGAAATCTTAGGTATTAAATAATGTATTATAACCTTTGTGGAGTCATTGGACAGATCGGTAATCTGCACAGTTGAATATTTTGTAAGGGGAGTGGCCAATCTATTCCCCTTATTTGTGGTGTGGTCCATTTAATCTTTAAATATGATTCATTTTTTTGGAAAATTCTCTAAAATGATCTCGAAAAATGGATGAACGTGTGGGTTAATCCTGAATTTTCGGTAAATTCGAAAGTCAAGTGGACCGTGCCATTTGAAACAGTGTGGAATAATGATTTCAACTGTTGATACCTTTCATGGGTCCACAGTAATTTTATTTGACATCCAACATGTTCAAATATCAAAAAGATATGAATGAAGAGAAAACACAAACACATCAGCTTGATCTAAAACTTCTATGGCATATAAGCATTTTTCAATGGTAGATGTTCAATCACACTATTTCCTGTGGTGTGGTCCACTTGGGCTTTTGATATGCTTTCTATTTCTTCTTTATACCTTAAATTATCTATTTACTCTAGTAAAAAAAAAAAAAAAAAACAGTAGACCCCACAGAGTTTACTCTAGTAAGGGTAATGAGTAACTCACCTAAGGGCCTATTTGATTTCTCATTACAAGTGTAAACGCTGGGTGAATGGGTAATTATGACCCTTTCACCCGTTCGAAAATTCCTGCCTTGGAAACCGTTCAAAAGTGCTAGTTGAAATTTTTGGACCTCACTGTGACATATATGACATATCTGTTTCCTCCATCTGTTTTACCACAACATTTTGAGACATGAGCTAAAAAATTATGTAGATCCAACACTCAAGTGGCCCACACCAAAAGAAACAATGGCCCTAGAAGTTTTTAACGATAAGTACTTGATTCACTTTTTTTCTGTGACGTGGTCCACTAGAGCTTTGGATATGCCTCATTTTTTGGCTCATGCCATAAATTCATCTAGCATAATGGATGAACAATGTGGATAAGCGACATGCATCATGGTGGATAAGTGAATTTTGATTTAAACATCTGAAGTTATTTACTCTTCAATCTGGACTGATTAGATTGTCCAAAAATGGTTAAAGGTTCTTCATAATATCAAAAATATGTAAATGAATAGAAAACACAAACATCAGCTTGATCCAAAACTTCTATGGCCTCCATGAAATTTTAAATGGTAGAGGTTCAATTACACTATTTCCTGTGGTGTGGTCCACTTGAGCTTTGGATATGCTTCCTTTTTGTTCTTTAGACCTCTAATTATCTGTTAACATGAATGAATGGAGTGGATAAAATAAATAAATAAAGTGGACCCCATAGAGTTTACTCTGGTAAGGGTAATGAGTAACTCACCTAAATGTAGTGGAGAATGATTTACTTAAAACATTCATAATTATATATTGGGCCTGCCTAAATGTGATTCACATATCCAACCCACTCATTATGTGTATCCCACTTAGATGAGGGGTCAGACCAAGTTTCAATCGCATCCAAAACTCATATGGGCCCCACCAAGTGCTTTTATATTTTTTTAAGATGTCTTCACATAGTTTTAGATGGTATGGCCCACTTGAGTTTCATTTACTAATGATTTTTGAGATATCTCATAACCTAAAGGGGACACATCAAATCCACGGTGTTGATGTTCAACACACATCATGATGAGGCCAACAAAACTTACTAACGTCAATTCTTAGGTTCTCACGAGGTCAATAAGTTGGGTCACAATTTTGACCATAATATTTGACCCATTTTACATGTTTATCCCATTCACTCTATTTTACTGATCATTACCCTCAATTTGACTAGTTACTCGCCCCGATCATGCTACATATGAGAAAGATATTGGGTAAACAAAATTGATCAATAATTTGAGTGAATTTTGATTTAAACATCTGAAGTTATTTACTCTTCAATCTAGACTGATCAAATTGTCCAAAAATAGTTAAAGGTTCAATTAGTAGATGTGCATAATAATTTAGTAATTTTATTTTTCACAGATAAATTTCAATTTCCTTTTAAAAATAACAATTTTTTTTTTCAATATGTATATTTTTTCTCTTTTAACAAAATATCATTTTTATTATTTCAAAAAATATTAAAAATACAAATTCTAAATTTTTTTTTTCAAAATCTCAAAAATTTTCTCATATTTTAATTTTTTTTGCTCAAAAATTTCAAATTGCTGATTTTTTTTCTTCAAAAGCATCATTTTGTTCTCAAAATTTTTCTCAAACATTGTTAAAATTTCTAAACTTCTCAATATTCTTTTTCATGTGATATTACAAATCATTTAAATATTACCTTGTACACACACACACACACACACACACACACACACACACACACACACACACACACATTTTTTTGACAAAAATTTTTAAAAATTAAAACATTTTTACATTATTACAGACGATTTTCAGCCGTCGGGAAAAAGATTTAGGAAAATCACTTTTAGCGACAAACATTTTCATCGATAAAGTCTTACCGTGAACATTTCCAAGACAGCGTGAAATTTTTTTTTCGATAAAATTTAAAACACTCTTTAGTGATGAACATTTTCGTCGCTACAGGTCGTTTTTAGCTACAAAATTAATTTCGTCGCTAAAAGGAAGCTTCTCGACTGTTTTGAATTTTCAAAATTTTAAAACACCCTTAACGACGAAAAGTTTCATCACTAAATGTGGCTTTTAGCTACGAAATTTATTTCGTCGCTAAAAAGAAACTTTCGACTTTTTGTTTTTTTCAAAAATTCAAAACACCCCGTAGCGACGAAAATTTCCGTCGCTAAAAATGGCTTTTAGCTACGAAATTAATTTTGTCGCTAAAAGGAAACTTCTGGACTTTTTTGTCTTTTCAAAAATTCAAAACACCCTTTAGCGACGAATAGTTTCGTCGCTAAAAGCCACCTTTAGTTAAGAAATTAATTTCATCGCTAAAAGGAAACTTCTCGACTTTTTTGTCTTTTCAAAAATTCAAAATACCCTTTAGCGACGAAAATTTTCGTTGCTAAAGGTGGATTTTAGCTACAAAATTTATTTTGTCGCTAAAAAGAAACTTTTTGACTTTTTTGTTTTTTTCAAAAAAATAAAAAACACCCTTTAGCGACAGTAATTTTCGTCGCTAAAACTGGCTTTTAGTTACGAAATTAATTTTGTTGCTAAAAGGAAACTTCTCGATGTTTTATCTTTTCAAAATTCAAAACACCCTTTAGCGACGAATATTGTCGTCGCTAAAAGCTACCTTTAGCTACAAAATTAATTTCTTCGCTAAAAGGAAACTTCTCGACTTTTTTTATCTTTTCAAAAATTCAAAACACCCTTTAGCGACGAATAGTTTCGTCGCTAAAAGCCACCGTTAGCTACGAAATTAATTTCGTCGCTAAAAGGAAACTTCTCGACTTTTTTTTATTTTGAAAATTCAAAACACCCTTTAGCGATGAATATTTCGTCGCTGAAAGCCCATTTAGCTATGAAATTAATTTCGTTGCTAAAAAAGTTCAAAACACCCTTTAGCGATGAATATTTTCATCGCTAAAAGCCACCTTTAGCTACGAAATTAATTTCATCACTAAAAAGGAAACTTCTCGACTTTTTATTTTTTCAATAATTCAAAACACCCTGTAGCGATGAAAAAAAAAATTGTCGCGAAAAGTAAACTTTTACCGACGAAAAAAATTCCGTCGCTAAAAGTCACTTTTAGCGACGAAAAAAAATTTCATCACTAAAAACCCTCTTTTTTGTAGTGACTCGGAGATTTATTTGCAGTGCACAATGAGTCCCTGAATGACTCATATGATGCTGGAAGAGAATTCAACAATATTCATGCCTGATCTTCATCTTTGACCACTTCCTCCATATCCAAAAACTTGCAGATCAATTTATTAAAGTAACTGATGGGCCTCCCATCTCCACCCTCTGTCATCTTAAAGGTGAACAACTGTAGCTTCAAGTGTACGGGATTCTTAGTGAATTTTTTTTGTATAAATATCCTCTAACTTCGCGCATAAAGCAGCTATAGTTTTCTCCCTTAAAACATTATAGAGAACCTCATCCGTAAGACACAAACGAATCAAGGATAAGGCCTTCTTATCAAGAGTATTCCAATCATCATCACTCATAGTCGGCTTTTGCTCCTCAAGAGCACCATCCTTACCTTACTTGGTTAAGAAACTAATCATCTTAATCTTCCATAACTCAAAGTTATTTTTACCTGATTACTTCTCAATGTCATACTTAGTGTTTGCTATTAATGTTAATTCTTCAGATTCAGGACTGCACCCCAACGATAGCTCTGATACCACTTGTTGGGAGAACGGCGGAATCACACAGAGATGAATCTAGGATAGCAATCCAAAAGCACCAAACAAAAGGAAAAAGAACACAACGATTTAATGTGGAAAACCCTTTCGGGAAAAAAAACCCATGGCACAAAGTGATAGAAATTCACTATGAAAACAGAAATTACAAAGAGAGAAGGCTTACCTGATTCGAACAACCTCGAATCTCACCCTTCCTCCACCCCTTTAAAACCCTATAACTATTTATAAACCCTTAGAATTCCTCCCAATCCTGTTTATTTATATATATATATATATATATATATATATATATATATATATATATATATATATATATATATATATATATATATATATATATATTCTCGAAAGAATCCCATATGAAATCGAAAATGAATCCCGCAAATCTGCAGTTTCGCATAAAAACTTTGCAGAATCCTGTCGATGCCATTGAAGGCTTTTCGATGGCATCAAACTAATCTTGTCGATGCCATCAAAACTCTATCGATGGCATTGAACTAACACCTCAGCTGTCTAAAGATAAAATATGATTTTTCATAAAATCTCGATTGTATTGATCCAGTTTCAATATCATTAAAGGTTCAATCGAACATCCATCGATGACATCGAAAAAGTGCCCAGATAGGTCAACGACCAACAGGAGAAAATCTGAAAAATCTCGATGGGATTGAGTATTGTTCGATGCCATTGAAGGTGACATTGAACAAATTGTCGATGGCATCGACAGACCCTGTATCTAATTAGATTTAAGACATCAAATACAACATGGACCACGTCCTAAGAAGACGTGATGATTGAACACTTATCATTAAAAGCTTATGCGGTGGCAAACGTTTTAGATCAAGCTGATATTTGTGTCTTTTTTTTTTTTTTTTCCACTTTTGTGTAACCTTATCAACTGATTGAAATAAGCATTTGTTTTATTACTTTCATCCAGGCCAGTGTAACTTTACTAACTGGTTGGATGGCAAATAAATATTATGGCTAGCCTTCGGAAGGTTTCAACTGTGGGTGTCATTAAACCCAACTTTTTCTTATGGTGGGGCTCATTAGATCTTCGATTCTGCTTCATTTTTTAGTTATCTCCTAAATGACCTTGCAAATTGGATGGAAGGCATACAGATATAAAACACATACATCATGGTGTGCCCCATGGGAGTGGATTAGGTGTTACCAGGGTAACACCTTAGTGAGTGTTACTCTTATTGTAGGCGCACCTTGATGATGTGTTGTATATCCAAGCTGTCTGTCCGTTTTTTTCAGCTCATTTTAGAAGATGGTGTAAAAAATTAAGCAGATCCAAACCTCAAGTGGATCACACTTTAGGAAACAGCAGTGATTGAATGCTCCCCATTAAAAACTTCCCAGGCCCATCATAAGTTCTGTAATGTTTATTTTCCATCCAATCTCGTTATTGAAGCGACATCATCAGGTTTCGTGGGGCCACCATGATGAATGTGTTGTATCTACACCCTCCATTCATTTGGAGAGACCATTTTCCAGCATGAGCCAGGAATGAGGTAGTTCCAGATCTCAATTGAACATCACCGTAGAAAATAGTGGGGACAGTAATGCTACGTTGAAACCTAAGCAAGACCCACATAATGTTTATTTGAGTTCCATCTTGTCTATAAGTCAACACATTCATGGACGAAGGGAGAACACATATATCAGCTTGACTGAAAACTTGTGGCCCCGTGAAGTTTTTAATAATAGGGATTCCATCCCCACTGTTTTATACGGTGGGGTCTACTTTTTTTTTTTTGGGTTAGCTTGTTAGTACACTTACTGTCAGTTCACACTTCACTGTTAGCTACCCCACCCCCCACCAGGGAGTTGATTCCAAGACCTGAGTCTTGAAACGAGGTATCTTTCGGTCAGTCTACCACTTGAGCCATGATCAGGGTGTATATGGTGGGTCCACTTGAGCTTTGGATCTGCCGATTCTTTAAGTCATCCCCTGAAACGGTGTCTCCAAATGGACGGACGGTGATATAACACATAGATCACGTTGGGGCCCACAAAACCTCGTGATGTGACTTCATTAGCTACTCAAAGTGGTGAGTAGCTGATCCACGTCCCGCACTGCAACCTAGTCCGCGTCAGTGCGGAAGCAGATTGGCTGGCGTACCTTACGCCAGCTATATAGCTGTTTTATTGGCATCAATAAGTTCCGTGGAATTGATCGCCAGGTATATGTTATATCCAAACCGTTCATCCATTTGGTGAACTCATATTTAGGCTCGAAAAGAAAAATAAGACAGATCTAACTATCAAGTGGACAACATTGCAAAAGGCAGTGGGGGATTAAAACCCTTTTTGGGTCATAGAAGTCTTAGGTCAACATGAATTTGTTTTTTTTTCCTCTTCCTTCGGATCTTTGTGACCTCATGAACAGATTTGATGGAAAATAAACATTATGGTGGGCCCTACAAATTTTTAACGGTGAAAATCATTATCTCTGCTGCTATTTATGGTGTGGTCAAGATGATCTTTGGATATGATTCGTTTTTTGAATAATCCTCTAAAATGACCTTTAAAAATAGATGAAAGGTTTAGATATAATAAATAAATTAATGTTGGGCTCATAAAACTTTGATCTCCACCGAACCGTTCACATGACTCGGAGCTCGAGGAGGTAAGTGCTTCTCTTCGCACAACACATACCTACAGCAGCTATACAGCTAGTGTGGTGCACCAGCCAATCGGCTTCCCAACACTGCACATCATGTGCCACTCCTCTTCGCACAACACGTACTTATAGCAACTATACAACTAGTGTGTGGTACACCAGCCAATCTGTTTTCCATCACTGCACATCATGTGCCTGATTGGATGGAAGATAATTGTTATGGTGGGCTCTACAAATTTTTAACGGTGAGAATTATTATCTCTGCTGCTATTCATGGTGTGGTCCAGATGATCTTAGGATATGATTTGTTTTTTTAGATAATCCTTTAAAATGATCTTTAAAATTAGATGAAAGGTTTAGATATAATAAATACATTATTGTTGGGCTCATAAAACTTTGATCTCCTTTGACCCGTTCACACAACTCGGAGATCGAGGAGCGTCGGTGCTTCTGTTCACACAACACTTACCTGGAGTAGCTATACCGCTAATGTGTGGTACACCAGCCAATCCTTTTCCCGTCACATCACATCACATACCTGGTCCAACATAACGGTATTTAAATATACACCGTCTCTCTCACTCGGCTCAACCGATTCCGACTCATGTGATGAATGAGTCTCGACTGGCTCTCGAGGATAAGCTTTCTGCCTTCTATCGGGTGGAAATATTCTCGATTTTTATCCGTCATACTTCCTTATCCCGTAGCCGACATAACTAACTTGTTGAGTCGGTTTTGTCTGTCGGTCAGGTGGCTTATAGCTTTTTGACCTTAGTGGACTTAGGAGGGCGATGCTAGCTCGTATATCGAGTCAACTTAAACCATCTTATTCTGTTTGCCCGTTGGCCTTGTACATTATTATCTCGGCCATAACTGTTGCCTCGAACGATTTGGGCAGTGTGAGCAGAGTCGACTCATCCCCTATCCGAGTCTCCGGACTTGGCGTATTTTTCTCCCAACAGTAAGCCCCCCTTACTCCTTATGCCTCACCCGGCACTGAGGAGTAATGAGTTTTTAAGTCGGTTCGCACCGGAAGCCGAGGCCATAATGAGACATTTAATGCTCTTTGAGTCGTCCTTAACAGGTGACAGTTCATTACCCGAGGTAGCACGAGCGGCCAGCCGTAAAGTCATTTTTCCTATCTATGGGCGTTAGATGCGTGGTGAGAACGTTGCCGTTGTCAGTCGGCGTGCGCCACGTGTTGAGCAAGAGAGTCGAGGCAGGCGTTGTTTCGTCTGGCCATTAATTGGCCCTGCCACGTGGCAGGGCTATAAAGAGGGTTGCTGTCTCTCCCACTCCTCATTTTCGTTTTTCTTCCTTTCTTCTGTTTTCTTCTATGTTCCCTACCGTCCCTGTGTTGGGCCTCTACCCTTACCGTTTCCTCCTCAGTTGTCTTCCTTTCGATCATTGTTGCTTTCTCCGGTGAGTTTTTTTCCTCCATTTCTGTTGACATTAATGGCAATGCACGGCTCCCAGAGCCCCTGGGAGGAAATTTTCGGCGACAAGGGTGAAACGCAGTGTTTCTGGAACGTTGCGAAATCACCCTCCTTGCTGGCGGAGATTGCGGTTGATGCTAATGCCGCTTTCCTTTCTGAGAGGACTGCCGGATCGCAGGCGGAGCATCCTGCTCTGGCCGGTTCTTTGCGCGGCGGGTCATCTCTAGTAACCCGGCCGAGGAGACCCAATCCTGCGATGGATTTATTGGAGGAGGAGGGAGAAACAAGAGTCGCCGAGGGAGCCTCTGAGTCGGCTCCCATAACTCAGTCGGCACAGGCTTCCGAGTCGTCTTTCGAAGGAGAGGGGGCCGAAGGTGATCTGAGCGGTCTAGTTCTCTCAATTTTGATTGAGTCGGATCTAAACCGAATCCGAGTCAAGTATCATGTCCCGGACTCAGTTATTATTCGTCTTCCTCGTCCGGATGAGTTACTCGACCATCCTCCTGCCGGGATAGTCGCAATTTTCCAAGTCTCGATGCAATGCGGCTTGCGGTTACCCCTTCAGCCCATTGCCCGAGACTTCCTGTCTCGTGTCCGGCTTGCTCCCGGACAAATAGTCCTGAATGGGTGGAGGAATTTGTTTGGGTGCACGGTGTTGTAAGCTGAGCTAGAACAGCCCCCACTAACGGTCGACGAATTCCTCTACTTGTATCAAGTACGGCCGAATCCGAACTTTCCCAGCTTTTACTTTCTGGGCGCCTGGTGAGGCAAAGGCGGCTCTATTATCACCGACCCACCAACTTCCAACAAGCACTGGAAAGAAAGATGGTTCTGGGTGTGTGGTCGCTGGGAAACGGCCGAATCTGTGCCTTTTGTACCTACGGTCTCTCGGACGTTTCGGAAAGCAGGTGACTCGGCACACTGTTGTTTGTCTTTCTGCGTCGTAGTGCACAGATTCTAAATTATATTTTGCAGATATCCAAAAGAAGAGAGGGAAGCTCGGAGCCAGCGACTTAGCTCGAATCAGGGACCTAAAAAAGCTAAGTCCGGAAGATCGGTCCTGAAAGGTGCTACTACAGCCCGAGCAACTTGATCTTGCAGGTTTAGACTCAGTTGTATCAGGTATTTTTTCCTCGTCATTAAGTCTTCTTTGAACTTCATCTGACCTATCTTATTTTTGTCTCAGATCTTCCTGAAGCTCGGTCCATTCTTAAACCATCTTCCACGGATATGGCCGAGTCTCGACCCTCCCTTAAGCCGATTTCCAAAGTGAAGGCTCCTCCTAGGTCGGTGCTTTTATTGGGGACTCGGACTTCAAAACAGCCGAAGACAGCTCCAAAAGCCAAGGAGCCAGCTGTCTCAGCTTCTTCTACCCCGGCCGCTCCTACTGTGGTCGTGCTCTCTGACCCTGATGATAAGGCGGAGGAAGTGGTTGCGGCGCCCGAGCCGAGACCCGCTGCAGAGGAGGTCCCGAGGCCAAGGGAAGGGCCGAGCGGAGAACCTTCAAGAGGGGAGATGACTCAAAAGGAGCTATTGCCCTTTCAGAAGGTTATATCGAGGATGATCCCTTGGGCCTTTGCTCACAGGAGCGAGAAGGACTTCTCAAGTCTTTACAACGCTTCCACAACGTAAACCCTCGGCTATGTGGTGAAGGCGCTTCTCGAGGTAAAATTCCTTCCTTTCGTTTTTCTGTTATTCCTGGTCTCGAATTCTTATCCTAACTCGGCGTTTTTCGCTCGCAGTTGGCCCCCTGCTTGGTCAAGGCTTGCTCGGAGCTGATTGCAGCTCAGAAGCTTGCAGCCGAGGCGGAGGGACGCCACAAGGCCGCCGAAAGTCGGGTCGGCGTCATGACTGGTGACCTAACGCTCGCTAGAAGGGCAGCTGAGGAAGCGAAGGAAGCTCTTGAGGTTGCGAAGGTCGGGAGTGCCCGTCTGACATCGCTTCTGGCGAAGACCGAAGAAGAGTATCGGCATCTTCATCAAGTCCATGGTGCTTGCGAAGGCACCTTAGCTCGGGCCAAAGCTGAGGCCACGACACTTATCCAGTAGGCTAGAGAGGAAGCCGCACGGGCCAAATAGTCCAAGGAGCAGGCCGTAGAAGCCTTTCTCGAGTCTCAAGAATTCGAGGAAGAGAGAGATCGCCTGTATCAGGGCTGGTACAGGGCCTGCGTCCTGGAAATGAAGGCCGCCTTCCCTAACCTTGATCTCTCTACGTTCGAGGAAGGTAGCCCAGAAACTGAGGCTGCTGGGGCTAGTCATGTGATGCTACTGTCAGTGAAGAGGCTCCTGCTGCCGTAGAGGCTGATGTCTCTGAAACTACTTTGGGAGTAGTCCAATCTGGGACTACTTGGGGAGTACCTCCGGCCGAGGAGCAGTGACCGCACTTCATTTTTGGCACTGACACCAGCACAGTGTTTGGCTTCGCTTCATTTTTGGTACCGTCATCAGCTTCTCAAGCCGACCTCCCTCCTGGGCCGAATTAAGAACAATTTACTGCAACCAAGAGAAATTACTTCCTTTATCGAAGTAATTTTTGTCCTTTCTTTTCCAATATAACTGAAGTAGAATATGATGTAACCCATTGTAAAACACTTAAGTGATGAATGAAAATTCTTGGTTTTATTGAATCGACTCAGTTTACACATTATCTTATTCTTTTAAGCTCTTCATGACCGACCTAAGGATAATAGATTTTGGATGCTCGGCGTTCTAAGGGTGAGGCAGTAACTGCCCGTTCAGGTTTTCCAACCGATAAGTTCCAGGTCGGATGGTACTTGAGACGACATAGGGTCCTTCCCAATTGGGTCCCAGTGTGCTGCATGATCATAATTCATAATTCATAGCTTAGGATTTTACTAACTTTAGTCTTAGATTATTTATTTATTTATTTATTTGATTTTTTTTTAGGTCTTATCCCCTAGATACTAACTTTTTTTGTTTTGTTTCGCAGGTTTAACATAGGAACTTCTACTCTGGTAACATCTTTCTAACTTCTCCTTTACTTTCTGTATTGCTGTAGGATTTTGCTTTCTTCTAGGATTAGAGTAAGAGTTAAGGTTCTACCATGGAATCGTGGGTACATGTATATGCTGAGTTGGATAGGTTTTATTGGGAAATGCCTGAAGGTTGTGGAATTCAACATATACCTCAAGATTTCTCTCCATCGAGAACAGACCTTGAGAACCGACTAGAACGTTATGTTCCATCGGTTAATAGGGCCGTATACGATCATAATTATGGGAATGAGGATTATTATCAACCATCATATTCTTCCATGTATGATCAGTATGACTATAACCAGTGGAACCATCAAAATTGGGAAGATGAACCAACAACATATTGTAATAATTATTCTCTTGGATCCCATACCTTTGAGATCCAACCAGAAACGATCCAAGAGGATTCATGTTTTGATCCAGAACAATTAAACCAGCATGTTGCAAAATTGATGAAATCACTAGAAGTACTCAATTCGCACATTGAAAGGATAGAGGAAGCTCGCTCATTCCAACTACAATCCAATCCAGAAATACAATGTGAGGAAAGTGATCCTCACTCGCTTTTAATGAAATCTGGAATTTGGAATGAGGAGTTGGATTCCATTAATGAGCACACGGTTCAATTCCCCGATGAGTCGATCTCAATGACTGTTCAAAAGAATGGGGAAGAAACATGGTTGTCTTTCAAATATAGTGATGATGACACTCTTTCCTTACATGACACACAGGATCTCAATGATGAGGTAGAGGTTAGTTTATTCGAACCTCAACCGAATTTAGAATGTGAGGAAAGCGATCCCATCCCAAGTGCGCACTGCACAGAATTAGACAATGATGCGTATTGGGATGATGATCATGGATGTTCAGGCCCAATTCCCTTCGAATCAATCTCAAATTTGGTCCAGGTCAATGATCAAGACGTACACGAAGTGGTCGGTCATAATGAGCCACTCCCCTCACCTAACATGTCTGATTTAAAGGTAGAGGACGGGCCCCTTACAACCGACCCTTCTAACTCTTGTGAAACGTATTTGGACCACTCCTCTGAATTACATGATGATATGATTCGGGAGATGGACGAGCTACTCGATATGGCTCTTGAATTTGAAACCACCCAGTTGAGGCCACCATTTGAACTATTAAATAATGACGATTCATCGCCTCTTCTGAGTAGAATCGATGAACAGAGTCCATACATCAATGCTTCGTATACTGATCTTCAATCTGTCTGTGCAGGGCTGGAGCAAGAGAGCACACCTCCGTTTACCTTCGAAAACGATGGATTCCTTGGGCAGATCATCACGAGCTCTAATGTGGAAAATGAGTCACTTTCAGCTGAATGTCCCACCTCTTTGGATGATTGCTTGGCACACTTTGCAGATTCAAACGATCCCATGATAAGAGTCATAGTGAATGCCTTGCAAAATAATATCTCGGTAGCCATCACTAATCGAGAGGACCCTTACTCTGAAGCCCCCCCTTCCACAAATCCTGAATATTTACCATTAAGGGAGGAGGAGCTAACGATTGAACTGAAGTCTGCTACTTCGGAATGTGTTGAGACTACGTCACTTTCTGAGAATTTTTCTGACTTTCATCTATGTGTAGTCTCTGATTCACTATGGGATACTAACTTCGAAACATCTTCTGTTGCATGTGAATCATATATACTCCGGATACCTCATGCGAATCAACGAAAAATTTTTGACGAGATACATAAGTTTCTTTGGAAAGTCAAGCTCCAGGGCATCCAAGCCTACTGCAAAAATGGCTTTTGGATGATCCTATTGAGAAATCTACTGAGAAACTTATCAAGATACTGGCCGGAAGAGGAACCTTGCGGCATGACTGAGTAGTTTTTCCCTGCTTTCATAGGACTAGAATAGTTTCCTTTATGTCGGTAAACTTAGCGCTCCTGGGAGGCAACCTAGTCTTTTGTTTTATGCTTTTTCCTAGTTAGTTATTTCAATGTTTGTGGGTAACATTACTGCAAACCCTCACGAGACTACAACTCGTCCACTAGGGATAACCTAAGGGTTTAAAGGCTTGTTGCATGCGCTAAATGCAATCGAGAGCACCTGCGAAAGTGGTATAGGTAGGATCTTCTTTTGTTTTTCTTTTTGTTATTTTTTTTTCTGTTGATTTCTCTCTTGTGCTAACCTGTTTTGCGATGATATTTTTTTCTGAGGACTTCTCTTGATTTTCCATCCAGGTACTATCTTTCTCTCATTCCTCTTTTATTTTCGTTGTCCCATATGCATCGTATGCTTATTTCTTTTACATTGAGGACAATGTAGATTTTAAGTTGGGGGTGGGAGATTAGGTTACCTAATCAGTATTTTCTTGGTCTTGAGCAATATTTGTGAAAATTTTAAATTTTTTTTTGGAATTTCTATTGAATTCAAAGTGATTTTGAAGGATAGTTATGATTCTAACATTATAAGATATGTGATGTTGGTAAACTTAAGACTCTTGGATTCGGCCATCTGCTTGATTTCACAGTCAATTTTGAATTGTTAATCCATGATTAGAAGTTGTAAACATTGATTGAGCCATGATTCCACATATTAGATCTCGCTTACACATTAAGTTTTCAGTTCAATATTAAATGGTAACTTGGTAATCATTAGGCATGAAAGGAACCAGCTTGAGAAATTTGTTAACGTCAGTTTATAAAGAAGAATTAAAAGAGTTAGTCACATAATCTTCACTATAGGTTTGCTCCCTATAGATGAAGATTTGATTCCTCATAGTTGACATAAAAAAAAAAAAAAAAGTTAAGCGACAAGTTTTCGCCATAGGTTTGCTCCCTATAGGTAAGAATTTGATTCCCCTCAGTTGCGTTACTGCTCGTAAAGAAAATCAAAAGATGGTAACATGAAAAGTTAATCTGTGAGATAAGTGTTGGTTTCAAGTTTTGATTGTCACGAATTATCATGAAATTGACAAATTGGATCTCTTATTGATTGTAAGTCGAGATTACACTTTACATTCATGGAACTCAATGTTTAAAATTGTTCAAATTAATGGATTAATATTTTAAACTTGATTATGAAATCTGCCGAGAGCTTGATTCCAAGAGAAATATTCCACACACCAATCATGAATCTTAGAATTTTCACATCTCAGCTATCTGTTCACAAGTCACTTGAGTTTACTGAGAATTGTCTTTTATTTCTGAAATTATTTTTCGCATGTTTTGCTCGGGACTAGCAAAATGCTGGTTGGGGGTTGTGATCAGGGTCAAATATTGCATATCAGACCCCAATTATTGCCCTATTTTATGTACATGATAAGGCCTAAACATCGGATTTTAATTATATTTTTGTTACAGGAGGAAATTAGGAGCGTGTATTGAAAATTAATGTTAAAAGCATGGATTTGATATTCCGAAGTCACCAGAGCACGGGATGAACCTCAGAAGACCAATAATGAAGATTTTACACGCCTGGGATCTGAGGAAAGCAAGCCAAAGGGGCCCAAAAAGGGTCCAGAATGCAAGATCACATGTTTTCCGCCATCCGATCAACTCAAAACTTCATACATGTGATGGGGGCCGTGATTTAACCGTACATATTAAATTTCAGCTATTGATGATCTCGGGAAGTACTCCAACTGACAAATCAGCCCACGAATCGCTGATTTCAGGCCCACCTGATGATAGGATATTCCTCAACTTTGGTCCCAACCCATTAATTAGGGAGATAAAGAGAATGGACGGAGTGGATTTCTCGTAAACATCATGGTGGACCCTGTGTATGGGGAGTGTACACCGAGTACACGTGCACCACGTGACAAGACCGCACACTGGGCCGGATGTCCGCGGCGGGCCGACCCGCGCCCGTCTTCAAATTTCGAAAGAGTTCCATCGTATTCATTGCGTCCGCGGCGTCGATTGTGTGGGGCCCACCTTGTGTCCAAATGGACAATCCAAACCGTCCATCAGCTTCCTGAGGCAGAAATCACCTTCGCCTAGGTGGCAAAATTGCGAAAGAGAGCGATGATCAGATCTTAACCGTTTAAACGTAGATTGGACGGCAAGACAGAAAGCCAAGTGAACCGCACTGATTTCACCCCAAAACCAGTCAATTCCTACTGGTTTTTCGAGGGGAATACAATGGAACGGCACTGATTTGCCATTTGATCAAAGAAGTGGGACCCACCATCATCCCAGCGCCGATTCGTGTCCGCGTAACATGATTCGCTGACGATTTTTACGGAATTTAGTGGGCCCCGTACGTCACTTGTACAGAAGATCTGATCCGTCCATCTTGTAGAGGGCCACGAGAACTACAAAACCATGCTAAGATTCCACTCCCATGCGTACACACGTGCGTGATACAGAGGCCACAAAAGGGCTGTCCGGCGACGTTCAAATCTGATCTTTTCGAGATTTCTTCTGTGGCCGTGCCAATGGACCTTCAAAACCACCCATTCTTGACTGAAATTTCGTCCTGAATCCAATGGACGGAGTGATTTTCCAGAAAACACCTCTGTGGGGCCCACCGATCACGGTTGCGAAAAATTGTACTCCGAGTCCTTCTATGACTCTGCCACCGATTCCAGCCATCCAGCAGCTATAAAAGGGAAGTTTTGGACGTGGGAGAGGCATTCATATCCAGGGAATTCGAGATCCAGAGCCAGGGAGAGAAGAAAGAGAAGAAAGAGGAGGAAGAGAGAGAGATCGATTGGTTTGGTGTTTTGATTTTATGAATTTTATTTAATATTTTTTTATGGATTTCATGGGTCACTAATCTCTCAGCTAGGGCTGAGATGAAGCCCCTAATTTGATCAGCTCTTGTATTGGTTGATTTACTTTGAATTTTAATTAAATTGTTTTTTTTCTCTAAGTGGGCTTTATGGGTTTAAATTCCATATTTCTACATCTATGAACTTGATCAAAGTATATAGATGGATGTTGTTTGGATGCTTATTACAGGTGCTTAGGTCTGATTAAGAACAGGTTTCCTATAGAGGAAGAAACAGGGTGCTTTAATGAATGTACATTCCATGTACTCGACCAAGGACATGGGATTTGTTATTCATGGCATTGCTTAAAGGAATTAGACATTCTGTATGCCTGATTTAGGACACAGATTGTGCTTTCTCTGGATAAGTAGTATCAATCAAGATCAAGGTAAATCAACAGACAAAACAAGGGTTAGGATAATTAGGGGTGGATTCGAAAGTCCTAGTGCTGTCTCTCTGATTGAATTTTCTTCCATGTTCTTAATTGTTTTATTTTATTATTATTATTATTATTTTCTTCTTAGAATTGTGCTTAGTAGTTCATTCCATTCTTTGTTGGATTAGTTAAGGAGAATCATAGATTTGAATTGTGACGTCCAGTCCTCGTGGGATTCGACCTCGATCTTACCGAGTTTATTACTACATCACAACCCTATACTTGGGGAGTGAACACTGCACCAACTTCCTTTGTATTTGGGAACGTTCTCTGGAGGACCATGTCCCCGGCTCGGAACCGCCTGGTTTTGACTCGGTCGCTAAAGAACAGAGCAACTTGTCTCTGCCGAGCCATCATTCGCAGCTGAGATTCTTCTATTTTTTCTTCCAGTAGGTCAAGCCCGAGCGATAGGAGTTCTTCATTATCTTGCTCGTTATATGAATGACTCGGGCTGAATGTATCCCAATCTCAACCGGGGTAACTACCTCTGAGCCATAACTGAGGGAGAAAGGAGTTTCTCCTATAGCGGTACGAGCAGTGGTTCGATAAGCCCACAGTATCTTCGGAAGTTCTTCGGCCTGTGCTCCCTTGGCTCGGTTGAGCTTCTTTCGAAAATGCTGCTTGACGATCTTGTTGACAGCCTCGACTTGCCCATTAGTCTGAGGGTGATGAGGTGAAGCATACACGTTTCGGATCCCGAGATTACAACACACATCGCGAAACTGTCTATTGTCGAACTGTCTCCCATTGTCAGAGATAATGGTCTGAGGTATCCCGAACCGACAGATGACGTTCTTCCATATAAAATCGGTAATCTTCTGTTTGGTTATTTTTGCCAAGGGCTCTACCTCGGCCCACTTTGTGAAGTAGTCTACTGCTACGACTGCGAACTTAGTTTGGCCTTTCCCCATAGGGAGAGGTCTAATAATGTCGATCCCCCACTGCGCAAAGGGCCAAGGACCGGTCATGGGAGTTAACTCCTCAGATGGTTATTTAGGGATGGTCACGAACCTCTGACATTTGTCACATTTCTGGATGAACTTGTGGGCATCTTGCTGGATAGTCGGCCAGTAATATCCCTGACGTAAAACTTTGTGTGCGAGGGATCGTTCGCCCAAGTGATTTTCGCAAATACCTTCATGTATCTCCCGTAATACGTAGTCAGCTTCAAGGGGATTCAGACACAGTAGTAGGGGAGCGTAAAAGCCTTTCTTATAGTACCTCATTCAATATGGTGTAGCGTGATGCTCGGGTCTTTAGTCGCTGGGTCTCAGTGCGATTCTGGAGTAAAATCCCTTCGTTGAGATATTGGATGATAGGGTCAAGCCAGGTGGGTTCCGACTCAATGGTGTGTACGGGTGAGTTAACCGGTTCCTCGATACTCAGCTTAGCCACATACTCGATCGGAACTGACTTAGGTATGTCGTCTTCATCGGCCGAGGCCAGTTTTGCTAGCATATCAGCCTTGGTATTCTCCGTCCTGGGGATCCGAGTTACTTTACATTACTGGAATCCGCTGATCAATTCCTTAGCTTTCTCCATATACACTTTCAATTATTCTTTTCGTGTTTGGTATATATTGGTGACTTGATTGACGACGAGCTAGGAATCGCTGAAAACGTGGAGATGCGTTACTCCTAAGCTGGCTACGAGTCGGAGGCCGAGTAATAGTGCTTCGTATTCCACTGTATTATTCGAGGCTTGAAATCCAAGTCTTAAGGCAAATTGCATGTAGGTTTGATCGGGAGTTTCCAGCACTACTCCTGCCCCGCTTGCCTTAGAGTTGGAAGAGCCGTCGACGTACAGCTTCCAGGGAAATGGGTTGGGTGAGGAGTCACGTGAAACGGTTGTCGGCGTTTCCACAGACTCAGTAGTGTCTGCAACAAGTTGCGGTGTAACTTCAGCGATGAAGTCGGCCACGGCTTGTCCCTTGATCGCCACTCTCGGTTTATATTGAATATCGAACTCGCTGAGTTCGATCGCCCATTTCATAAGTCGACCGGAAGCTTCCAGTTTTTGTAGAATCTGACGCAACGGATGGTCGGTCATAATGATAATAGTATGTGCTTGGAAATACGGCCGCAACTGTCGTAAGGAGATAACTAGAGCCAGGGCCACCTTTTCCATTAGTGGGTACCTTGTCTCTGCCGGTAGGAGCGCTTTGCTGACATAATAGACCGGCAGTTATTTTTCGTCATATTCTTGTATCAGTGCTGAACTAATCGCTGCCTCGGATACAGCTAGGTATAACAGCAGGGCTTCTCCTGGCTCGGGTTTTGATAGGAGAGGCGGAGACCTGAGATAAGACTTTAGTTACTGAAACGCGGCTTCATTCTTTCGTCCATTCCATCGATTGTCGTCCCTTTAACTGTTTGAAGAACGGGAGACATCTATCGGTTGCTCGAGAAAGGAAGCGGTTAAGTGTGGCTACTCGTCCGGTCAGCCTTTGTATGTCTTTAATCGTTTTAGGGGACTCCATATCGAGTAAAGCTTTGATTTTCTAGGGATTTGCTTCGATTCCTCGCTGACTGACTAGAAATCTGAGAAACTTTTCCGAGCTTACACCAAAAGCACACTTGCTTGTATTTAACTTCATTTTGTATTTACGTAAAGTCAGGAACGTTTCTTCTAGGTCAGCTATATGGTCAGCTGCGAGTACACTTTTGACAAGCATGTCATCTATGTATACTTCCATGGTCCGGCTGATCTGCCGAGCGAACATTTTGTTCACCAATCTTTGATACGTCGCACCGACATTTTTCAAACCAAATGGCATCACTCGGTAACAATAAAGACCTTTGTCAGTGACAAAGGTGGTCTTAGATTTATCAGATTGATGCATTATAATTTGATTATACCTAGAATATGCATCCATGAAACTAAATAATTCATGGCCAGCAGTGCTGTCTACCAACTGATCGATTCTCGGGAGAGGAAAGCTATCCTTGGGGAAGGCTTTATTCAGATCTGTATAGTCAATACAGATGCGCCACTTCCCATTGGCTTTTTTCACAAGTACCACATTGGCTATCCATTCCAGATAATATATTTCTTTTATGAATTTTGCCTTGAGGAGCTTGCCGACTTCCTCTTCGATGATAGCGTACCTTTCTGGGCCGAGAGGACGTCTTTTTGTCGGATCGGTAGGTAGGTCGGATTGATGTTGAGTCGGTGCGTCATGATCGAGGGATCGATCCCAGGCATATCTTCATGGCTCCATGCGAATATGTCTGCATATCGTCTAAGCAGAGCTATTAGATTGACTTTGAGTGGTGAC
Source organism: Magnolia changhungtana (assembly GCA_030180095.1). Classification (NCBI taxonomy): domain Eukaryota; kingdom Viridiplantae; phylum Streptophyta; class Magnoliopsida; order Magnoliales; family Magnoliaceae; genus Magnolia; species Magnolia changhungtana. The sequence continues at coordinate 6,160,224 of JASAUF010000161.1, read as the reverse complement.
TTCAGGGATGAACCGATCCGTACCACCTTCGACTCCTTTGCCTCGGCCAGCGGTACAAATATAAGATCTTCCACTGGTTGCCCTCGTTCGTGAGTTCCGACCCTAGGATCCAGCGATTCAATTACTGATATTTCAACTGGAACCTTTACTGCAGTGGCATAGCAGCGTCGAGCATTTTGCTGATCTCCTTTCATGATTCCCACTCCTGATTCAGTCGGGAATTTCATGGAAAGGTGGTATGTGGATACCACTACTTGTAAAAGATTCAAAGTAGGTCGACTGAGTATAGCATTGTAGACAGATATTTGGTTAACAATCAGGAAATCTACCATTACTGTCGTTTGATGCGGGGGATTTCTGGCAGTGAGCGGTAGTGAGGCAATTCCTTCTGAGAGTATCTATCCGCCCGAGAATCCGATCAACGGTGTTCGAATTGGACGTAACGTCGATCGATCGATTCCCATTTTGTCGAACGCCTGAGTGAATAGCACATCCGCAGACGAGCCAGTGTCTACAAGTATGTGGAACACTTTTCTATTAGTGATGGTGAGAGTGATGACTAGCGCATCATCATGGGGATGATAGATGCCTCGAGTGTCGTCTTCGGTGAACGAGATGCAATACTTCTCTCGTTTCTTTTCCTTCGGAAGCCGATACAATAGGAGAATTTTGGACTTGGGCTGACTAATGCTTCTGGCGTGATTCTTTCTACATTATTAGAGTCGCCCCGGCCTCGATGACCACCGACGATCGTCTGGATTTCTTCCGTGACTCGGTTTTCGCTCGGGCGTTCTTCCGCAGACACGGCCCTTTCCACGTGTTCTCCAAGTCGGCCTTCCTTGATAAGTCGTTCAATTTCTTCTTTCAAGTGATAACAATCACTCGTATTGTGCCCATGATCACGATGATAGTGACAGTATTTGTTCTTACTCCACCGGTTGGGATTACCCCGCAGTTTATTGGGCCAATTGACGAAACCTTCACTTTTGATTTCCATTAACACCTGTTCCTGAGTTTTATTTAGGAGGGTGTATGTGGAAAACCTTCGATCGGGTCGCTTTCTTGACTTTTGATTATCGTGTACTCGATCATCCTTACGTTTTTTTCCTTCAGCCAAGTCGATTCCTTTTTTAACCGACTCTTTGGCCGAGGATTTTACGTTCTGGGCTGTCTCGCGCAGGAGTCGCGTTTCTTCGGCATCTACGTATTTGTCCGACCGAGCCATAAACTTGGCCAAAGTCTCCGACGGATTTTTGTCCAGAGATGCTAGAAATGGCTTGTGTCTGACCCCTTGCATGAGCGCGTTGAGTGTTGTTTCTTCTAAGTGTTTTCGAACATGGAGAGATTCAAAGTTGAAACGTCTGATATAATCCTTCAGCAGCTCTCCTATCTTCTGGACTATGTTATTCAGATGTGCAGGTGGCTTCAGTTTCTTTTTTCCACTAATAAAATTGGTGAGGAAGGAGTCGCTAAGTTCGGCGAATGAACCGATAGATTTCGGTTTTAGTTGTTTAAACTAAAGTCGAGCCACGTTGGTCAGTGTGAAAGAGAAGACTCGGCACATAACTGCTTCTGAGGCATCGTGCAACTCCATATAAGTTTGGAAGCATTCAATGTGCTCAGTTGGGTCGATTTTCCTGGTGAAATGGGCGATTTGCGGTAAGCGAAACCTTTCCGGTAACCGACCTACATCACTTCATCTATAAAAGGGGACGCTTTTGCCTTAAATCGAGCTGGATACGTATTCTGAACCTATTTCATATCTGCCATCTCTTTCGCCTTCTCCTCCTGAATATCTTTCTTGAAGTCTTAGATGTCCACTTTCCAGGGCTCTTCACTTTCCGTTGTTTCCTCAGCGGGAGGCCGACTGCGCCTCCTTTGATCTATTCTGTGCCGTAGATCAGAGGGGGTAGTGCAGCTGTGACCGAACGAGCTGGTGCTGGTTCAGTTGGACACTGGCGTTGACTCAGCTGATGGGACGTTCACGGAGCTGCAGGCTAAGCAGCAGGTAGAGGGCTGGACGCAGGTGGGGGGAACACGTGATGTTTGCCCTTGTTGAGGTAGCATTTGCTGGTCGAACTTCTGCTCCAGCATCTGCTTCATGACATTCACATCGGATCGGATCTCTTGAACCTCCCGACTTAATTGCGCATTCCCCAAGTTCCGCTGATTGTTGGTTATGGCTGGGGCTATCGGCAGTGCTGTTGGCGGGACCATTGGTGGAGCTTCTAATGCTGTGCTGGCAACGGTCTCGTTTGCATCATCCTGATCTGTTCTTCTAGTCGTCACCATTAGAACTTGACTTGCAGCTCTTTAGGTAGAATATGAAAACGGCTTTTTTCCGTATCCCATAGACGGCGCCAAACTGTTGATGTGATTTTCTGATGGACCCGTTGCCTCAATTATCTTTAACCTACACAATCCTTAACACAAAGGGGACCCTGGCTAAGATCGGGGAACCTCCGATGCCTAAGTCAGTTATCTAGAATAAAGGCAGAGGCTTTTAGGGTTTTATGTTCCATACCTTTCACCACGATGGAGGTGGCTTCTTATAGGCGTGAGGAACCCCTGCCATGTAGAGATTCTCCCCCTGTCTCTTCGGAGATTTGATATCTTTAACAGATTTCATCCGATCCCAAGATCCTCGGGATTGGACATCTATTTTCTAAATTTTCAGGACGGTATTTGAATATACACCGTCTCTCTCACTCGGCTCAACCGATTCCTACTCATGTGATGAATGAGTCTCGGCTGGCTCTCGAGGATAATCTTTTTGCCTTCTATCGGGTGGAAATATTCTTAATTTTTATCCGTCATACTTCCTTATCTCGTAGCTGACATAACCAACTTGTTGAGTCGATTTTGTCTGTCGGTCAGGTGGCTTATAACTTTTTAACCTTAGTGGACTTAGGAGGGCGATGTTAGATCGTATCTAAGTCAAGTTAAACCATCCTATTCTATTTGCCCGTTGGCCTTGTACATTACTGTCTCGGCCATAACTGTTGCCTCGGACGATTTGGGTAGTGTGAACAGAGTCGACTCATCCCCTATCCAAGTCTCCGGACTTGGCGTATTTTTCTCCCAACAGTAACTATGTCAATAACTCTAGTTTATACCATGGGCGTGTACTTGCAAGACTTTATTTTGTGTGAATTTACTCGCACTTATGTCTTTTCATTTTGAAAAAGAGAAATGTGTTTAGTCGTTTGGTAGCATGTTGGGTTTACCCAATGGACCAAACCCTTTCAAAAGAATGCTTAAGGCACTACTTGTGAAAAATTCTCTTTGTTCCTTATCTATTTTAAGAGATTAATTTTGATTGTTGAGTTCGTCATTGAGTTAACTCAGCGCTTTTAGGTTAAAATGTAAGTGGTTTAAACCCACGTACAATGAGTGCAACGCTAAGATTGGATCAAAATCATTGTATTATGTTGGTCCATTGCTTTGGAACCCATTGCAATTGAGATGCTGTCTAAGGGGAACAAAATTGACTTCAAGCCGAATGACTCACGTCATGCCTCGATTCAACTTTTTAAGTCATTCATCTCATTTCTTTTATTTTCTTTTTGATTTTTTTAATAGTCTATTTAATTTAACCAAATATTCCAACACTTTTGGGCTTGTGGAGTTGTGATATTTTACATGCTTCACAAAACAAGTGTTGTAGAGGATTTTTGTTATAATTGATAATTAAAGAGGTAAGATGTAACGTCCCTGAAAGATCCATACAAAGACCCGAGTACCACCTCAGGCAGAGGTCACTCAGGACCAAATCCTTTAGAAATTAGATGAAATTAACTAAGTGCTAAACTTGATTAGCTGTGAAATTCACTTGAACTACTTTAAATATGAACTGCAAGACCCGAAACTTGTAAAATCCTTAACGCTACATTACCCTATAACCAAGGATCAATCTCAAAACCTAGTTGCTCTCAGGAGCACGCCGAAACTCCGCATTGGACCTGGACCGCGCATCGAAAGTCCGATGATGGCAAAGCTATACGGTTATGACCACCTTTCTAAACTTGACAACCATCTCTGGAATCAAATCCAGATAGTATCCAAAAAGACACAACTTGATCCCGGAGCTAAGTGTGTGAGAAACACGAATATCTTTGGAAATTGAACTCAGATTTGAGTGATTTGAGCCGTTCGCTTGCATGTCAAATTTAAGGTTTCAGACGGTCAGAATATGACCCAATTATACCCTCGAATCAGGGAAAATTTTCAACAAATGTCAGTGTACTTGTGGCCCTGATCGAATACCGATACCGTTGAACTGAAACTGGTCCACCATAGTCGATCTGTAAATCCGATCGGACCAAAAACTTGACCTAGATCTAATGCCAGAGAGCTTAAGTCTAACCGCATATAGAAAAGGGGCCTCCAGAAGTGCTCCGTCGGATCGAAACAGCCCCCATTTGGCTATAACCTAAGTATATCATGCCCTGGGGCCATTCCGGTCAGTTGTGGGCCTATATAAGGACCCAAAACCCTTACTCTCTCATGTCCTACGTATTTGCAACCCTAGGAGAGAGAAGAGAGAAAAGAGAGAAGGAAAGAGAGAGAAGGTGAGGGAGAAAGTTGGAGTTGGTTCCTGGGATTCAATCTCGACACTCAACGTGCTTAACCACTATTCTTGTATCGCTTACGGGCGATTCTGACACCGTTCTTGGTTAAGAAAACCTAACCCTGATCTGTTTTAGGGTTTCAAGTAGTGCAAGGGATGAATAACTAACATATTTCATACTGTAGGTTGCCGTTGTGCCATAGACAAAGACTTAGTGTTTAAACTAAGTTCGCTACGAGTCTACCAGCGAAAGGTGCGGACTATAAACATTTAGGTTATGGTTTTCAAAACTTTCAATGTCGGTTAATGATTTATAACTGATTTGGGAACGGTTTAAAACCGTTCCTAAATGCTTCAGGAACGGTTTTAAACCATTCCTAAATGAGGCGTCGCAAAAAAACAGGAACGGTTCAGAATCGTTTTGGGTACCGTATCAATTTTCAGAAACGGAATTTTTGGAACGGTTTTAAACCGTTCTGGTGCCAACGGTCACATTATAGGCACAAAATTTTAGAAATGGTTTTAAACGCTTATTAATGTTGCCAGCGGTCAGATTTTTAGGATGGAATTTAATGAACAATTTTAAACGCCTTTGTTCATTGTATGAGAGAGAGAGAGAGAGAGGTATATAATCTACTTGTATTATATGCCAAATAATTAATTACACAAATAGAAGAAGAAGACAATAGAATGATTCACACTAATCTTTTCCTTCTTTTCTACTATACATTTCAATTCCAATTTCCAATTTCAATACAACATTTCATTTCCAAGCTTCTATAATCCAACAATTCCTCGCTCATGTTCTTCATTTCTTTGAGTTCTCCGTGGTAGTTATCCAACTGCAAAGAATCCATTTTGAGGCCAACATCAGAAAACACGAGAACCAAAGTTTCGGTAAAGAGAGAGATTGACAAATTAATCCATTTCACTTGCTATGAATCATATACCGAGAAGTTGATATGAGTTGAAGGTCCCCAATACTTGAGCGCTGTTAAGTCGTAAGCTCTGGCAACTTTCTCTTCAATATCATACCCCCCTAAAATCCACAAATGGCAATAAAAGGTACAATAAATAAACAGGATGTTGTATTGGATGATTAAAGAAAATTTCAAAAACTTGAAGGAATGAAAGAGAAGGCTCACCCAAATAAACTGCTAGGCATTCAATCGGATTGCAATCGCACATGTAAAAAACCAGACAAACCACATATCTTAGCAGTCAGGCCAACAATTCAAAAAACTCAACCAAAAAAAAAAAAAAAAAGGAAAAGCGAAAGGGAAAAACCAACAATACTGAAAATGGTTAACCCCCTATTATTTTACTAACCTTGCCTTTCTTTTCTAGTTTGGCCTTCCTTCTTGCAGCTGTTGCCCCATAGATGGGCTTCATATCTACCAGTCCACCTATGCCTGATATAAATAAAACCAAATAGCCTTATTATAAGCAAAATATAAAGCAATGAAAATAAAATAGAAATGAGAGCAACCCACAGGAAAATAAAAATGTATCATTGGAAGCATCACACATAAAAGAACAAGACACCCAAGAGAAAAATATCAACAACAAGAACAACATTAAAATAAGTGGATTTTTCAAGAAAAGCTTACATGTCTTAAGAAAAAAAAAAAAAAAAACTCAGCCAATTCAACCAGGTTCATGAAGTTGTGGGTTCAATGAGAAACTTTCGCAGGTTCATGGTAACTGAATGGAGTCTTAAAACTTAGGTGAGTTGAAGAAGTCAACTTGTAGAAGCTAGGCCCATATTCTTTTAATTTTTTACTTTTTTTTTTCTACACTTCCTATAGCTTATATTCTTCTTGGAAATTTAAAAATTAAATTAATTGACTCGCAGAGTTCCAAGTTGGCTCGGCCTGGTTAACCAGTTCTATTTTTCAAACCTTTTTTAGCATGGGTATTGATGTAGAGCGGGTCGGGGACAGTTTCATGGCTAAGATGGATCGAAAAAGGCCATGCGGCGGCATTAAATCCGACCATCGGACCTTAAATCGGGCGTATCTCACAATCCGGAATGAGTTAGCTGACATAAAATATATGATTTTGGGGTAGAACGAGCTACTTTAGCCAACCAACCCAGCTGTGCAGGGTTATGACACTCGAAATTGCAAAAAACCCCTGGATCGAGGGTCATTTCCCTATTTTAATTTCGTTTTTACTATAAATAGTAAGTTTTAGTTTGATTATAACTCTTCATCCGTCGGGCTTTAGGAGTTGCGCCCAACGTGAAAAGAGCTTAGAATAATTAGGAGAACAGTTTGGTGAAGCCAAATAGGACACTTACTATTTTTGGCCAAAAACCTTGCGCACTAGTAGACATCACGACCGTTTATAAATAGTAAGTTCGCGAATTCTAGGAGTTTTAGTTGTAGTTTGATTTTGATTTCTTTCCTATTGGTTGGTATCCCTATTTAAAGGGTTGTGAACTCGTTTTTATTCATCAATTAATCAGTTTCGAATTTATTAGAATTTATTTCTATTTTCTGCTTTCTTTCCTCGTGGATTCGAGAAGTCTCTGTGAGGAGTCCAGAGAAGCTCCGTGGATTAGGAGTATTTATCCTCATCATGTTCATCCCTGCGTCAGGTATCAACCAAGAATTGTGAGCTAATGAAATACCATGAAGAGATTAAATCCTTTTTAATCATCCAGTTGCATGCCAAAAGTCTAATAAAATCTTTACAATGTGGGGACCACCTAAAGTGACGCCTAGCACGGAATGTTGAATGCTTGCATGAAACAATATATATATATATATATATATATATATATATATATATATATATAATCTAAGAAACCAACCTTAATTGGGTGTTGGGAGACATGTTTGCAGCTTTGGCATTGTAGCCTCAGCACAATCTTTTTCGTAGTTTCACCTGTAAGATAGATCTTAACAAAATGACATTACAAAGTTTGGGTGCAAAGCAAACTGACTTGGTAGGTGCAGTAAATCGACAAACAGCAGAAAGACACCAGTAAATTGACAAACAGCAGAAAAAAAAGGATCTCACTTGGGAGAATAGCTATAGCAGAAAGACATCCAGTAAATCGCTAAACATGTTGTAGCGACTCCTGCAAGTCACGATAATGCCTCAATCCGCCATTATCAGTAGAAACACTGAACATGTCTTCTGTTTCGCTCCACCAAAATGTACAAGCATAGGGCCTGTTTGGTGTTGCTTCTAGCAATGGAAAAAATGATTCCAATAAACACTTCTCTGGAATTGTTTATTTAGAATTGCTCATGCAAAATTCATTCCCAATAAACAAGTTTAGTAATCAGATTTAGTGAAGGAGCACCTTCGGAACAGAAACAAATATTTTATGTACCTGGTCTTTTAAAACATATGTTTCAGGATTCCTGGTATTCCCTGGAACCCATACATCAGTAGTTACCCTCCCTTCATTTTTCTGCAAATCAACAAAGAAACTGTTCATGTCAATAAGAAATATCCACCCAGCATACAGTAATTTGCAAAGAAAAAGTAACGGGCTAAGAAGGAGAATTGATTTTCTTCAGATGCTTTCTCACCTTCGTATTATCAGGACCAGCTTTCTGCCTCGGCATCATGTGGAGGCATGGGGCGAGGACCTGTTTACAATTTCATTTACCTGTGAAAATGAAAATGGAATGATTACAATTTCATTTACCTGTTTACTTTATATTTGAACCCTGAAATGATAATGATGGGCCATTTACATTGAATTACACTGGAAATTGGAAAACCAAACACGCCTTTAGTGCAAGTGGTTTATAGAGATGAATTGATGATGGACCATTACAAAATGAGAACAAACTTGTGTTACGGCACAAACCACTGGATGAGCAATACAGATCTACATGGTAGTTTCATTGGTAGGTGGAAAAGATTGTATTTTACATGCTTGTTGTTCCCTCTGCACTTAAGTTACTTTTCTTCGCAACTTTTTTACTTCTTTTAGCTTCATCTGCTAAGGTTTTTTTTTTTTTATACAACTTTTGAACTCTTTTCAGTCTTGACAAAATATACAAGGATGACTCGTCTAGTTTCTTGCATTAATGATGAAAATTTTCACAAAATTAAATAAATAAATCTCAAAAACAGGGGCATGTAAAAATTCATCATGGTGGTTACCCATTTTAAACAGGTTGCTTTTGTGCTTGATTATCACTGATCATGCTGGCTGGAATATAGCCAGAATTCTTGTGATAACTCCCAAACTAGTAACCTGACATGACCCAACCCAACCTGAACCAAATACATGTGATTATTTATTCCCAACCTAAACTAAATGCATGTGATTATTCCCAACCCGACCCAAGGACCTTGACAAACTGACCAACCCAAACCCAACTTGCGGCCATAGTCACAGTATTAGCAGAAGATGCTATCTAAAGCACATATCCCTAGTTTTGCATGTTTTAGAGCACAAAATGCTCCAAAGATATTGACCACCCAAATAAAGGATGGTGAGAAATGACTAGCCATTGAATCTGCTAACAATTTCCTTCGCTCTTCCTAAAAGGTACCTTTGGTTGTCCAGTAAGCTTTTATCCATTCATATATTCAAAGGCTTTGCAATTTCTTCAGAAAATCTTCTAAAATCATATAACTAAAAGATTCCATTCCCACTCAATGTTTGAATCATGGAGAAAATGGTTAACATATCTTCATATGGAGCATAGAAGATTTACTAATTGTTCAGTGTACACAGAAATGCCTCTTTCCCAACATACAGCCATGGATAAAATATATTTTCAACCCTTGCAAAAATTTAAGTTCCCCCAAACCATAACAGAAAATCAAGCACATTCTTATACATGATGAATACTAATGATTTTATTGTCTGCCAACGAATATGAAGTATATTTGATTTCAACAAAGTATTATTGCAGGGATTTTGTCATCCTCAAGACACTAAGAACTGATAGGCAAGGCATAATAGATAATCATGTTCTGACATGTTGAAAATTACCAGATCTAATTTGCAAGAGGTATCAAGTTCGGGTAATAGGGAAGCAGGTCTCCTCATACTCATTGTAAAAAGTGATGTTTCGACCTGCATAATGTAAGCTTGTCATCAGCACTGGACATTGACCATTAACAATCTAAATAAGCTTCTAATAGCATGGAAATGAGTACAATGTTAGACCTCTTCAGCAGCAAAAGATCACTAAACAAAACATACTTTTTCCTATACCATTGTACATTGTCTAAAGGCTCTTTGAATTATACATAAAATGATGAAAGAAACCAATGTTGTGTCAATGCTCTCTTTGGGCAGGTCTTGTCACATATAGTGATGCAGATGCTCATGTTGTTATTTGACACTAATCATAAATGTGTGGGTTTCCATGACTCACCATCCCAACATGAAGTCGATAGCTCTTTGAGCTGCAACATCATTCACCTTAGATGCAGAGAAGGGGACCATCCAGTGGGAAATCAATGTTATTCCTATTTTGCCCTTTTCGAGATACCTGTCCCGACAGTTCAATCCCAAGTCCCAACCATTCAGATCTGGAACCCAGTAATGCTAATATTGAGAAAGGGAAAGGTGTCATGCCATGTGGATAGGCCAACCACTTCATTAACTCAGTTCTAAGTGAATCACTTGGCTTTGCCAGAAACCAAGCACTGCACAACCTTTTCATCCATAACTTTGTTTTTTTTTTCTTTTTTCTTTTTTCTTTATAAAAAATAAAAAATAAATAAAATAAAAAGAAAAATGCAAACCTCAAATGTTGATTCCTCAATATCCTTGTCATTATAATCCAGGAGCGCATCCAATGAGAGTGAAATTGAGCGAAGCTGCAGGATACAACTGTACTGTGAGATAAATATGAATAATATGTTATACCCATTGGGTATAACATTGTGTCTCCCACCACATGTTACGATACATTCATGCACTTCATCTGACTCAAAATACACCTTTTGGTGAAGTGAGTAACGTTTATATGATGTTTCGGGTTTCCAACTACATGCATGTTGGGATAAACAACACCTTTGGTGAGGCCCTAAGACGTCGAAAGTGTGTCCCTCTTCGGATACTCTTGTGAACAACAATCTATGAAACAAAATAACGAAAATAAGTAAATTGATTGTAATTGTTAACAAGCACAACCTTTTGAAACACCATGTGCATCAAGACTGAAAAAGACAAAAATCCATTTCAGATGCAATCAAGTGAATGTAAAAAATCACAACTATTGCATTAAAAAAAATAATAATAAAGGATGTGACTTTTGTTATCCTTCAAAATAGCATAGTTGTACATATATATGCTATCCACTGTTTCTTAAATGGTGCATTCAATCCACAATGAGGAAAGTGGTCCATGATCCAGACCAAAGGGGAAGAAACCCTGTTGGCTGATCTAATTGCAATGAGGTATTTGCATTCAATCCACAATGAGGAAGGCAGACCATCCTTTAAAGCTGACACAACATAGGAAAGATTTGCTTCTAGAAAATTGGAAACCGAATAAAAAGAAGAAAATGTGACTGAATTTTTGCAGAAGAACTTCCCAAAACTATACAAATTAAATTTAAATAATTAAAACTGTACAAATTAAAGATGGGTCCCAGTTTAGATTATCATGAACCAAAATTTACACTCATTTGGTCTGAACCTTCAGATTGGTGGACACTCGGTGTCCACTGACTAGATGATATTCCAAAATAATTAAATTGTCCACTGCTTTGTACTAAAATTACATTAATAAAATCATCCAAACAGTTCAAACATTGGCCATGTAAATCAATGGTTAAAAAACATTGGTTAGTTGCTCATTTATGATTCTATGATTCTGGCCCACCTGATGCTTGGTATAATCATTCTGTGAAGCATCACATATATACACTAATTAGTAATATTAAAGTTGATTTAGTAATCAAATTCAAACTCCTGTAAATATACTATCAAATTTCAATGCATTTTAATTTTAGAATCAAGTGCAATTCTACTACAAACTGCCAAACACTTCGCAATCACCTCGATTCAGAATCCATGTATTTGAAATGCATGCTCTCAAGCAAGCAGGCCCTAAAACAGTAAAAAATGATTTTGGGAGTGACAAGGTGGTATGCTCCTCAGTAATATTAGATGAATCACCGCTATTTTTTAAATTGTGATGAACTATCATAGTAGGTACACTCCTCAGTACATTTCCCGGTTGGATGATACGGTAGAGCTATAAGAACTGTAAGATGTATATATTCAATCAAATAAAATTGTGATCAAATGAAATGAATGTATATATTCAATCAAATAAAATGAGTTGAACTCATTTATACGTGGCAACCAAACCGATCTTAAAGGATTTAAACAGTACCAACTTCTTAATACACACTATCCATAAGTGCCCAAAATCTTCCTACATGCTTGAGATTGTAGTGGTAACTCATCTAGCTTCCCATGAAATGCTAATGTTAGGTGCCCCTCCAATCACAATGCACCACTTGTTTTCAAGATCAGGAGCTTTTGTAAGAGAGGGACTAAAAATATAGTCATTCCATCCATGAGGCGGCCACACATGTACACAGAAGCAAACAGACCAATGGTCTATATTCAACGTGCGTGCATGTGCCACTCACCCAATGAATGGGCCAGCCAGATTCTAGTATAGAACATCCACACATGTACACAGAAGCAAACAGACCAATGGTCTATAATCTCATTCACAATACCTTGCAAGCAGTGATATTTAATTTCCTGTTCTGCCAACAGCCGCTATTCCTTTTAAGGCACTCGTTAGTCTCAAGATCTCTAAATACAATAGGAAAAATCCAATAAAAATTCAATGCCTAGACCCTAGAAGGAATTTCTGGAAACCAATCTCGACTAGAAAGCCATAGGCATGTGTTTAACCTCCATTCAAACAAATCCGAGGTTCTGTGGACTCTTTAAATCCTTTACATATAGCCTTCAGCACTACAATTCTCTATAATTTCCCTTCAAAACAAGCAAAAACAAGAACTTTACAATCTCGAAAGTGCTTCTGGCATCTTTCCTAAGAAGGGTAAACAACCAATATTAAAAAATTCACCATCAAAATAAATACTGCCTAGAGGCTTAGGGGAGTCTACTCAACTGACTTGTTATGAAAAGCAGCTGGCTTGAAAAGGTTGATGGAAATTTGTAAAAGTAATGACAAACACTTGCTTCAATGAATCTTACGCCACACAAGTTTGGCAAATAGAGCTAAGCAAAGACAAGCAAATTCATCGAGCAAAGCTAGAATGCCGAACAAAAATGTAATTTACTCTTCTAAAACTTCACTGTATCAAGGAGCCTATATAATGCATCAACTAAAAGTCTAAAATGATATGTTCGTTTTCCCCTTGTGATGATATGCAGAACTTGATCTATTCCCCATCCATGTTGTTATTGCCCACCAAAAAGAAAAAGAAAAAATGTATTGATTCATGAGAAGATGAAGTCACAAAGAACCTAAAACAAACAAAGAACTGTTAAAATAGAATAGCCATCCACAACAAAGAAACAAAAACAGGGAAATGTATTTGTTGCCTTTTCTTGCAATGAATCATTAAGGTACAATTTCAAAAAAAGGACAATCTTCTTTGGTATAAGCATGAACCAGACTGCCTTCAAACTGGATGAAGGAAAAACCACATTGAAAGCGACTCCAATACTGATTCCAAGCATAAGCATCGGTTGGAAAAGCAAAGACCAAGTCGTTGTCTATGAAGGGCATATCTAGAGTTGGATGCCTTAGCTTAAGATTGTAGTAGACAGTTGAGGCTACTGCTCCCATGATCATACCTGTTATTACATGCCATCTCACAATGACTACACAAAAGGGTGGGCTAAATTAGATGATCCCAGCCCTTTGAGTGTGGGTTCGTTATCTCACCACCATCTGTTTTTACATATCATAGATAATTAGCATCATCAAAACCAAAGTGCTATGGAACTATTCCTACTGAATAGATGTTAGCATTATACATATAAGTATACATGTTAGCATTATACAGATTGGGAAGCAGTGGACCCACTTAGAGATCTCTCACAGACCTTGACAGATTGATATTAAACCAATTCAACAGAACAAGGATTGATCCAGTGGACTAACACCAATCACTAATTTCGTTTTTACTATAAAGACCAATAAAATGAAGATGTATGGATACTCACATCTGGTCAAGCACTGGGAACTGATAGAAATGAATGGTGTAAGTAAGATCTAGAAGCCCAAATAAGGAGCCAAAATTAATCATAAATCGTATTCAACTATATACTTCGGTTGAGGTTTAGCTGCAGAAAAAGCAGAGGAAAAAGGTAATTCCCAAACAAGGAATTAAAACTAGATTTTGAAGTGCAACTGGCTCAGGTATTAAAAGCCGTTGTTTGTGATATTAAAGATCATAGAAACAAAAGCTATTACTAAAGACAGAAAAACCATAATAACAGCACACCAACTTCCAAATCCAACTCGAAGGAATGGCTAACCCTCCGATAATGATATTATCCAAAAAAGTGATGAAGGTAGGACACTGAACCGATCATAAGAATTTTGAAGCAAATAATTATGGAAACAGTATGTTAAAAACCAACCATGAATCTCGCAACTTATCAAAGATTACTAGCAACATAGCCGAAGAAGATTACATATGATGCCATAATCCAAACATTCAAGTTTCCATCAATAGAACCTGCCACCGAATGCTCAACTAACACCATTATTAGACAATCACCAAATGCAACCATAAAATGCATACAGATGGTCCAAAACCAAAGAATTGCTTTGCTCCACCAATGACCGAAAAGTGGAATACCTTCATAAATTTTTACAACCATCTCATCCAAAAGGTGAAGCTCCTCTAGATTTTCTAGCCTCCGCTATGGAATCAGAATTACCTGCTTCCTTGGACAAAAACATAGCGAATTAGGATCGATGCGGGAGAGGTCAATCCCAATGAACAAGAATTCAACCAAGTAATTTCCCAATATCACAACCAGTTAATGCATTCTCTTCCCAACCATCTGTTTGATATCAAGTCTCAAACAAGTATCAAATAAAAATAAATAGAACTCATTCTAACTAATTAGCCTATATTCTTTTTGAAAGGGTAAGTAAACACACTATATAATATGGTTGGCTACATGGGGTGCAATCTATGAGTCATGGAATCAAGTTTCATAAGTGACCTGATATAATGCATTAATTTTTCATTTTTATTTTTGAAAAGCCACATAATGTATTACAAGGAAAGAAAGAAAAATGATACCAGAAATACAGAGACCTTCAGAAGTAGAAGAAACAATAATCCATTATGTGCTTATGTCATGTTCTATTAACAATCCTTAGATGTGAATCCTCATGAAGATACTACAATCTTTGAGCAATGCCTAGAATGATTTGGAACCTGGTCTTCTAGTTCATGAATTGGTTGCTTTTGCCTGTTCCATGGGAAAGTAGTAAAGAAAATAATAAAATGGTGAGTTGATATTCACACTCCCCTTTTGAGCATACACCCATTTTTCTACTTTTCTTGTTAGATCAGTATGAAAGGCGGATTTTTCTAATACCAAAGTAGTAAAAGGTAGTATGCATCATAAGTGAGACTGTAAATAATTGCTTTGTTCCCCATGCAATGCATGATTTTCATTTATCTCCTTACCAAGGGGGTGTTTGGTTGCACCAAATTTCATGAAATATCATGAAATTCTGCACCAAATGAATTTCGAGTTTCCATGGCTAAAGTCAGGTTTCTTGAATTACTTTGCAGTATGTGTTGCACTCTAAATGTTTATTTTTCATATCTCAATACTTTCTTTCCTAATGATTAGGAAGTTGCTCTGGGTATGAATTTTGGAACTACTCTTTGGGTTTGGGAATTTGATGTGCTTGATGGACAAGTTGGGCCTATTGATACATTTGTTGTGGTACTGTGATTCATGCCTAAACAGTTAATGGAATCAAAACTGGAGACAAGTACCAACACTAGAAAATTTCCTTTGTTAAACTCAGAGGTGTTGAGAATTATCTGCCATTGCCCCATTCAAATGTAATATTCTTACATCTAAGTGAAGACTGAAACACTTAACTAATATGGAGCCAACAGAAAATTCGATAACAATTCTCAATGGAAAGAAGATAACTGCCAAGTCATGAGTTGGCTCCACGGCATTGACGAAAACGTCAACCACAAGTGTGATGTATGGTGAATGTGCAAAGGAGATATGAAATACTCTCCGACAGCCATACTCGAATGACAAAAATATAAAATGCCTATATGATATTTTCAAGGAATTCGAAACTATGAAACAGGGTGAAAAGTACAATGAACATTATACTCAGTTTAAGGGGGCCGTTTGATAAAAAAATCCATCTCAAAGAACTGCAGAAGATAAAGATGCAGATCTCACATGCTTGCCGAGAAGCTGAACATGAGTTATGACAAGGCAGAGAGATGGATCGTCAATCTCGTCCGCAATGCGAAGCTCGATGCCAAGGTCGATTCAAAATCAGGAACTGTCGTCATGGGACCAAACCATCTCAATGTGTATGAGCAGATAATAGAAAACACCAAGCAATTGTCCATGTGCACGTTCATGCAGGCAAAGAACGTTGTGGAATCTGCACCACCGTCCACTCAGGCTGCTGTAGGGGAGAGCAATCTCACAACCTCGAGATCGTACGCTCTTCAGGTCAGCAAATATATAGCAGTCCTGTGCTATTTTAGGCTTGTTCTCTCCCAAGCACGAATCCAGCAAGTTTTGTGGATCTACTCTAGGTTAAAAAGTGTTTTTTTGTCATGGATTTTGTTGAAATCGGAAGAATCTGAAATCATGTTTTGGCATGACGAATCTATATTCATTTTCAGCAGTTCATTTTAAAAAAATAAAAAATAAAAATAAAAATAAAAATAAAAAAAGATCTCACATGCTTCAAACAAATCAACAGCTCAAAATCCACAACATAAAAGGAAAAAAAATAATAATAAATAAATAAACAATCTTTCACGAAGAAAAATCCACCCGATCTGAAACAATCCCCACCTATGCCATCACAAATAACAACACACACACCAAACGAGAATGGATCAAACCCTAATTTTCTAGGATCCAAGCTAAAACCCCACTGATTTCAATGAATCCAAGCGATACGCCATCAGATCTGATGAAATCAACATCAAATCAAATTTTAAAAAAAACTCACAAAATCAACAGATTTTCCAGCAGAAAGAAGGGGGAAAGCAAAGATTGAAGGGATCTGACCGTCTCCGTTCTCATCAAACAAGTTAAAGGCCTCATTGAACTCAGAGATCTGGTCGTCCGTGAGCTGATCCGCCATTTTTTCTTTGAAATCGAGCAGAAAACGAGAGAGATGAAAGGAGAAAGAAAATCGAAGGAAAGGGTCCTTTGCTTCTCTCTCTGTAAGGAAATCGTACGATACGCTCGCGGAATCTTTTCATATTGTAAATGATCCGGTAGTCTACGGCAGATTTACATAAATGTGACCTCGGGCCATATGGGGCCCACTTAAAGGGTTCTAATAGAATCCATTCCATCCATCTATTTCAAAATAATACAATAAGCTATAATAATAAGAAATAAGAATATCCAAAACTCAATCTGGACACACCAACAAAAAAGCGAAAGTAACAATGCAACAACGGCTATTCGAGTAAATCAGGAACGGCTTAAAGCCGTTTTTGAACCAAAATGCCAGCCGTACCAGTTTTGCAGTTTTGGTGTAGTGCCCCACTGTTTTATACGGTAGGGTCTACTTTTTTTTTTGGTTAGCTTTTAGTACACGCACTGTCAGTTCACACTTCACTGTTAGCCACCCCACCCCCCACCAGGGAGTTGATTCCAAGGACTAAGGGTTGAAACGAGGTATCTTTCGGTCAGTCTACCACTTGAGCCATGAACAGGGTGTATATGGTGGGTCCACTTGAGCTTTGGATCTGCCCATTCTTTAAGTCATCCCCTGAAACGGTGTCTCCAAATGGACGGACGGTGATATAACACATAGATCACGTTGGGGCCCACAAAACCTCGTGATGTGACTTCATTAGCTACTCAAGTGGTCAGTAGCTAATCCACGTCCCGCACTGCAACCTAGTCCGCGTCAGTGCGGAAGCAGATTGGCTGGTGTACCTCACACATATAGCTGTTTTATTGGCATCAATAAGTTCCGTGGAATTGATCGCCAGGTATATGATATATCCAAACCGTTCATCCATTTGGTGAACTCATATTTAGGCTCGAGAAGAAAAATAAGACAGATCTAACTATCAAGTGGACAACATTGCAAAAGGCAGTGGGGGATTAAAACCCTTTTTGGGGTCATAGAAGTCTTAGGTCAACATGAATTTGTTTTTTTTCCTCTTCCTTCAGATCTTTGTGACCTCATGAGATTTGATGGAAAATAAACATTATGGTGGGCCCTACAAATTTTTAACGATGAAAATCATTATCTCTGCTGCTATTTATGGTGTGGTCAAGATGATCTTTGGATATGATTCGTTTTTTGAATAATCCTCTAAAATGACCTTTAAAAATAGATGAAAGGTTTAGATATAATAAATAAATTAATGTTGGGCTCATAAAACTTTGATCTCCACCGAACCGTTCACATGACTCGGAGCTTGAAGAGGTAAGTGCTTCTCTTCGCACAACACATACCTACAGCAGCTATACAGCTAGTGTGGTGCACCAGCCAATCGGCTTCCCAACACTGCACATCATGTGCCACTCCTCTTCGCACAACACGTACTTACAGCAACTATACAACTAGTGTGTGGTACACCAGCCAATCTGTTTTCCATCACTGCACATCATGTGCCTGATTGGATGGAAGATAATTGTTATGGTGGGCTCTACAAATTTTTAATGGTGAGAATTATTCTCTGCTGCTATTTATGGTGTGGTCCAGATGATCTTAGGATATGATTTATTTTTTTGGATAATCCTTTAAAATGATCTTTAAAATTAGATGAAAGGTTTAGATATAATAAATACATTATTGTTGGGCTCATAAAACTTTGATCTCCTTTGAACTGTTCACACAACTCGGAGATCGAGGAGCGTCGGTGCTTCTGTTCACACAACACTTACCTAGAGCAGCTATACCACTAATGTGTGGTACACCAGCCAATCCTTTTCCCGTCACATCACATCACATACCTGGTCCAACATAACGGTATTTGAATATACACCGTCTCTCTCACTCGGCTCAATCGATTCCGACTCATGTGATGAATGAGTCTCGGCTGGCTCTCGAGGATAAGCTTTCTGCCTTCTATCGGGTAGAAATATTCTCAATTTTTATCCGTCATACTTCCTTATCCCGTAGCCGACATAACTAACTTGTTGAGTCGGTTTTGTCTGTCGGTCAGGTGGCTTATAGCTTTTTGACCTTAGTGGACTTAGGAGGGCGATGCTAGCGCGTATATCGAGTCAACTTAAACCATCTTATTCTGTTTGCCCGTTGGCCTTGTACATTACTATCTCGGCCATAACTGTTGCCTCGAACGATTTGGGCAGTGTGAGTAGAGTCGACTCATCCCCTATCCGAGTCTCCGGACTTGGCGTATTTTTCTCCCAACAGTAAGCCCCCCTTACTCATTATGCCTCACCCGGCACTGAGGAGTAATGAGTTTTTAAGTCGGTTCGCACCGGAAGCCGAGGCCATAATGAGACATTTAATGCTCTTTGAGTCGTCCTTAACAGGTGACAGTTCATTACCCGAGGTAGCACGAGCGGCCAGCCGTAAAGTCATTTTTCCTATGTATGGGCGTTGGATGCGTGGTGAGAACGTTGCCATTGTCAGTCGGCGTGCGCCACGTGTCGAGTGAGGGAGTCGAGGCAGGCGTTGTTTCGTTTGGCCATTAATTGCCCCTGCCACGTGGCAGGGCTATAAGAGGGTTGCTGTCTCTCCCACTCCTCATTTTCATTTTTCTTCCTTTCTTCTTTTTTCTTCTATGTTCCCTACCGTCCCTGTGTTGGGCCTCTACCCTTACCGTTTCCTCCTCAGTTGTCTTCCTTTCGATCATCGTTGCTTTCTCTGGTGAGTTTTTTCCTCCCTTTTTATTGACATTAATGGCAATGCACGGCTCCCAGAGCCCCTGGGAGAAAATTTTCGGCGACAAGGGTGAAACGCAGTGTTTCTGGAATGTTGCGAAATCACCCTCCTTGCTGGCGGAGATTGCGGTTGATGCTAATGCCGCTTTCCTTTCTGAGAGGACTGCCGGATCGCAGGCGGAGCATCCTGCTCTGGCCGGTTCTTCGCGCGGCGGGTCGTCTCTAGTAACCCGGCCGAGGAGACCCAATCCTGCGATGGATTTATTGGAGGAGGAGGGAGAAACAGGAGTCGCCGAGGGAGCCTCTAAGTCGGCTCCCATAACTCAGTCGGCACAGGCTTCCGAGTCGTCTTTCGAAGGAGAGGGGGCCGAAGGTGATCTGAGCGGTCTAGTTCCCTCAATTTTGATTGAGTCGGATCTAAACCGAATCCGAGTCAGGTATCATGTCTCGGACTCAGTTATTATTCGTCTTCCTTATCCGGATGAGTTACCCGACCATCCTCCTGTCGGGATAGTCACAATTTTTCAAGTCTCGATGCAATGCGGCTTGCGATTACCCCTTCAGCCCATTGCCCGAGACTTCCTGTCTCGTGTCCGGCTTGCTCCCGGACAAATAGTCCCGAATGGGTGGAGGAACTTGTTTGGGTGCACGGTGTTGTGGGCTGAGCTAGAACAGCCCCCACTAACGGTCGACGAATTCCTCTACTTGTATCAAGTACGGGAGAATCCAAACTTTTCCGGCTTTTACTTTCTGGGCGCCTGGTGAGGCAAAGGCGGCTCTATTATCACCGACCCACCAACTTCCAACAAGCACTGGAAAGAAAGATGGTTCTGGGTGTGTGGTCGCTGGGAAACGGCCGAATCTGTGCCTTTTGTACCTACGGTCTCTCGGACGTTTCGGAAAGCAGGTGACTCGGCACACCGTTGTTTGTCTTTCTGCGTCATAGTGCATAGATTCTAAATTATATTTTGCAGATATCCAAAAGAAGAGAGGGAAGCTCGGAGCCAGCGACTTAGCTCGAATCAGGGACCTAAAAAAGCTAAGTCCGAAAGATCGGTCCTGAAAGGTGCTACTACAGCCCGAGCGACTTGATCTTGCAGGTTTAGACTCAGTTGTATCAGGTAATTTTTTCCTCGTCATTAAGTCTTCTTTAAACTTCATCTGACCTATCTTATTTTTGTCTCAGATCTTCCTGAAGCTCGGTCCATTCTTAAACCAGCTTCCACGGATATGGCCGAGTCTCGACCCTCCCTTAAGCCGATTTCCAAAGTGAAGGCTCCTCCTAGGTCGGTGCTTTTATTGGGGACTCAGACTTCAAAACAGCCGAAGACAGCTCCAAAAGCCAAGGAGCCAACTGTCTCAGCTTCTTCTACCCCGGCCGCTCCTAGTGTGGTCGTGCTCTCTGACCCTGATGATAGGGCGGAGGAAGTGGTTGCGGCGCTTGAGCCGAGACCCGCTGCAAAGGAGGTCCCGAGGCCAAGGGAAGGGCCGAGTGGAGAACCTTCAAGAGGGGAGATGACTCAAAAGGAGCTATTGCCCTTTCAGAAGGTTATATCGAGGATGATCCCTTGGGCCTTTGCTCACAGGAGCGAGAAGGACTTCTCAAGTCTTTACAACGCTTCCACAACGTAAACCCTCGGCTATGCGGTGAAGGCGCTTCTCGAGGTAAAATTCCTTCCTTTCGTTTTTCTGTTATTCCTGGTCTCGAATTCTTATCCTAACTCGGCGTTTTTCGCTCGCAGTTGGCCCCCTGCTTGGTCAAGGCTTGCTCGGAGCTGATTGCAGCTCAGAAGCTTGCAGCCGAGGCGGAGGGACGCCACAAGGCCGCCGAAAGTCGGGTCGGCGTCATGACTGGTGACCTAACGCTCGCTAGAAAGGCAGTTGAGGAAGCGAAGGAAGCTCTTGAGGTTGCGAAGGTCGGGAGTGCCCGTCTGACATCGCTTCTGGCGAAGACCGAAGAAGAGTATCGGCATCTTCATCAAGTCCATGGTGCTTGCGAAGGCACCTTAGCTCGGGCCAAAGCCGAGGCCACGGCACTTATCCAGTAGGCTGGAGAGGAAGCCGCACGGGCCAAATAGTCCAAGGAGCAGGCCGTAGAAGCCTTTCTCGAGTCTCAAGAATTCAAGGAAGAGAGAGATCGCCTATATCAGGGCTGGTACAGGGCCTGCGTCCTAGAAATGAAGGCTGCCATCCCAACCTTGATCTCTCTATGTTCGAGGAAGGTAGCCCAGAAACTGAGGCTGTTGGGGCTAGTCATGCCGATGCTACTGTCAGTGAAGAGGCTCCTGCTGCTGTAGAGGCTGATGTCTCTGGAACTACTTTGGGAGTAGTCCAATCTGGGACTACTTGGGGAGTACCTCCGGCCGAGGAGCAGTGACCGCACTTCATTTTTGGCACTGACACCAGCACAGTGTTTGGCTTCGCTTCATTTTTGGTACCGTCATCAGCTTCTTAAGCCGTCCTCCCTCCTGGGCCGAATTAAGAACAGTTTACTGCAACCAAGAGAAATTACTTCCTTTATCGAAGTAATTTTTGTCCTTTCTTTTCCAATATAACTGAAGTAGAATATGATGTAACCCATTGTAAAACACTTAAGTGATGAATGAAAATTCTTGGTTTTATTGAATCGACTCAGTTTACACATTATCTTATTCTTTTAAGCTCTTCATGACCAACCTAAGGATAATAGATTTTGAGATGCTCGGCGTTCTAAGGGTGAGGCAGTAACTGCCCGTTCAGGTTTTCCAAGTTCCAGGTCGGATGGTACTTGAGACGACATAGGGTCCTTCCCAATTGGGTCCCAGTGTGCTGCACCAACTTTCTTTGTATTTGGGAACGTTCTCTGGAGGACCATGTCCCCGGCTCAGAACCGCCTGGTTTTGACTCGGTCGCTAAAGAACCGAGCAACTTGTCTCTGCCGAGCCATCATTTGCAGCCGAGATTCTTCTATTTTTTCTTCCAGTAGGTCAAGCCCGAGCGATAGGAGTTCTTCATTATCTTGCTCGTTGTATGAATGACTCGGGCTGAATGTATCCCAATCTCAACCGGGGTAACTACTTCTGAGCCATAACTGAGGGAGAAAGGAGTTTCTCCTATAGCGGTTCGAGCAGTGATTCGATAAGCCCACAGTATCTTCAGGAGTTCTTCGGCCCGTGCTCCCTTGGCTCGGTTGAGCTTCTTTCGAAAATGCTGCTTGACGATCTTGTTGACAGCCTCGACTTGCCCATTAGTCTGAGGGTGATGAGGTGAAGCATACACGTTTCGGATCTCGAGATTACAACACACATCGCGAAACTGTCTATTGTCGAACTGTCTCCCATTGTCAGAGATAATGGTCTGAGGTATCCCGAACCGACAGATGACGTTCTTCCATATAAAATCGGTAATCTTCTGTTTGGTTATTTTTGCCAAGGGCTCTACCTCGGCCCACTTTGTGAAGTAGTCTACTGCTACGACTGCGAACTTAGTTTGGCCTTTCCCCATAGGGAGAGGTCTAATAATGTCGATCCCCCACTGCGCAAAGGGCCAAGGACCGGTCATAGGAGTTAACTCCTCAGATGGTTATTTAGGGATGGTCACGAACCTCTGACATTTGTCACATTTCTGGATGAACTTGTGGGCATCTTGCTGGATAGTCGGCCAGTAATATCCCTGACGTAAAACTTTATGTGCGAGGGATCGTTCCCCCAAGTGATTTTTGCAAATTCCTTCATGTATCTCCCGTAATACGTAGTCAGCTTCAAGGAGATTTAGACACAGTAGTAGGGGAGCGTAAAAGCCTTTCTTATACAGTACCTCATTCAATATGGTGTAGCGTGATGCTCGGGTCTTTAGTCGCTGGGTCTCGGTGCGATTCTGGAGTAAAATCCCTTCGTTGAGATATTGGATGATAGGGTCAAGCCAGGTGGGTTCCGACTCAATGGTGTGTACGGGTGAGTTAACCGATTCCTCGATACTCGGCTTAGCCACATACTCGATCAGAACTGACTTAGGTATGTCGTCTTCATCGGCCGAGGCTAGTTTTGCTAGCATATCAGCCTTGGTATTCTCCGTCCTGGGGATCCGAGTTACTTTACATTGCTAGAATCCGCTGATCAATTCCTTAGCTTTCTCCATATACGCTTTCAATTATTCTTTTCGTGTTTAGTATATACTGGTGACTTGATTGACGACGAGCTAGGAATCGCTGAAAACGTGGAGATGCGTTACTCCTAAGCTGGCTACGAGTCAGAGGCCGAGTAATAGTGCTTCATATTCCGCTGTATTATTCAAGGCTTGAAATCCAAGTCTTAAGGCATATTGCATGTAGGTTTGATCGGAAGTTTCCAGCACTACTCCTGCCCCACTTGCCTTAGAGTTGGAAGAGCTGTCGACGTACAGCTTCCAGGGAAATGGGTTGGGTGAGGAGTCACGTGAAATGGTTGTCGGCGTTTCCACAGACTCAGTAACGTCTGCAACAAGTTGCGGTGTAACTTCCGCGATGAAATCGGCCACGGCTTGTCCCTTGATCGCCACTCTCGGTTTATATTGAATATCGACACGGCCGTTTCCACGTGTTCTCCGAGTCGGCCTTCCTTGATAAGTCGTTCAATTTCTTCTTTCAAGTGATAACAATCACTCGTATTGTGCCCATGATCATGATGATAGTGACAGTATTTGTTCTTACTCCACCGGTTGGAATTACCTCGCAGTTTATTGGGCCAATTGACGAAACCTTCACTTTTGATTTCCATTAACACCTGTTCCTGTGTTTTATTTAGGAGGGTGTATGTGGAAAACCTTCGATCGGGTCGCTTTCTTGACTTTTGATTATCGTGTACTCGATCATCCTTACGTTTTTTTCCTTCAGCCAAGTCGATTCCTTTTTTAACCGACTCTTTGGCCGAGGATTTTACGTTCTGGGCTGTCTCGCGCAGGAGTCGCGTTTCTTCGGCATCTACGTATTTGTCCGACCGAGCCATAAACTTGGCCAAAGTCTCCGACGGATTTTTATCCAGAGATGCTAGAAATGGCTTGTCTCTGACCCCTTGCATGAGCGCATTGAGTGTTGTTTCTTCCAAGTGTTTTCGAACCTGGAGAGATTCAAAGTTGAAACGTCTGATATAATCCTTCAGCAGCTCTCCTATCTTCTGGACTATGTTATTCAGATGTGCAGGTGGCTTCAGTTTCTTTTTTCCACCAATAAAATTGGTGAGGAAGGTGTCGCTAAGTTCGGCGAATGAACCGATAGATTTCGGTTTTAGTTGTTTAAACTAAAGCCGAGCCACGTTGGTCAGTGTGAGAGAGAAGACTCGGCACATAACTGCGTCTGAGGCATCGTGCAACTCCATATAAGTTTGGAAGCATTCAATGTGCTCAGTTAGGTCCATTTTCCTGGTGAAAGGGGCGATTTGCGGTAAGCGAAACCTTTTTGGTAACCGAGCCTGCATCACTTCATCTATAAAAGGGGACGCTTTTGCCTTAAATCGAGCTGGATACGTATTCTGAACCTATTTCATATCTGCCATCTCTTTCGCCTTCTCCTCCCGAATATCTTTCTTGAAGTCTTAGATGTCCACTTTCCAGGGCTCTTCACTTTCCGTTGTTTCCTCAGCGGGAGGCTGACTGCGCCTCCTTTAATCTATTCTGTGCCGTAGATCAGAGGGGGTAGTGCGGCTGTGACCGAACGAGCTGGTGCTGGTTCAGTTGGACACTGGCATTGACTCAGCTGATGGGACGTTCGAGGAGCTGCAGGCTAAGCAGCAGGTAGAGGGCTGGACGCAGGTGGGGGGAACATGTGATGTTTGCCCTTGTTGAGGTAGCATCTGCTGGTCGAACTTTCGCTCCAGCATCTGCTTCATGACATTCACATCGGATCGGATCTCTTGAACCTCCCGACTTAATTGCGCGATCCCCAAGTTCCGCTGATTGTTGGTTACGGCCGGGGCTACCGGCAGTGCCGTTGGCGGGACCATTGGTGGAGCTTCTAATGCTGTGCTGGCAACGGTCTCGTTTGCATCATCCTAATCTGTTCTTCTAGTCGTCACCATTAGAACTTGACTTGCAGCTCTTTAGGTAGAATATGAAAACGGCTTTTTCCGTATCCCATAGACGGCACTAAACTGTTGATGTGATTTTCTGATGGACCCGTTGCCTCAATTATCTTTAACCTACACAATCCTTAACACAAAGGGGACCCTGGCTAAGATCGGGGAACCTCCGATGCCTAAGTCAGTTATCTAGAATAAAGGCAGAGGCTTTTAGGGTTTTATGTTCCATACCTTTCACCACGATGGAGGTGGCTTCTTATAGGCGTGAGGAACCCCTGCCATGTAGAGATTCTCCCCTTGTCTCTTCAGAGATTTGATATCTTTAACAGATTTCATCCGATCCCAAGATCCTCGGGATTGGACATCTATTTTCTAAATTTTCAGGACGGTATTTGAATATACACCGTCTCTCTCACTCGGCTCAACCGATTCCTACTCATGTGATGAATGAGTCTCGGCTGGCTCTCGAGGATAATCTTTTTGCCTTCTATCGGGTGGAAATATTCTTAATTTTTATCCGTCATACTTCCTTATCTCGTAGCTGACATAACCAACTTGTTGAGTCGATTTTGTCTGTCGGTCAGGTGGCTTATAACTTTTTGACCTTAGTGGACTTAGGAGGGCGATGTTAGATCGTATCTGAGTCAACTTAAACCATCCTATTCTGTTTGCCTGTTGGCCTTGTACATTACTGTCTCGGCCATAACTGTTGCCTCGGACAATTTGGGTAGTGTGAGCAGAGTCGACTCATCCCCTATCCAAGTCTCTGGACTTGGCGTATTTTTCTCCCAACAGTAACTATGTCAATAACTCTAGTCTATACCATTGATTCCACATGCGAGCTCATGCCATGGGCGTGTACTTGCAGGACTTTATTTTGTGTGAATTTACTCGCACTTATGTCTTTTCATTTTGAAAAAGAGAAATGTGTTTAGTCGTTTGGTAGCATGTTGGGTTTACCCAATGGACCAAACCCTTTCAAAAGAATGCTTAAGGCACTACTTGTGAAAAATTCTCTTTGTTCCTTATCTGTTTTAAGAGATTAATTTTGATTGTTGAGTTCGTCATTGAGTTAACTCAGCGCTGTCAGGTTAAAATGTAAGTGGTTTAAACCCACGTACAATGAGTGCAATGCTAAGATTGGATCAAAATCATTGTATTATGTTGGTCCATTGCTTTGGAACCCATTGCAATTGAGATGCTGTCTAAGGGGAACAAAATTGACTTCAAGCCGAATGACTCACGTCATGCCTCGATTCAACTTTTTAAGTCATTCATCTCATTTCTTTTATTTTCTTTTTGATTTTTTTTAAATAGTCTATTTAATTTAACCAAATATTCCAACACTTTTGGGCTCGTGGAGTTGTGATATTTTACATGCTTCACAAAACAAGTGTTGTAGAGGATTTTTGTTATAATTGATAATTAAAGAGGTAAGATGTAACGTCCCTGAAAAATCCATACAAAGACCCGAGTACCACCTCAGGCAGAGGTCACTCAGGACCAAATCCTTTAGAAATTAGATGAAATTAACTAAGTGGTAAACTAGATTAGCTGTGAAATTCACTTGAACTACTTTAAATATGAACTGCAAGACCCGAAACTTGTAAAATCCTTAACGCTACATTACCCTATAACCAAGGATCAATCTCAAAACCTAGTTGCTCTCAGGAGCACACCGAAACTCCGCATTGGACCTGGACCGCGCATCGAAAGTCCGATGATGGCAATGCTATACGGTTATGACCACCTTTCTAAACTTGACAACCATCTCTGGAATCAAATCCAGATAGTATCCAGAAAGACACAACTTGATCCCAGAGCTAAGTGTGTGAGAAACACGAATATCTTTGGAAATTGAACTCAGATTTGAGTGATTTGAGCCATTCGCTTGCATGCCAAATTTAAGGTTTTAGACGGTCAGAATATGACCCAATTATACCCTCGAATCAGGGAAAATTTTCAACAAATGTCAGTGTACTTGTGGCCCTGATCGAATACCGATACCGTTGAACTGAAATTGGTCCACCATAGTCGATCTGTAAATCCGATCGGACCGAAAACTTAACTTGACCTAGATCCAATGCCAGAGAGCTTAAGTCTAACCGCATACAGAAAAGGGGCCTCCAGAAGTGCTCCGTCGGATCGAAATAGCCCCCATTTGGTTATAACCTAAGTATATCATGGCCCTGGGGCCATTCCGGTCAGTTCTGGGCCTATATAAGGACCTAAAACCCTTACTCTCTCATGTCCTACGTATTTGCAACCCTAGGAGAGAGAAGAGAGAAAAGAGAGAAGGAAAGAGAGAGAAGGTGAGGGAGAAAGTTGGAGTTGGTTCCTGGGATTCAATCTCAACGCTCCACGTGCTTAACCACTATTCTTGTATCGCTTACGGGCGATTCTGACGCCGTTCTTGGTTAAGAAAACCTAACCCTGATCTGTTTTAGGGTTTCAAGTAGTGCAAGGGATGAATAACTAACATATTTCATACTGTAGGTTGCCGTTGTGTCATAGACAAAGATTTAGTGTTTAAACTAAGTTCGCTACGAGTCTACCAGCGAAAGGTGCGGACTATAAACATTTAGGTTATGGTTTTCAAAACTTTCAATGTCGGTTAATGATTTATAACTGATTTGGGTGCCATTTCACATGCTAAATGCAATGTTTTCTTCGTTTTTCAGATATATATATATATATATATATATATATATATATATATATATATATATATGAACTATGTGGAATATAGTGTATCCCATGTGTTAGTTGAAATGATTGCATGCGTATAGAATTTGGATTTGTGGTTGCCATGATTATGCGTTGTGGATACAGGGTGGTTGTATGTACGACAACCCCTTGGCGAAAGGATTTGTGCTTTGTTGAAATGACTGAAAGAATATGGTGTTTGGATTTGTGTTTGCCATGATTATTAACGATGAATATATGCTTGTTGAGTATGTGGCAACTCTTTTGTAAAAGAGCTTGCCCGGATATATGTTATGTTTAGCCTAATCTGTGTAGCCTATGTGTTTGATAAAATGCCTCAATGAGGAAATACATGTTGAAGTACATGTAATGAGGGTGATGAGATAGGATTCTCCTTTCCCTTAACTATGGTTATAGTTTCCTTTATGTATCCTATATTATTACTATGTGCTTGATGGTTGAATGCCTATGTATGCCAACATGTACACTATGTGTTTGTTGAAATGCTCAAATGAAACTTATATTTAACTTGGTTGCTACATGCTGTTTTGGACTAGCACATATGTATTCCTATATTGAAAGTGTGTTTAGGGCTATGATGTAGTCCAGGCAATCGGTAACGGATCCTGATTTGGTGGCTAAGATTGTTTCATCACACAGGATGTGTTCGATAAATCTAAGTCGTACTTTGGTTGTCGACAGTGGTTAGGCCACACGGAGTGCTTACGCACTTCATGTCAATCAATTCGATGTGCACTCGTACCAGTCGAGCTCATCAAGTAACCTAATTGACCCGATGTATGTTCACCATGTATGGACGCTACTGCTTAAATTTAAGGTACCAAACTCACCAGTGGAAACTCAGTTAACCTTTGTACCTCGATTTACTAAGACTCATGAGACGAACATGGTGGTATCAGCCATCGTAGTCGAGCTGTCCGCCTACACTAGGCGACGAGCCTCCCCATAGTGACCAGTGAGCAACACCACCTCGTGAACTGAATACGGTTGTATGAGACACTGTATTCGAGCTATCAGCCTACATTGATCAGGTGACGAGCCCTTTGTAGTGACCTCAAGCATACTCTGAGACTGCGTTGAGGCGACGAGTCTTTCCGTAGCAACTAGAGTATAAACTAGGTCTACACTGATCAGGTGACAAGCCCTTGTAGTGACCTAGAACCTCAACATCGTATGATATTTACTAAGACTGATGACCCTAGAATGGATCATTATTTGGACAATGATTTAAGGGAGGTATCTTGGCTTCCCAACACTGTTGTATGAATCAATCCAATTAAGTATTGGCTAACATGAGCATGCACCACATTGCATGTGCTTTGGCGAGGAAGAGCACTTTTAGGAGTTTGCCATGTGCGCCGTGAGATGAAGGCACTGAGGGAGTATAGGCGAGGACATGCATCATCTTCGCATACCATTCTTGCATTAACAAGAGTATTTAGGATATGATTGTTGTACTGCTTTATCATTACTGCTTGATTGAATTGTTAACATGTTAACCTTTGCCTTATAGCTCCACTGAGTTGATCACTCACTCCCACATTCTGGGATGGTATTTTTTTTTAATACCAACCAGACTCTGTTGTAGTTTCAGAGGATGGCACGACTTATGAGGCGGAGCCAGACTTCGCAGATGATGAGGAGGCATTCTCCTACATGCAGCTGGCAGGCGGGTTTATGTAGGCCTGGATTTGCACAAACAGGGCTACAGGGGCATGGATAGATGACACGACACTTCATTATTTTATTTATTTTGGAAACACACTTGTAATTATTTTAACCTGGTGATGTTCATACTTTGAAGGCTCACGCTCATTTATACGGTTTATATACATATCACAGTCTTCCACTTGCGTCATTTAAATGCCTTTGGAGTATGACATGTTGTTTTAGCTTAATCCCACTCATGTTTAATGCACTAATATGGACAATATTAAATCATCATTTTCTATGCTGCATAAGTGATGTATTGGAACTCAAGAGTTGGGCTCCTGCTCGACCCTCAATTTTCAGGGCGTTACAAGTTGGTATCAAAGCATGATTTGGATTAAATTGGACCTGGGTTATGGTCACACGATGCAAACTATAACATTTCGACCTAGGAGGGTGCGAGAAAATGTCGAAACAGATATAAGAGTTCCACTTTCGCCAAATGGCAAAATCGACGAAAATCGACCATAGAAATTGAACCCGTAGGCTTTCCCGATCACGAGAAATGATCTCAACGTCCTTCTAGACCGTCAATCGACGATTTTAGATGAAAATCTAACTAGTCCCATGCTCCACAAACTAAAAATACGCGAATATACACGAGTAAGGACCCGAAATGACTCGAAACGAGGTCGGGCCCTAAATCGATCAATCCAGTGGGATCCAAAATGGGCCCCGCATCATTTTGACATCTAGGGGGGTAGGTCATCGCCTAGATGGCGAGCCCTCGCCAGAACCTCCAGGGATCGGCGAGGCCTCACCCGGCGCGGGCCAGTCGGGCCGACGATGGGGCGGCGCTGTGTGGCCCACCAAATCACATAAAAATTATTTTTTCTACTTTATTTGCTCCCCTCCCTCATTTGGCACCCCTCCAAGCTTTCCTTTTTCTACAAAAACCCTTGTTTCTCTCTTAAATCTTTCTTTTATTCTCTCATTTCCTCATTTTCCTTCAATACACACACCCCTACATCATTTTCCATCAAAATCCCTCTCCTGTCTCCTTCATTTCCCTTCATTTAAGTGCTCAAACCTTCCTTTGAGTCACAAAAACCCCAAGGCTCAACAACCCATCCTATTTTCCTATTTTATTCCACTCCAATGGCTCTATTCGGGCTTGTGATGGCCATTTTCTCGATTTCCACGTTTCTTTCTCTCATGGGGAAGAAGAGAGCTCCTTTGGATGAAGTCGGGCCTAGCCGCCCTACCTGTTCGAGGAAGAAAAGAGGCGTCGCTACAGGTTCAAACGTTGAACGAGAGATATAGACTAAGCGGGACCTCGATCCGTAGGCTCCTCTCCCAAGAACCTTGCTGGCTGATTTGTCTCATAGGAGGTATAAGGGCCATAGGGTCCTTTTTGAAGTACATGTGGACGAGGGGCTCTTTGAAGACTATCTGCTGATGGACTGCCTGGTGGAAGCCGGGTGGGGTCCCGTATTTGAGGGAAAGTCCCATGCAAATGTGGGCATTGTCCGAGCCTTCTATGCCTATATTTGAGAGCCTACGTTGGAGCCTTTGCAGTTCAAAATTTCTTTGGGAAGGCGGGATGCCACGGTTGATGTGAGCTTAATAGCCCGACTCATGGGAATGCCACTTGGAGACGTCCATGCTAGTGACGAGAATCTTAGGACTGCGCGTGACAGGGATTACCACACGCAATTCCTTTGTGGTCGACTGGAATCCAAACAATAGCATCCTAGCATCCAATATGACCGACGACTTTCGCCCGCTCAACCACATCTTCACATACAATGTGTACCCCAGATGGAGCAATCGCAGCGAGTGCACGCGCTTGATGATAAACTTTCTGCACCGAGCTGGGCAGGGAGAGAAGTGTGCGTGCCTACGTATGTACTGTGTCAGATAGTTTTGGCTGCGCGCTCTACTAAGACTACTATCTCGCTTCCATTCGACCGACTCATATGCAAGCTTGCACATGAATTCGGATACGGACTTGGCGTAGAACTTCCTGTGCTGATCCATTACATCAACGATACTACTCTCAACAACATGGAGATTGGGCCACGACAACATCAAGTCTGACTCGATAAGAGTGACGATGAGACAGAAAGCGAGGAAGAAGAGGGGAGTGGTGAAGAAGGAGATGAGATAAGGGAAGAAGGAGAGTAGGAGGAAGAAGAGGAGGCCCAAGACACTGATAAGGGCTCTCCTCCAATTACACAGGAGCACTCTGGTGATCGAGCTGCTGTAGAAGCCCGCTTGGCTCAACTCAAGGAGGGCCAGGTTGCCCAAGAGATCGCATAAACCCAAGCTAAGGTTGAAGAGACCGAGGCCTTCATGAAATGGAAATTCAAGAAGGTGTCTCGCACGTTGAAGGCTATCCTCTGCTGTGTACAAGACAAGAGTGCACCTCCTCCCTCGCCAGATTCTTATGACCAGTCACACATATAGCCGTCTTCTAGTTTGTTTACTTGTTTCTATATATAGCCTTGATGGGCTTAGTAGTATGTTAGGGTTAGTTGTGTGTTTTAGTGTTTAAGTCTTTCGTTAGATTAGTTCTCATGCGTTTCCTGTCATGATTCATGTAAAACTATATCTCATGTATGGTGACAAATTTTGTTTGATGAAGTGCATGCGACTCCTTTTGTTATGAACTGTGTAGAAGGTTTGAAGAATTGAGTGTTATATGCTAAATCTCACGAGTTGCACCCTATGTTGTATATAGGGCATGCCACCTAAGAGCACGTGGAGCTCGGCACATCTCTCACTGAGAAAATCGTTTGACGGGGCACCTCCCCTAAGTGATAACCCATATGGACCCCAGCTTGGGTCCGAGTCACGAGAGTATTCCAGATTCTCAGCCGGCCCCTGGCCCCACTATTGGGCCGACACCTATAACACCGCCTGCGGCACCACCTGTGGTACCACCCGTTACACCATTGGTTCCTGATCATAACCGTGTGTCTACCTCAACGCCTTACATACCACAGTCCGCTCCGCCTCCTAATAGGTTGGATCAGATGATGTTGTTAATGCAACAGCAACAGGTACAACAGCAGGCATAGCAGCAGCAGTTTCTGGCTACCATGGCGGGACTTTTTGCCTAGAGTATGGGAGTGACTCTACCTGCATCACCTCTGCGCCCTGCTGAGAACACAAGTGCCAGTGGCACATTTGAACGATTCCAGCACTTGCAGCCTCCTACCTTTGCCGGTACTCATCGACCCGAGGAGGCCGAGTATTGGCTTGACCGCATCTCTAAGATGCTCAGACCGCTGCACTACACTAAAGCAGAGCAAGTGGAGTTGGTCACCTTCCTGTTTGAGAAGGAAGCTAGTTTATGGTGGGACAGTGTAAGACCCGACCCAAGTTCCCATGTGTGCATGTGTGTGTGTGAGTATGCATCTTGTTCATCATGGTCTCGCGGTCCTACCGGTCAAATTCCGGCGACCCGCGACCCTCGGATTGTGTTTACAGTCACCTTGAGTTCGGTCATGTAGACCCAACTCGGATCGACCCGAGACCTATGCCATCTCGTTCGTATCGTCGTTGCGGTTCCAACGACGCGTCTTGTGCGTCAATCCGACCTATGGATCAAAAGTTATGAGCATTTCATCATGTGGCCCACTTTTTGTACAAAAGCATGTGGACCACCTCCATGGCACAATTTCCCATGCACACCACACACACACACTACACTATTGCATGGGATAAACACTACCCACCCTAAACACTACCCAATACCTAACCTACCCTAGCAACATTGTTATTGTCACCATAGGCTATGATTACTTCTCTTAAATAGTTTTTTTCTCTCTCTTCCCCTCTCATTTCCCTTCATTGCTGAAATTTCCAGCAACTTCTCTTCCTCCTCCCTCTCTTCTCCAGCCCCTTACCCCCATCATACTCTCAATCCCTCCATTTGAACTAGATCTCCACCATTGAAATCCATTCTTTGCTCCAAGAGCTTCATGAAGTAGAAGTTTGGGAGTGAGATCACAAGTGGGTAACTATGATCTTGCTGATCTAATTTTATATCTTTAAATCTTCTTATTTCTTTTGTATGGATCATATGGGGCCCACCAATCCATGGTGGAGACCCCATTTGACCCCATGGATGTGGCCTTTTGGCCCATCCTACATGCATGTCATGATCCATGATGGGGCCATTCTCCATGGACCCCATCATGATGTATGTAATGATCCACTCCATCTCAAGGTCATCTAGACCTAAGGATCATGTTGGGATGACATTTCAACCATCCATAGCAATTATAGATCATGCATGTAGTGATTTCATGTTGCATGTACAATCAATGTAGTTATATGGGTATGATTCTTTCTTGGGAGGGCCCATTAGTGGCGGGGCCCTACCCTATGGCCGGATTATGTTTCTTCTCCATATTTTCTTTCCTATGTTTATAGTAAATCTGATGTATGTGGGGCCCACTTGATGTGCCATGCAACTAGGCCCAAGTGGTTAGACATCCAAGCCCACCTTGTTGCCCCATATTGTTGGCATGTTTTGGACAGCCTTTGGGCTTGATTTTATGGATGATATTGGAAGGGGATTGGGTCTGAGAGTTGTGTGACCCATCTAGATGGACCCCACCCTGAGAAAATACTGATTTATTTTCCTTTTAATTATCTTTTGGGGTGGTTTGGACAGTAACATGTTGCTGTCCAAATCTGCCTGGACAAATTTTTGGGCCACCTTGGGGCCTGATTTATGGGTCTTTGGTGAAAATACTAAAACAAAATAATATATGATTCTTGTAGCCTTATGACCCACCTACAACCATACCAAATTTTAGCCCCATCTGACTTTCATTGGAGTCCCAAAGGTGTGGTCCAAGTGAGGTGGACAGTCTGGATTTTCTGCACTGTTCCAGCAACATTCCACCCTGGACAGGTTGGAATTCCGAAATTTATTAAAATATTTTTGGGTATCTAAAAATTATGAAAATTTACAGAGAGGTGGTCCACCCATGGTGGGACCAACCTACAAAATTTTGGAGCCAATGGAAACCTGTACACACCATGGTGGTAGCTGGACTGGCCCATTACAATATGGTGTCCAGATCAGTCCGATTTTCAGGACAGATTGATTTCTTTAAATAAACTAAAATATTTTTAGGTGTCCATAAATTCTGAAATTTTGTGAAGTTGTGATCCACCCATGGTGGGACCTACCTACCAACTTTCAGGGCCATTGGACCCCTGTGCACATCGTGGCGAGGGCCGGACTGGCCCACCACATTGGGATGTCCAGGTCTGTCCGATTTTCTGGACAGACTGTCTTGTTTAAATTAATTAAAATACTTATGGATATCCAAAAATTCTAAAATTTTGTGAAGATATGTCCTACCTATTGAAGTATCACTCTGAAAAATTTCAGCCCCAACTGACCCTGTTTGGGCATCCAAAAGAATGGGCCAAAATAGTTGGACTGCCAGATTTTTCTGCTATGCAGTCCAGCAATGTGCCTTGATAAAAGCCATAATTCAAAAATATTTCCTCTGATGGTGGGCCACCTTTTTGGGTTTTCTCTCATTGTATGCATAACGAGGGGCCTTGGCCCTCAATTTCCAGAGTTTTAATGGCCCTGGGCCCACTCCAATGGAGTGCCCAAATTTAGGACAGCAACATGTTATAATTATGTTTGGCCTTTGGGCTGAAATTTTGAGGAGTGGGGCCCAACACATTGTGAAGAATCTTAGAGGTAATAATTTATACATTTAGTTCCTTAAATTTTGGGCCTAATAAATACACTTTTGAGGCCCACCACAGTTGAATTTAATTGGGTCCATGAATGTGGCTAGATGTTGAACTCTTTGAGCCCAATTGGGCTGGAACTTTCTAGATAGGCCCATTGAACTCTTGGGCCATTTTTACCATACTATTGTGTTGGATTAGTGGGCCAGATTACACAAGTATATGGGCCCTTGATTGCCCACCAAATTAACTTTATACTTGGGCCGGGTTGTAGGCCCAACTTACTTGACTAAGAACATGACATTTGCCCATGTGATTTGAGCAATGGGCTGCCCACTAGGCCACAACAATATATGGGATTAGTAGCCTTTATGTTGGGCCCTAACCTTTCCCTTATGGGCCCATAGTGGTATATATGAGTTGGGCTATGTGTGTTTCCCATGGACCCATGTTTTGGATAGGCCTTGGGCCGCCTTTCTGAAGCTCAATATGAATGTATGTGGTATTTAATGGTGTCCATTTCTTATTTCTAATGTTGTGTGGGCCTTGGGCCTTGATCCGTAATCAATTAGAGATGGGCTACCTCTTGGGGACCAATTGTGGTTAGATGTCCACATTGCTGGCCCTAAGGTAGTCCCATGGGCTTCTATGGGTGGTTAAAGGCCCACCATAGACCCTTGCTAGGCTCGTTTCATCTATTTAGGCCCATATCATTGTTCTCCTTAGTCTCATGGGCTACCCCAGGTATATGGGCCCCCACTAGAGGTTGTATTCCTTATGAGGAATTGGTTAAGTACCTAAACCCTTCATGGTTAGGTAGAGAGTTCATCTTCACCTCATTGACACCCCTATTCATCTTCATGGCCCACTCTCATACGCATCATATGCATGCTTGGTTGAGGTATGATTGGCCATGGTTGTGTCATTGTGTAGGACATATCGGTATCTCCCCGAGAGATGGATGCTTGGGATTGATGCATGGGTGATTGTGTGATTCATGCATCTGACATTGCATAGCTTATGGATATCCGCCCTTACTTCATCAGGGCCTTGCCTCCACAGGGGTATTTGTGGATGGCCGTATGTGTGGACACCGGAAATATTAGTTGAGCATACCGGGTGCATAGGATGCCCATGGGTGAAATTCCCAAAACTTCCATGGTACCAAGGATCTGCTCCAACGCCGTGACCGGGTGGAATATATGAGCGCATGAGGGCCTTATACCATTAGGTCGCGTCTCCCACTGTCGTGTAGTCGGTTGGATAGGGGTGTGGCCTTACCTGCCTGATGTGAGGAGGCATTGCTAGGCTGAGTCTGACCAGCTCGTAAATGGGTCCGCTACCTTCAGGCCTTGTTGGTGATTGGTGTCCACAAAGCGGGTAGTGAGGTCTCTTACGCTCGTTTGACTCTGCGGGGGTCTCAGAGCGGCGATCATTCAAGCAGTGTAATGGACCCCGGTGATTTCCTTATGATTGGAAATGTACATGACTTGTGGTTTGGATATGAGCACGACATTACTTGCATTGCATTAGCATTGGTTGTACAAGCCCTTCATGCATTGCTTGACATGGCACCCGCACTCATCAGCATCTTATTCATAAGCCTGGGCAAGGCTAGTGATATCCTCATTGATCATGCTTCTCCTCAGTATCTCCTACTACTCTTACGTGCACCATTATCACACACCTACACCACCCTCTAAGCTTCTATAAGCTTATGCACGATTGATGCGTGAAGGATACTCTCAGCGGGCGACACGGCGGTAGAGAGCATGGAGTAGAGCGAGCATTTGAGGACTCCAGTGTTGCTTGACCTTTCTCTCTTTCCTTTTTATCTCATGTATGTCCTTTGGACCTTATGGATGATTGTAAAAGTTCAAATTTATAGTGGATTTTGCGATGTGTGCCTTTGTTATTCTCAGATGTTCTTGCTGTGATCTTGGTTATGCTCATATTGAAATGATTATACTGTTATGAAAATCCTCCTTGTAGGATCCCAGGATCGGAACCTGCCTCGGAGCCGAGAATGGGGTACTATGGAGGCTTTATGTTCGAACCGGCCATCGGAATCCTTGTGAGTCCTAAGTTCGAGTCTGGGGCGTGACAGAGTTGGTATCAGAGCATAGCAAGTAATTCTGGAATAACTCAGGATAACATCACATGTCTGCCAAGAACATAGGACAAGTAGTGTCCCGAGATTCTTTTCTTCGCTCCGTATTGAGCCTATAATTATCTTGATTCCTTGCGACGTCATTATTTTGTAGACGATGACGCGTGGACGTGGCGCCCGTGGTCGTGGCACCCGTGGTCGTGGCGCCCGTGGTCATGGTGCCCGTGGACGAGGCGCCCGAGGTACCCATCCTACTCGAGCACATCCTGCTCCCGTTGTTGAGGATCCGATTCCTAATGTCCCGATCCGGCCTGCTCCCCCGGTTGAGCCCGTAGCACCCGTACCTCCAGTTGCTCCAGTCCCCCGACCTATCCCATCTCCTCAGCCTGCTGTTCCGGTTACAGAGGCTCCAGTTGCTCCAGTTCCCCCACCTATTCCCCCTCCTCAGTCTGCTGTTCCGGTTTCGGAGGCTCCTGCTCCGACGGCCGTACCCGTGCCTCCGCCTGAGGCGAGTGCCACCCCTGCTTTTCCGACAATACCTATAGGAGCTGAGCATTTCCAAGAACCGGTGATGCACTGGTTGCCACCATTGCGGAGACCGGCCAACCGCCTACCACCGAGGTTTCCTGCGGGGCGGTCGACTTACCGCATGCTGGTGCGATAGCCCGAGAGTTCCGCCAGCATGATCCCCCGAGGTTTAGTGGTGATCCTGACCCTTCTGCAGCGAGGCTTGGCGCACCGAGGTTGCGAGGATTTTGACACTATTCAGTGTCCTGCGGGCCAGAGAGTATCCCTTGCCACCTAC
This sequence comes from Magnolia changhungtana, assembly GCA_030180095.1. NCBI lineage: Eukaryota > Viridiplantae > Streptophyta > Magnoliopsida > Magnoliales > Magnoliaceae > Magnolia > Magnolia changhungtana. The sequence continues at coordinate 6,121,546 of JASAUF010000161.1, read as the reverse complement.
CTTCTTCAGGGTGAGGCCCGACACTGGTGGTCATCCGTGTCCAGGATGGTCGGGGCTCAGTTCGTTTGGACATGGGAGGAGTTTGTGACCCGCTTCGACCAGAAGTTCTTCCCTGAGCATGTTCAGATCCAGCGGGCGATCGAGTTTGAGACCCTAGTGCGGGCGATATGATCCGTATCTCGCATGAGGCCCGTTTCTTGGCCTTGTCTAGATTTGCTCCTCATCTCACCGGCGATGAGAAGATGAGGGCCCGTCGTTTGTGACCGGCTTGCGTCCCGCCCTTCACAAATGTGTGGTGGGGCATTGCTTGGAGGCGTTTGACCGTGTTGTGCATCGGTACTAGTTTATGAGGAGGATCGGGCTATGACCCGAGGGTCGAGAGAGCGGTTCCGGTGGAGACCTAAGAGGAGTGCACCGGCCCGGCGGTTAGGCGGCATCGTCGGAGGCGGAGGGGCGATCAGGGTGTCGGCGACCAGCGGCTCGGCGATAACCTCTTCATCGTCATCGCACCGCCACCGCTTCATCTTCGGACCCCTTTTCGGCGTATGCTTCGGTTGTGGGCAGTGCCGGACATCGAGGCGTGAGTATCCTCTCCCCATTCGCCGCCGGCGGCCACCGCAGCTGCCCCTCCTCGTCCTCCTCGGCGGCGACGAGAGAGAGAGCACGCCTTCCACCGCCACTCTAGGGCTCCTCCTCGGCCAGCAGAGGCGGCCGAGCAGACCACCTCGGTAGAGAAGAAGAAGATAGACGGTAAAGAAGAAGACAGCGGCGGCCAAGCGGCGGCCACGGCACAGACCAAAGAAAGGGGATATCCATATGTTGTTCGATCCACGGGTCCAGGTGTGTGAGCGGCCAAATAGGCTCGATCCGAGACCCTCGCCTTCGGTTTGCTTCCCCTACCGGCTCGGGCGTTTTGTTCTCGCGCGCGCGAGCCGAGACCCGATCATCGACCGGTGGAGTCGTTGAGGGTATTCTTCTTGTTTCTGCTTGTGTTGCTCATGTTTTGTTTGATTACAGGTGCTTCCCATTCTTTTGTGGCAGCGTTTGCCGATCGACCGGTATTCCGTCGGAGGCCGTGTCTCGAGCCTTGACCGTTTCGACTCCCATGGGGAAGTCTATTGTGCTAACCCGTCGCTGTCCTTCTTGCCTGTTAGTGGGCGAGATGTTCCTCCCTGCCGATTTATTCATGATGCCGATGGCAGGATTTGATGTGATTCCAGGTATGGACTGGCTTGCGGAGTATCGTGCCATCTTGGATCGTGCCACAAGGACGGTCATGTTTCATATCCCCGAGTGCTTGCAAGATGTTCCATTCGTCGTAGAGCCCGAGGAGAGCTGCTATCTAGTTTATTGGCCGGTCGTTGAGGATTCTATGGCAGAGAGTATTGAGCAGTTGCCGTTGTTTGTGAGTACCGGATGTGTTTCAGAGATACCGGGTTTGCCGCCGCGTCGGCAGGTGGAGTTCCAGATTGATTTGGTGCCCGGTGCCGCACCTATCTCGAAGGCCCCCTACCGAATGGCACCGTTAGAGTTGAGGGAACTGCAGGAGCAGTTAGATGAGCTCCGGGAGTTAGGTTTTATTCGTCCCCGTGCCAGTTAAGCACTTGGGAGCCCGGTATTGTTTGTGAAGAAGAAGGATGGTTCGTTGCGACTCTGTGTAGATTATCGTGAGCTTAATAGAGTCAGCATTAAGAATCGATACCCGCTCCCCCGTATTGATGATTTGTTTGATCAGTTGCAAGGTGCGCAGTATTTTTCCAAGATAGACTTGCGTTCTGGTTACCATCAGATTCGGGTCCGAGAAGAGGTCATTCCGAAGACGGCTTTCCGAACACGCTATGGTCACTTTGAGTTTCTGGTCATGTCATTCGGACTGACCAACGCTCCCGCCGTATTCATGCAGCTGATGAACGAGGTTTTTTGGCCGTTCCTTGATCAGTTCGTGGTGGTATTCATTGATGATATTCTTGTATATTCGAGAACCCGAGAGGACCATGCTGAGCACTTGCGGATTGTGCTTGAGACCCTCCGTGCCCACCAGCTGTATGCGAAGCTGGAGAAGTGTGAGTTTTCGCAGGAGGAGATGAAGTTCCTCGGTCACGTGGTGACGAGGGAGGGTGTCGCTGTGGACCCCTCAAAGGTCGATGCAGTGCGTCAGTGGGGCCAGCCCACGAACGCGTCCGGGTTCGCGGCTTCCTTGGTCTAGCGGGATATTATCGACGGTTTATCGAGGGTTTCTCCGTATTCGCAGCACGCCGGCCCGGTTGACGCGGAAGGGCGTCGAGTTCGTCTGGAGTGATGCTTGTGAGAAAGCATTTGCGGAGTTGAAGGATCGCCTCACGTCCGCTCCTGTTCTCACTCTTCCTGATGGGAGTGAGGGTTTTGTTGTTCTCACCGATGCCTCTAGAGTTGGCTTGGGTGTTGTACTGATGCAGCATGGGAAGCCAGTGGCGTATTCCTCGCGCCCGGCTCAAGGTCCATGAGGTGAACTACCCCACTCATGATTTGGAGCTTGCAGCAGTTGTCTTCGCACTGAAGGTGTGGAGGCATTATCTATATGGGGTCGGGTTCGAGCTCTTCTCGGATCATAAGAGCTTGGAAGTATCTATTTTCACGGTCGAGTTGAACTGCGTCGGGCGATGGATGGAGTTCTTTGAAAGATTATGATTTTGACCTTCGGTACCACCGGGTAAGGCAAACGTGGTGGCGGATGCGCTCGGCCGTCGGCCACGAGGCTTGGTGGCACATATGATGGTTCGGCGATGGCGGATGCTCGAGGATGTTTGAGTTTGACTTTGAGTTTGGTGCGGTCTTCCATTGTTCGGCTTTCGAGCTTATCGATCCAACCCTCTTTGGTGGCTAGGGTGATCGAAGCTCGGCGACGGATGAGTCACTTCGAGTACTAGAGCGGAGGCCGCATCCGTGGAGCGGTCGGAGGCCAGCGGATTAGTTCGATGGTGGATTACGCTTCGAGAGGCCGATTATGTGTCCCGAATGTGCGAGGAGTTGCGTCGTGATCGATGGCCGAGGCACACCGTCGAGACTTCTATCCACCGGGCTCCACGAAGATGTATCGTGATATGAGGAGGCGACTGCCGGCGGGGAATGAGCGTCGGTGCAAGTTTTGTGGCCGAGTGTGACACATGCCGGCGTGTCAAGGCCGATCATCGAGACCCCCGGTCCCTTGCGGCCGTTGAGCGTTCCCAGAGTGGAAGTGGGAACACGTATCGATGGACTTCATCGCGGGTTTGCCGAGGACTCGGCGTGGTCACGATACTACTCTCCGGGTTATCGTCGATCGTCGACGAAGTCGGCTCATTTCATTCACGTGCGTGCTTCTGGTCATGGACCGGTTAGCGAGGATATTCATTGAGGAGATAGTGAGGCGCACGGCGTCCCGGTTTCGATCGTTTCGGGCCGAGACTCCCGGTTACGTCTCGGTTTGGAGGAGTTTCCGGCGGGCGTTGGGGGTCACTTTGCGCCTCGGCAAGACATCATCCAGACGGATGGGCGGGCCAGAAAGGGTCAACCGGATCCTTGAGGATATGCTCCAGAGCTTGTGTGATCGACTTTGCGGAGTAGTTGGGATGAGCATATGCGCCTCGCGAGTTCGCGTACAACAATAGCTATCAGGCGACTATCGGCATGGCTCCTTTTGAGGCACTTTATGGTAGACCGTGTAGATCTCCTAGTTGTTGGACCGAGGTTGGAGAGCGCCGTCTCTTAGGTCCCGAGCTTGTGTTGCAGACGTCAGAGGCTATTGATGTTATTAGGCAAAGGATGCGCACCGCTCAGAGCAGGCAGAAGAGCTTTGCTGATCGTCGGCGTCGACCCCTCGAGTTCGCAGTCGGGGACATGGTATATCTCAAGGTCTCGCCTATGAAGGGTGTGGTACGCTTTGGTGTGAAGGGCAAGCTCGCCCAAGATTTATTGGACCTTTTGAGATTACAGCGCATAGGCATTTGTGCCTATAGGCTTGCCTTACCTCCTGAGTTATCCGTGATCCACGATGTATTCCATGTTTCTATGTTGCGGAAATGTGGGTTGGACACTATTCCCGTGATTGATTGGCAGCCACTTGAGGTCCGTGAGGATGCTTCCTACATTGAGCAACCTATTCGTATTCTCGATCGGAAGGAGCAAGTCCTCAGGACCAAGGTCATTCCCTTGGTGAAGGTGCAATAGGGTCATCATTCGGAGGCCGGCGTCTTGGGAGCGAGGCCGAGATTAGAGCGTTATCCCCATTTGTTTGATGATTAATAGATATATGATTGTTTGTATTGCCTTCCTTGTATGATGATTGTTATATGATGGTGGTGTTTTATTTTTTTCTTTTGTCCTGGATTGGTCAATTTCGAGGACGAAATTTCTTTGTTGGTGGGGAGGATTGTAAGACCCGACCCAAGTTCCCATGTGTGCATGTGTGTGTGTGAGTATGCATCTTGTTCATCATGGTCTCGCGGTCCCTACGGTCAAATTCCGGCGACCGCGACCCTCGGATTGTGTTTACATCACCTTGAGTTCGGTCATGTAGACCCAACTCGGATCGACCCGAGACCTATGCCATCTCGTTCGTATCGTCGTTGCGGTTCCAACGACGCGTCTTGTGCGTCAATCCGACCTATGGATCAAAAGTTATGAGCATTTCATCATGTGGCCCACTTTTTGTACAAAGCATGTGGACCACCTCCATGGCACAATTTCCCATGCACACCACACACACACTACACTATTGCATGGGATAAACACTACCCACCCTAAACACTACCCAATACCTAACCTACCCTAGCAACATTGTTATTGTCACCATAGGCTATGATTACTTCTCTTAAATAGTTTTTTCTCTCTCTTCCCCTCTCATTTCCCTTCATTGCTGAAATTTCCAGCAACTTCTCTTCCTCCTCCTCTCTTCTCCAGCCCCCTTACCCCCATCATACTCTCAATCCCTCCATTTGAACTAGATCTCCACCATTGAAATCCATTCTTTGCTCCAAGAGCTTCATGAAGTAGAAGTTTGGGAGTGAGATCACAAGTGGGTAACTATGATCTTGCTGATCTAATTTTATATCTTTAAATCTTCTTATTTCTTTTGTATGGATCATATGGGGCCCACCAATCCATGGTGGAGACCCCATTTGACCCCATGGATGTGGCCTTTTGGCCCATCCTACATGCATGTCATGATCCATGATGGGGCCATTCTCCATGGACCCCATCATGATGTATGTAATGATCCACTCCATCTCAAGGTCATCTAGACCTAAGGATCATGTTGGGATGACATTTCAACCATCCATAGCAATTATAGATCATGCATGTAGTGATTTCATGTTGCATGTACAATCAATGTAGTTATATGGGTATGATTCTTTCTTGGGAGGGCCCATTAGTGGCGGGGCCCTACCCTATGGCCGGATTATGTTTCTTCTCCATATTTTCTTTCCTATGTTTATAGTAAATCTGATGTATGTGGGGCCCACTTGATGTGCCATGCAACTAGGCCCAAGTGGTTAGACATCCAAGCCCACCTTGTTGCCCCATATTGTTGGCATGTTTTGGACAGCCTTTGGGCTTGATTTTATGGATGATATTGGAAGGGGATTGGGTCTGAGAGTTGTGTGACCCATCTAGATGGACCCCACCCTGAGAAAATACTGATTTATTTTCCTTTTAATTATCTTTTGGGGTGGTTTGGACAGTAACATGTTGCTGTCCAAATCTACTGGACAGATTTTTGGGCCACCTTGGGGCCTGATTTATGGGTCTTTGGTGAAAATACTAAAACAAAATAATATATGATTCTTGTAGCCTTATGACCCACCTACAACCATACCAAATTTTAGCCCCATCTGACTTTCATTGGAGTCCCAAAGGTGTGGTCCAAGTGAGGTGGACAGTCTGGATTTTCTGCACTGTTCCAGCAACATTCCACCCTGGACAGGTTGGAATTCCGAAATTTATTAAAATATTTTTGGGTATCTAAAAATTATGAAAATTTACAGAGAGGTGGTCCACCCATGGTGGGACCAACCTACAAAATTTTGGAGCCAATGGAAACCTGTACACACCATGGTGGTAGCTGGACTGGCCCATTACAATATGGTGTCCAGATCAGTCCGATTTTCAGGACAGATTGATTTCTTTAAATAAACTAAAATATTTTTAGGTGTCCATAAATTCTGAAATTTTGTGAAGTTGTGGTCCACCCATGGTGGGACCTACCTACCAACTTTCAGGGCCATTGGACCCCTGTGCACATCGTGGCGAGGGCCGGACTGGCCCACCACATTGGGATGTCCAGGTCTGTCCGATTTTCTGGACAGACTGTCTTGTTTAAATTAATTAAAATACTTATGGATATCCAAAAATTCTAAAATTTTGTGAAGATATGTCCTACCTATTGAAGTATCACTCTGAAAAATTTCAGCCCCAACTGACCCTGTTTGGGCATCCAAAAGAATGGGCCAAAATAGTTGGACTGCCAGATTTTTCTGCTATGCAGTCCAGCAATGTGCCTTGATAAAAGCCATAATTCAAAAATATTTCCTCTGATGGTGGGCCACCTTTTTGGGTTTTCTCTCATTGTATGCATAATGAGGGGCCTTGGCCCTCAATTTCCAGAGTTTTAATGGCCCTGGGCCCACTCCAATGGAGTGCCCAAATTTAGGACAGCAACATGTTATAATTATGTTTGGCCTTTGGGCTGAAATTTTGAGGAGTGGGGCCCAACACATTGTGAAGAATCTTAGAGGTAATAATTTATACATTTAGTTCCTTAAATGTTGGGCCTAATAAATACACTTTTGAGGCCCACCACAGTTGAATTTAATTGGGTCCATGAATGTGGCTAGATGTTGAACTCTTTGAGCCCAATTGGGCTGGAACTTTCTAGATAGGCCCATTGAACTCTTGGGCCATTTTTACCATACTATTGTGTTGGATTAGTGGGCCAGATTACACAAGTATATGGGCCCTTGATTGCCCACCAAATTAACTTTATACTTGGGCGGGTTGTAGGCCCAACTTACTTGACTAAGAACATGACATTTGCCCATGTGATTTGAGCAATGGGCTGCCCACTAGGCCACAACAATATATGGGATTAGTAGCCTTTATGTTGGGCCCTAACCTTTCCCTTATGGGCCATAGTGGTATATATGAGTTGGGCTATGTGTGTTTCCCATGGACCCATGTTTTGGATAGGCCTTGGGCCGCCTTTCTGAAGCTCAATATGAATGTATGTGGTATTTAATGGCTGTCCATTTCTTATTTCTAATGTTGTGTGGGCCTTGGGCCTTGATCCGTAATCAATTAGAGATGGGCTACCTCTTGGGGACCAATTGTGGTTAGATGTCCACATTGGTGGCCCTAAGGTAGGCCCATGGGCTTCTATGGGTGGTTAAAGGCCCACCATAGACCCTTGCTAGGCTCGTTTCATCTATTTAGGCCTATATCATTGTTCTCCTTAGTCTCATGGGCTACCCCAGGTATATGGGCCCCCACTAGAGGTTATATTCCTTATGAGGAATTGGTTAAGTACCTAAACCCTTCATGGTTAGGTAGAGAGTTCATCTTCACCTCATTGACACCCCTATTCATCTTCATGGCCCACTCTCATACGCATCATATGCATGCTTGGTTGAGGTATGATTGGCCATGGTTGTGTCATTGTGTAGGACATATCGGTATCTCCCCGAGAGATGGATGCTTGGGATTGATGCATGGGTGATTGTGTGATTCATGCATCTGACATTGCATAGCTTATGGATATCCGCCCTTACTTCATCAGGGCCTTGCCTCCACAGGGGTATTTGTGGATGGCCGTATGTGTGGACAGGAAATATTAGTTGAGCATACCGGTGCATAGGATGCCCATGGGTGAAATTCCCAAAACTTCCATGGTACCAAGGATCTGCTCCAACGCCGTGACCGGGTGGAATATATGAGCGCATGAGGGCCTTATACCATTAGGTCGCGTCTCCCACTGTCGTGTAGTCGGTTGGATAGGGGTGTGGCCTTACCCCTGATGTGAGGAGGCATTGCTTGGGGGCGAGTCGACCGGCTCGTAAATGGGTCCGCTACCTTCGAGCCTTGTTGGTGATTGGTGTCCACGGGCGGGTAGTGAGGTCTCTTACGCTCGTTTGACTATGCGGGGTCTGTAGAGCGGCAGTCATTCAGCAGTGTAATGGACCCCGGTGATTTCCTTATGATTGGAAATGTACATGACTTGTGGTTTGGATATGAGCACTGACATTACTTGCATTGCATTAGCATTGGTTGTACAAGCCCCTTCATGCATTGCCTTGACATGGCACCCAGTACTCATTGCATCTTATTCATAAGCCTGGGCAAGGCTAGTGATATCCTCATTGATCATGCTTCTCTCCTTGTATCTCCTACTACTCTTCTGTGCACCATTATCACACACCTACACCACCCTCTAAGCTTCTAAAGCTTATGCACGATTGATGCGTGAAGGATACTCTAGCGGCGACACGGCGGTAGAGCATGGAGTAAAATGTTGAGCATTTGAGGACTCCAGTGTTGCTGACCTTTCTCTCTTTTCCTTTTTATCTCATGTATGTCCTTTGGACCTTATGGATGATTGTAAAAGTTCAAATTTATAGTGGATTTTGCGATGTGTGCCTTTGTTATTCTCAGATGTTCTTGCTGTGATCTTAGTTATGCTCATATTGAAATGATTATACTGTTATGAAAATCCTCCTTGTAGGATCCCAGGATCGGAACACCTCGCCTCGGAGGCGAGAATGGGGTACTATGGAGGCTGTGCATGTCGTTAAGCCGGTCATCGGAATCCTTGTGAGTCCGGTTACTGAGTCTGGGGCGTGACAGACAGTGTCCTTCGGACTACTGTTGTTAGATACGTATGGACATAGGCAGTTTTGAGACTTACTTCCATGAGAAGTATTATCCCCTCATTTATCAGCATGAGAAGGAAAGTGAGTTTCTTTACTCCGTCAGGGAGGGATGATGGTGGCTGAGTATGCAAATGTGATAATTTTCTGAGGGCCTGCGGCTCGAAATACGCTCGAAGATATGCTGCGCTAGCATACCCACTTATGCTGAGTTAGTGAGCATGTTTATATGAGCTGAGTAGGACGAGGACAGGCAGTCTGGTATGCGAGCACCTGTGGCCCCTAGGCCTCGACCTGATTTCCCAGCCAGGCCATTTCTCGGTAAGAGACCACGTACAGACTTTCCTGTCAAGCTTAAGGCACCACCGGCTCAGTTGGGACATACAAACTTGTGATGCACGTATTAGGGGAAGGCAGGTCATACAGATAGGTATTGTTTTAGTAGTATAAGGGATAACAGGTTCTCACCACCTCAGAGGATCAACCGCCCGATACCTCAGGCTATCTTCACTCCACCTCTACGGACAGCACCCGCACACCCCTCCTTTCAACCGTCGACACCCCGATTTAGGCCACCTCAACGGCCTATGGTACCACAGTCGAACCGTTCGCAACATGCTTGAGTACACGCGCTTGTAGCTGAAGCACCTAAGACATCAATTACTGCCCCAATGGCTTTTGAAGTCACGGCCCACGTTCAAAGTATGCCCGTTTGCTTGTTGGTGGACACTAGGTCCATTATCTCGATCATATCATGTGCAATAGTCAAGCGACTGGGTTGGGTACTACTCCCACAAAGGGAACGAGGATCCTTATAGCTACAGGGACTTTTTCAGACGTTAGCAGGACTTGTGAGGGTTGCTTGATAGACTTAGGAAGCAGGACAGTACTTGTGGATCTGATCGTTGCCCTACTAAACCACTATGACGTTATCCTCGATATGGATTGGCTCACCGAGATGAAGGCAGAGATTGATTGCGATGCTCGGGTAGTGACAGCCTACGGACCTGAGGGCACGGTCTTTACTTTTCCAGTGCAAGTCAATTGGCCCTGCCGTGTTAGTTGTTATGCCACCTTGTTAGAGAACATGGATGGTCCGACACTTGATGACACGCCAGTAGTTCGAAATTTCATAGACGTGTTCAGGGCAATACCTGGATTACCTCCTCGGTGCGAGATTGACTTTACTATCGACGTGGTACCCATTGCGTCACCCATTTCGCTACCGACGTATCACATGCCTCCATGCGAGAAGGAGGAACTGAGGAGGCAGATTGATGACTTATTGGAGGCAGGTTTCATATGACCAAGTGTGTCCTCATGGGGAGCGCCCGTGTTGTTCGTGAAGAAGAAAGACGGTTCACTGCGATTATGTATTGATTATCGTAGGTTGAACCAAGTGACGGTGAAGAACAAGTATCCTTTGCCCAGGATAGATGATTTGTTTAATTAGTTGAAGGGGGCATGATACTTCTCGAAGATCGATCTACAATCAGGGTATCATCAGTTGCGCGCCATGGATGAGGACGTGCAGAAGACGGCCTTCAGGACCAGTTTTGGACACTATGAGTTTCTCATGATGTCATTCGGCCTCACGAATGCACCGGCCGTGTTTATGGACCTAATGAACAGGGTGTTTCGGCCATTTCTATTCCGATTCGTCATCGTATTTATAAATGACATTCTGATATACTTTAAGAGTTGAGAAGAGCACGAGGAACACCTACGAGCAATCTTGGGTACTCTGAAAAAGAACCAGTTGTTCGCACAGTATAAGAAGTGCGACTTTTGGAAAGAGGAAGTCAAGTTCCTAGGACATGTGGTGTCATGCCCTAAACCCAGAAATCGGATTCACATGAATCCCAATCACCGAACTTGGTACCGACAGCCTCCGTAGTACCCCATTCTCGGCTCCCAGCGTTCATCTGCCTGGTTCCGATCCTAGGATCCTACAAGGAGGATTTTTCAACATATATTTATCTCATAAGAAGCATAACCACAAGTATACCCAAATCATAAAGGTAACATCATCATCACATATCCACTAATATAATCATTTGAATACAATGCTGAAAGGGAAATACATATATCGAAATCAAAGCTCCATAAGACAGCTGCACACTCCAAGCTCAATGCTGCTGCAACCTAACGCCACCTGCACACATCTATCGTGCATAAGCTTAAAGAAAGCTTAGAAGGTAGTGAAAGTATGTGCACAAGATAAGTGTCAAGTATACCATAAAGCCCATAAATCATACATCATCGGAATAAGCGGAAAGACTGACAAGATCATGAATCATACAATATCAAAGTAATCAGAGTAAGCGGAAATATACTGGTAAGTCTATGAGTCATATAATATCAGAATACGGAATACAGATCAGCAATGCAAATGAGGAGTCATAGAGAGCCAAATAGCAGATGCAGAGGGTATAATGCAATATATAAATCCTGCTACGCCAGCTAAGCCATATAAGTGTAGAAACATAGTAACCCAAAATGCTAAATACTGCTAATGCAATGTAATATGTGGTGCGAATGAAATGACCATGCTAGAGTGTGAAGTCGGGATGATAGTACGTAGTATAGCAGGCTACGGGGTCCACCACAAGGGAGTTCTATCCAAACCAGTCTCATACCTAAATTAGGATAGTCAGACTCAATGTGGTAAACTCTTGAACTCAGGTTAGTTGATGAGGGTCGAATATTGCATCTCAGACCCCAGTTATTACCTAATTTTATGATCATGATAATGTTTAATGCCATATTTTAATTATATTTTTGTTGCAGGATGCGATTAAGAGTATGGAATGAAAAAGAGTATTAAAAGCATGGATTTGATGATCCAAAGTCACCAGAGCACGGGATGGACTCCAGAGAACCAATAATGAAGATTTTACACGCCTGCGATCTGAGGAAAGCAAGCCAAAGGGGCCCGAAAAGGGTCCAGAATGTAAGATCACATGGTTCCCGCCATCCGATCAGTTCGAAACTTCATACATGTGATGAGGGCCATAAATTAACCGTACATATCAAATTTCAGCCCTCGGATCATTATGAAAGTGCCCCAACTGACAGATCAGTCCATAAACAGTTGATTCTAGGCCCACCTGATAACAGGATATGTGTCAACTTTGGTCCCAATCCATTAATCAGGGAATAAAAAAGATGGATGGTGCAGATTTCTCCAGAACATTGCAGTGGACCCCACATGCTTGAGCATGTGCATAAAGCACACGTGCGCTGGCGCTACACCGGACCGGAGGCGTTAGTCAGCGTCGGTTTGACCGACTGCATCTCTCACAAACGGAAGTTTCCAACAGCGTTAACGCTGCCGACTGCGGGATTCAGTTGTGGGTCCCACTTATTGTCCATATCGACAATCCAACCCGTCCACTGAAATTCTAGTATCGATATCATCAACGTGTAGGTGGCCGAATTTCAAATGAGAGCGATTATGGAAATCTAACCGTTCAAAAGCATCTTAAACGGAAGAGAGAGATAACGTGTGGGCCTCATCAACAGAAGGCGGAAGTTACATATTCCCAACTGGAATTTCCTCCTCCATGTAATGGACGAAGTGGATTATTGAAATAATTATCGAAGTGGGCCCCACCAGAACGGACAGCGGAAGAGTTTCGCATCCCCGTCTTGCGCTGTCAGCGAAACGGACGCCGCTAGTCCATTTTACGGCTGACTGTGGGCCCCATACGTCATCTATCCAGCTGATCCAATCCGCTCATCGTGTAGAGGGCGTCGAGAGCTTCAAAACCATGCTGATATTCTGCTCATGCATGCACACGTGCATGATACAGAGGCCATAAATGGACTGCTCTGCAATGTTCAAAGCTGATCTCTTCGTGATTTCTTCTCTGGGCCGCGTCAATGGACATTCAAAACCACCCATTCTTGACTGAAATTTCGTCCTAAATCCAATGGACGGGGTAAATTTTTCAGAAAACACTTCTGTGGGGCCCACCGATCATGGCTGTGAAAATTTGCACTCCATGTCCTGCTACAACTCTGCCACTGATTCCAGCCTTCCCGCAGCTATAAAAGAGGAGTTGTGGACGTGGGAAAGGTATTTAAAAACAGGGGATCCCAGATCCAGAGCAAGGGAGAGAAGAAAGAGAAGAAAGAAGAGAGAGAGATCGATTGGTTTGGTGTTCCTTTTTATGAATTTTGTTTATTCATCTTTTTAATGGATTTTATGGGTTACTAATCTCTCAGCTAGGGCTGAGATGAAACCCCTAATTTGATTAGCTCTTGTATTGATTGAATTTACTTTGAATATTAATTAATTTGTTTCTTTCTCTAAGTGGGCTTGATTGGTTTAAATTCTATACTTCTCCATCTATGAACTTGACCAAAGTATATATATGGATGTTGTTTGGATGCTTATTATAGGTGCTTGTGTCTGATCAAGAACAGGTTTCCTATAGAGGAAGAAACAGGGTGCTTTAATGAACTATACATTCCATGTACCCGATCAAGGACATGGGATATGTTATTCATGGCATTGCTTAAAGGAATTAGACATTCTGTATGCCCGGTTAAGGACACAGATTGTACTTTCTCTATATAAGTGGTATCAATCTAGATCAAGGTGAATCAACAGACAAAACAAGGGTTAGGATAATTAGGGGTGGATTCGAAAGTCCTAGTGCTCTCTCTCTGATTGAATTTTCTTCCCTGTTCTTAATTATTTTTTTCCTAGAATTGTGCTTAGTAGTTCATTCCATTATTTGTTGGATTAGTTAAGAAGAATTGTGAATTTGAGTTGTGACGATCAGTCCTCGTGGGAACGATCTCGTAATACGTACCGTATCTACATTTGATTCGTATACTTGCGAGTTTAAAAATCATTTAAATAATGTTGGTTTAAATAAAACATTAAGTTTTTGGCACCGTTGCCGGTGACTGTTTCGTTCCAAATTGAATTTAGGATTCTCTCTTATCATAATTCATAGTCTTAGGATTTTACTAACTTTAGGTTAAAGTTTTTATTTTATTTTTAGAAACTAACCTATTTCCTATTTTGTAGGGTCCTGACATAAATTTCTAAGTTGATTCTAACATAGATCTCCAAATTGGAAGTGGAGGAGCTCCCTATTCTTCAGACACTGATCGTCTCATTTTTATTTTTTATTTTTTTTTTGAGTTCTTTCTTCCAATCCTTGCTTACATAATTTTATCTTGTTCTAGTTTTATTTCTCTTAGGTTGCATCTTAGTTTAGTTTTCCTTCTAACATTGTAGTAACTTAGTTTATGTTAGGACGTAGATCTCTGAATATAGAACTAGCACCGGTTGATCCTGAAATAGAAAGAACACTTCGTGAAAGATTGAGAAATAATCCTGTTGAAATGGCAAATGAGAATGAAGTTAAAGCTCTCAGAGATTATTCAGCTCCTGTCCAATTTAATGCGCCTTCATGCATAGTGTTGCCAACCACTACGGCAGCACACTTTGAACTTAAACCTGGAGTCATACAATTGTTGCCATCCTTTTATGGATTGGACAAGGAGGACCCATATCATCATGTGAAAGAATTCCTAGACATTTACTCCACCTTTAAGTTCCAAAACTTCTCAGACAATTCGATCCGCTTACGCCTGTTTCCTTTTTCTTTGAAGGATAAGGCGAAAGCATGGTTGAATTCTCTAGAAGTTGGGTCTATCACTACATAGGACCAACTGTTTAAGAAGTTCTTAAACAAGTTCTTCCCCGTTCACAAAACCAATGCCCTCCGTAGAGAAATTACTAACTTCACACAAAAAGAGGGCGAGCACTTTCATGAATGTTGGGAAAGATGGAAGGACTTGCTTCTTAAATGTCCTCACCATGGTTTTGAGAAATGGCAACAAGTTCAATACTTCTATGATGGTCTGACACCCCAGAACCGTCGCATGGTTGATGCCACCAGTGGAGGGTCATTCATGACCAAAAGTGATGTCGAAGCGTGGAACTTCTTTGAAACCTTGTGCGAAAATTCCCAACAATGGGACTATTTAAATAGAGGTGACAGAAGTCCCCAACCACAAAAGAGAGGTGGTATATATGAGATAGGAGTCATGCCAGATCTGTGCGCCAAGCTTGATAACCTGACAAAGAAAGTTGATGCTCTGGTATTAAATAATGGACCTCCACAAACAACTCAAGCCGAGGCTTGTGCAATTTGTTCTAGTCCTGCCCATCCTATGCAGTCTTGTCCATCTAGTGCAGCATCCCTAGAACTTCTCTCTAAACAAGTACATGCTATGAACACTTTTCAAAAACCTGGGAATGATCCTTACTCGAACACATACAACCCAGGGTAGGCTAGACATCCAAATTTTTCTTGGGCAAAAGGACCACAACAAGGAGGACCATCTGAAAATCCTCCCATGCAACCGCACCTCCAAGTTGGCAGTCAACAACTTCAACAGTTTCCGCAATATCAACAACTGCTTACACAATCAAGGAAACCATCTCTTGAGGATACACTCCATCTTTTTATGCAGAGTTCTCTCCAATTCCAAAAAGACACCCAACAAACCTTACTGGCCAACCAGCAAAGCTTACATGCAAATGCGCAATCCATTGCCAAGCTGGAAGTACAAATGGGTCAATTAGTGCCACATTGAGTGAGAGAGAAGGGCAAGTTCCTAGCCAACTTGAGGCTAATCCAAAGGGACGAGTATGAGATTGGCTCTAATTCCAACCAAGGGCAATATCATAAACAGGCCAAATCGATCACTACCCTTAGGTCAGGCAAGCAGATTAATAACAGAATAGAGATGCCTAGGGCTGAATCAAATTCTAAAACAAAAGATCAAGATGAAGCAAAGAGTCACACCAATGCATCCAAAGTCCAAAAGCTCTCTGACTCTCCAAGAGCCACTAATGTGCCACCTTACGTGCCCAAAGCACCCTTTCCTCAACGTCTGGCACCAATAAAGAAAAGAAATAACTTTAATGAAATCTTGGATATGTTTAAAAAAGTGCAAGTCAACATCCCGTTGCTTGACGCTATCAAGCAAGTTCCTGCTTACGCTAAGTTTCTTAAAGATTTATGCACTCAAAAGCGTAAGCAGAATGTTCATAAGAAAGTCTTCATTGCAGAGCAGCTTAGCTCCATGATTCAACATAACACCCCTCCTAAATTTAGGGATCCAGGAGCTCGCACCATTTCTTACGGCATAGGAGATCATAAGGTCGGGAAGGTATTACTTGATTTAGGGACGAGCGTCAATTTGTTACCATATTCGGTTTATGAGCAGCTAGGACTTGGTGAGTTGAAACCGACTAAGGTAACATTACAACTAGCTGATAGATCTGTCAAGGTGCCCCGGGGTATTATTGAAGATGTGTTAATCCAGGTTGATAAATTTTATTTTCCAGTGGATTTCATAGTTATAGATACTCAGCTGTCCGAGAATCTTCATAGTCAGATCCCAGTCATTTTGGGTCGTCAATTTTTGGCCACACCTAATGCTATTATAAATTGCGGAATGGAGTTATGAAATTGTCCTTTGGTAACATGAATATTAAACTCAATGTCTTTAATGCAGGACAACAATCCATGATTTGGATGACATATCCAAGTGGACATGATCGAGAGTCTAGTGCAGGACTCCTTCCGTAAATCTTTTGAAGATCCACTTGAGACCTGCTTAGCACAATCTGGCATGGATTTTGACATCGATAGTCCCATCCACGAAGTCAATGCACTGCTCGACTCTACTCCTATATTGGAGACTGAAAAATGGAGAGCGAAAGTGGAACCTCTTCATCCCTCTGAGACTCTTCCTGACAGCACAGTTTTTAACTCTGAGAAGACAAAGGCGAGCAGGCTGCTTAATGTTCTTAGAGCATATAAGGCAGCAATTGAACGGAAGATAGCGGAAATACAGGGAGTATGCCCCACTGTATGTATGGATCATGCTGTGGAAATGTCGCGTGAAATGCAAAGGAAGCGTGATCCTAACATGGAAGAAGTCGTTCGAGCAGAAGTCCTTAAATTATTTGACGACAGTGTCAGTTACCTCATTGCAGATAGCACAGCTCATGGGAACTCACATCACTTGTCTGGGATTGGTTAATCAAGGTGTTGAGGTAATTTCTTTGGCGGACCCTGGTCATAAAGATTAGTTAATTCATGGTCCGTTCTTGTCTGGCTGAAGACGTTAAACTTAGCGCTCCTGGGAGGCAACCCAGTCTTTTGTTTTATGCTTTTTCCTAGTTAAGTTACTTCAATGTTTGTGGGTAAAATTACTGCAAACCCTCACGAGACTACAACTCGTCCACTAGGGGGTAACCTAGGGGTTTAAAGGCTTGTTGCATGCGCTAAATGCAATCGAGAGCACCTGCGAAAGTGGTATAGGTAGGATCTTCTTTTATTTTTCTTTTTATTTTTTTGCTTCTGTTAATTTTTTCTCTTTTGCTAACTCGCTCTTACATAGATATTTTTGAAAGCTTCTTGATTCTCCATCCAGGTACTCTCTTTCCATCACTCCTCTTTTATTCTCGTTGTCCCATGTGCATTGCATGCTTATTTCTTTTACATTGAGGACAATGTAGATTTTAGGTTGGGGGTAGGAGATTAGGTTACCTAATCAGTATTTTCTTGGTCTTGAGCAAAATTTGTGAAAATTTAAAAAAAAAAAATTTAGAATTTCTATTAAATTCAAAGTGATTTTGAAGGATAGTTATGATTTTAACATTATAAGATACGTGATGTTGTTAACTTATGACTCTTGGATTCGGCTATCTGCTTGATTTCACAGTCAATTTTGAATTGATAATCCATGATTAGAAGTTGTAAACATTGATTGAGCCATGATTTCACATATCAGATCTCGTTTACACATTAAGTTTTCAGTTCGATATTAATTGATAACATGGTAATCACTAAGCATGAAAGGAACCAGCCTGAAAAACAAAATTTTTAGTATCAGTTTATAAAGAAGAATTGAAAGGGTAAGTCGCATAATCGTCATCATAGGTTTGCTCCCTATAGGTGAGGATTCGATCCCCCATGGTTTACATTCAGAAAAAGTTAGGTATACAACCTTTACCATAGGTTTGCTCCCTATAGGTGAGGATTTGATTCCCTTCCTTGGCGTACTGTTCATAAAGAACATCAAAAGATGGTAGAATGAAAGGTTAATCTGTAAAGCAGGTGTTGGTTTCAGTTTGGGTGTCATGAGTTCCGTTGTTAATTACCAATGATATCATGAAATTGACAATTGGATCTCTTAATGGTTGTAAGCTGAGATTACACTATACACTCATGAAACTCAATGTTTTAGAATTATTCTAATTCATGGTTTAATATTTTGGAACTTGATTATGAAATTTACAGTGAACTTAATTCCAGGGGAAAATTCTGCTCACCACTCTTGTATCTTAGAATTTTCACATCTCAATTATCTGTTCACACGTCACTTGAGTTTACAGGAATTGTCTTTTATTTCTAAAATTATTTTTCGCATGTTTTGCTCGGGACTAGCAAAATGCTGGTTGGGGGTTGTGATGAGGGTCGAATATTGCATCTCAGACCTCAGTTATTACCTAATTTTATGATCATGATAATGTTTAATGCCATATTTTAATTATATTTTTGTTGCAGGATGCAATTAAGAGTATGGAAGGAAAAAGAGTATTAAAAGCATGGATTTGATGATCCAAAGTCACCAGAGCACGGGATGGACTCCAGAGAACCAATAATGAAGATTTTACACGCCTGGGATCTGAGGAAAGCAAGCCAAAGGGGCCTGAAAAGGGTCCAGAATGCAAGATCACATGGTTCCCGCCATCTGATCAGTTCGAAACTTCATACATGTGATGAGGGCCATAAATTAACCGTACATATCAAATTTCAGCCCTCGTATCATTATGAAAGTGCCCCAACTGACAGATCAGTCCATAAACCGTTGATTCTAGGCCCACCTGATAACAGGATATGCGTCAACTTTGGTCCCAATCCATTAATCAGGGAGATAAAAAAGATGGATGGTGCAGATTTCTCCAGAACATTGCAGTGGACCCCACATGCTTGAGCATGTGCATAAAGCACACGTGCGCTGGCGCTACACCGGACCGGAGGCGTTAGTCAGCGTCGGTTTGACCGACTGCATCTCTCACAAACGGAAGTTTCCAACAGCGTTAACGCTGCCGACTGCGGGATTCAGTTGTGGGTCCCACTTATTGTCCATATCGACAATCCAACCCGTCCACTGAAATTCTAGTATCGATATCATCAACGTGTAGGTGGCCGAATTTCAAATGAGAGCGATTATGGAAATCTAACCGTTCAAAAGCATCTTGAACGGAAGAGAGAGATAACGTGTGGGCCTCATCAACAGAAGGTGGAAGTTACATATTCCCAACCGGAATTTCCTCCTCCATGCAATGGACAGAGTGGATTGTTGAAACAATTATCGAAGTGGGCCCCACCAGAACAGACAGCGGAAGAGTTTCGCGTCCCCGTCTTGCGCTGTCAGCGAAACGGACGCCGCTAGTCCGTTTTGCGGCTGACTGTGGGCCCCATACGTCATCTGTCTGGCTGATCCAATCCGTTCATCGTGTAGAGGGCGTCAAGAGCTTCAAAACCATGCTGATATTCTTCTCTCATGCGTGCACACGTGCATGATATAGAGGCCACAAACGAACTACTCTGCAATGTTTAAAACTGATCTCTTCGTGATTTCTTCTCTGGGCCGCGTCGATGAATGTTCAAAACCACACATTCTTGACTGAAATTTCGTCCTGAATCCAATGGACGGGGTGGATTTTTCAGAAAACACTTCTGTGGGGCCCACCGATCATGGCTGTGAAATTTACACTCCATGTCCTGCTATAACTCTGCCACTGACTCCGGCCTTCCAGCAGCTATAAAAGAGGAGTTGTGGACGTGGGAAAGGCATTCAGAAACAGGGGATCCCAGATCCAGAGCAAGGGAGAGAAGAAAGAGAAGAAAGAAGAGAGAGAGATCGATTGGTTTGGTGTTCCTTTTTATGAATTTTGTTTATTCATCTTTTTAATGGATTTTATGGGTCACTAATCTCTCAGCTAGGGCTGAGATGAAGCCCCTAATTTGATTAGCTCTTGTATTGATTGAATTTACTTTGAATATTAATTAATTGTTTCTTTCTCTAAGTGGGCTTGATTGGTTTAAATTCTATACTTCTCCATCTATGAACTTGACCAAAGTATATATATGGATATTGTTTGGATGCTTATTATAGGTGCTTATGTCTGATCAAGAACAGGTTTCTTATAGAGGAAGAAACAGGGTGCTTTAATGAACTATACATTCCATGTACCCGATCGAGGATATGGGATATGTTATTCATGACATTGCTTAAAGGAATTAGACATTCTGTATGCCCGGTTAAGGACACAGATTGTACTTTCTCTATATAAGTGGTATCAATCTAGATCAAGGTGAATCAACAGACAAAACAAAGGTTAGGATAATTAGGGGTGGATTCGAAAGTCCTAGTGCTCTCTCTCTGATTGAATTTTCTTCCCTGTTCTTAATTATTTTTTTTCCTAGAATTGTGCTTAGTAGTTCATTCCATTATTTGTTGGATTAGTTAAGAAGAATTGTGAATTTGAGTTGTGACGATCAGTCCTCGTGGGAACGATCTCGTAATACGTACCGTATCTACATTTGATTCGTATACTTGCGAGTTTAAAAATCATTTAAATCATGTTGGTTTAAATAAAACATCATTAGTCGCCCACCTAACCAAAATCTTGGCCACGCGAAGGTACATGTAACAATAGTTACACACCACCAGCCCGAGTGGATAGTAAATGAATGAATGAATATGCAATTCCTGCTCAATAGGTCTACATATCAGTATGATTACTCTCTGGGATCATCACCGGGGTCTAGTACACTACACGCCACCTACCGCCTCATCAAGCACACAACTAGGTAAGTGGAAGAGACCTCACTATCTGCCTGACCAGTAGTCTGCCAATACCTACCCGGCTCGTCGATAGCGGACCCATTCCTCGAGCTGGTCAAACTCAGCCTAGCTATGCCTACTCTCTCGGGCGGGTAAGGCCACACCCCCTCCCAACTGACCACGACATAGTGGGAGATGCGACCTCCTCGTATTCGGCACTCGGGCACTCATGTATATCCACTCGGTCTCGACGTTAAGGCGTCCTCTGGTACTAAAAGGGTTTTAGAGATTTTCACCCAGGGCCATTTACGGCAGCCTGATGCTCGAACCAAACATTTTCAGTATCCCATTTGGCCATCCAAGATATGCCTGTGGAGGCTACGACCCTGATGTTGCTAGGGCGTACAGTAATCACAACCCACAATGCAAGATGCATGAGTCATACAATCTAGTCATGCATCAATTCTACGCATATCGTGGGCTCATGTGAGATAACCTCCACCTATCAAGGAGTCTCATAACAACCTGTCCAATGACATATGCAATAGTTAACCACATCTCATAATAAACATGCAGATGATGCATATGGGCATGTATCATGATGTTATGCGGTCACATACTCATAATCAGTATCAATAACCGTCATCGACAATCAACCTTGACAATGTGGACATTTAACTAACATTGCCCCCAAGGAATAACCCATATAGAGCCTAACATACAGTGGACTCATGGCCTCACACCAAGGCCAAATATATAACACCATGGGCCTCACTCAAGAGCTTAATACACATCGCGATGGGCCTCACTCATGGGCCACATATACATCAAGTGGGTCGCATCTCACGGGTCTAATATACATCGTAATGGGCCGCTCCCACGGGCCTAATATACATTAAGTCGGGCCTCACCATATGGGCCAAAAATACATCACAATGAGCCACGTCCCATGGGCCTTGAGTACATCTCAATGGGCCTCGACAATCGGAATCGACCTCAAAATTAGAATCGTCACTTGGAATCGGCCTCGATACTCGGCCTCGATAATCGAAATCGGCAAATCGGTCACGACAATTGGAATCGATCGATAATCGGAATTGGCAAATCAGTTACGTCAATCAGAAATCGGCAATCGGTCATGATAATCGGCCTTGATCGCTAATCAGCAATCGACCACGACAATCGGAATCGGTCAATAATCGGAATCGGCAAATCGGTCATGATAAACGGCCTTGGTCGTTAATCCGCAATCGGTCAAGTCAATCGGAATCGGTAATCGGCCACGACAATTAAAAATGGCAAATCGGTCATGACAATCGGAATCGATCGATAATCGGAATCGACAAATAGGTCACGTCGATCGAAAATCGGCAATCGGTCACGACAATCGGCCTAGATCGCTAATCGGCAGTGTCGGGCACGACAATTGAAACCGGTCAATAATTGGAATCGACAAATCGGTCATGTCAATCGGAATCGTCAATCGGTCATGATAAATGGCCTCGATCGCTAATCGGTAATTGGTCAAGTCAATTAAAATCGGCAATCGGTCACGTCAATTGGAAATTGGTAATCGGTCACGACAATCAGCCTCGATCACTAATCTGCAGTCGGCCATGACAATTGGCACCGATAATCAGCATCGGTAATCGGCACTATAATCAGGGTTGATCATCGGCGTCGACTGTGGTTATGAAGTCATTCGTCTACAGCGAATGGGGCCCACTTATTTTGGGTTAAACCATGAAGAGAATAGCCTACAAGGCCTAAGGGAAGGTCACAATAAGGACATCTAACCATCATTGCTCGTCAATGTGGACATCAAACCAACATTGCTCCCCAGGAGTGGCCTACATAGGGCTAGACATATAGTGGGCCCATGGCCTCGCATACAATCATGATGGGCCTCATTTACATTACATAGGTCTCGTCATACGGGCCAACATACATCACATTGGGCCTCTAATACACACAACAGGTGGACCTCGCACCAGGGCCTTGAATACATCTCAATGAGCTTCTTATGTCAAGTGGGCCACATCATATGGGCCGCACCAACAGGCTCCATGTACATTAAATAGGTCACACCGATGGGCCTCATGTATATCAAGTCAGGCCCACCCTTATGTATATTCGAGATCCGACCTATTCATAAGTTAACATGAAGATAAATGAAGTGAAAACAAATATCAGCTTAATTGGGAATTACCGTTGCCCTTATAAGTTTGAACGGTGGATGTCGTTGTCCACTGTTTAAATGGTGGGGTCCACTTGAACTTTAAATCTAACTCACCCATTTACCTCATACCACAACATGATCTCACAAATGGTTGGATGTTTTAGATATAATACATGCATCATGGTGGGCCCCACCGTCCAAACAACAGACAGTGTACACAAAGCTCATACATCATTGGGGCCCACACCACATGGATGAAGCACATACACTTGGAGTGGGTCTCACCGCCAGAAGAGCTGGGAAAGTACACATGCAGCCCTGTTGCATTAAAAGACAGAGGTGGGTCCCACATAGAGCCCACCCTCATATATCATATGTACATAATACATAATATATAATATATAGGGAAAACGTACTATGCGCTCGACCTCACGATAAGCCCCCGTGAGGTCGAGCTGTGTGGGCCCCATCGTGATGCATTTCGACCATCAACACCATGCATTTGATGGGTACCCTTTAAATTATGGGATATCCCAAAAATTAGTCGTATACGGAACTCAGGTGGGCCATACCATCTAAAATTATGTGAAGACACCGTTAAAACATATAAAAGCACTTGGTGGGGCCCACCTAAGTTTTGCATGCGCCTGAAACTTGGTCTGAACCCTCATTCAAATGGGACACACATAATGGATGGGCTGGATTTGCAAACCACATCTCGGTGAGCCCTAAAAAATGGTTATGATGTTTTAATGGTGCACGACCCCTCTCCACTTCTGTATGTGGTGTGGCTCACACAAGTCACGGATTGACTTGATTTTTGAGACCTAGGCCCACGATGGAATGGTGCATCTGACTGATGCGGTAGATGTTCGAAATGCATCACGGTGGGGCCCACACAGCTCGACCTCATGGGACGGACTCGTGAGGTCGAGCGCATAGTACCTTTTCCCTAATATATTATATATAACATATACATATGTATGATGTACTCCTGCACAGTAGCTTTATTGCCTAAAAGAGAGGGAAGAGGTGGGTCCCACATAGGGCCCACCCTCACATCTCATATATATAATATATAATATATAATATACTGCTACAAAGCAGCTTTTATGTACAAAAGAGAGGGTAGATGTGGGTCCCACATAGGGCCCACCCTCACATGCCATATATATAATATAATATATACAATATATAATCTATACAATATATAATATATATAATATAATAATATATGTATTACACCCAACGTCTTGGCCCTTCGGAGGCCTGGACGGTCACCTACATCAAGGAGGGCCCCACACGTGGGGTGTGTCCCACCGTCAGATGGACGGTGGACACAATACATGCGGGGTGGTGTGGCCCACGCCAAAAGGATGGACGGTGTGGATGGGTCCCATGGACCCCACCGTCAGCATGTCAGTACACATACTCCATGTTAGCCACCGCCACAGGATCGATACCAAGACCTCAAGTGTTAAAACGAGGCATCCTTCACTTGGTCTGCCACTTGAGCCGTGGAACTAGGTGGGCCTAGCGTTGAAACGAGGTATCTTTCACTCAGTCTACCATGTGAGCTATGGATGGGTCCCACCATCCTTGGACGGTGGATGCACCACACGTGCATGGTGGTGTGGCCCACGCCAAATGGATGGACGTTGTGGATGGGTCCCATGGACCCCACCGTCAGTCCACACCCTTGTCAGTACACACATATCAGTGCACACTCCATGTTAGCCACCCACGTTAGTGCACACCCACTGTTAGCACACCTACGTCAATCCACACACATTATCAGTTAACACTTCACTGTTAGCCACCTCCACTGACGGACGGGTGGCATGCCTCATCAAGGTGTGTCCCACATGGCCCACCTGATTTGGATTAGCCTAATATTTGTGTTTTGCCCATGACACGTGCCACCTATGAAAACAGTGGGGGTCCACATCAATGGATGGCGTGGATAAGGTCCTGCATCAAGTGAGCCACAAGCCATCATACACCCTGTTGAGGGTCAAATATTGCATATCAGACCCCGATTATTGCCTGATTTTACATATATGATAATGTTTAATGCCTGATTTTACTCGTGTTTTTGTTACAGGAGGAAATTAGGAGCGTGTATAGCAAAATGATGTTAAAAGCATGGATTTGACGCTCTGAAATTACCAGAGTACGGGATGGACTCCAGAAAACTAATAATGAAGATTTTACACACTGGTGGAGGAAAGCAAGCGAAAGTGGCACAGGCGGTCCAGAATGCAAGATCACGGGATTCCCACCATCCGTCCGGCTCAAGACTTCATGCATGGCCTAAGGACCATAAATTAACCATACATGACGAATCTCAGCCGTTAGATTCTGGTGGAAATGGCTTAACGGACAGATCAACCCTCAGGATCCTGATTCTGGGCCCACCTGCTGTTTGGATGGGCCTCATCTTCGGTGCCTACGGGTTAAATGATATGACAAAATGGATGGATGGAGCGGATTTTTCGAAAACATCAAAGTGGGATCCACCTTGCATGCGCACGTGTACAGCCCACGCACTCCCGCGCTGCACCGAACCGACGGAATCGGTCAGCAGCCGCTGACCCGATTTCCGTTTTTAAAAATGCGACAGCGTTTACACAGCCGACGTCGGTTCTTAATTGTGGGACCCATACATCATATATTCTGAAAATCCAGACTGTCCAATGTATCCAGATGAGGGGCATGACCACCACCAAGCTTTCTCTTCGTCCTCATATAAGCGACTACACGTTCCCAGCCGTTAGACGCAGGATGGACGGCGGAGTAGAATATCTTGTGGACCACACCAAAAATCAAAGGAATCACACTCTTTCTGACCGGTTTTCCCACAGAAATTTAATGGTCGGATTGGATTTCACGGCCAGCTTTGATCACGAGCTCCACCATCATCGAACGCAACTCTGTTTCGCAGGATGCGAAACAGGGACTTGCGTCTGTTTTTTTTGGGCCACCACCACTCTTCAAAGGGGAGATCTGAACCGTCCATTCTCCCCAGGACGTCAAACTGACCGTACACATAGTGTTCTTCCAGACCCATGCACGAGAACGAATGGAATCAGCGGCAAATTGTTAAATGAACGGTGGAAGGATTTGGTACAATGGGCCACGTTCAAACCGATGAAAAACGGTTATTTCCGACCGGTTTTTCATAAGGAAGCTAGTGAACGGAGTGGATTTCTCAACTGATCTTAGGAGTGGGTCCCACCGACACCAAAGACTCTTCGCATAAGCTGCATTACTGAGGCCGATTTCTGTTTTGCGAACGGAGCAATTTGCCGACTCGACTCAGCCGGACTCCTCCTTGGACATTCCCTTGCTGTTGTTATAAAAGGGAGAGAGAGAAGAGAGGAACGGGGCATCTGAGGTTGGAGGGAAGCCGTGGGCGTCCGTGGACGTGAGGAGAGAGAGAGACAGAGAGAAAGTATTTTTTTCTTTTCTTTTTCTTTTTATTTGTTTTTGTTTCTTTTCTTTATTTTTGAGAGTTTTAGCTCCATCATGTTGAGCTAAACCTCTTAGCTAGGGCTAAGAGGTGAAGCTTGTAGCGTGATGGGAGACCTCTTTGCTTGTGCCTTTGTTTAGGCCCGGAATTGATGTTGATTTTGGGGTTTTTAATTAAGGGAATGTTTTCAGTCTTTAATGGTCTGTTGTGACTGAAATTACAATGGGTCTGCAATAGCTTTGAACATGTTCTTTTCCTCTTTTTATGTTTTATGAAGTCAGGAAGCCCTGTTGTTCACCATCGTCTCCTGGGCATGGTTGGATGTCGGTACCCTTCCTAACCTTCATACATTGATTGGTTGGTAATTAGTTTAATTACATTGTTTGCTTTGTCTCCAGGCATGGTTTGGTGATGGAATCCATTCTAATTCATATACCTTTCATCTTTTCAAAATTACATCAAAGGAAGTTCAGTGGATTTTCATGAATCAAGTGTAATTCTCCCTGATCTCTACAAGTGGATCCTCTGAATCCCTAGTTTCCCACTTCTGAATTCTCTTAAGTTTTAGATTAATATTTCATCATTATTCTTCAAATTACAATCGGTTTAGAATTCATCTTAGCCTAGTTCTAGATCTGGTTATTTTCAGATAACGTACAGGTTTCAGTCCCTGTGGATTCGACCTCGGTCTTACCGAGTTATTACTACATCACAACCCTATACTTGGGGAGTGAACAAGTTTTTGGCGCCGTTGCCGGGGACTGACAGCTACGATTTTCTAAAATTAATTGATTTTAGAGTTAGTTTAAGATTAGGATTTTACTAATTTTAATTTTTAATTTTGTTTTCTATTTTTTGATTCATAGAACTAACTTATTTTCTATTTTGTAGGTTGTTAAGATAGAACTTCCAATTTGGTAAACTCTTTCTGATTTTCTAGATTTTCTAACTCTTTAGATTTGGTTTGCTTTAGAAATTTCTTCTATTTAGAAACTAACTTATTTTGTTTTGTTTTGCAGGTCTTTAGCTTAGGGACTTCAAGTTGGTAATCTCCTTCCAACTTTCTCTTTCCTTTTAGATTTTTATTTTCTTTCTTAGGATTAGACTTAGAATTTGACTGAGGGCTGCGAGTGTTTCATGCCCAAGTGGGCCCGTGACGACACTCGACGTCTCTTGACTGAAGGAGGATTAGTTGAAGGGTTGACTGTCCATCGCAGGATTAGACACCGCTCGAATTCCCCTGAGTTAATTGAGGTTATGGCTGAAAATCAACCTCAAGCACTACGTCAACAGATAGATGAGGAAGTACATGATGAGAATGAGGTGCTTCAAGCACCCCCGCCTCGTACCTTACGAGATTATTTACAACCAGCGGGGGTGAGCATGCCCTCATGCATGATTTTTCCTGAAAACACAGGACATATGGACATCAATCCAGGAGTTATCCAACTCCTTCCTAAATTCCATGGGCTTGAATCAGAAAGTCCATACATTTGAAAGAGTTCGATGAGATTATAGCCACCTTATACTTTCCCAATGTATCCGAGGATACAATCAGGCTGAAACTCTTTCCTTTTTCCTTGAAAGAGAAGGCTAAGACGTGGTTACATTCACTGCGTCCTAGATCCATTGGCACATGGAATGATTTGCAGAGGGAATTCATAAAGAAATTTTTCCCACACCATAAAACAATTACCCTCAGAAAGGCAATCATGAACTTCGCCCAAAAGGAAGATGAAACATTCTACCAATGTTGGGAAAGGTTCAAGGATCTTGTCAGTTCATGCCCACAACACGGTTTTGAAATGTGGCGCATTACAAATTTTTTCTATGATGGACTGACATCTTCCATGCGCCAACTGGTCGAGACAATGTGTAATGGTGAATTCATGAATAAAGAGGTCGACGAGGTATGGGATTACCTCGATAGACTTGCCGAGAATGCACAATCATGGGACCATTACCCAAAATCAAACACCACGCCTAGGCCAACTCAATCTAAGGAGAAAGGTGGAGTGTATCTCCTGAAAGAAGAGGACGATGTAAATTTTAAAGTGACTAATCTCACTCGAAGAGTCGAGGCCATGGAAGGAAAGAAGGAGAAGGTTAATGAAATTGTTTGCATGCATCTGTGATTGCAACATTCACACAACTGAAAATTGTCCTACCATATCTGCCTTTCGAGGAGTGTTGAATGAACAAGCCAATGCCGTAAATAACTATCAAAGACCTTTCAATGGATCTACCTCCAATACATACAATCCTGGTTGGAGAAATCATCCAAATT
Organism: Magnolia changhungtana; assembly: GCA_030180095.1. Classification (NCBI taxonomy): domain Eukaryota; kingdom Viridiplantae; phylum Streptophyta; class Magnoliopsida; order Magnoliales; family Magnoliaceae; genus Magnolia; species Magnolia changhungtana. Next base: position 6,092,831 of record JASAUF010000161.1, on the reverse strand, counting down.
TTAGTTGGAGGAATGGACAAACTGCTACCCCTCAAAGCTTCTTTAATCAAAATCCAAATCAGGGGAAACCTCAAGAAGAACCGGTTCAAAATCCCATACAAGAGCTGACTCAGGCAGTGCGTGGACTTACAGACTTTATGCAGAAAATAGATTCACGTATGACGGTTATAGAAAAGGGGATGCTTCCTGCACAACCGCTCCCCAATCCTAAACCGCAATATGAGATAAATGATCCCAGCTCTTCAAATCAAATGGGACACGCTAAATCCATCACCACTCTTAGGAGTGGGAAGATCATTGATAAAACCCTTCCGGTTAGGCCCGAAAAGCCTCAAGAACTAGAAGAGGACAATCATGATGGATCTAGTGATGTCCCACAAAATTTAGAACCGGAACTTCTAGAGAAGCCAGTTGCTCCGTTCCCCCAACGGTTGGTTGCACCAAAACGTCTTTCTAACTCTCAGGATATTTTGGAGGTGTTGAAACAAGTGAAAGTCAATATTCCTCTACTTGATGTCGTAAAACAGATTCCTTCATATGCAAAATTTCTGAAAGACCTATGTACGACCAAAAGACGGCAGAGTATTCAAAAGAAGATTTTCTTAACTGAGAAAGTGAGTGCCATCCTGAAGCAAGACGTGCCGCAGAAATTCAAGGATCCCGGTAGCCCAACCATATCATGTGTAATCGGGAACCATCGAATTGATCACGCACTTCTTGACTTGGGAGCGAGCGTCAATCTGATCCCCTACTCGGTATACAAACAGTTAGGATTGGGTGAGTTAAAACCTACCCTAACTACACTACAACTTGCCGATCGAACTGTTCGTGTACCAAGAGGGATTATTGAGGATGTGTTAGTCCAAGTTGATAGATTTTACTACCCTGTAGATTTTATCATCCTGGACACTGAACCCATCAACAACATGAGCACTCAGATTCCCGTCATTCTTGGTCGCCCATTCCTTGCCACGTCAAATGCAATCATCAATTGCAGGAATGGTGTCATGACTATGTCTTTTGGAAATTTGACATTGGAGTCAAATATCTTTTTCAATAACGGCAGCAACGCAGAGGATGATGACGATGTCCACGACATTAATATGATCGATACTTTCGTGGAAGATAGGACACCCCTTACCTTATCCTCTGATCCTCTAGAGACGTGCTTGGCCCACTCCCATGAGTTTGATGATGATATGATTAGGGAGATGTGTGCCTTGCTTGATACTGCACCGTCGGGAAGTTAACCTGGAGGCCACAATTTGAAGAATTGCCGCAACGATGTAGTGCCTCTACCGTCTAACCTCAAGGCACCGAAGCTTGACCTAAAACCTTTGCCCTCGATTTGAAATATGCCTATTTAGGTCAAGATGAGACATACCCGGTGGTGATCTCTGCCCACCTGGAGAAAGAACAGGAGAGTATGCTCATATCTACTCTCATTGAGCATAAAAGAGCCCTTGGATGGACGATAGCGGACCTCAAAGGAATCGATCCCTCGATTTGTACTCACCACATATATCTTGAGGAAAATGCAAAGACTGCTCGGCAACCACAACGTAGACTAAATCCAAACATGAAGGAAGTGGTTAAGGCCGAGGTTCTTAAACTATTGGATGTAGGTATCATATACCCTATATCTGATAGTCAATGGGTGAGTCCAACTCAGGTGGTTCCTAAGAAGTCCGGAATTACCATCGTAGCCAATGCTAATAATGAACTCGTGCCAACCAGAGTCACTACTGGTTGGAGAATGTGCATTGACTACAGGAAGTTGAATACCGATCACAGGAAGGATCACTTTCCTTTGCCCTTCATCGATCAAATCTTGGAAAGGCTAGTTTGGTCATTCCTATTCTTGTTTTCTTGACGGGTATTCGGGCTACAATCGATTGAAATTGCCCACGAGGACCAGGAAAGACCACATTTACATGTCCCTATGGCACCTTTGCTTATCGAAGGATGCCATTTGGATTATGTAATGCCCCTGCCACCTTTCAGCGATGTATGTTGAGTATCTTTTCTGATATGGTGGGGCAATATCTTGAGGTCTTCATGGACGATTTCTCTATCTATGGCTCATCTTTCAGTAAGTTCTTGGAAAGTCTTAAATGTGTGCTGAAAAGATGTGAAGAAAAGAATCTGGTACTTAATTGGGAGAAGTGCCATTTCATGGTTCATAAGGGGATTGTCCTTGGACATATCATCTCGTCCAAGGGAATTGAGGTAGATAAGGCAAAAATCGATCTTATCTCTAACCTACCTCCACCCAAGAACATCAGAGACGTGCGATCCTTCTTAGGACACGCAGGATTCTACAGGCGATTCATAAAGGACTTTAGTCTCCTCTCTCGTCCTTTATGTAATCTTCTTCAAAAGGATGTTCCATACGAGTGGTCTGAGCAATGCCAGGAAGCTTTCACCAAGCTTAAAGGCATGTTAACCACTGCACCTATCATGCAGCCACCCGACTGGAGCTTTCCTTTTGAGCTTATGTGCGACGCCTCTGATTATGCTCTTGGAGCGGTTCTAGGCCAGAGAAAAGATAAGAGGCCCTACGTCATCCATTACGCGAGTAGGACTTTAAATCCTGCCCAAGTGAACTACTCGACTATGGAAAAAGAACTCTTAGCCGTAGTGTTCGCCTCGGACAAATTTAGGTCCTACCTGATTGGATCCAAGATCATTATCTATACAGATCATGCGGCACTGAAGTATCTTCTTTCTAAGAATGATTCTAAGCCTCGCCTGATACGATGGATCCTTCTACTCCAAGAATTTGATTTGGAAATTAAAGATAAAAAGGGAGTAGAGAACGTAGTGGCCGATCACCTTTCTCGCCTTAATACCTCTGATTCCCTTGAGGCGACCCATATCAATGACATGTTCCCTGATGAACAACTGTTCAGAGTCTCCCATTCACCTTGGTTCGCTGATATTGCTAATTATCTTGCTACAGGTTCCATACTGACACATTGGATCTGAGCAAGATAAGAAGAAATTTTTCACCGATGTGCGCAAATTCTTCTGGGATGATCCATACTTGTTTAAATATTGCCCAGACCAAATCTTGAGGAGATGTGTGCCAGACGATGAGCATCAGAGTGTCATCTCCTTCTGTCACTCACAGGCCTGTGGTGGTCACTTTTCTGCAAAAAAAGACCACGGCCAAGATTCTGCAGTGTGGCTTCTATTGGCCCACTATGTTCAGGGACACTCATGAGTTTTGCAAAGCTTGTGAGCGTTGTCAGAAATTGGGAGCATTGTCCCGTCGAAATATGATGCCCTTGAATCCCATTCTTATCATAGAGGCATTTGATTTGCTGGGGCATCGATTTCATGGGACCATTCCCCCAATCTTTTGGGAATTTATATATTTTGCTTGCATTGTAGACTATGTCACTAAATGGGTCGAAGCGATTTCGTGTCGGAATAATGACCATCGCACGGTCATTAAATTCCTAAAAGAAAACATCCTTTCCGATTTGGAACGCCTCGAGCCATTATTAGTGATGGGGCTCACACTTTTGTAATAGGCCATTCGAGAGTTTAATGAAGAAATATGGTATCTCTCATAAGGTGAGCACCCCATACCACCCACGACAAGTGGGCAAGCCGAGATTTCTAATAGGGAGATCAAACACATTTTGGAGAAAACGGTTAACCCTGACCGTAAGGATTGGTCAATTCGATTGACCGATGCCTTATGGGCGTACCGTACTGCTTTTAAAACTCCTATTGGAATGTCTCCCTTTAGACTCGTCTATGGGAAGGCTTGCCACTTGCCTGTGGAGTTGGAACATAGAGCTTACTGGGCGATCAAAAATCTAAATTTCAATCTGAACAACACTGGCTCGCTACGCAAACTTCAGTTGAATGAACTTGAAGAAATCCGGAACGACGCATACGAGAACTCGAGAATTTACAAGGACAGGATGAAGGCGTTTCATGACCAACATATTCTACGAAAATCATTCACGCCAGGCCAGAAAGTCCTTTTGTATAATTCTCGATTACATCTCTTTCCGGGTAAGCTTCGATCTCGTTGGACCGGCCCTTACATTGTTGTTACTGCATATCCTCATGGGGCCGTCGAGATAAGAGATCCCGACAATGGCAAGGAGTTTAAAGTAAATGGACATCGCTTAAAGCCATTTGTCGAACAATTTGATTCAGAGGACATGTCCATGCCTCTGACTGATCCTGTCTACCAGGACTGATCTCCTAGTCTGATGGAGGTATAGGTAGGTTTATCGCTTTCTTAGGACTAGGGTAGTTGCTGTAGTTGTCTGGCTGAAGACGTTAAACTTAGCGCTCCTAGGAGGCAACCCAACTTTTCTTTTCCATTTATTTCATTTTCCTAGTGAGTTCAATGTTTGTGGGTAACATTACTGCAAACCCTCACGAGACTACAACTCGTCCACTAGGGGCAACCTAGGGGTTTAAAGGCTTGTTGCATGTGCTAAATGCAATCGAGAGCACCTGCGAAAGTGGTATAGGTAGGATTTTATTTCTTGTTATTTTTTTGTGTTTCTTTTTCTCTCGTGCTCACCCGCTCTTATGTTGAGATCTCTTGGAAAGCCTCTCACGATTCATCATTCAGGTACTATCTTCCCATCACTTCTCTTTTACTTTCGTTGTCCCGTCTGCATTCCATGCTCATATCTTTTACATTGAGGACAATGTAGATTTTAGGTTGGGGGTGTGAGATTAGGTAACCAAATCAGTGTTTTCTTGTTCTTGAGCAAAAATTGTGAAAATTTTTAAATTTTTTCTGGAAATTCTTGTGCATTTGAAGTGATTTTGACGACTATCCTGGATTTAGAATTTCAAGATACGTTATGGTGGTGATTTACTACTCTTGGATTCAGTTGCTCGGTAGATTTCACAAGTTAAGTTTGAATTATTAATCCATGATTAGAAGTTGTAAACATTGATTGAGTCATGATTTCACATGTCACATCTCGCTTACACATTGAGATTTCAGATTAACTTGGTAATCACCGAGCATGAAAGAAACCAGCCTAAAAGATTTGGCTATCAGGGTATAAAAAGAGAATTACACCATGGGTTTGCTCCCTGTAGGTGTGGATTTGATTTTTTATGATTAACAGTTACACAGAGTTGGGCAACTAGTTTCACCATAGGTTTGCTCCCTATAAGTGAAAAGTTGATTCCCATCTTGACATTAAAAAAAAAAAAAAAAAAAAAAAAAAAAAAAAAAAAAAAACTAGAAAATGAAAGAATGATCTGTGAGGCAAAGTACTGGTGATGGAGTTATGAATTCTCTGATTGATTACTAATGATATCATGAAATCGACAATTTGATCTCTTAATGATGATAAGCTGAGATTTCACTATACAACCATGGAACTCAATGTTTAAAATTATTCTAGTTTATAGATTAATATTTGAACTTGATTATGAAATTCACCGTGCATGAGAGGCCAAGAGAAATTGATAATCAACATTCATGAATCTTAGATTTCTCATATCTGAATTGTTCTTCAAAAATATCACTTGGTTACATAGAAGTTGCTCTCGTAATTCTCAACTTAATTTTCGCATATTTTGCTCGGGACTAGCAAAATGCTGGTTGGGGGTTGTGTTGAGGGTCAAATATTGCATATCAGACCCCGATTATTGCCTGATTTTACATATATGATAATGTTTAATGCCTGATTTTACTCGTGTTTTTGTTACAGGAGGAAATTAGGAGCGTGTATAGCAAAATGATGTTAAAAGCATGGATTTGACGCTCCGAAATTACCAGAGTACGGGATGGACTCCAGAAAACTAATAATGAAGATTTTACACGCCTGGAATTGGAGGAAAGCAAGCCAAAGTGGCCTGGAACTGGTCCAGAATGCAAGATCACGGGATTCCCACCATCCGTCCGGCTCAAGACTTCATGCATGGCCTAAGGACCATAAATTAACCGTACATGACGAATCTCAGCCGTTAGATCCTGGTGGAAATGGCTTAACGGACAGATCAACCCTCAGGATCCTGATTCTGGGCCCACCTGCTGTTTGGATGGGCCTCATCTTCGGTGCCTACGGGTTAAATGATATGACAAAATGGATGGATGGAGCGGATTTTTCGAAAACATCAAAGTGGGACCCACCTTGCATGCGCACGTGTACAGCCCACGCACTCACGACTTCTGCCGGCAAGCGGAATCGGTCGGACGGCCGTGACCCGATTTCCGTTTTTAAAAACGCGACAGCGTTTACACGGCCGACGCCGGTTCTTAATTGTGGGACCCATACATCATATATTCTGAAAATCCAGACCGTCCAATGTATCCAGATGAGGGGCATGACCACCACCAAGCTTTCTCTTCGTCCTCATATAAGCGACTACACGTTCCCAGCCGTTAGACGCAGGATGGACGGCGGAGTAGAATATCTTGTGGACCACACCAAAAATCAAAGGAATCACACTCTTTCCAACTGGTTTTCCCACAGAAATTCAATGGTCGGATTGGATTTCACGGCCAGCTTTGATCACGAGCTCCACCATCATCAGAACGCAACTCTGTTTCACAGGGATCATAAAAACAGGGACTTCATACGTCTTTTTTTTTGGGCCACCACCACTCTTCAAAGGGAGATCTGAACCGTCCATTCTCCCCAGGACGTCAAACTGACCGTACACATAGTGTTCTTCCAGACCCATGCACGAGAACGAATGGAATCAGCGGCAAATTGTTAAATGAACGGTGGAAGGATTTGGTACAATGGGCCACGTTCAAACCGATGAAAAACGGTTATTTCCGACCGATTTTTCATAAGGAAGCTAGTGAACGGAGTGGATTTCTCAACTGATCTCGAGTGGGTCCCACCGACAACAAAGACTCTTCGCATAAGCTCTACATTACGCGGCCGATTTCTCGTTCTTTGACGGATCACACTCGACTCAGTATGCGGACTCCTCCTTGGACATTCCCTTATTGTTCTTATAAAAGGGAGAGAGAGAAGAGAGGAACGGGGCATCGAGGTTGGAGGGAAGCCGTGGGCGTCGTGGACGTGAGGAGAGAGAGAGACAGAGAGAAAGTATTTTTTTCTTTTCTTTTTCTTTTTATTTGTTTTTGTTTCTTTTCTTTATTTTTGAGAGTTTTAGCTCCATCATGTTGAGCTAAACCTCTTAGCTAGGGCTAAGAGGTGAAGCTTGTAGCGTGATGGGAGACCTCTTTGCTTGTGCCTTTGTTTAGACCGAATTGATGTTAATTTTGGGGTTTTAATTAAGGGAATGTTTTCGGTCTTTAATGGTCTGTCAGACCGAAATTACAATGGGTCTGCAATGGCTTTGAATATGTTCTTTTCCTCTTTTTATGTTTTATGAAGTCAGGAAGCCCTGTTGTTCACCATCGTCTCCTGGGCATGGTTGGATGTCGGTACCCTTCCTAACCTTCATACATTGATTGGTTGGTAATTAGTTTAATTCTGTTGTTTGCTTTGTCTCCTGGGCATGGTTTGGTGATGGAATCCATTCTAATTCATATACCTTTCATCTTTTCAAAATTACATCAAAGGAAGTTCAGTGGATTTTCATGAATCAAGTGTAGTTCTCCCTGATCTCTACAAGTGGATCCTCTGAATCCCTAGTTTCCCACTTCTGAATTCTCTTAAGTTTTAGATTAATATTTCATCATTATTCTTCAAATTACAATCGGTTTAGAATTCATCTTAGCCTAGTTCTAGATCTGGTTATTTTCAGATAACGTACAGGTTTCAGTCCCTGTGGATTCGACCTCGGTCTTACCGAGTTATTACTACATCACAACCCTATACTTGGGGAGTGAACACACCCATAAAGAAAAAGAAAAAAACAATGGAGAGAGAGAGAGAGAGAGAACGGAGAGGATGGAGGGGCCCCGCCACTATGGGCCCCTTTTTTTATATAAAGCCTACATCAAGGTGGGTCCCACCACAAGTGGGCCCTTAAATCACAAAATAATAAATAAGTGGAGATCCAAGATCACCCACCTTCCACTTCTTCTTGCTCCCTTAGCTTCCGATGCTCCTTAGCTTCAATCCCAACAGAGGAGATGGGGTTTTGATGGTTGAGATGTGAGATGAGAAAGTAAGAAGTAGGCCACCTTCAAAATTTTCTTGGAGGTTAGAAATGCTTGGACGTGGGATTTTTTCTTTGCTTGGGAAAGTGATTTGAAAAAACTGAGAGAGAGGGTTGTAAAGAGAGAGGGAGATGAGTGATGGATGTGGTGGGTGATGGATGTGTAAGAGACTTTTTGACTTTTGTGGTTGCTTAGTGTAAGAAAGGCATGGTTGTGTAAAAAACTTTTGACTTTAGGGGTTGCTTGGAGAAGGGTGTGAGGTGATATGTACTTGACATGTACTTGATATGATGGGATTGATTGATGTGATAAGTCGTAGAGATTCTCTCAGAATTCGTACGCGCGGCGTTTTCCTCACATCGAACGCAGACCCACATCTCCTGACCAGGGTATCGGATCGGCGCGCGAGACACGGCATCGAAACCGCGGAGACGGTGCGGTCGTAAGGGTACAAGTCTCGGTTTGAATCGATTTAGGTTGACGGCATGTGACGCAGGGTCACGCGCAAATGCCGGTTAAGGGTCAAAGGTTGCCAAAATTTGACCGGGAAGACCACGGAAGTCTACGGAATGATACCGTCTAAGATACGGGGCTTACATGTGGTGTCCAAGGAAGAGATAGTAATTGACCTCGCTAAGGTAACCACAGTTCAGGACTGGGAACAACCCGGTTCAGTTACTGAGGTGAGGAGCTTTTTTGGTTTGGCAGGGTACTACCGTCGATTTATTAGAGATTTCTTCAAGATAGTCAGACCGTTATCAAAGCTGACACGGAAGGATATGAAGTTTGCCTGGAATGATAAGGCGAAAACAGCTTTCCAAGAGCTGAAAGACAAGTTGACGTCTGCCCCTGTGCTAGTATTGTCAGAGCAAGGGGTCAAGTATACTATATACACTGACGCTTCTCGTGTCGGTGTAGGTTGTGTCCATATGCTGAAGGACAGGGTGATCGCTTACACATCACGACAGCTGAGGAAACACGAGGAAAACTACCCTACACACGACCTTGAGTTAGCGGCTGTCATATTTGCACTGAAGCTCTGGAGACATTACCTCTACAGAGAGGAGTTCGAGCTCTTTTGTGACCATAAGAGCCTCAAATACATATTCACTCAGCGGGACTTGAATACGAGGCAGCGACGATGGATGGAAACCTTGAAGGACTTCAAGTTTGAGGTTTCCTACCATCCAGGCAAGGCTAACCTTGTGGCTGACGCGTTGAGCTGCAAGAAGTCGATAGAGTTTGCAGCTCCGCTGATGGTGGCAGAATAGGGTATGGTAGAGTTTGTGCCATACTTCGAGCAGAAACTCATCGTGGAGGAGCCATTCGAGAGTGTCGTGCACATTTGTGTACGACCACTTATTGATGATAGGATCATCGAGGCCCAGAAGGACGATGAACGATTGTCTGAGATTTGAGAGCAGGCTAGCGGCGATGAGGGCGTCGAGTGAAGAGTTGGTATGGATGGGGGCTTACGTTACCGTGGCCGCCTATACATCCCAAATCTTCATGACTTGAGATGGGAGATTCTCGAGGTGGCATATAGTTCAAAATTGGTGATGCATCCTGGAAGCACGAAGATGTATCGAGACATGAGGCGTTCGTACTGGTAGGACAACATGAAGGTCCACATAGTAGATTATGTGTCCCATTGTCTCACATGCCAGCAGGTCAAGGCAGAGCATCGCCGACCTCCTGGATTACTTCAGCCCATGCCCATAGCAGAATGGAAATGAGACTTCATCTCTATGGACTTTATTTCTGGGCTACCGAAGACAAGGAAGGGACATGATTCCATTTGGGTGATTGTGGACCGGTTAATGAAATCGACCCATTTCCTCCCTATTAGAGTTTTTAATTCGGCAGATGACTTGTCTAAATTGTACATCAAGGAGATTGTGCGTCTGCACGGGGTTCCTATGGAGATCGTGTCGGACCGAGACACGTGATTCACATCTATCTTCTGGACTTGTATCCAAGAAGTGATGGGTGTGAAGTTGAAGTTCAGTACCGCGTTCCACCCATAGACTGACGGACAGACAGAACGGGTAAACCAGGTGTTAGAGGACATGTTGCGAGCTTGCGTGCTTGATTTCAAGGACAGTTGGGATGACTATCTTCCTTATGCCGAGTTCGCTTACAACAACAGCTTTCAGGTGAGTATTGGCATGGCGCCCTACGAAGCACTGTATAGGCGTCCGTGTAGGGCACCGCATTACTGGGTAGAGGTTGGCGAGAAAAGCTTGATTGACCCAGAGTTTGTTCAGGAAACCTCAGAGAAGATCGACATTATCAGGCATCAACTTCTGGTAGTATAGAGCAGACAAAAGAGCTACGCCGATACGAGGTGGCGACAGTTAGAGTACGAGGTTGGGGACCATGTGTTTCTAAAAGTTTTCCCCATGAAGGGAGTCCTTCAGTTTGGAAGAAGGGAAAACTCACACCGAGATTCATTGACCCATTCTAAATCATGGATTGAGTGGGGCTGGTAGTGTACCACCTTGCTTTGACCACACCACTCGTAGGCGTGCACCACGTATTTAATGTATTTATGCTGAAGAAATCTGTTCCTGATCCTTCTCACATTATCAACTGGGAGCAGGTGCAGTTGGGTGAAGATGCTACACGTATACTGCGACTGATGCGTATCCTAGACAGGAAGGAGCAGGTGTTGCGTAGTAAGGTTATTCCACTTGTGAAGGTGTTATAGACGCACCACACTAAAGAAGAGGCTACTTGAGAAACTGAAGCTGAGATTCACAAGAACTACCCTCAGATTCTCGAGGAGTACGAAAATATACTAATTTCGAGGATAAAATTTTTCTTTAAGGGGGTAGATTGTAACGTCCCTAAAAAATCCGTACAAAGACCCGAGTACCACTACAGGCAGAGATCACTCAAGACTAAATCCTTTAGAAATTAGACGAAATTAACTTAGTGTTAAACTAGATTAGCTATGAAATTCGCTTGAACTACTTTAAATATGAACTGCAAGACCTGAAACTTGTAGAATCCTTAACGCTACATTACCCTATAACCTATGATCAATCTCAAAACCCAGTTGCTCTCAGGAGCATGCCGAAACTCCGCATTGGACCTGGACTGCGCGTCGAAAGTCCGATGACGGCGAAGTTATACAGTTATGACCGCCTTGCTGGACTTGACAACCATATCGAAAATCAAATCCAGATAGTATCTAGAAAGGCACAACTTGAGCCCGGAGCTAAGTGTGTGAGAAACACAAATATCTTTGGAAATTGAACTCAGATTTCAGTGATTTGAGCCGTTCGCTTGCGGGCCAAATTTAAGGTTTTAGACCATCAGAATCTGACCTAATTACACCCTCGGATCAGGAAAATTTTTTAACACATGTCAGTGTGCTTGTGGCCCTGATCGAATACCGGTGACCGTTAAACTGAAACTGGTCCACCATGGTCGATCTGTAAATCTGATCGGACCGAAAACTTAATTCAACCTAGATCAAATGCCAGAGAGCTTAAGTCCGACCGCATGCAGAAAAGAGGCCTCTAGAAGTGCTCCGTTGGATCGAAACAGTCCCCATTTAGCTATAACCTAAGTATACCATGGCCATGGGGCCATTCCGATCAGTTCTGGGCCTATATAAGGACCTAAAACCCTCACTCTCTCATGTCATACGAATTTGTAACTCTAGGAGAGAGAAGAGAGAAAAGAGAGAAGGAAAGAGAGAAGGTGGAGAGAAAGTTAGAGTTGGTTCCTGGGATTCAATCCTGACGCTCCATGTGCTTAACCACTATTCTTGCATCGCTATACGGGCGATTCCGACGCCGTTCTTGGGTAAAAAAATCTAACCCTAATCTGTTTTAGAGTTTCAAATAGTGCAAGGGATGAAATAGCTAACCTATTTCATACTGTAAGTTGTCGTTGTGTCGTAGACAAAGGCTTAGTGTTTAAACTGAGTTCGTTACGAGTCTACCGGCGAAAGGTGTGGACTATAAACGTTTAGGTTACGGTTTTCAAGGCTTTCAATGTCGGTTAATGATTTATAACTGATTCGGGTACCATTTCACATACTAAATGCGATGTTTTCTTCACTTTACAGATATATGAACTATGTGGAATATAGTGTATCCCATGTGTTAGTTGAAATGATTGCATGCGTATAGAATTTGGATTCGTGGTTGCCATGATTATGCGTCGTGGATACAGGGTGGTTGTATGTGCGACAACCCCTTGGCGAAAGGATTTGCCCTAATACATGTCATGGCCAACATACGTCATGTATGTTATGATGTGTAGTCTAAGTGTTTGTTGAAATGACTGAATGAATATGATATTTGGATTTGTGCTTGCCATGATTATTAACGATGAATATACGCTTGTTGAGTACGTGGTAACTCTTTTGTAAAAGAGCTCGCCCGGATATATGTTTTGTCTAGCCTAATCTGTGTATGTTGAAATGTGTAGCCTATGTGTTTGATAAAATGCCTCAATGAGGAAATACATGTTGAAGTACATGTAATGAGGGTGATGAGATAGGATTCTCCTTTCCCTTAACTATGGTTATAGTTTTCTTTATGTATCCTATATTATTACTATATGCTTGATGGTTGAATGCATATGTATGCCAACATGTACACTATGTGTTTGTTGAAATGCTTAAATGAAACTTATATTTAACTTGGTTGCTACATGCTGTTTTGGACTAGCACATATGTATTCCTATCTTATTTAAAGTATGTTTGGGGCTACGATGTAGTCCAGACAATCAGTAACGAATCCTGATTTGGTGGCTGAGATTGTTTCCCCACACAAGATGTGTTCGATGAATCCGAGCCTTACTTTGGTTGTCGAAGTGGTTAGGCCACACGGAGTGCTTACGCATTTCATGTCAATCAATTCGATGTGTGCTCATACCATTCGAGCTCGTCAAGTAACCCGATTGACACGATGTATGTTCACCATTTATGGACGCTACTGCTTGAATCTAAGGTACCAAAATCACCAGTGAAAACTCCGTTAACCTTGGTACCTCGATCTGCTAAGACTCATGAGTCGAACATGGTGGTATGGGACACCGTGGTCGAGCGGTCGGCCTACGCTGGGGTGACGAGCCTCCCCGTAGTGACCAGTGATCAACACCATCTCATGAGCCGAATACGGTGGTATAGGACACTGTATTCGAGCTGTCGGCCTACACTGATCAGGTGACGAACCCTTTGTAGCGACCTTGAGCGTACTCTGAGACTGTGTTGAGGCAATGAGCCTTTCCATAGCAACTAGAGTATAAACTAGGCCTACACTGATCAGGTGATGAGGCCCTGTAGTGACCTAGAACTGTAACATCGTATGATATTTACTAGGACTGACGACCCTATAATGGATCATTGTTTGGAAAATGATTTAAGGGAGGTACCTTGGCTTCCCAACACTACTGTATGAATCAATCTAATTAAGTATTGGGTAACATGAGCATGCACCGCATTGTATGTGCTTTGGCGAGGAAGAGCACTTTCGGGAGTTTGTCATGCGCACCGTGAGATGAAGGCGCTGAGGGAGTGTAGGCGAGGGCATGCATCATCTTCACATACCATTCTTGCATTAATAAGAGTATTTAGGATATGATTGTTATACTACTTTATCATTATTGCTTGATTGAATTGATAACATGTTAACCTTTTCCTTATAACTCCACTGAGTTAATCACTCACTCCCACGTTCTGGGACTGTGTTTTTTTTTAAAAAAAACACCAACCAGACTCTATTGTAGTTTCAGAGGATGACACGACTTATGAGGCGAAGCCAGACTTCGCGGATGATGAGGAGGCGTTCTCCTACATACAGCTGGCGGACGGGTTTATGTAGGCCTGGATTTGCACAGACGGGGCTACAGGGGCATGACTAGATGACACGGCACTTCATTATTTTATTTATTTTGGAAACACACTAACCTGGTGATGTTCATACTCTGAAGGCTTACGCTCATTTATACGGTTTATATACATATCACGGTCTTTCACTTGCGTCATTTAAATGCCTTTGGAGTATGACATGCTGTTTTACCTTAACCCCACTCATGTTTAATGCACTAATACGAACAACATTAAATCATCATTTTTTATGTTGCATAAGTGATGCGTTGGAACTCAGGAGTTGGGCTCCTACTCGACCCTTGATTTTCAGGGCGTTAAATAAGATCTACACAAGACTTGTAGAATAAACTTATCTATAATATAAGTAGTTTGTGGGGCCCACCATGATGTACGCATGTGTAGACACCCCACCTAAACCAAGGACAAACCACTCTTTGAACTTCAGCTTGACTTCAATAAATTATCTCTTACTGACTTATAAATCATTGAAAATCCAAACGGGTCAAACTGAGATCATACTTAGTATGTCCTGTGGACAACCAATGGACCCGATTGGTTAGCACCAAATCCAGTAGCGATTCGATCATGGCCATGCATCCAAACTCCAAAACCTTGAAAATTCTATGTACATAGCAACTGATGTGCAAAAAAAAAAAAGATAATATGAACTCCGTCTACCCAAGGATCTCTCTATGTACTACGTAGTATTCTAGAATAATGTTGTTTGAGCCATGAAAGGTCACATCTTCAAGATTAAGGAAACTACGATCATCCTTGTACACGAAGTGACCATTGTATTATTAAGAGTAAATTCTAACCGATCAAAATGATTTATGATTCATTGGAAATGTGGTCAAATGATCTTACTAACAAACTTAAATTTCCTCTAATCCGGATTGTGATGAGGAAGATTCAGCCCGTTTATCAAAACCACGTATTGTCGAGCAACCAAAGCTGTAAAAAATTTGACCACTCTTTAGAGTACTAGTCAAACGGGATCCGATTGAAGTAATTCAATTGAATTAAAAAGTTTATAAAATGACATTTCCAATGAGTCTAAGATCATCAAAAATAAATCATCAATCAAATTACAGATAATCGATTTCATATACTGAATGGTTGTACTTTCAGTAGATCAAACGAGATTTGATCGAAGTGATTCTAGTCTTATTAAGAAGCTTATCTGATTATCTTTCCAACAATACCAAGATTACTGAAAATAGACGGACAATGAATAAGATAAAAGCATTTAAACAATTTATAAAAAAATAAAAAAATAAAATCTAATCATTATATTTTTTTATATATACGATATATATATATATATATATATATATATATATATATATATATATAGTCATCATTACTTTTTAACATTTATAATATTATATATTATATTTTAGCTGTCAACGCCTATATAAGAAAACCTGAAGGACGAAGGAAAAATAAACAAAGAGGAATGAGAAAAGTGAGATAGAGAAGGAAAGAGTGAAAGAGAGAAATAAGGAAACAGAGAGCAAAAGAGAAAAATGGAGAGCAGAAAGAAAATACAGTAATGATTTGAGGGTTGGAGTTCACTAGGCAGTGCTGTCTAAGGTGCCTTAAAGATTTTCAATATGCTGACATGTTACCCGACATGGGAGATAAAATCGGTCATTAAAGAAGTTATTGTAGCTAAGAGTATGCTGCCTAAGATTTTCAATATGCTGCCTAAGGTTCCATCTATATTTAATTCATATTCTACTCCACACATTATAAGTGTATCAATTATATCACATTTCCTTATATCTCATTCTGCTTTATTCTCCCTCTTCCATTTTCTCTTATTCTATTTGCCTGCCCAGGATTTTAAATCCCACGAAGTAAGGCTAGTTGGCATTTCATTTTACTCACTGTATTTTTACTTTATTCTCCTACCCAAGGCTACTTGGCTCGGCGATGTAAGACTAAATTATTTTTTTTCTTATTTTCGTATGCCCGACTCTTATGATTTATGCAAAACATGACCAAATATAAAAATGTCTAAACTCTATTAAATCTATAAAAATTACAAAATTTTATGAAGTAGAGACCGTACATTGTGCAGGCCAAAAAAAATGCTTAATTTTTTTAATTTTTATTTTATTGTTACCGAGGCCCTTACTTAGAATCTACAGTCACAAACCAATCACAGGAGTTACTTAAGTTAGGAAATCATGAGATTTCCCGACGTCTAAGCGATTCTACGGTTTCTACGTAGTCATAAATTTTAAGTTTCATTTGGATAGTGGCAACTTCGAATCTAATACATTTTTACACCTGAGTTAATAATATACTTTGGCTATAGTAACAAATCAATACCAAATTTAAAGAAGTAAAAGCACACTACACCGAAATCTTCATTTTGGAACGGTTAGGATTTTGGTTCAGGAATGGCCTAAACCGTTCCTGATCTGAAATGGTCTTCCACTGTACCAAATGTTAAAATAAAAATAAAAGATACCCAATAGATTCTCTCTCTATTTCGGCTCTCATCCGCTTTTCCTCTCTCAAGATCTCGCAGCTCTTCTCTTCTTCCCTCTCCCTCCCTCCATCCCTCTCATTCGTACAACCCACACATCTCGTCTCTCTCTCTCTCTCTCTCTCTCTCTCTCTCTCTCTCTCTCTTTTGCCGTGCAACCATCTTCCCTGTGGCTGTGCAACCATCACCCGTATCGTGAAAATCAGCTAGTGAAATAGTGAAACAGAGGGTTTGTTCCCCAAATCACGTAGGGTTTCTTCCCAATATCCAGATCTGGTAACAACCTCCCCCAAACCCTAATGCCCCAAAATCCCCAACCCCATCTCTGCCCTCTCTAGCAACCGCCTCAACCTCCAAAACTGCAATTAGTGGTTCATTGTTTCTATTCGGTGATGGACTATTTCATTTGGAAATCTATCTTATACTAATTAGTTTTGCAGAACTTTGATGGTTTGGGTTTTTATTCTCCACTTGATTAGCGAGTCAACTTGGAGGTGATATATTAATGTTTGTTTGAAATCTCATTGCAGAAATCTCTTAAGCTTTTTAATGGTTGAAGCCATTTCATTAATTTCTTTCGAATTCCTTTTTTCTTCTAACCATCAAGGTCCCGAATACTCCAACGACCCTCTTGTGTTCGACAAAAATTCCGAGCCGAGCCTGCTTCCTTAGAAACGTACATAAATTGTATCTGTGAAGAGGGGAAGATTGAAGAGGCCTCATACATGTTTTCAGAATTGAAGAAGGTTCAATCTCTACTGAATCTTATGGTCTGGAATGTGGTCTTGCTGGCTTCTCTCCTGGCTGGACAAACTAATTAGTGTGGGAATTGTATCGTAAGATGATGGAGTCTGGTGTTGCAGGCGATCTCGAGACCATTGGTTGTCCGATTCGGGGGTTCTGCAAGGAGAAGTTATTGGAGGGTTACGAGCTTCTTTTGGAGGATTTGCTGATTGATCTTTTAGGGAGCGAACATGTGTCAAAATGTTGTGTACAAGACCCAAGCTTTCCATCAGGTAGGATTTGCTTATTGATCTTTTGGACTCAAACAACAAGGCTATTTCAACAGATGGTTGAAACTTCTTTCTCTAGCTGTCCACCTTTTTTTTTTTTTTTTTTTACATAAGCTGTCACCTGTCCGAGCTAAACAGCTTGGTTTTGAGGCCAAGATCTCTAACCATGGGTTGAAACCTCGATTCAAGAGTTGTCAAGTTGGGTAGACCAGAAGGGTCAGTGGTGATTGTGTGAAAAAACTTTTGGTGAAAAATCAGTATTTGGTGATTACTTTTAATATAGTTTTATGAAGTAATGTGTTTAACTGCAGCACATCAGGCTGAGTAATCATGAAATTTCATGATACCAATTTGAACTATAACATAGCAAGATTTTCTATCTAAATTCCTGAGAAGAGAACGCTACTTCCAGATCTGGTCTGATTTGTCAGGTGGGCCCCATTGTAAAACTTCTCTGACCCATATGCAATTTGTAAGTAATTTCTAAGTGCCTACTTATCAACATTACAATGGGGCAGAGTATTAGTCTCTCTCTGCCTTTTTTTTTTTTTCCCCCCTTGCTTTGGTCTATTTGGCCACGTCATGTACGGTGGTGCTATGGTTCTCTAATAATGGCATATTGGATGATATGACGTAGACGTAGGAAACAGGGCTCATGATATGTTGATGATGGCAGAAGAAATCTTGGCTACTCTGGCAGTGTATGATGGATTAGGTGAGTGCACTTCAAAATTGCATCTGTTGAGTCAGACTGCATTAGAGTTGAATCTGCTATTGCTTTTAAGTAGCTTTGAATGGCTAGGATTTTCTTGGTGCACTTATTTTGTAGATTGTTTTTCTTGTTGATTGCATTTGGATGGCAACTCTCTCTCTCTCTCTCTCAAAATTTGATGGCTTCATTGTGTGAATGGATTTCTGTTGTATTTATTTATGGTTTTTAATTAGATGTATTTTCCTTGATCCTGGATTATAGATGGATTCAAGAACTTTTATCCGGTATTTAGGAATATGATGGTCTTAGTTTAGGGTGCATTTGGGATTATATTTCTATTGTGTGGTCTTTTTCCAACTACATTTCCTAAACTCTGCATATCATTTGGGTAGAAATGTTTCTGCTGGACTGGCAATTTGGATGCTCTTCCCAGTGCACATTTATCTTTCTATATTGTCAACTGAATGGGGGATTCTATATATGGCTATGGGTATTATATGATGCAATGTAGTCAAGGCAATTCATGAAGGATAGGTGGCCCATGGATCTTAATCCTCATTTTTTTTTTTTTTTTTTTTTCTCTTTTTTTCTTTTTGAGCATGGTTGGTGCTCCCACTGGATTAGCAGTTAGTTGAGAGTTGTTTGTAATTGCAAGATTTTTTATACTCCATAGGTTAGGACTTCCTGTTACAAACCTTGCATGATAGTGTGATGCATTTGCAACATGCTGGAGGGCTGGACGGCCTGCTCCCTATTTACATCTTGCTCGGACATTTGATTTGGTGGAGTGAGAAAGAGGCAAGATAAAAGCCACTGGTATGCTGTGCAACATGTTCAGAAGGTTTGTCGTGATGGGCTGCTTTGTCATTTTTGACCTATTTGTCTTATTTGTTGATATGGAAGTCAATATTTTCCTTTTCAAGGGAGTCCGATGTAATATTATTGATGTATTTTAAGGCAATGTGTTTGCTACATTGCCTCATAACACAGCTTGCTTGCTTTGTCGCCTGAAAACGTGCTCCTTGCCGTGTATCTGTGCACAAATAAAATTGCTGCTGACCATGAAAACATGGTTTGTTTACATCCATCCTAACATGTATACTATCGTTTGACAACAATGTTTTGTTTTTTCCCTTCTTTTGTATTCCATGTCAATTATTTTCTTTTTTTTTGTATTCCATGTGAATTATTTTCTCTGACAACACAGAGTTCTTGTGCACATGCTATTAAGAGCTTCGTTTTAGGAGCTTGTATGAGTTTTTTTTTTTTTTTTTTTTTTTTTTTGTACCAAGATGACTGTGGAAATTAAATAAAATTTTACAAATTGAAATGGGAATTAGTGAGTTTTTTATACATTACATTGTTTTTTCAGTTAATAATGTACAACTTTATGCTCCCCTGCCTACTTTCTCAACTGGATTTCTGCATTTATTCCCTTGTGTATTTTCAGATTGCTGGTGTCTTTTGTTTTCTTGTTATTTATTCTTGACTGAATTGACCTTCCAAAAAAAAAAAAGAATTCTTGACCGAATTGTCATTTGACTAGTGATTTTCACCATCACAAGTTTCCGGAATTCGAAATCCACATGAGAGATCAGGAGAAGATTCACAACCAAGATTATTATTATTTTAAATGATAATCACAATCAAGAACTATACATGTTAAATGTAACCCTAGCAATCCTTCAAAACCTAGCAAATTACAATTCACATCATGTAGTACTATTTGCAAAATATCAACAATCAATCTTAAATTAAGTCAATGAGCAACGGTACCCTGGAGAGCTGGAGCCTTGCAGTTTGATTATAATCCTCCCTTATCGAATTCTCATTTAGCCAGAAATCAATTTAACTTGTTATGTGTCTCCCCCCTCTAAGATTTCTGGGAACTTTGAGTCAGCAGCAAGAATTATAATGAATGTGAATAGTTACATTTACCAGCCTTAGCAAATTACAGTTCATGTTATTAAGGCACCATAGCCTTGCCATTCCCATTTCAGATGCGTATTCAGCATAAGAAATCCTAGTAACAGGAGCCTCACATTTAAAGTAAGAGTGTTTTTTAATCAATGAGTTTCTTAGCTGCCACTATTATGGAGCAGAGTTATACCTATGAGGCTGCTGATTGAAGAATACCAACTGCTTGTTGAGTCTGGAACTAAAATGTATGTTATGAACAAGGCAAGAGATCTACTATAACTTGAACTGTTATGTTGCTGCTCTAGGTCAAAACATTCTCTTAGCAAGAAAGAAAGTAATGCGATGCTCCAAGATAATTTTGTTGCATCTTTTCTTCTTCTCCTTCTTTATCTATATATATATATATATATATATATATGGAAAAAGGTACTATGCGCTCGAGCTAATGGGAACGTCCCATGAGGTCAAGCTGTGTGGGCCCCACCGTGATGTGTTTCGAACATCTACCCCATTAGTCAGATGCATCATTCCATCGTGGGCTTAGGTCTCAAAAATCAAGTCAATCCGTGACTTGTGTGGGCCACACCACATACAGAAGTGGAGAGGGGCCGTGCACCATTAAAACATTCATGGGACATTTTTTGGGCCCACCGAGATGTGGTTTGCAAATCTAGCCCATCCATTATGTGTGTCCCACTTGGATGAGGGTTCAAACCAAGTTTTTTTTATATATATATATATATATATATATATATATATATATATATATATATATATATATATATATATATATATATATATATATATATATATATATATAGGGAAAAGGTACTATGCGCTCGAGCGTAAAGCGGTCGTCCATGAGGTCGAGCTGGGGTGGGCCCCACCGTGATTCCTTTCGAAGATCCACACCGTCCACCAGATGTACCGCTCCAAGTGGGACCCACACGGCTGGAAATCGACCGTCCACGGAACTCAGGTGGGCCATACCTTCTGAAAACATAAGTATACACGCGAAAACATGTAAAATCACTTGGTGGGGCCCACCTGAGATGTGGATACCACCTGAAAATTGGTCTAAAATTACATCCAAGTGGGACACACATGATGGACGGTGTTGATCATCAAAAACGTCTCAAAAGGGGGCCACAAGTGGTTTTGAATGTTTGAATGGTGCACGGCCCCTCTCCACTTCGGATGTGGTGTGGCCCACAAAAGTCTCGGATGGACGTGATTTTCAGCCATGTGGGCCCGTCCATGGATGGTGCATCTGACTGAGGGGATAGATGTTCGAACGGCATCACGGTGGGGCCCACCCCAGCTCGACCTCATGGAAACCGCTTTACGCTCGAGCGCATAGTACCTTTTCCCATATATATATATATATATATAAATTTATTTATTTTTTTTTATTTATTTATTTTTTTTTACCGAGAGGTAAAGTTTTGTTGTAGTACTATTTATAAGTACAAAAATTAGGACTATAATCTTGTCAGTTCTCGCTCAGTGCGCGAAGTTTTTTTTTTTCCTTTTCTTTTCTCTCTTTTTAAAATTGAGTCATAGATCAAATGTTTCATGTTAGGAGCTTAGTATCATGTTAGCTTCAAATGTTGTGAATAAAACAATTTATTTGAGCTTATGAATAACAAGACGAATGTGATTTGGAAAGGTGTAGAAGATTAATATTGTAATAAAAAAAGGATTATAATCTAATAAAGGATATTAATTGATGTGAAATTGCTTTAAAAGTAAAATTTTGAAATATCGCTAATAAAATCAAAGAAAATCAATCAACTAACAACAAAGACTAATTAATGTTGATTAATTGATTTTAGCTTCTTCTTCTTTTTCTTTTTCTTTTTTTCATAAGGGATTAACTCGGTATGAGTTTTCATGACTGGATGGATCAGCTGAGTCATTGTAAAACTAATCCAAGTTGCCTAAAAATCAAACTAGTTGCCTTACCGAATTTTCAAACAATGGCCTAATAAATTGTTTTTTTTTTTTTTTTTCAATTGGTGCAGATGACTGTAACATTAAATTGAATTTCATTAGCGAATTTGAGAAAATCTTTATTACATTATCTACTTTTTACTTTTATGAATGGAAGTTTAATAGCTGTAGTTTTCTTCTTCTTTTTTTTGGGTGCCCATGTTCTAAAGTAGGAGGATTAGGACCTTTTTTTTTTTCTTTTTTTTTCTTTTTTTTCTTTTTAATGAATGTAAGATGTTGGTTTCATTTATTATTTTATGTTCATAGAATGAAAAGAAAAAATGCCTATGTTCATAGAATGAAAAGAAAAAATGCCACTTGTGGAATACGTTCTAATTCATTACTCTTAATTTCATACTTGAACGGTGTAGATTTTATTTGATTTCTAATTTGAATAAGATTTAAGCAATGATGACAGAACTGGCCTTCGACCAGCAAAATGATTTTTGATTAGGTGGTGACAACACATGCAGTGGTCCTTGTGGATTTATTGGCAGGTCCATAAGTCGAGTGCACATTAACTGAGAGGAAGGGAGGGTGGGTTGGTTCAGTGTTCTAGACAATTAATATCATGGGACCTTCAGTGAATGGCCCATGGTCCAAAAATTGCCCAGATAGGAAGGTTCTACTCCTCCAATCTTTAGGCCCTTTATTTAGTTTAATGTGGACCATTGCTCTACTTTTTCTAAACCCCAATTTGCAGCCCACTGATGGATTACGATTAATGTTCCATGTGAAGAGTTTGGGGACAGGTCTACGATGGTATCAGTTATGAAACGTGGGTCATATTTGATTCACTCAAGGCTCGATGATAGTAATAGTATACATACAAAGCCTCCAGAATTCAAGTGCCCTCTTCATTTTTTTAAATTATTTTTTTATTTTTTCTTTTTCCTTTCTGATGTTCTTGTTCCAGTATTTTAACTAAGGTTCCTATTGTTGCATAAATACAGGTGTGAATCATTTTCTACCTATCCGGGCACCTATGATTTACTTCATGCCTGGACTGTATTTTCTGAGATGCGTGGGTGTAGCATTGAAGATCTGCTCATTGAGATGGATTGGATGCTTCAGCCCAATGGGTTTGTGATTTTAAGAGATAAATATTAAGTTATAAACTACGTTCGGAAGTTTATGATGGCACTGCAGTGGGATGGGTGATCAAAACTTTGATTAGTCAGCAAGGCATCATATTTCTCCCACCTGCTACTCATTCTGTTGGCGTGAGTTGTCAATTAAGAGATTATAGGAATACACCGAATCAAAGAGATTCTAGTCCTGAAAATCTGTATAGCGTAATCTGTATAGTTAACAATAGCGTAGCAAATCTCTCTATAAATGTATACAATACCTTTGTAAATCATGAATGAGAAATACACTGAAAAGCAATTGTGACACATTCTCCTATCAAAAAATCACTAGCAAGGCATCATATTTTATTCTGATTTATTTTCTGTTGAAGTTTCTGTCATTAGATGTAACCATGGTCTAAAAAAGTGACAAAATCCTGATTATCAACCACATTCCGGTGGTTTTCCAATAGTGACTTTTGTACATGTTTGATAAACATACAATCCATCTGTTGCATTTGATAAAATGTGCTTTAACCACATTTTTGCTTTGATTGAATTGTGAATCAAATTCTGAAGATCTAGGTCTTAGTTTTCCCTGGAAAACCCATATGTGCATACAAATGTTTATTTTCTCTCATTCCCTTTGGAATCATTCAACAGATCAACATCATTGGCTTAGATGGAAAGGAAAAAATAAAATCAGACCACATTTGGGTATGCAACAACATTGGTTAATGGTGGAATGCTTGGTCTTATCCAAGCCATTTCTCTCATTTTTGGTGTAAGAATATACTTAAACCTCATGGGCGTGGACTTGGTAAGTGCATTCATTTTGAAATAATGCTATGAGAACTTGAATTTGTTGCACTTGATGTTTGTCACTGCTTTGATTGGCTTCCCTACTCTTTAAGTACCAGATTACCATCCATCTATTGTAAGTAGATCTGATTATAGTTCTTGAGTATTTTATGCACAACAATTATTCTTGCATTTCCTTGTTGTTGGAGTTGATATCTTGATGTCCCGTTCTTAGAAATATGTAGTTTTTTGAGTCTTCCATAGACTCTGCTTGCAACTATTGAGATTGTATTTTTAGTCGTATCTTATTGGGGTGTTTCATAGTTGTAGAATGGAGATTGGACTGGTTCATAGTTGAGTCCCAAAGCATGACATAGACTTTGATTATTTCATTCATCTAGTGTGCATTGCCCCAAATGAGCCATTTTTAGAGTTGTCCCATCCCACTGATTTCAGAATCATGTAGCTGACCTACAATTGGATATAGTAATCCTTCCCTACATAATATTATTATGTTTTAAATTTTGAATAAGATGTTTAATGCTGATATCATATTTTATTAATTTCACTTGAGAAAATTATGAGAATTACCAAATGATTTTATGTGAGATACGAAAATGATTGTGTGATTTATGTAGGAAGGGAGCTGACGTGAATGAACCAACTTCATGTGGGTGAGATCCACACCCTACATAAGGTGCAACACACTGTGCTTGGACCATTACCCAAAAATCAGAAAACCCAAAGGCTTTCCATATATGCAGAAGATCAGTCCTTGTTTCTTCCATATAATTCCTAGGATGGATATATTTCTCTCTTGTTCAACTTCTGCAAGAAACAACAGTGGGCGACATCAGTTCTGGTGGTCAGCTGATGCTGCTCCCGATGGTGGAGGTCCAGTATTTTCCAACTATTAGAAATTTCCCATGCCTGGTATTCCAGATTCCGAACTCAACCTGCCACTTCCAACTATGAATGATTTATGTTCTGTTATTAATAGGAAGGGAGCTTTGATACAACTTAACTCTCGGCACTCATGTTTGTCTTTTGTCACACATAAATTGTTTTAAAATGTTTGAGGAAGATTTGAGTTTTTTCTATCCTTATTTTTGGTAGATACCCTGCAGTTTCCGTCAAAGAGAAGGGAGTTGAAGGGGCTGTATTGGCCAAGCTAGGAGTGGACCAGAAAACCAGGAAATTTGATGAGGATCAGGTGAATGTTGCCATGTCAAGGTAGCTGGTGGTATTTGTGGTAGTTTGCAGCAGTGCCAAGCATTACTTCTGATTTAATATGTCAGTGGATGGCTTTATTTTGAACTTTTTGTGCATTTGGGTTGGCATGAAATATAAAACTGAAATGGACGGGTTAATGTTTTACCGCTTTTGTGCCCCAAAAACTGTATTTTGTTCATTTCACATACCACTTGAAGCTAATAAAATATTATTCGGTGGAAAACATTCTTCCTGCTCTATTCTATTTTTTTCTTTCTTTTTTTCTTCAAAACGTTACATTTCTCTTAGTCTAAACCATTTTCTAACTTCTTCATTTCTTTTCATTTCTGGAAAGGCTCCACTATATCCATGAATTTCCATCATGGGCGTCAATCCTCAAACTTAGAAGTTTTGCAACCATGTGGTAAGTTGTTCGGTTTTTTTTTTTTTTAATTTAATGTTCCACACTTTGAATTTATTTTTATAAAAGCACCTAAAGTTTTTTTTTCAGATGGCTTTTTCATTGTTGAAATTCAATGTCTCAAGTAGTTTAGTCTAGGAGCTTATTTGTGTTGATTACAATCTAATGTAGCTTATATTGTTGTACTTTCATGTTAGCAGGTGTTATGTACTTGTTGGGGATGATTATACTCTTGACCTTCCTCCACATGACTCATTTGGTGCCCAAGTAATGATATCAATGAAGTTAAATTTGAGGTTACTTCTTTGTGGCATATTTTCATCAAGGGGTAGACTACAGGAAAACTGGTAGTCAGTAGCAGATAGCATGTCATATTTTTTTATGCCATTTGATTCAGGTCAAATGATGTCTACAAGCACACTGAAAGTTGTGGAGTATAGAGGAAAACGACCTTTAAATTTTCCTTACCAAATTCAGTTCTTCCAATCCAGGACATTTCAGGAAATGGTCCATTCAGGTTAAATGATGAATGATTTTATCACGTTGTGGTAAATTGGGCAGGTTATGATATTCTTCAACACACATGGGGTGCCAGTAAGTTATGTTTAGGATGCAGGGGATCCTTATAGAGATCAGATGGAAGATTGTATCAGTTTAATAATGGAAGAATTGAAATATAGAGGAATTGCCAACAGTCACACTCTTGCATACCAGGTAATTCATTTAAAATTTTAGCTTTTGGTTTCTAGGTTTGATTTCCAACTGCTTTATGTAGTTCCCGTCCATTTGCTCACATTGTTTGCAGCCTGAGCATTGTCTTGTTTTGGAACTTTGGTCAAGAATAGCACCAAATTCACTCCCAACTCCAAAAAAATGCAAGTGTAGCCAGTCCTTGATTCACTGATTTTTTTATTTTTTATTTTTGAAAAGGAGAAATAAAAAGTAGAAAAAGAAAAAAAAAAATGAAAACCTCTGATATTGCAGGTGCTTTGGGGCATTGTAGTTTCAAAATTCAATTGTACCCTTCTTATAGTGTCAATGATCAAATATGCTTTGTACCCTTCTTGTGGGTTTGCACTATTATCATTTTTTTGGTTAGTCACATTGTTCTGTTTTCTTGTTTTGTGACATTACTAAAACATTTAATTCATGCTTTATTCCTTGATTCCCATTGATCTTTGTTACTGAAAAGACACTACAAATTAGCATCAATTCTAGGTTGATTGTACATACTTTGTTCCCTTTTGTTTTCTTGCATTGGGAGACAACTAAACATATTATAACTTCCGAGCTTTAATTTAAGGTTTTTGAACAAAAACACTGCTATCAGTTGATATTAGGTTCTTGCTCTCAATTGCTATGTTTCTTTTTCCTAAAGATAAGTATTATTGTAATAGCCAGCCCATAATAGCTGGGAGATGATGATGATGACTGTAATATCAGAAAATCAATAGAGATCGAGTTAATTACCACTACACCAAAATCGCTAATTCGAAACGGCCATATTTTTTTGTTCAGGTACGGTTTTATATGTATTTATTTCTTTTATTTTTATATGAAATGGAACTAAATTCAATGTTAGATGCTTTATAGATAAGGATCTTCTCCTGATTTAATTTAATGACAACTGATCTGCAGGTGGACTTTTGCATTAGTCATTGTCTATTTTGCGGTATGTCCTGCTCTTCATTCTCTGTTTTGTAAGAGTGTGCATTCAATCAGGCCATTGTTTCTGTTTTCTTCTAGTTGCATTATGATATTCATAGGTATTTATTATCTAGATAATAGAATGGATTTGTATGTGTAACGTCTATTTCTAAAATGATTTAGCAAAAATTAGGGACGGTTTAAATACCGTTCCCAAAAATTAAGAAAGGGGTTGGAAAATGAAAATCTGCGACGGTTTTCAACAGTTCCAAATTTTTTGCGACGCCCTATTTAGCTTAGGTTTAAAACCGTTCCTAAATGGTTCAGGAACAGTTTTAAACCGTTCCTGAAGAGGTTTAAACCGTTCCTGAAGAGGCATTTTGGTGTAGTGGCACCACCGCATTTGCACATAGTGGGAGATGTTCACAAAATGGTGACTTTATTGGGGATTGCTAGTAACTAGCTTGGCCTGATTTGAAACACGAGATTTTTCAATTTTTGTGGATTTTATAAATTCGGCACATTTACTTTCCTGTACTCCGGTGAATACTGATCTTATTTACTTTTTAGACTAACTCGCTAACAATCCAGTGTATACTGGTTCATTTACTTTTTTACATGCATCTTACATTCCAGTACAAACTGGTCCCTTTTACTTTCTCGTAAGCATCCTGCATTCTAGTCTACACTAGTCCGCTTTACTTTCCTACATGCATCCTACATTTCAGTGCAAACTGGTCCCTTTTACTTTCTTGCGAGCATCTTGCATTCCTGTCTATGCTAGTCCGCTTTACTTTCATGTTTGCATCTTGCATTCCAATGCAAACTGGTTCCTTTACTTTCTCACGATCATCCAACATTCTAGTTGTCACTGGTCCATTTGTTTTCCTACAATTCAATTCACACTGGTCTATTTACTTTCTTATTATTCCATTGTGCACTGGTTCTTCTGTATTTTCTTGACATTTATATTTGCACGCTTTCCTTATTAAAAAAAGAAGAAAAAGAAAAAAATACACAAAATCAGAAAAAAAAAAAATGAAAAGATTGCAAAGTAAACCCATTGTGAGAAAGTAGCAGGCCATTCTACAACCATTGCACCTAGAAATCAGTTGTGGGTTCACCACCCTATGCAATCATCACGTACATACCAAAGCATTATTCGAACTCATGCACAAGCAGCAATGTCAACTCAAGATGACAATCCTCCAAGTATTTTAGATTCACTGAGGTTGCAAGCCTCTCAACCGGCCACATCCACTCCCTCGTAGATCGATCTCACCCGTAGTTTGAACAGGTTAGAGGATATTTTGAACCACGTTCACGCAAAAATCGTAGCACTCATTCATAACATTTGACCACCAAACATCCATGTAGTTATGTCAGAACCAATTGTCAATCAATTCCAACCCATTCCCTTTAACGGAAATTGGCTTCACTTTCAAAACTCACCAGTCACAGCTATTCAAACTCCAGTACACCTTCTCCATGATAGGAGACAACGACAGGCACTGGTAGAGGGCTAATTTCGTGTCCACATTCCTCCCCTAATAGGAATTAACCAGCACTTCAACCAGCAAATTTCAATCAATTACAGTCTAGTCAATTCCAACAACCTTCCTCCAACGGGAATTTATTTCAATTTCAACCTAGTCAACCATAACAAATACCTACTAGTCATAAATATCCGTTGACCAACCAAGCTCTTCCTCTCGGCAGGATCACATTTCAATTCCCTCACCCCACCATGCACTCAATCCCTCTGACCGAGGAACACAACAACATCGAAGAAGTCAACCATTATGAAGAAGAGGCAAACCGAATGTCAGAAGGGGCACGACCTCCTTTGGCCCAACCAAATAAATTCGATCGACTTCGGGAACACTTCAAGGATTAGGTAACGGCCATATGAAGCGAGCTTCAAAAACAACATGGGGTGGAAATCCCGTCCACAAAATTTAGGAATCTTTGCCCATTCCTTGATGTCAAGGTTCCTGCAAACTTTGTACGATGACACGGGATGCCCAACCATGCATTTAAAGGCTTTATGTGGTGAATTTGATACCATGATAGAAGATGACAGGGCATTAATCCATTTGTTCCAAAAATCCCTAAGGGGTGATGCATTAGATTGGTACACGTCTCTTAGCTATCACAAGATTAGAACCTAAGAACAATTGTCCCAAGCATTTATAGATCATTTCGTATACAATCTAAATGCAGAAGCCTGAAGATTAGACTTGGCAGCCCTTACGCAAAGGACCGATGAAACATTGTTTACATATGTGGGGCGATGAAGAGACATAACTGCACGAATGAAAATATCCATCGACGAAGAAGAACATATCTCTACGATTGATCATTGGGCCAATCTAAATATATTGGGGTATCTAATTTCATATCCGTACACCAATTTTAACTAGCTAATCTAGAATAAGAGCCGACACAATTGCACCATGGCCCCACTAGTCTACCTCGGCAAAAAAGCAAAACCTAAAGAAACGACTGACAAATACGTTGTTAGAAATAAAGACATTGTAAGTGCTATAATGTATAAAGCACACTCTTGTTTGTCAAATTTCGATGAGACAAAATAACTTATGATATATTTCACCTTCAAGTGAATCAAGATAGAAAGTTCACCTTCAAGTGAATCAAGAAGATGGAAAGTTCACCTTCAAGTACAAGTAATATAGTTGGAAAGTGCAAGCTTAAGTACAAGTCATGAAGTTGGAAAGTTCAAGCTGAAATGAGTTGAAATTCTACTCCACTTAAAGTAGAAGATCAAGCTCCACCTTCGACTACACTTCAAGTTTAAGATCAACTATGCTTTATTGAAGATTCAAGAAGAAAATTCAAGCTTTACACTTCAATGTCCAGTCTTCATAGGTATAATAGACCCTAGAAAGACCTTATACTTAGGTGTTTTCAAAAGACAATCTTATATAGGTTTTTATACTTTTGTTAGGCTTAAGTTCGGCTAGTATACGCCTTGGTTTGACTAGTCTAAGTTGTGGCTTGACCAGTCTAGGATAATTTTCGACTAGTCTAAGTTTGAAATGCAAAAAACGAATATTTTTGGTGGTTTCTCGACCAATCAAGCAGACTGCGCAACTAGTCGAAGAGGCACCTTTGACTAATCGAGGGTTGCTCGACTCAAAGTCCAACAACTATATTTTGGCACTTTTAACCAGTTAAAGCCCATGCTTGACCAGTCTAGCAGGGCCCTCAACCAGCCAAGCAGGGCCTTCGACTAGTTGAAGAACAGTTTTATCTGATCGCGTCCAAAATTTAAAATTTTGTTAGATCTTGGACAAGTCAAAGGAGACCTTAGACGAGTCGAAGAAACAACATTTCTAACTATAAATAGAGGCCTTCTCTTATTCTGAAATTATTCATTCAAGCTAAGAAAAACCTTCACTAAGAGAGAGAGAAGTCCCTACTATCTTCAAGCTATTGTATGGTATTTTAATATTTTGTTTAAATAGATTTTTGTTTTAATTCATTGATCTCTTTTCATGAATCTTATTTTTTTTAAAAGAGAGTAATTGCTCCTTTTTGAGATCTTGTGGAATTCAAACAAGTAGCCTTTGGTTTGAATTAATTTAAAATCAATCAAGAACCTAGAACCCTTGTTTGTGATACTGGACATTAACCATTCTACTTTAAGCGAAGCGGTTCTACAAGCTACATCAAAATCGTCTTCAAAGAGAAGATAAGTACAATTCTATTCTTTGTATTTTAGTTTCTTTGAAATAGCTAGAAAATATCATGTGTTGGTTTTGATTGAGATAGCCAGAAAATCTCAGTGTGGGGTTTTTGTTTGTGATAGCCCTTCTAAAATCACAACTGTATAAGGTTTTAAGGTGAACCTGTGAAAACCTTGTTTTTAGTGAATGCCAATATCACATGGGTTGTGATTACTGGGAGTGGAATTGGTGTGGCTATTTGAGAATAGTTGGTGTACACACCGAACCACCAAAACTCATGGCGTTGTGGTGAATGTTTAATTTTTGTATCTGTAGTGAATGATTGTAACTTTATTTCTACACTGGTGAATAATTGTAATAGATAGGTTTATTATCACTTGCCTGGTTTGAAGTCTTGATCCTTACAAACGTTCGTGAAATCAGGTTGTCCTACCTAAAACTTTATTTTTGGTGTAAGGTTCTCATACAAACTAAGTTTGAATCAATTTTTCAATACTAGTGCTATTGAGATTTGTGATTTATTCTGATTTATTTATTATTTCAGTACTTTAAATTTTTATTTGGTATGGTCTTATTCAACCCCCCCCCCCCCCCCTCGACTATTAAGCTCGCCTTTTTCAGACATGGTCATTCCTCACCTAGTGGAAACCAACAATGTCGTTGCTTCTGCATAGGGGGTGCCAAGTGCTCCTCTCTAGGAATGATGACCCCAATCTCAACAATAGTAACCTGGGTGGAATCCATGATACGCAAACTAGAATAGGAAAATGGGTGCGTCATAGGTGCCTAGGCAATTTACACCCTTAGCCCAGTCATACACGAACATTTTGGCCATAATCATCCAAAGGCAACTCTTGGCACCTCTCTAACCTAGACCACCGTCAAACCCGTTGCCTACAAATTACAAAGAGTATTAGTATTGCGCATTCCACCAACGGCAGGGTCAAGCAACAAAACGTTGTTTTTCCTTGAAACACGTAGTCCAAAATTTGATTGACCAGAACAAGATCATGGTTACGCCCCTGAAACAACTGCTGCTAATGGTAACAACATACTCTAGATTCCTCTGCCGCAGCAGCGAGCAGGCCCTAGCACTTCCAGCACCCCCATAGTCAACGCCATCTAGGGAGCCTATTCCCCCCATGTTTTCCCAGTATTCTCGGACAAAAGTTACGATATGGGGTTTCACCCACTCATTCTACAAGGGCCGTTACCCCCTCCTCCCTTAGTCCTCCAAGGGAAGGCCCGTGAACCGCATCACAGTCCTACTCATCACATGCAACAGAGATGGGATCAACCATTGGTCCTATAAGGAAAAGCCCCTATATTAGCACCAGTTAACAACCACCATCAATCAGGAGACTACTAGCCAGTGGTCCTTATGGAGAAGAACCTATCCCACATCCCTAATCAGGTCCCATATCATCCACCCATTGCTGCACAGGAAAGACTTCCTCCCCCATTCTGCATGCCACATGAACTTACAAGCTTTGGCTGGACAATCTAAGAAGGCCCTCCTGTACAAACCCAGGTACTCCTAGGGGCACCACTAGCTCCCCCATTGAACCACATGATTTCTATTGTTAACCCTCTACCCCTCTAGAATCTTCACCTCCTTTAGTTCTGTAAGGAAGGATGGAATTGGTCTCAAACAACAAGGTAGTCCCCTGACATTATCCAAAATGCTCTAAAGTGGGAAACATGCATCCTAATGGGAGATGCTTTCGAAAAGGACTTAGAGGAGATCCCAAGGGACCTTTGGCCGAAATGACACACAAGGCCAACACCGAATACAAGGTAGCAACCCAGCTTAAAACCATCCCAGCCCGTATGTCTTTTTGGGAACTCATCTGTACATCGCAAGTACATCGGGAGATTTTTGTTAAAACTTTGAACGATGCGCATATTTCTCGGGAGGCTCCCCCTGAAATGGTTGCACACATGATAAGTCAACTCGTTGCACCCCAAAACATCACTTTTTCAGATGACGATCTATCACCAGAACACTATAGCCACGTAAGGTCATTAAATATAACCGTATGTCATAAGGACTGTAGCATACTGCTGGTACTGATTGATAACGATTCAAGTTTGAATGTTTACCGACTTCGAACTGCCTTGTATTTGGGACTGAAGTCATCTATGTTTAGGCCAAGTAATATGAATGTGAGAGCATTCGATAATTCCTGAAGAAAAACACAAGGAGAGGTTATCTTGAACTACAAATTGGTTCAATTATGTCCACCATCTCTTTTCAGGTTTTGGACATCCCTTTATCATTCAATCTTCTCCTCGGTCGGCCTTGGCTTCATAATGTTGGGGCCATACTATCAATTCTCCACCAAAGAGTTAAAGTACATTCTTGGGAAAAGGGTGGTCTGCATTTTAACATATCTGGAACCACTTTTTTCCACTAAAACAAATCTTCCAGGTGAGCCTAACATCCCAATCATTGATGCATGACAACTAGATAGAGACAACCCATATTACAGGTTCTAGTTCGAAGCAGTTGATCACATTCCAATGGTATGTCCTTTAAAATCAAACTATGTTTTCTCTCCAGCCGAGCGTCAAATCTTGAACTACTGCCTTGAACACTAAGATACTGTCAATGTAATTAAGGTTTAAGAAAGATTAAAAAAGGCAGGACTGGGATATGAGTCTCATTCACAAGAGGAACCCGAGGAGACAGATACCAAGAGGAGGCAGAAGGGCCAAGAGATAAGCCATCCCTCCTCTTTTACACTAATCCAATTTGTTAGCATTGGAGTCATCCAAGACAATATCTAGATTCTGACCCACCAAATCATGACAATAGTCTCACCCTCACTGAGTTGCCCAAGAAACAATTGGGCAAGGGGCAAGAGCTACCCTCTCTTGATTGGACCATGAGGGCAGTCCCACTAGAGCTGAAGAGCTCCATGACATAAGGAATGAAGGAAGGTTCAATGAATCTGACACCGAGTCAGAATCCGCCCCCCACCACATCATGATGATTGGGCATAATAGAGAAAATCAACCCATCGCATCCCAAAATCCTGCCTCTCGGGGGGAGGAAGTGGAGGGCTCCAACTGATTCACCACCCCCATAACCTTTGAGTCGGCATGTCAATCTTCTCAAAGTGCCAGTTTAAAAGAAATGTCCCAGTAAATATACATTCGAAGCCAGGGCAAGAATAGGATAAACACTGGTTCAAAATGCCTACTTGCTCAGCGTTCAATAAATTTAAAACAAATATATATATATATATATATATATATATATATATATATATATATATATATATATATATATATCTCAAAACCCTCAAAAACCAAAAATAATCAAACCCTTAAAACCCAAAAACAATACAACATTCTTAAAACACAAAAACAATAGAAAGTCTACAAAACCCAAAAATGGAAGAAACTTACAAAAACAAAAAAGAAAAAAAGAAAAATTAAAAATACCCAAAATTTGGAAAAAAAAATAATTCAAAAACCACATGCAATAAAGTGCCAGACTCATTCGAAGAGTTGTATGAAGCTGAAGTCGACATCTATGACTTTGACATAGAACTAGACTTCGAACTTATGATTTTGGAAAATGTTAAGGAAAAGGGAAATGATGACCCAACTCCTGAACTTGATGATTTCCTCAATAAGTTCGATTCAAAAGACAAAGTTGCATCTAATGATTTCGAGGTGGTTAATCTTGGAACCCTCGAGAATCCTCGAGAAGTACATATTGGAAATTTTTTTTTATCTCTGAGCGATAGGAAGAGGATGATCAAATTCTTGAAACCACGGTTATTAAATGTTGCCTTCTCTTATGAAAACATGCCTAGACTTGATGAAGATCTAGTGGTACACCATCTACCCACGAAGCTTAAATTCAAGCCGATCAAACAAAAGTTGAGGAGAATGCGACAAGAATGGATCCTGAAAATATGGGAGGAAGTAATTAAGCAATATAATGCTAATTTCCTGGTAGTATCCAAATATCCGAAATGACTTGCCAATATCATTCCCGTTCTTAAGAAAGACGGCAAGGTTCGGATGTGCATCGACTTTCGCGGCCTCAATAAAGCCAGTCCGAAGGATGACTTCCCACTGTCCCACATCGACACTCTAGTCAACAACACGATAAGATATAAAATCTTCTATTTTATAGACAGTTTCTCTATCTACAACTAAATCAAAATGGCTACAAAAGACCATAAAAAAAAAAAAAAACATTATTCATCACCCCGTGGGGAACATTTTTCTACCGAGTTATGCCATGCGGGTTGAAAAATGCCAGAGCAACATACCAACGAGCCATGACGGCACTATTTCAAGACATGATGGATAAAGAGCTGGAAGTCTATGTGGATGATATGATCGTTGAGTCCTAAAGCATCGAGGGGCATTTCAAAGACCTCGATAAACTCTTCGATTGATTGAAAAAGTTTAAGATCCACCTCAATCCACAAAAGTGTCTTCTGAGCAATCATGGGCAAGTTACTCCGTTTCATCGTCAGTGAATATGGCATCCAAGCCAATGAATCAAAGACAAGCAAGTCTTGAGATTCCACCTCCAAAAAATGAGAAAAAAATTCAGAGTTTCTTAAGTAATGTCCAGTATATCAGTTGCTTCATTGCCCAGCTTATGCCCATATGCGAACCCATATTCAAGCTACTCCATACAAACACGCTAAAGGAGTGGCATGAGGATTGTCAAGAAGCCTTTGACAAAATTAAGAAGTATCTGCTAGACCCGCCAGTGCTAGTCCCACCGGTGCCCGGACGACCCCTACTACTCTATATCTCAATAGTCGCATATGCCATCGGGTACGTCCTTAGCCAACATGATGACATAGGAAATAGGGAGTGAGCAATCCACTATCTCAACCGTTGATTCACTGATTGTGAGTCCCAGTACTTGCTAATCGAAAAGACATGCCTCGCCCTTGTATGGGCCACCCAATGCCTACGCCAATACATGATTGCTTATCCAATCCTCCCGCTCGCATGAATGGATCCATCGAAGTACTTGTTCAAGAAACCGACTCTAACTAGAATAATCACAAAATGGCCATTGTTGCTTTCTGACTTTGACATCACCTATGTTACTCAGAAAGAAATTAAGGGGCATGTGTTGGTCGATCATCTCATAGCACAGCCCTTGCCCGACTACCATCCATTGAAGACCTTCTTCCCCGATGAGGACATCCTATTTATTGAGGGAGAAGAGAGGACCGGATGTAGATAAATGGACCTTATACTTCAACATGCAGCTAACACCAAAGGAAACAGAATGGGGGCAATCCTCTACTCTCCAAATGACATCTCCATCCATATTTTAAGAAGCCTAGCTTTCAGGTACATGAACAATGTAGGCAAGTACGAGACATGTATAACGGGCTTAAAACAAGCAGTCATTTTGGGGGTAAAAAAGCTAAAGGTATTCGATGACTCTCAACTCATCATTAATCAAATAAATGGTTATTGGAAGACAAAGGACGAGAAGCTGATTTGTAAGACCCATACCCTAACCCGTACCATTCCATATGCTTCCGCGGTCCTCTCGGTTGAATTTCGGCGACCCGCGATCTACTATCAGCATTTACGCGCGATCCTGAGTCATATCCCGCATTCCAGAGTCGGCTCAACCCGAGAGGTGTACCCTTGCGACGGCGCCATCGCTGCGGTTCCGATGCCGCATCTAGCGCACCGAGGCAATACCCGGACAAGGAGATGTGGGTCCGCGTTTAGTTCAAGAAAAACACAACGCGTTGCAATTCCGAGAGAATCTCTACAACACGTCGCATCAATCAATCAAAGTACAACCCATCACTCCATCTCATCCCCAAGTACAACCACCCTCCCCAAAAGTCAACAGTCTCTCTTACACAAGTACACATCCATCACTCACTCACCTATCACACCTTATCACTCACCCATCCCTCTCTCTCTCTCTCACACCTCTCTCTCTCATTCCCCAAGTAACTCCAACGTCCAAGCCTTCCAAGAGAGAGCTAGGTGTGGCCCACTCCCTACCCCCCTCAATCCTCACCATCCAACCCTTAGATCATCATCTCCACCATTGAAGGAGCTTCTTAGGAGCCTTGAAGCACTAGGGAGGAAGAAGGAAAGGTGGGTGACTTTATTATTTGATTTGTGATTTGAAGGCCCACATATGTGGGACCCATCTTGATGTATGTGTTGTATCAAAGAGGGACCCATAGTGGCGGGGTCCCTCTGCTACTCCGATCTCCATCACGTCTCCCCCTCTCCTTTTCTCTCTCTTTCTATCTTTTATGGTAAGGATGAGGTGTGTGGCCCACAGGTGGACCCACCTTGGCATGCATACTTCATCCACGACATCCGTATTTCAGATGTGGACCCACCTTGATGTGTGGTGTGCGTACCGTCCATAGGATTAGACGAGAGACCCACCATAGTTATATATATATATATATATATATATATATATATATATATATATATATATATATATATTCACACCAACTGTGGGAAGGTGGGTTGGACCCACGACTGTAGTGGTGTCAGCAATGCCTTGGGTCAGATAATGAGGTATGTATTATTTCCATCGCCCATCTTTGGGATGTAGGGTCCACACGTGTGGCATCCAAGCCGTCTAATAGCTGGGATGTGGACCCTACCCATGATGTATGTAGTTCATATCTGAACCGTCCATCCGCGGTGGGAACCAACCACCATGATGTACGTGTGTCAGCCGTCCATCCAGCGTCCAGAGGCTCTGGACGCTGGCCTCTCTTCCACCCTCTCACACACACGTATAATATATATATATATATATATATATATATATATTATAATATAATATATGGTGGGCCCCACGTGGAGACCCACCTGTTTTGAGATATATATATATATATTATATATATATATATATATATATATATATATATATATATTAATATAAATGATATGGTGGGCCCCATGTGGGGACCCACCCGTTTTGAGAAATGATGGCCGTTAAGTGGACCCCCTTATATGAACCGTCCATCCAATCTAGACTGTTGGACCCATTCTGACTACCGTGATGTATGGGTCTTAGCCGCACCGCCAGATGGCTGGACAGTGGGTCCTACCCACTGATGTATGTATTACATCTGAACCGTCCATCCATTTGGTAGCTCGTCTAAGGCTTGAGACTAAAAACAAGACAGATCTGATGATCAGGTGGACCCCATAGCAAAATATAGTGTCGAGTGAATGTCCACCATTGAAACCCTTTTTTTTTTGGGTCACGAAAGTTGTGGACCAATATGAAATTTGTTTTTTCCTCCTATTCAGGTCTTTATGACCGTATGATCAGATTGGATGGAATGTAAATATTATGGTGGCCCTTGGGAATTTTAATGGTGGAAATCATTTTCACCACTGTTATTTGGAGTGTGGTCTAGATAATCTTTCGATATGATTTTTTTTATGCTCTAAAATGATCCCTAAGAATAGATGAATGGTGTAGATGGTGCGACCCACTTGATGCATGTTAGGTCCCCCTTTGTAATGTGTATTAGCCCACTAGTGCGGCCCATTTGATATATATATATATATATATATATATATATATATATAAGGCCCATTGGTGCAGCCCAATTAATGCGACCCATTGTGGTGTATTCAAGGCCCATTGCGATGTATCCGAGGCAAATGGATGAGGCCCAATATGATGCATTTAAGGTCCATGGGCGAGGCCCATTGTGATGTATTTGAGGCCATGGGCGTGGCCCATTGTGATACATTGTGGCCCATGAGTGAGGCCCAATGCGATGTATGTGAGGCCCTTGAGTGAGGCCCATGGTGTTGTATATTTAGCCCTTGTGTGAGGCCATGGGCCCCCTATATGTATGGCTCTATGTGAGCCACTCCTTGGGAGCAATGTTGGTTAAATGACCACATTGATGGGCAATGATGGTTGAATGTCCACATTGTGACCTTCCCTTAGGCCTTGATAGTCTCATTCTCATCATTCTCTTGTGGGTTAACCCTAACTAGTGGGCCCCATTCAGCATATATGGATGGCTCCATGCTATCAGATTTAATATAGTCACGGCCAAGGGCCGATCCTTATATTATGGTTGATTGGCTATCCATCTATGGACCCCGCCTTGTTTATATATGCTGATTGTCGAGGCCGAGTATCAAGGCTGATTTTGATTTGTTGAGGCCAATTGTATATGCCGATTCAGATTGTCAAGGCCGAGTATCGAGGTCGATTCTGATTTGTCAGGTCGATTGTATACGCCAATTTCGATTGTCGAGGTCGAGTATCGAGGCCGATTCCGATTTGTCGAGGCTGATTGTATAGAGCGATTCCGATTGTCCAGACCGAGTATCGAGGTCGATTCTGATTGTAGAGGCCGAGTATCGAGGCCGATTCCGATTCGTCGAGGCCGATTATATAGGTCGATTCCGATTGTCGTGGCCAAGTATCGAGGCCAATTCAAATTTGTCAAGGCCGATTGTATAGGCCGATTTCGATTGTCAAGGCCGAGTATCGAGGCCAATTTTGATTTGTCGAGGTCGATTGTATAGGCCGATTCCGATTGTCGAGGCCGAGTATCGAGACCGATTCTGATTGTCAAGGCTGACTATCAAGGCCGATTCCGATTTGTCGAGGCAGATTGTATATGCCGATTTCGATTGTCAAGGCCAATTCCAATTATCGAAGTCAATTGTATAAGCCGATTCCGATTGTCGAGACCGAGTATCGAGGCCGATTGTATAGGCTGATTCTGATATTGAGCTCGAGTATCGAGGCCGATTCTAATTTATCGAGGCTGATTGTATAAGCCGATTCTGATTGTCGAGGCCGAGTATCGAGGCCGATTCTGATTTGTCGAGGCCAATTGTATAGGCCGATTCTAATTGTCAAGGCCGAGTATCGAGGCCAATTCTGATTTGTCAAGGTTGATTGTATAAGCCGATTCCGATTGTCGCGGCCAATTCCGATTTGTCGTGGCCGATTCCGATTGTTGAGGCCGATTATTGAGACCAATTCCGATTCCGATTGTCGAGGCTGATTCCGATTGTCGATACCGATTCCGATTCCGATTGTCGAGGACGAATGAGATGCATATGCGGCCCGTATTTGAGCCCATTGTGATGTGCATTCGGCCGTGTTTGAGGCCCAATAAGATGCATATGCGACCCGTATTTGAGGCCCATCGTTATTGTATTAAGCTCTTGAGTGAGGCCCATGGTGTTATATATTTGGCCCTTATGTGAGGCCATGGGTCCACTATATGTTAGGCTTTATGTGGGTCATTCCTTGGGGGCGATGTTGGTTAAATGTCCACATTGTCGAGATCGATTGTTGATGCCAGTTATTGATACCGATTATGAGTATGTGACAGGATAAGCATCATGATACATGCCCATACACATCATCTGCATATTTATTATAAGATGTAGTTGAACATTGCATATATCATTGGGCAGGTTGTTATGAGACTCCCTGATAGGCGGAGGTTATCTCGCATGAGCGCACGGTACGTGCATGATTGATGTATGACTAGATTGTATGACTCATGCATCTTGCATTGCGTGTTGTGATTACTGTACGCATTAGCGACATCAGGGCCGTAGCCTCCACAGGCATATCGCGGATGGCCAAATGGGACACCGAAAATCTGTTATTAGCATCGGGCTGCTGTAGATGGCCCTAGGTAAAAATCCCTAAACTCTCTTGGTACTAGAGGACGCCCCAAAGTCGAGACCGAGTGAATACATGAGCGCCCGAGTTCCGAAATACCAGGAGGCCGCGTCGCCCACTATATCATGGTTGGTTGAGAGGGGGTGTGGTCTTACCTGCCTGAGGGAGTAGGCATAGCTAGGCTGAGTTTGACCAGCTCCTAAATGGGTCTACTATTGACGAGACGGGTAGGCATTGGTATACTGCTGGTAGGCGGGTAGTGAGGTCTTTTCCACTCACTGGGCTACGCGGCCTGCAAGGGCAGTAGCCAGTTTGGAGTGTACTAGACTCCGGTGATGATCGCAGAGATGTATAGTACTGATATTTGGACTTATTGAGTAGGAGTCGCATAATCATTCATTCACTATGCACTCGGGCTGGTGATGCACTACTATTTGTTACGTGTACCTTCGCAATGGCCAGGATTTCGGTTGGGGCGCGCAAGTAACCTGAGATCAGGAGTTTACCACATTTAGTCTGACTATCCAAATTTAGGTATGGGACTGGTTTGGATAGAAGTTCCTTGCGGTGGACCCCATAGCTTGCGATACTACGTACTATCACCCCGACTTCACACTCCAGCTTGGTCATTTCATTCACATCACATATTACATTACATCTACAGGCATATGGCATTCTGGGTTGCTATGTTTCTGCACTTATATGTCCTAGACGGACTTAGCAGGATTTACATATTGCATCGTATCCTCGGCATCTGATATTTGACTCTCTATGACTCCTCATTTGAATAGCTGATCTGTATTGCGTACTCTGATATTGTATGATTTATATACTTGCAGTATTTCCGCTTACTCTGATATCGTATGATTCATGATCTTGCCAATAATTTCGATATTGTATAATTAAGGCATTGTATTGACTACTTGGCACTTATCTTGTGCACACACTTACACTACCCTCTAAGCTTTCTATAAGCTTATACACGATAAATGCGTGCAGATGACATTAGGTTGCAGCAGCGTCGAGCTTGGAGCATGTAGCTGACTTCTTGAGCTTTGATTTTCAATATATGTATTTCTCTTTCAGCATTGTATTCAAATGTTTATATTAGTGGATATGTGATGATGATATTGCCCTTTGTGTTTTAGGTAAACTTGTGGTTATGCTTCTTATGAGACAAATGTACATTGGAAAATCCTCCTTGTAGGATCCCAGGATCGGAATCTGGCGTATGCGCTCTAGGAGTCGAGAATGGGGTACTATGGAGGCTGTCGGCATCGAATTCGGCGATCGAAAATTTTATGAGCCCGACTTCCAAGTTTGGAGTCTGACATGATTCCATACCACGTTTATCTTGAGAATCTCGTCAACAAATTCTGCAAAGTCACTTTAACATAAATGTCATGTGCCAAGAACCAATTTGTTGATGCCTAACCATGTTATCATCTATGTTAAACGTTCTAAATGGAGCAACACAATGGGAACTCATAGTCAAATTGTAATAAATCTGGTATTTTTCCTGCAGATCAAATAAGTGAAAACGCCACCTGACAAGCACCCTTGGTATACCGATATTAAGAAATATCTGGAAGATTGCATATACCTGAAAAGTTTTAAGCCAACGGACCATTGTACGATCCAACAATTAGCCACACAATTTACTATTAACGGTGGCTTCTTATATAAACAATCCTTAAACCAGGTCTTGTTGGGATGCGTGAATAAGGCAGAAGCTACAAAAATCATGTTTGAGGTCCACGA
The DNA here is from genome assembly GCA_030180095.1 of Magnolia changhungtana. Taxonomy (NCBI): domain Eukaryota; kingdom Viridiplantae; phylum Streptophyta; class Magnoliopsida; order Magnoliales; family Magnoliaceae; genus Magnolia; species Magnolia changhungtana. Next base: position 6,050,467 of record JASAUF010000161.1, on the reverse strand, counting down.
TGGAATCTACAGCTGACACATGAACAGATACATGATGGCCAAGAAAATCCTATGATGAGGATACTACTGGCTACCTATGGAAACCGAATGTAGCTGACACATTAGTACCTGCTTTAAATGCCAAGAACACACAAATTGGATCCATGCACATGCTTTTGAGTTATATAGCATGACCACACCTGGGCCTTTTTCAATATGCGTCATTGACATCATCGGCAAAATCAGCCCCAAGGCATCCAACGGCCGTGAATATATCCTGGTAACAGTCAAATATTTCACCAAGTGGGTCGAAGCAACATCTTTTACCACCATAATAGCCTATCATGTGGTGTGGTTCCTAAAGAACAACATCCTCAGCCGATATGGAATCCCACATGTCATCATCACAGACAACGGGATGCCTTTCATGAACCAAAAAGTAGACAACTTCCTTGAGCAATTAAAAGTCAAAAGGCATCAATTAAACCCCTATCACATGCAAATGAATGGAGGGGTAGATGCTACCAATAAAATGCTCGTTCATATCCTCGAAAAAATGGTGAAAACAAATCGCGACTGATAAAAAATTCTCTCATAAGCACTTTGGGCTCTTCAAACATCCATGTGCATTGCAACGGGCACCACTCTAAATTATCAGTATATGATCATTATATTTCTTGACAAATAAGGTTTTATCAACACTACCTATAATAAAATTATGACTAAGTAAAAATTTAGTCAATTTTTCGTACCATGACGTGGGAGCTTGTTTCAGACCATAAAGTGCCTTTTTAAGACAATATACATGATTTGGAAGTTTGGGATCTTCAAAACCCTTTCAACATATACTTCCTCATGCAAATCATTATTTAAAAATGCACTTTTAACTTCCATTTGATAAATTTTGAAAGATGATATACATGATTTGGAAGTTTGGGATCTTTAAAACCCTTGGATTCAAAGTGCGCAACTGGTGCAAAGGTTTCATCGTAATCAATACCTTCTATTTGAGTGTACCCTTGTACAACCAGTCGAGCCTTATTTCTTATAATATTACCTATTTCATTAGTTTTATTCTTAAAAATTCATTTGGTTCCAATTACATGTTTATCAGTAGGTCTGGAAACCAAGTATCATACATCATTTCTAACAAATTGATTTAATTCTTCTTATATGACAATTATCCAACTTTCATCAGCAAGTGCTTCATTTACATTGGGAAGTGAAGCAAACATAATTACATATATTTTCTAGTTGTCTTCTTGTTTGAACACTAGTATGAGGGTTACCAAGTATTTAATTAGTTGGATGGTCTTTGACTAATCTTATCTTAGTATTGACTGATTTTAACGAAGAGTTAAGTATATCAATCACATTGACTTCATCATCTTCTTGATTAGGATTGGGAGTGATTTGTTGATCGTCTATCACAACATTTATAGATTCTTGAATCACCCCAGTTCTTTTGCTAAGAACTCGGTATGACCGATTGTTTAGAGCATAACCTAAAAATATTCCCGCATCGCTCTTATCTTTAAAAATTTTTTAAATTTCTTGGTCATATAATATAAAACATTTGCTTCCAAAAGTTCGAAAATATTTAACTGTGGGCTTTTTATTAAACTATAATTCATAAGCTATTTTGTTTTTAACTATTCTTATGTAAACATGATTTATAATATTTTATGTAGTACTAATAGCTTTAGCCCATAAATTTTTTGGTAGATTCATGCTATTTAACATTACACTAGCCATTTCTTATAGAATTCTATTTTTTCTTTCAACAATTCCATTTTGTTGAGGTGTTTTAGGAGTAGAGAATTCATGCGATATACCATGATCATTCAGTACTTCTCAAAATTGTTATTTTCAAATTTGGTACCATGATCACTTCTAATTTTGACCACAAAAATCTCTTTTTCAGTCTGGATACGTTTTAAAATTTTTCTGACTTCATCAAGAGTATCTGATTTCTCTCTTAAAAAGGCTACCCATTTATATCTGGTGTAGTCATCATCAACAATGACCAGAAAATACTTATTTTCACGTTTACTCTCCGTTCTAATTGGTCCTACTAAATCCATGTAAAGTAGTTCTAGAGGTTTGGCCATAGCTAAGGAGTTCACTTTCTTGTGGCTACTCCTAATCTGTTTCTCAATTTGACAAGCGCCACAGACTTTTTCTATCCTTTTCAGCTTGGGTAAGCCACTTTAGTGATCTCTTTTGCTCAATTTATATAAATCTCTATAGTTCACATGTCCAAGACGTTTATGTCATAGTTTAGTCTCGTCTGTTTGGACCATGTAACAAGAATGGTTTGATGAGCAAGAGTTATCAATTATATAGCAATTCTCAGATGTCCTGCGACCATTTAATATTACACTACATTTCTCATTCATAATCTCACATCCGTGGTTAGAAAATTTCACACTGTGTTTATTATCACAAATCTGAGATTTGCTCAAAGATTATGTTTTAAATTTTCAACATAAATCACATTTTCAAAGAAAGGTAAGTTTAGACGTTGTACATTACCTTGGCCAATTTTTTATTGTTCCTTCTATTTTCGAAAGTGACTGAGACACCATTTACTTTTTTGATATTTGTGAATATCGCCTTGTCACTTGTCATGTGTCTTAAACATCCATTATACAGGTACCATCTTGAGTGGTTAATGACTTTGAAAGCTGTGTGGGCAACAAGGCACTTAACCTTTGGAACCCATTTCATTACAATTCTAGGTTTATGAGTATCTCTTGATTTTCACTGTATTTGGGAGTTAGGATTTCTTCTTTTTCTATTAATTCTAATTTCTTATGAGTTGGATTTCAGAAGCTCTTTAAGCAAGTCAACAATTTTTTCAACTAAGAATGGTTTATTATTCCTTTGATGTTTATAGCTGAAGACATTATTGTTTATTTTAAAAACATGAGAAGTTCTTAAGTTTTTAAAATCATAATGATTTTAATTTCTTAAAGTTTTTCCTTTAAAGTTCGAGGATTCTCCTCTTATAAAGATAGGAGTAGAATTCTTGGTTTTCAAAGAATTATTTTTAGTATAACCCAGACCAGACTTGTCACCATATCGCCTTAATGAGGTTAGCAATTTTTCAAACTTTTGGTCACCAAGGGCATATTTCCAAGTGTCCTTTAAACTCCGAAGGGAAAAAACTTCAAGTTTTAGTTTCTTATTTTTTGTTTTGAGTTTTTGCAATTTAGAAGATTTAAAATTTAAATCTAATTTTGTTTTTTCAAAACAATCAGAAAAATGAGATTTTTCTAAAATTGCTTTTTCAAGTTCTTCTTTTAGTTTTGCATATTTTTCTTTTCGAATTTTCAACTTGACAACAATTTTACAACTCTCTCTGTATAAAGCATTATAGGCATCTTGAAGATTGTCTTCATTTTCATTTTCAGGGTTACTTCTAAGATTTTCATAGTTAGAAATATTACAGCTATCTGAAGAAGTGACTCTGGCTATTTTCATAAAGGCTTTTAACTCATTTGCATTTTCTTGGTCTGATTAATCAGACTTAGAAGTACTTTCAGAATTAGATGATTCATCTCAAGTAACTATCATGCCCTTTCTTTTAGACCTATCCTTTTTAGGACATTTATTAGCCAAGTGCCCATATTCATGACAGTTGAAACATTGATTGTCCTTAATTTGTTTTATATTTTCAAGAATTAGATTTTTCTTTTCTATTATCAAAAGGTTTTTTAAAATATGTTCTTTTCTTATTTTTGAAAATTCTATAAAATTTCTTAGCTAACATTGCCATATTATCTTTATTATCTTCAACATCAGAATTAGTTTCTTTTGAAACAGATTTAGAAGATTTAAGAGCAATGGACTTAACTTTAGAAGCTTTAAAATTTAACTCATAAGTTTGAAGAGAACCAACTAACTCCTCAACCTTTATAATATCAGTATCCCTTAATTCTTATATAGCAGTAACCTTAGAATTGAACCTATCAGGAAGTAATTTCAGTATTTTTGTGCAAACCTTGCTTTCAGGGATTCCATTTCCTAGACCCCACATGAAATTTATTATGTCATTTAGTTTCGTATAGAAGTCTATGAAAGATTCATTTTCTTCGATACGTACCTCCTCAAATCTAGTTGTGAGGATTTGTATTTTTGATTTCTTGACAGTAGTTGTTCCTTCATGTGTTATTTCGAGAATGTCTCATGCTTGCTTAGCTATATCGCATGAAATAATTCTTTTAAATTCATTAGGAGATAAAGTACAAGTTATTGCATTTAAGGCTTTAGCATTAGCATTGCTTTCACTTCTCTGACCAGCAGTCCATAAATAAAATGCAGTTTCTCTCATAAATTTGGTTCCATCCTCAGCTACTATTTTAGTCATATGAGGTTTCCATTTAGTCACAGTAGCTTGACACACTTTCATCTAAGGATTTTAGAAAAATCCTCATTCTAGCTTTACAGTATGAATAATTAGAGCCATCAAAAGGAGGTGACTTGATAATAGATAAATTGTCTAAATTTGACATTACACAGCTCTGGATCTTAACTCAAAGAAGTTAATTAAAAAAAAAATAGAGCAAACCCTCTCTGATACCACTTGAAAAGGAGAGCTTAGGAAGTCCTCGAGGGGGAGTGAATAAGACTATGCCAAATAATCGAATAAAGTGCTGAATAATAAATAAATCAGATATCTCAATTGCCTAAGTATTGAAACGTTAATTTCAAGTAGGACAACCTTCACCTAAAAGTTTAGGCAGGACAACCTTATTTCACGAATACTTTTAAAATCAAAATCTTAAACTTTGCAAGAGTAAATAAAAATAAACATTATAATTATTCACCACTTCAACTGAAATGTAAATACAACCATTCACCACATAACATAGAGAATTATAGTGGTTCAATGTGTTAACAACTGTTCTAAAACAACCATACCTACTCTACTCCCAAAATTACTCTCCACGTAATCTTGGCTTTCACTATGAAAAAAGGTTTTCTTAGGATCACCTTAAAACCTGATACGCTTGTGATTTTACCAGGCTATCACAATCAAACTTCTCACCGAGATTTTCAGGCTATCTCAGACAAAACCTACACTAAGATTTTCTAGCTATCTCAGAAAAACCAAAAATAAGAATAGAAGGTATACTTATCTTCACCGTAGAAGACATTTCAGAAGTTGTAGCCGAAGAACCACTTTTCTTGAATGTCCATTGTTCAATGTTCAGTTAAATAGAAAAGGTATAGGGTTCTATTGATTTTAATTAAGTTCAAACCAATGGCTATGTGAGTTAATTCTCTTAAATCTCAAAAGAAGAGTAGTATTCACTCACTTTAGAATCAGAATGACAGAATATGAGATTAAGGAAATTAAACAAAAGGTATAAAAATAATTTATAAATACCATTCAATAGCTTGCTAATAAATAGAGTTTCTCTCTCTCTTGTAGAAGAATTTTGATAATAATAATTGATATTTCGGATTAAGAGAGAACCTTAATTTATAGGCAAAGAAGTTGAATCTTAGACTGGCTCGAGGTAGTCTTCGACTAGCCCGAGCAGCAAATTTTATTTCAACGGATTTTAGATTTGGGTGGGGAAAGATTTTTCTAATCTTTGACTAGTCCGAGGACCAATTCGATTAGTCGAAGAGCTTTATTCGACTAGTCAAATGTGATCTTCGATTAGTCGAAGAGCTTTATTCGACTAGTCAAATGTGATCTTCGACTAGTCGAAGATCCCAAAATTCGAACCAATTTAGTTGCTTGACTTCGAGCCGAAATTCCTTGGGCTGGTCGAAGATTAGCCTTCGACTAGTCGAATAGAAAATTCGACTGGTCGGATTTGCAACCATAAGTCAGTTTTGCTTCGACTTGAACTTAGATTGACCGAGAAAACTTAGACTAGTCGAATCAAACCTTAGGCTGGTCGAATTCCAAGCAAACACAAGTGTAAAAACCCAATTTAATTAATTTTTGAAAACACCCAAAGTTAAGGTCTTTCAAGGGTTTTATGCTACCTGAGATATGTGAAATATCTATACCTCTTTGTCTTGAACTTGATCACCGACTTCATCTTGACTTTTGAGCTTTCTCTTGTACTTTAATATCAGTTGATCACAAGCTTGATCTTCTCTTGAGAATGTATCAGACTTTAGCTTGATTTTCTCTGGAGAATGTACCGGACACTTGAGCTTGATCTTCTCTTGATCTTGAGCGTGATCTTTTCTTGATCATGGACTTGATCATGAGCTTGATCTTCTCTTGATTAAGAACCAATTTTGAAGATCTCTTGACAAATTGTTTTGATCATACGAAATTTGACAACTAGAGAGTGCTTTAACCATTTTAGCACTTAAATAATAAAAATTATGAAATTCAACTTAATGGAACTAAAGTGAGGTAGAGATAACAAAAATTCATAAATATAGGGCTACGAGTAAAAAATACAATTCCAATGGTGATGATCGCCCAAAAAGGAGATTATACAAGCCATAATGAATATGCGGTAAAATTTACACAAAAAACATGCTTGATCGGGGACTTTAACATATACATGCACAAAACTAAAATAAAAGCAAGGTCTTCCAGCTTTTCCCGATGCTCCCAAGGCATCACAATGAAATTGTAAGTAGACTCAAGTCTACCCGCCGGAAGCCTCGATAAAACCTGCATTAACAATAATGTCTGGTTGGTGTTTTAAAACATTATCCTAGGTGTGAGTGAGTAGCTAACTCAATGGTTCCATTAGCTTTAAGTTATGCATGTTCTCAACCCAATCAACGCAGGTAATGATAAACAAGAAATCAAACACTTTCTAAATACTCTTGTCAAATGCATGAATGAAATTACGAAATGATGCAAGCACCTCACAATCCAACAATCCCGTATAAGCGACTTCAATGCGTATTTCACAAATGTCAACACTCCCTCACAAGCGACTTTAATGCCAAATCACAACGTCATATTTAATATAATGTGATTAATGCCTATGTTAGCCAAGTAATTATTAAATTCCATTCATCTAGCATATTGGCGAAACTAAGATACCGATGTTATATTACGAGTCCTTATTCGGATCACGTATCTTATAGCGGTATGTGGTGATTCCTCACCAATATCCATTGATCCAGATTTAGGTATCACCCATTTATCTCCCAAATCAATCATTCCAAATGTACAATATGATACCTAAAGGTATGAGAATCAACCCGATATGGGTTATCACCCAAACACTAAGTATGATCACTCAGTTTCGAGGTGTGGACTTGTCAAATAAAATCAAATCACCGCAAAGGAAAATGGCTCGTCACCCAATTCCATTAATGACATGGTCGTTCGAACAGTAATCTGGCACAGAACTACCGGTTGGGTAATTTGACGGGGGGTCATTCGAACAACAATCTCTCACCTCCATCAGTGCTTACCGGTCACTACGGGGGGGCTTGTTACCCCAGCATAGTCCGACAACTCAGACACGATATCTCATAGCACCATGCCCGGTTCATAAGTCTTAGTGGGATTGTATTGCATTAACGATAATGAATGGACTCATCCACTGGGAACGGGATATCTTAGATTCAATTTGGTTGCAACTTACATTGTGAACATATAAGATCGGTCAACCAATGGACTAATTTGATTGGCTTGAGATAATCCCAATTTAACCAGCATTAGGTGCAAGCATCCCGTATAGTCCGGCTACTCTCGGTTGTCTGTTTTTAGCTCGAGTCGATCGAACAAGCCTAAAGTGGCCGACTTAACTTGGGTCACCCCTTGATTTGGACAATTTACCGACTGACTCAACATCGTAGCAATCCTAAGTATTTTTATGGACTAAACATTACATCACACAATTATACCATAAGTTTCACCATGTAACTACTTGGGCATCTCATCGAACATGTGAGCATCTATAGGGTATTACGTTCACTAAAGCATTAAATCGAATACGTGAGCATGCATAAAGTAATACAATCACTTAGGCATTAAATCAAGCATGTGAACATTGATAAAGTAACACATTCTACCACTTAGATATTTCATCGAACATGTGAGCATTCATATCCAACTAATAACATATATTATAGCAAAATGAAAATGTTAACATATTAGCATACACAAATTTATCTACAAGAAACTAATCATTGATTGAGACCCTCAAGGGTCGATAAAAGATAACCTACAAATAATGATCCGCACCTTGTGATGATATGTCCAACTCACTATGCTCGTAGGGTTAGCGTGTTAGGGAAAGATTTTTGAGAACCTAAGCAAGCATGTAAGCTTGAAAGATTTGGAAGGAATTAACTATAAGATCTAAACCTACAAACATGACTTAATACTTACCTCCAATTGTCACCGAATCGACACCTATGAAGGGCAATGTTTCTATAGAGGGGATGAGATGGTGAAGGTGTACAAATCCTCATACTTCCAAGCTCTCCCTATCTTCTCATTTCTCCTCTTTCTCTTCTCTCTTCAAAGCTAGGCTTAAAATTTATATAGGAGTGAGAAGGTGGAGATAGGGGGCTATTTATAGTGTTAGAATATGCACAAATAGCCCTAATAACTCTTTTCTCAATAAAACTACTATCGGGGAGGTTGTTCTCAACTCACGGGGCCTTCTGGAGGCCCAATAGCTCATCTACACCATGGGGCAAGTGCCTTGCTATGAGATCTATGTCTGGACACAACCGGTCGGCGATCAGACACTCCGATCAGCCGTTGGGGCCCCACTTACGATCGACGGTCGTCAGTGATAGATCGGAGCCGCAGGGAAATATCGTTAACTCGCACCTCGAGTTTGGTTGAAGTACAATGGTCAGAAAGTCGCAACGTCGCGAAAGAGCAAAAGGCTTACTTCACTTAAATTTCAAGCTTGTACCTAGGGCATTCACGTATCTCAAGCACTCGACTTTTGGCCCAAGTTGAGTAGTTTTGGACATTTTCTTGGTTCATATTAGTCACAATGGACGTCAAGCCCACTAAGACGATTGTTTCTCTATAGCCTCGGGTTTAGTGGCCCACTAATGAGCGGTCTAAAGCTCATTCAGTTAATCTGGGTATTTCTAGAATAGGTTTAGCAACGAGATTCCTCATATATGGTGATTAGGGTTTGGATTAGTTAAATTCATAGGGCGACCTATTTGTAATTTGCAGAAACGGTGATTTGCCTCTAAGCTCTCTAATCAAGGACCTTATTCAACTATACTAAAAACTATCTAAATTAGTAAAATATACTGAAAATATAAATTATTAATTTAATTATATAGGATTATTCTTAATATGATTATAAGAAATTCCTAAGAAGACACCGTATACAAAAGATCTAAGATTGAAAACATATGTGCGATTCATCGGCAATACAAAGTTGCATAAAATTTTCGGTTTCAATAGGTCTATTGCTTGTAATGTTTTTGGTACTATTAGTTACTAAATTATTTTAAATTTTTTTTATAATAGTTTATCATCAAGTCTACTTTAGTCCCGTTAAATTTTATTATATATTGAGTTCTATAAAAATTCTAAAATTTTTGGACCATCTATGCATATTGCCTCGTGGGTAAAGTTGTACATGAGTCGATCCGAGTCAAGCTTTACCCAGCTCGACTTGACTCGGCGAGTAAGATACCCCAAATCAAAATCTACTCTGCTCAGCCATCGAGCCTGGATTAGTAGCTCGGCTCAGCTTGGTTAACAACTCGGTCCAGTTCGAGCCGAGTTCGAGTTTTAGTTTTGAGCCGAGTTCGAGTTTGAGTTATATATTGAGTTTGATTTGAATTTGAATTCGATTTCAAATTCGAGTTTGAAGTTGAATAAAATAATAAAATATATAAAATGCATAAATTACAATTATAAAGCTTCGATAATTACATTGTTCACAAATTACAACTAATAACCTCTATAGGAGGAGTGCCTTCCTGTTCCTAGCACATAATTATAAGTTCTTACATTGTCATCCGATCCATCTGAACTACTATCTAATTTTTCATATACATATTGGTTCACCTCTTTTTAGTCAGAAGGTGAAGGGATGTTTCATTCGTACTCTTTTACAGTTTGAACTAGATTTTTCAAACTTTCTTTATATGAAGATTTGTACGTACTACCCAACGTCTTCTAAAATTTATCGAGACGGGTGAAGAACTTGAATTTGTTACTCTTCTTCTTTTTGTTGCTTGTGTTCGATCCTGCTTCAACATCATGTTGTCTTAGACGATATTGCGGAAGTCTAGAAACCTCTTCCATATTACATTTTAAGGCAAGTTGGAGTTGTTCTTCCTCTAAAGTTTTTAATTTAGCTTCCTCTTCTGCCTCTTCCGTGGAAGTTATTCGTGTACCAAATTCAAAATGTTTGGATGAGTGGAAGGTTTCTTATTCGAATCTAAAAGGGCCTGAAAAATAATTTGGACATCCTTTGGGGCGTTGGGGTACGATTTTGCATCATCACCTCGACATGACAGGTGTAACTGAAACCAATTAGTCATGTTCACAAACTTTGCATCACACAAACCACACACAATCTTTGTTCTTCCAAACCTTAGTGGTGATTCAACTAGGGAAGCGTAGTCCCAAATGTTAGCCGATAGGTCAGATGATGACGTATGTACACATAATTTTTTATATAAAAAAAATCAGAACAATTTGAACTTGATATAAGAACAAAATAAAAGCAATATGAATACATATAAAAATTTGTTGACGATATCATTTATAAATCTACATGCACTAACTTATCTATTGAGTTTGGAGATCTAATGAAATCCAAGTTTGAAATAAGTATGGTAGGCAACCTAAACTATTTTCTTTGATTACAAGTTAAACAACTTGAAGATGGTATATTTATCTCACAAACGAAATATGCCTTAAACCTTGTAAAAATGTTTGGGTTTGAGAATAGAAAAAAGTTTGAGACTCCAACGACTACGACACTTAAACTCTCAAAGGATGAATCAGGTAAAAGTCTAGACTCCCGTCTATAGCGAAGTATGATTGGTAGTCTTCTATACTTAACTGTTAGTAGACCTGATATTGCTTTTAGTGTTGGAATATGTGTTAGATATCAATATAATTCTAAAGAATCACATTTAATTGCTTTTAAACGGATAATCAGATGTGTCGCAAGTTCTGTTAACTTAGGACTATGGTAACTGCATGATACGTCTGTACAAATTGCTGGGTATACTGATGTAGACTAGACAGGAAATAATGATGATAGAAAATTTACCAGTGGTGGATGTTTCTATGTGGGGAATTGTTTAATATCCTAGCTCAACAAGAAATAAAATTCAGTATCTCTCTCGATAGATGAAGCTGAATACATTGCAGCTGAAAATGCTTGCACTCAGCTAATTTGGATGAAAAGAATGCTAACTGATTATGGAATTGCATAAGATACAATGATGTTGTACTGTTATAATTTAGGCATTTAAAAAAAATCTAATCCAATATTCTCATACAAAACATATCGATATTCGATGCCCTTATATTCGAGAGTTAATTGAAGACAAGTCTATCATGATTAAATACATTCAAATTGAGAAGCAGCTTGCTGACATACTAACCCAATCGTTTGAAAGAAATAGATTTTCCAACTTCAAGCATGATATTGATTTGTGCATTATTAAATGATTATCTTGTTTATTTTTATGCATTGTTTATTTATGTTATTTCTTTTAAATGTATAAAATGATAATAATGATAAAAAAGTTTTTTTTAAAAAAGTTAAAAAAATCAGATTTTGTGTTTTTTCGACCAGTCGATGTACATACTCGACCAGTCTAGGAACACGCGATTTCACTTCAAAATAGGGAAAATTGCTTTTTCTATTTCATTTTTCTTCATCTTCCTCGACTAGCCAGTGCCTCACTAGACTAACTCATCACCCAATCTTAGTTGTAAGTGTTTTCATTTCAATTTCCTTCTAGTACTTTGTAAATATTTGCTAGTATATTTCACTTGAATGTTTTCTTAAATTGAAACCCTCTTTGAGGTGAGTTTTCTTCAAAATCTAATCTATCTTCATTCCTTTCATTCTCTTTGATTTGTTTCTTATGTTAATCATAATGAAGTCTCGATCAAAGAAAATGGTAACACGTAAGAGCCATGGTGGCTCATCATCTAGATCGACTCCACTAGGTGTGAGAACCCTACGGGCTACCGAAGAAGATTCGGAGTACTTTAGGGATTTTCGCACAAGGGATATAATCATTGAGAGATCGGTTAATCTTGATCACATTTCTTCCTTTGGGCTTGTTCTCATTCTCACCGAAATCGGTTGGGAACGCATTTTTAGTTGGGGAGGAACGACTTACCGTTCCATTGCACAAGGAATGTATGCTTCCATATGTAATGTGTCCCTTGAAGATCTCACATCCACGATTAAATTCGTTGAAGGGACATTCACAGTTACTCGCTACATTATTTCGGCATTGACTAAATTACAATTGCAGACGACGACATTCCTATTGCCAATTTAACTGACAAAATGACCAATACTGAAGGCAAGCAATAACATGTAAATTGTGTCGCTTTGATGACAAATGGACGTCAGGTAATCCCCTCCTTGCTAACCAAATGCTCCCTAAGTATCGAGTTTTACATATGATTTTTACCTCCAATATTTATCTTAGATCAGGAAATAAGTCTGAACTTACTCCCGTTATAGATCAATTTCTTCATTCTGTTGTGTCAAGTATTCAAGTTTGTCTTCCTTCTTTAATTTGTTACATCATTATTCAGTTTTGTTTGCATACCTTATAACTCGCCTCGCTTTGCACTGTAATGTCAATATTGCATCATCTGAGGCAGCGGAATTAGAACTTCCATTTAATAATGCTAACCTGAATAAGATGAATTTGAAATCTCTTCCTGGTTAAAGAGAAGAAGAGGAGGAAGCACAACAACCTGAAAATACTTCCATGGATGCAATTTTTGCTGAATTGGATGAATCTGATAATCCACAAGATTCTGATTATCAGCCCTCTCAGGTAGATGATCGTCTCAAATCTCTGGAGGAGAAGGTTAAAGCATTACATATCTCACAGAAAAATTTAGTTCAAACCTAAAAATCTACAATAAAGTACATGAAGAAGTACTTCCATCGCATCAGCCAGAGTTTGAATCATCTTGACCCATCAATGCCTGCTCCTTCCTCATTTGGATCAGATTGAGATTATTTATCTTTTTATAGAACTTATGTTTATAGAGATGTAATCTTTAAACTTTACTTTTGATGGTGCTTAGATGATTTCCCTAGATTCCCTAAAACTCTTTAATGTCCTTTACTTTTCCTGAAATTTGTAATTTTATATGCTTACCTCTTAAGCTTAATTCTTACTTCAATTATCTCATAGCTATATACTTCTTCTTCATATTCATTAACTATCAAATTTACTTGCTGGTTCTTTCATTGTCTATCCAATTTACTTGTCTATTCAGTTTACTTTATAGTTAGTTCATTCTTCCTTTGTCAACTTGTGACAAAAAGGCAGAAAGTTTCTTAGAGAATGCATGATTGCATGTGCATGTATGCATGAATGAATTTGAAATTTTGCTGAAAATTTGTTTTTGCATGTCATGTAAGTTTGCATGTCATGTAGTTAATTGTAGAATGCATGTCATGGTTGATTGAAGAATGCTATATGCTATGGAATGTCTTATGCTATGGAATGTTTTATGCCATGGAATGCTACAGGGGAAGTACTATTAAGGGGGAGTAGTAACATTTTGAAAACTTCAAAAATCTTCTACAACATGATTACAAGACTTTATTATTCTCTTATTTGTAATGATATGTGTTTTGTCATGAAATTGACAAAGGGGAAGATTGTAAGTGGTAAAATGATTAAAGCACTCTTTAGTTGTCAAATTTCACATGATCAAAATAACTTGTCAAGAGATCTTCAAGGCCTATTCTTAATCAAGAGAAGATCCAGCTTAAGATCAAGAAAAGATCAAGTCCAAGATTAAGAAAAGATCAAGCTCAAGATTAAGAGAAGATCAAGCTCAAGTGTCCAGTACATTCTCAAGAGAAGATCAAGCTCAAGTCTGATACATTCTCAATAGAAGATTACGCTCAACTGATATTGAAGTACAAAAGAAACATCAAAAGTCAAGATGAAGTCAATGATCAAGTTCAAGACAAAGAAGTTCGGATATTTCACATATCTCAGATAGTATAAAACCCTAGAAAGACCTTAGCTTTAGGTGCTTTCAAAAATTAATGAAATTGGATTTTTACACTTATATTTGCTTGGAATTCGACCAGCCTAAGGTTTAGTTCGATTAGTCTGAGTTTTCATAGCTAGTCTAAGTTCAAGTTTTTGCAAAACTGACTTATAGTTACAAATCCGACTAAACAAATTTTTTGTTCGACTAATCGAAGGCTAATCTTCGACCAGCCTAAGGAATTTTGACTCGAAGTCCAGCAACTAAATCGATTCAGATTTTAGAATTTTCGAACAATCGAAGACCACATTCGACTAGTCCAACTGGTCCTCAGACGAGTCGAAGATTGGATAAATCTTATCCCACCCAAATCTAAAATCCATTGAAACAGAATCCACTACTCGGGCTAGTTAAAGACTGTCTCGGGCCAATCAAAGATTCAACTTCTTTGCCTATAAAATGAGGTTCTCTCTTAATCCGAAGTATCAATTATTATTATCAAAATTCTTCTGCAAGAGAGAGAGAAGCTCTAGTTATTATCAAGCTGTTGAACGGTATTTATAAATTATTTTTATATCTTTTGTTTAATTCCCTTATTCTCATATTCTGCCATTCCGATTCTAAAGAGAGTGAATACTATTCTTCTTTTAAGATTTAAGAGAATTAACTCAAGTAGCCATTGTTTTGAACTTAATTAAAATCAATAAAACCCTGGACCTTTTCTATCTAAATGAACATTGAACAATCGACATTCAAAAAAAGCGGTTCTTCGATTACAGCTTCTGAAACGTCTTCTACGGTGAAGATAAGTATACCTTCAATTCTTATTTTGGTTTTGCTTAGATATCTAGAAAATCTCAGTGTAGGTTTTATCTGAGATAGCCTGAAAATCTCAATGAGGGGTTTGATTGTGATAGCCCGGAAAAATCACAAGTGTATCAGGTTTTAAGGTGATCCTGAGAAAATCTTTTTCATAGTGAAAGCTAAGATTACGTGAAGAGTAATTTTGGGAGTGGAGT
This sequence comes from Magnolia changhungtana, assembly GCA_030180095.1. Classification (NCBI taxonomy): domain Eukaryota; kingdom Viridiplantae; phylum Streptophyta; class Magnoliopsida; order Magnoliales; family Magnoliaceae; genus Magnolia; species Magnolia changhungtana. The sequence goes on along the minus strand of JASAUF010000161.1, from coordinate 6,035,308 downwards.
AGGTGTAGCTGTTTTAGAACAATTGTTGACACACCGAACCACTATAATTCTTTGTGTTATGTGGTTTATGTTATGGGGTGAATGTTTTTACATTTTATGTGGTGAATAGTTGTATTTATATTTTAGTTGAAATGGTGAATGATTGTAATATTTATTTTTATTTACTCTTACAAAGTTTGGGATTTTGATTTTAAAAGTATTTGTGAAATAAGGTTATCCTGCCTAAACTTTTAGGTGAAGGTTGTCCTATGAATCATTTGAAATCAACGTTTTAATACTTACGCAATTAAAATCTCTAATTTATTTATTATTCAGCATTTTATTCAATTATTTGGCATAATCCTATTCATCCCCCCTCTAGGACTTCCTAACCTCCCCTTTTAGATTATTCGTGTATGGAATGAATGTAAATTTGAATGAGGACACATGCATTTTATTAAGTTAACAACTAAGAGCTCGGGACTGAAGTCAATGTACTTGGGTACCGATTTTCAGGGCGTTACACTAAACCTAGGTTCTTGTGTATGGCTTAAATTAAGTCTTCGTGTAGGCCACCGAACATGAGTGCGTACATGTTTATCTCCATGGGAGCTTCTAGCGAGAGTAAACGTATGTCCTTAGATTAGGACCGAGCTTGTTGGTTAGCTTAAGAAAAACTAACTAAAGTCTCTTAAGGGAACATCCGGCAGGAGTGTACATAAGTAGGTTTCCATTGTAGGACCGAGGTTCATGACGAGCCTATAAAATTCCATGGAAAGTCTCTTGAGGGAGACGGTCCTTGTGTAGGATTGTAAAGCTTAAACGAGAACCTGATTTAAAACCTCCGATAGTGAAAATAGGTATACTCATGTGTTGAGTGCGTCCGCTGGGAGTGGAGTAGGAAAACCTAAGCACTACACATGATTGTATTTGGGATCGTATTTGCACACTTGTTTAATTATGCTTATGTGATTAAATGGTTAATTATATATTGCATGATTAGATGAATGCTAGAAGTTAATAGTTAGCACATCCCACACACACATGTACATTATCATGTTACAGAGTATTTGCTTATTACCACATCCTTTGTAATCTATATGATTGGACCCTCTATTAACTTGGAAGCTTTAAAGTTAATTGCCTTAGATTAATTTTCATATTAGCTAAAGTAGCCAATTGTGGTTTAAAACACAAAAATTTTAATTGGTCCTAATTACCCCCTAGGACATAACATTCATTCCTTAGCTCTACTAAGCTTCTCCATACATAGCCCATTGGCCCACCACGTGCAATTTCAAATAGGACTTAATAACTACTATGTTAATCATCCATGTCAATCACATTGTATTAGAATAAGTTGTTGCAATTTGGTGTTAGAGTTGCATGATGGGGAGAGTTGGCATTTGCAAAATAGGCATTGAAGTCTTTTGTGAGGGAGTGTTGAATTGTAAGGTTTATGCATCATTTCATAATGACATTCATGTCTTTAACAAGAATATTTAAGAAGTGTTTGTTTACCTACTTTATCATTACCTATGCTGATTGATTTAATAACATATGTATATTAGAATTAATGGATCTATTGAGCCGATCACTCACTCCCACTCTGGGATGGTCTTTTAAAACACCAGCCAAATCTTATTGTAGATGTAGGAGTTACAGAGGTAAATACGTTGGAGGATGCATACATGGACTTAGAGGAGTTCTCTTACATCCAGCTATTAGATGGGCCATTGTAACCGGCTCACTGCTCGGCTGGATACGACAAATATTTTTTATGTTGGGCTGACTTTATATTTCACACATTTTGGTTTATTTTTGGAATTGTAAAATAGGACCCAACTTTGGACACTATACTCTAGATAAATGTGCATTGTGTGTTTTATTTTCTTGTTTGTTTTAGATGCATACTATGTTGCACTTTTTAGCTTAGTTCTATTATTACCTGATTATCAGGCTAAAAGCATTATTAATTCATGCTTCTGTGAAAACATAAGTGACACCCGAAATATCGAGTGTTTAGAGTATGTTACACTCAATCGGGTCCCCGCCAAGCTTGAAACACTCCCTTGCACATAACAAACAAAATCAATGCATTCCTAAGTTCATAATTTCTAAGTTCAAGTTCGAAACTTAATAATAATGAGAGGTTTAGTCCTAAGGACCAATGCCACTAGTTTCAAAGTCTTTATTAGTTAACTTTAATTATTGATTTATTGTTGTATTTTGATTTGAAAAAATTGATTATTTGTACATTGGAAGAATGTGGGATTTTGAAAAGTTGAAAAGTTTGAATCAAGCATCAACTTAAAATCAAACCATCCAATTATATTTTCTGATTTGACTTCTAAACTTGCTGAGATCTGGACCATTCAATTAATAATAAGAATCTCTAATTTGATTAGTAAAATCTATCAAAATTTAAATTTGTTCACAATGCCCAATACAGGCCATTCTTAGACCTTAGAATCAACGTCAATTGAACCGTTAAAATTGTCCAAATATTGAATAGTGTGTGGGGCCCAAATTAGTTCAAAAGTAGGCAGCTTAGTGGACCCTAATTTGAGAAAAAGGTAGATAGCATGATGGGGCCCAAACCGATCTGTCATAGACCACCGGTTTAAACTACAAATCTGTCTTTTTGGACATCAGAAATTGGACCCCAAGACTTTTCATTTTTGGATAGCAAGATGGTGTATAAATCTATCCAATTAATTAAACATCATTTTTCGATCACAAAACTGCCTTCGTGGATATAGTGTTTAGGACTCAATTGGGCAGCGTTTGGACGTAGATTTCTCCAAAAGCTGACTACGTGAGGACCTCTATCTATCCTAATTATAGACAACGGGACACCAAAAGTTCCTCAAATCTGTCCAAGAAAGCAAATGCGGTTTGGGCTGAAATCTATGCAATATGAATTGGCCTGTGTGTGAGTGATTGACCTTCCATATGTATATGGTTGTACTCCTGCACCTGCGCAACCCTGCGCACGTGTACACCCTCATGAATGAGGAGAGAGGATTGGGTGAGACCCTGGCCTCACCCAAGACTGCCCTTACCATAACGCCCACAATGTATCCACGCTATCCAACCATTATTCTATTTCATTTTAGGGCATTATTCAAAAAATGAAGCAGATCCAATTATCAGGTGGACCATACCAAAGAAAACTGTGTTGATAGACTATTAATTAGGCACAAAAATTTTAGATCAAGCTAATATATATATATATATATATATATATATATATATATATATATATATATATATATATATATATATATATATATATATATATATTGCTTTTATGTGACCTTGTCAACCGATTAGATGGTAAATAAACAGTACTATGGAAACATTAAGGTACACCCTAAGAAGTTTTTAATGGTAGGGCAGTATATCGCAATTGTTTCTTACGGTATGTTGCACTGATAATTGGATCTACTTCATTTTTTGGATAATGCCCTAAAATGATATGGAAAAAAAAATGGATAGACAATATGAATACATAATACATACATCAAAGGAGGGCCCCATGAATGGGGTTACCATAAGGCCCACAATGTATCCATGTTATCCAGCCATTTTTCCATAACATTTAAGGGCATTATCCAAAAAATGAAGCAAATCTAATTATCAAGTGGAACATACCAAAGAAAAAAGTGTTGATTGATCATTAATTGGCCACAAATTTTTTGGATCAAATTAATATTTGTTTTTGCCTTTATGTGACCTTATCAACATATTAGATGGTAAATAAACACTATGGAAACATTAAAGTACACCTTAAGAAGTTTTTAATGGTAGGGTGGTTAATCACAACTGTTTCTTATGGCATGCTAGACCTGATAATTGGATCTGCTTCATTTTTTGGATAATGCCCTAAACTGATCTAGAAAAAATGGATAGACAGTATGAATACATAATGCATACATTAAAGGTGGGCCCTGCAGATGGGGTTACCATAAGGCCCACAATGTATCCATGCTATCCAACCATTTTTCCATATCATTTTAGGGCATTATCCAAAAAATGAAGTAGATCCAATTATCAGGTGGACCATACCAAAGAAAACAGTGTTGATTGACCATTAATTGGCCACAAAATTTTTAGATCAAGCTAATATTTGTTTTTGCCTTTATGTGACCTTATCAATAGATTAGATAAACACTATGAATTACAATAAGGTATGCCCTAAGAAGTTTTTAATGGTAGGTCGGTTAATCACAACTGTTTCTTATGGTATGCTACACCTGATAATTGGATCTGCTTCCTTTTTGGGATAAAATGATATGGTATGCTACACCTGATAAAATGATATTGAAAAGATGGATATATATAATATGAATACATAATCCATACATTAAAGGTGAGCCCCGCAGATGGGGTTACCATAAGGCCCACAATGTATCCATGTTGTTCAACCACTAATTCGTTCAGATCATTTTAGGGCATTATCCCAAAAAAAATTGAAGCAGATCCAATTATCAAGTGGAACATACCAAAGAAAACAATGTTGATTGACCATTAATTGGCCACAAAATTTTTGGATCAAGTTAATATTTGTTTTTGCCTTCATCTAGGCTTATGTGACCTCATCAACAGATTGGATGGTAAATAAACACTATGGAAACATTAAGGTATGCCCTAAGAAGTTTTTAATGGTAGGGCGGTTAATCACAACTGTTTCTTATGGTATGTTGCCCCTAATAATTGAATCTGCTTCATTTTTGGGATAATGTCTTAAAATGATATGGAGAAAATAGATAGACAGTATGAAAACATAATACAAACATCAAAGGTGAGCCCCGCAGTAACCCCATGTTAAGGGCTACACCATCTTGGATGAGGACAGAGTCTCACCTAATCCACTCTTGCGAATGAGTGTGCTTGTGCCGCATACACTTGCACACACCAAAGGCTTTTTTCATGAAATATTTACCACTAAGGAAGGTGTTGACTTCACTTTACATCTTATCTTTCTTTCGGCGTACCATTTTACTCATCATCACTTTTATAGATGGGCCTTTGATTGGTCAAGCCCATCAACTACCAAAGCCCAAAGCCCACTCCTACATCATTCTCTCTCTCTCTCTCTCTCTCTCTCTCTCTCTCTCTCTCTCTCTCTCTCTCTCTCTCTCTCTCTCTCTTCTCTCTCTCTCTCTCTGTCTTATTCACACATCATCTTCCAGTACATCTCCATTAACTCTCTCTCCTTCCACCATTCTCTCCTTCCACCACTTCACTAACAAATACATGTGGCCCACCTTATTCTCTAACCAATGCACCTTATTCTCTAACCAATGCATATTGGCCACAAAGCCCCCCTCTCCAAGCAAATCCTCCACATGGTACCCATGCTAGTTCGTGATGGATTTTTTTAACAAAAGAAAGAAAAAAGCTCTAGTGCTTCCCTCATTTTGGTAGAGGGAGAGAATTGTAGGAAAAATAAGCTAAGGAGAGAAAAGAATATAAAAAGAGAAAGGGGAAGATGTTGCTGAAATTTAGGGGTTTTGGTGGGCCAAAGTCATTGGACGGTTCAGATCGAAGGGGAGGACACCACGCACATCAAATCGGGTAGGTTACCTTGCACCCTTCTCTCTCTTATTTCATTTTTCATGTGATCTGTAAGGGCCCACAGGGGTGGGCCACGCTGCGAGGACAGTGTGTTCATCACGCTGTGTGGGCCACTATAATGTACGTGTTATATCTCACGCTGTCTACCCATTTTGCCAGCCACCATTGAAACATTTCTTGGGCCCATCATGATGCTGGCATTCTACCCACATCGTCCATCTACTTACCATAGCAGTCCAGGGTGTGGGCCAGGCAATGCAGCAGATCCGAAGCTCAAGTAGACTCCATCACAAGATGCAGCGGCGGATGAATCTCCCACCGTTGAAAACAGTTTTTGGGGCTACCGTGGCGTGCATTTGCCACCCCACCTATTGTTTAGATCACGTAGATCTAGATGTAGTGAAAGCACAAAATCAACTTGATTTCCACACTTCTGTGAACCCCACCACAGGGAACAACGGTGATTGAATAAGCACCGCTGAAAACGTGTGTGGACCCCACTGTACCGCTAGAATGTTATCCAATCTGTTGATAAGGTAACACAGAACGGGTAGAAGTGAATTTACAAATGTCACTGTGGTCCAAATCTTAGGTGGGCCCTACCATATGATCAACGGTGGCTGAATTCCCACCGTTGAAACCTGTCCAGGGCCCACCGTGATGTTTACTTGTCATCGAACCTGTTGCTAGGATCCCACGGACCTGGGCAAAGGGAAAACACACACACACAAAAAAAAAAAAAAAGATTTGATTCCAAGCTTTTGTGGGCCTTGCCATGATGTATGTGCTTCATCCATTCCATTTATCCATTTTTACAGATTATTTTAGGGCTTGATCCTAAAAATGAGAGTGATATAAATCTCATATGGACCACACCGCAGGAAAACAATAATGATTGGATATTCACCATTAAAATCCTCCTAAGGCCTACTGCACTGTTTATTTGAAATCCAATCTTTTGATTAGGTCATACAGACCCAGATGAAGGGAAAAAACAAAGATCAGCTTGATCCAAAACTTTTATGGCCCCCAAAAATTTTTTAATTGTTGATGTTCATTCAACACTATTTCCTGTAATGTGGTCCACTTGAGATGGGGATATACCTCATTTTGGGTCTCGTACCATGAAATGATCTATAAAAATAGATGGATGGCATGGATGAAACACATACATCATGGTGGGGCCCACAGAGCACCTACCACCGGCCATTGGCTGGTGGCAGGGGTGGTAGCCCATCCGTTTCCCCTTTTATCTACAGATCATTTTAGGGCATGGCCAAACATATGAGACAGATCCAAATCTTACGTTGGCCACTCTACAAAGAGCAGAGAGAATTGAATGCTTACCGTAGGAACCACCCTGGCTCCCACGTGATGTTTATTTAAGGTCCAGACCCCATCGTGGGCCCATCAGGGAATAGGCCCCTCCACAGGAAACAATGGGAATAACGACGCCACTATTAAAACCTTTCTAGGGTCCCACTGCAATGTTTATCTGCCGCACAAATTCTTGGGAGGCCATCAACATGCAGGACCCACGGTAATGCTTAGTTGTCATTGCGAGTTGTTGGGGCCTGCTGTGGGATCCACTGTGATCTTTATATATCATCTACACCGTTCATGAGGTCCTACTAGGTGAACCAAAAGCACAAATATGATCAGCTTGAACTAAACTTGTGTGACCCACTGAAGTGGGGCCCATTTTGCGCATGGACATGATGTCTAGGGACAGAGGTCCCATGTTGATTTATGTATTGTGTACTCACACCCTCATCCATATCTCAAGTGGTAGACCGAGTGAAAGATACCTCGTTTCAACACTGAGGTCTTGGTATCTATTCCCTAGCGGGGGTGGCTAACAGTGAAGTGCAAACTGACAATGGGTGTACTAACAAACTAACAAATTAAACAAAAACAATATATATATATATATATATATATATATATATATATATATATATATATATATATATATATACATACATATATTGTGTACTCACACTATCTAGGGGCAGCAGGTCTGTCCATGTTGTCCTTTGGATAGCTGCGCCTCTTTGGTGTATATATGTATTGTGTATCTAGAAGTGTACATGAGTTGAGCTGAGTCGAGCTTTGCCCATCTTGTGCTTGACTCGGACTGCTTTCAGTCTCAACTCGTGATCGGCTCGGCTCGGCTCGGCTCGGCCTTCGAGGTCGGAACAGCAGCTCCTGCTCAGCTCGGCCGAGTTCGAGCCGAGTTCAAGCAGCAATGGCAGACTTAGGGTTTAAGGAAATGCTCGGACGGCGGCCGTGTGGGTAAGGGAGGAGGGAGAGAGTAGAGAGATCGGACGACGGCCGTGTGGCAATGTGGGTAAGGGAGAAGGAGGGAGAGATGAGTAGGAGGGACATACGGGTAAGGGAGGACAGAGAGAGTAGGGAGATCGGATGGTCATGCGTCGATGCGGCGATGTGGGTAAGGATGAGGAGAGAGAGAGAGAGAGAGAGAGAGAGAGAGAGAGAGAGAGAGAGAGAGAGAGAGAGCCGGCGAGAGAGAGGGAGGAAAAGAGAATTAGGGAGGAGAGTCTAGGGTTCGGACAGGGTGGGATGGTTTTTGAAAACGGGTAGGGTTTTTTTTTTGAAGGGTATATATACCCTGTACCAAGTCGAGCCGAGTTCAAGCAGTATTCGAGTCAAGTCGAGTTAAGCTAAGGCAAGATCGAACTCGGCTCGAACTCGTTTCAAGCTCCAAAAATCAGCTCGACTTTGTTCGAACTCAGCTTCGATCCGAGTCAAGTCGAGCTTTTTCTAGTCGAGTCGAGCGAGCTACCGAGCTAACTCTGCTCGTGTACAGCCCTATGTGTATCCATCTAAGTCGATTGGACCATGGGCCTACCAAAAGCCATGTGAACTTTCTGCATTGTGCGGCCCACTTACTTAGTGGAGATGTGATGTTGTGATTTCAAGTGGCTCATCTAACTATGTAGATTTGTAAGTTTCATGAGACACTCGGCTATATGCAAAGACGTATGATGTATTTGTGACCACTTAACCATGTAATTATGTGGTTCGTAGATGGCCACTTAACTATATGAAATTGTGATGTACTCGTGGCAACTTAACTATGTGATCATTTATGATGTGGGAATGGCCACTCAATCATATGAAATTCGATCATGAAATTGTGACCACTTAACCATGTGATCATAGGAGATATGAATGGCCAATTAATCATGTGTAATTACAATGCAAGCATGGTCACTTCCTTATGTAAGGGATTACGATGGCCAAGCAGCTACTCAATCATGTGGAATGAATGTATGTGTTGCCATTTAACCGAACAATTATGAGATGTGTATTTGGCCACTTAACTTTGTGTAAATGTGATGAAAGCGTGGCCTGGATCATGTGACATGTGAATGTCCACTAAACCATGTTAAAATCATAACTTATGTGCGGCCATCCAACTATGTGATCCATGAAGTATGTGTAGCCGTCTGACCATGTGAGATTATAGTGTGTGTATGACGACTTAATCATGTAATTATACAATGGGTGTATGACTACTTATCTGTGTGAATGTATGATGATCCATGGTCACCTATCTATGTAAATTGTGATGCTTGGTGGCCAGGTATTTATGTAAACATGTGATGTATCCATTGTATCCACGGAGTCTAACCTAGGGTCATACCTTCGTGTACGTACTATATACACATTGTCCCGACACGCGGGACCCACCTGTTGTATGTTCTTATGTACCCTGTTGTTCATGAGTACAACCCACTTGAGGTATATATCGTATCTGTGATGTCATTTTGTTTGCCCTTGGGCCTAAATTATGTTTGCACGGGCCCACTATGAGAGGCCCACAAGCTTTGAACATGATGCGTAGACTAGTTATTAGGATTTAATGTATAAATTAGGAGAACGACATGTAGAGTAGTGGATTGACCTTGTAACCATTAAGCCTAATTTAGTTTACTCGAGAGCACACTAACTAAGGTTAAACATGCCTACCCAAATTTAGTCAACGATGCTTAGAGAGCATGCTTGCATATGTAGAAAATAAACAAATTTGACTTATGCAACACGCACTAGATGATGCGCACCATAATCCATGTTTAAGTGACCTCCTAAGGAAACATTAATAAAATGAAATGTGTACAACATTATGCACACACAAACTATTGTATGAGTATACTTGAGTAGCATATTTGACTTATGCGAAATACATAAGCATAGTGTACAGTAACAGTGCACTTATTTATGCATAAGTTTTGTCAATCAATTGAGCCCTTGGAAGCTGAAGACCAAAGACAAGAAAGGACATAGAGTATTAAGGAGTGAAAAATAGGTAAATTGGGTGCCTAGTAACCCTAACCTCAACCTTAGCCCCTAGATGATCATAACCTTTATTGGTAAACCTTATTTGATTATCACATAATCTTAGGAGCCAAATTGGAATATGATAAGTTAGGCTAAAAGAAGTGCTAAGGTGGTATAAAAATATCAACCCAAAACAATAGTTTTTTATTGAAGCTCAATCCCATCGTCAGACCCTCGATGTGTATCGAGTGAACCTTCAATCAATCAAAGATCAGGGTTTGATTGATTAAACTTAATTAGGGTTCGATTGATCAAATGTGCCCAGAAACATCCGACAACTAAATGGCTATTTTCTGAAATTTCTCGATGCCATTAAATTGATCTTCGATCCCATCAAATGGGAGTTATATCGATCGATTGTCAAGGGAGTCATTTTTTGCAGATTTTTTTACCATTAGAACTCAAGACATTTGATTCTTGGGCATTTTAATGGATTTTTGGTGTATTTAGTGCTTAGATGATTTCTCACTCATATCCCCCATCTTATGACTCTAATCCCGTGAGATTCAAGTCATCTTCCTTGAGTTTACAATTTTAATGAGGATTTCAACCTCCATTATGAAGATGCTCTTGCTATCTACCATACTCTAGAGAGTAGACACTAAACTTATTGGTATATCATTATCTAAATCATCCAGAGGCTCATCTAGGTAAATCCCTTAGGAAATCAACTATCCATTAGTTGTAGGAGATTTTACCACTTCCCTTGCCTTGGTCATCTCATTGGCACATCAAATACAAAATGAACTTTTATAGGAGTTGAAGCATCAACATCAACAATCGGTGGAGCAATTGAGTAGTGTATTTAAGCATGAGAGAGCTTTAAAGAAACAACTCAAGCAGCACACTACAAAAAGAGTTCAATCGAACAAATAAATTGTCATTTGTAAAAGTCCACATATACTCCTTCCTTAAGATTGAGTGTAAGAGTTTGTGACCCAAACTCGTATGTTCTTATGTAGGATATAAGCTCTTGTGTAGGATTGAATTCACTAGACACAACTGTGTACGTGTTAGTCTCTACAGGGAGCTTCCGACGACAGATCCCCTCACCACCACTTAAAAATCAGCCATGTAAAGACTATCCATGTGATGATAAAACTTCCACAGATGTGGTTCGTACATACGATTCATTTGAATAGTATAACTCAAGAGTACTTCGTATATAGTTTACAATTAATTCCTGCATATCAGGAATTCACAAATTAATGAATACTTATGAAATCTTTCTTAAGAGTTTCACTCAAGGATTTATGATTTGTTCACTTTTTTTTAATAAAGGCATATGATCAATTTATAATAGTGACTCACATAGGTAGATTACAGGTTGCTAAATGCATTAGTTGAGCACTAACACATTCATGCTACCAAGCAAATGGACGTGTCTCACCGTGATGCATATTAAACATCTAAGGTGAGACACATTATCAGGAGGGTAAAATCATACATGAAAACTCCCAATCACATCATGGCCCACCTGAGATTTGGAACGGCCTAGCTTTTAGTCTGTCCCTTCATCCATGTGGGGTGCACATGATGAACAAGTTGGATGGCATACAACATCATGGTAGGCTCCAACCCCAAACCTACAGTTGGTGTCCTAGGCTTCCTGTGATGGGGGCCACCTGAATTATGAAATGGTTAATTTTTAGCTATGAGCCTAGGGCAGAAGTAATGGGTGGGTTCTACTTCTGACAAATCCTAATGGGGCCCATACAAGTCAACTTTACTGTGAGGTACTATAGACTTGACTCCATGTGATCACTATTCTCTAGAGCATGTGTTTAAATGAAAAAAATAATAATAATAACTGTAAAAAGATGGGTCATGGGTTAAGTTAGTGTATGGATGGTTCTACATGATAAGGAGGAAAACGATTTTGGAGAGGGATTCGTGAGGATTGATTTGGAAAGGATGAAAGATGCTGTTATTTCTCTACCATGGTTCAAAAACTCGACTTGGCCCAATGTTCAGCTGAGTTGGGTTGACTCGAAGACTCAACCGAACTCAACTTAATATTCAATTATCGTAACTCAAAATAGTTAAATTCAATGTAAATAGTGTAGAATGTTAGCTCAAGTGGTAGACCGAGTGAAAGATAACTCATTTCAACACTGAGGTCTTGGTATCGATTCCCTAGTGGGGCTAACGGTGAAGTGTGAACTAACAGTGGGTGTACTAACAAGCTAACCAAAAAAAAAAAAAAAAAACTCAAACCAACAGCAACACCATTAGCTCTCACCAGTTTAGGGCATTACTTCATTTGGTGTTTATTTCCTTCTTCAGTTGAGGTTGGGACCCGAATCCCACTCCTGCATTTTATTTTTAATAAAACCTCCATTCGGGAGGCAAGGTTGGTTCGTGTTGCACCAAGTCATGTTGAGTTGATTGAGCCATAAGTCAACTCAACAAGTCTCTCCAAATTCAGGCCAAGTCAGACCTAGTACCGAGTTTCCTAGCGACTCAGCTTGAAATATTACCAAGTCGAGTATATTTGATCGTGTTTCACGTTAAATATGCAAGTTTTGGAACTACGTTCTTTACCAAGTTTGGATGTGGTATAAAGGTGATATAGTGTTTTATTAAGGCTGTGTTTGGATGCACGAAAGAATTAAAAAACACAATAATTTTCGGTGTCCTCAATGTTAAAGTTGCTCTCAGGTTGCAGTTATCTTTGTTTGAAATCCAGCCTGAAAGTAACATAATTAGAATTTGGAGAAAGATCCCCTGCATAATTATGAAATATCTCTATAGCAATGATAAACTTTTCTTTAGCAGTCTATTTTTGTCATCAAACTAAGCTATTAGGATAGGCCAAACAATCTAAAGTTCGAATGTACGTAGGGATCAACACATAAGATTAAGATTCTTCTATATCTGATTGGTTTCAGTGTTACAGTCTTGTTGTGCTTGGATTTCATCTAATGTGCCCTACCTATGATGCACCTCCACAGAAAAGCCACACTAATGCATATTTCTAGCTGTCTCGTTTCTAGCCTTTATATGTGTGGTAGCGTGAAGATGGGTCTGGAATGTGCATTCAAAGAGGAAAAGTCACTTAATTAGCAACTAGAATTGTCTAATTTGTTAAATCCCGTCCTCTAGAAATCCACTAAAATTGGACCCACTAGATTGGTGATCTTGATATGGCACAATCAATTTTGCAGTGATGAATTGGTAAAACTATAATTCCCTCTTATTTATATTTGATGCTTCAAGCTGTCCTTAAAATTTTGTTTAATGGAAGAAAAAGGAATGACTAGCAAATGATATATTTTTTAGGAACCTTTTAAAATTTGTGATGATAAAATTTTACTTTATATATTTTTTACCTTCACAAATGTATCATAAGAATTGCTACTTGAGAAATAAGTGATAGAAATCACCTCCAAGTCCCTTAAAATTCTTACTTCAGTAATAAACCATGGCTCCAAACTTTGAAATTTCATCAGCTGAAATAAATAAATTCAAATTAAATGCAGACATTCTCAATATGTCAGGAGTTACAGGAATAAAAAGTAAAATAAAATGAAAAACGGATGACAAGAGTGAAGCGGTGAGCAAAGGAAGTTATATGCTTTCCATCGACTGTCATCTAATTCCCTCAGGTCCCACTTGGTATCCTGTACATACCACTCAATCATAAATATGGAGACATGATATTTTAGAATTTCGACACAAGACCAAGAAGAGAATAAGGTGAACTGCCACCTTGAAGTCACATAGAGTTAGGACTTAGCTCGAAGAAATATGAAAAAGCCAAAATAATATAAATAATGTATCTTAGCATTCACACTGAAGAATCAACACTCAAATAATACAAGTACATGTATTAAATATATCCAGATGTTTATTGCACTTGCACCAGACCATGGAGGGTCAGCTTGGCCTCATCATCCACGTATATTTCCATTGGTTGAAAGCAAAAAATGTGAGATAAAAATAGATCAGCAACCTGTCCATAAGCTAACTAAATCTAGTACTTAATGAATGATGCATGGTCTCTGAGAACCCAAGATACAACTTCCTCTGATTTGAAATTTTAGCATCACTCTTCCATACAAGAATTCCACCGTAAAGTCCTACTATTACCAATCCACTCCCATTATTAGGCAATTGACACTGAACTCCATATGACGCCTTTCAACTACAAACACATTCATGGTACAAGAGTAAAATGGCAACCCCAAGAGCTCAAATGGTATGGATGAACCACAATTCCATGTATAACATGCCCAATCCACCAAAGTTGTTATCTACAAACTGCTAAAGGTCATATGGGGATTCAACCCATAACATAATTGTGGTTTGGAAAATTATCGAACAATATCTCCCAAGTTCAAAAATAAAATAAAATTAACCACTAGACTTAGGAGAGCACATTCTAGGTAAGCACGGCACTGCTTTGATGCCACCATGGATAATTTTTAAGATTTATCTCCAGTAGTATGCTGACACTATAAAAAGGACAACTAGTGAATTTGAGGCATGCTGGCCAAAAAACCTAATGACAAACCCGAATAGATTTTCATACCTGAGCCAGAAATCTGAAATCCTAAATCCCACCTTCACAAACCTTTCCAACCCCTAGAAATCCATTAAAAATTAAACAATCAAATAAAAATTTTAGATAATCATATTCAATGAATCAATCAAAAATGAAAAGTAGACAATGTCATAATTACCACTCCATTAAACGCAGAAAAAAAGAAATCCAGCACTGCAGTATGAAAATGAAAACAAAAAACCCTAAAAATCAAGAAAAGGGAAAACCGAAACACTTATTTCTTCCCAGTATATCTGTCAATCAAAGCAAGAAAACCCTAAAAAGTCATTAGGCCTGTAGAAAAGGAAGAGGCGAAAATATGGTAATCGTACCGTGACCCTCTTTCCCAGTCTCCGCTTCATCTTCTTCTTTCTCCATTCATCCTCTTTCCCTTTGATGATGCATTCTCTGATCTGGGACAAATCCGATTCTGGAGGGTATGGTGTATGTATTTTCGTACAGGCATAATACAACCATGGATTCCGTGGGCTAGCTTTTGTTCATTGGAAGGCGATGAAGCCATCAAGAGTGAGGGAGGGAGGGAGAGGGAGAGGGAAATTGAGAGTAAGAGAGGGAAAGATAGAGGAGGCCAGATGTATGGGTAACTTTAGGGCAAAAATCAAGATCAGATTTGAGATGGCCCAAATCATTGGCAATATATGAACTAAGATGGTCAACAACTGTCTCTATCTAGAGACAATCCACAACCGTCTTCTTTCCAAATTTGAGACGGTTATCGACAGTCGGAAAGGTCCACTCACACCTCCCCTACAATTTTAGTTTGTATTAAAGATGCTTAATTGTCGTCTCAAAGTTCAAACGATAGTTAATAATTGTCTTTAAACCAAGTCATTTTTTAGACGCTCATATCCATCTCAAATTTTGTTATTTTTTGCCCATTTTCACGTATTGTTTTCTAGCACTAATAGTATTACCACCAAGTGTCACGTAAGCTCCACATCAGCTTCTCTTCTATAAAAGAGATGGAGCTCTGTCACACTCTACATTTCCAACACTTTGCCAAAAATTCATATTTTTTCAAGAAAGAGAGGGAGGGAGAGAGAGGAGTGGGGCTAAGATGTGGCCCACCATCTAGCCTAAAAGGAGTGGACAACCCCATCAAGTCAAGAAAGGAGTGGACCACCCCAAATTGTCTAACCAAACCCAAAAACATAGACGAGTCGTACTTCCCTTCATCTCTCTTTATTTACTGTTTTTTTTTTTAAAAAAAAAAAAAAATTCTAAGTACCAGAATTAGTTATTGGTGGCCATGTTTGGAACCTCATGGTGGACTCCCATGCTCTATAGCTAATAGTCTCACCATGGGAAATGTTTAGTAATCAAATAATAGGATTAGGATATCCCACCGCCTTAATTAAAATGAGCCCCAATCGTTTGGAAAATGGGACCCAAGTTGGGACGAATTCCAATTTGAAAACTGTAATATCAACTTCTTTTTGTTTGGACCAACTTTGAGTATATGTGGTTGAACCCATGTAAGAGTTATGTGGGATCCATCACTTGTATGGTAAATCGACTTATGTGTTATATGGTCGATTGACCGATATCTTACCTATGAATAGTGAAAAATCATGTCGATAATTTCTCGGCAATTGATATTGTCAGTTGATCCATTCAAGATATGGTTTATGATAAATGGGAGTGGTAGTTCAGCTAAGAATTTGGCCTGCCATCTCCTGTATTACTAGTAAAATTTGGTCACGGTCTACATGGCGACGCTCGGCCATCAGAGATGGCTTAGAATGTACATGGTATTGTTCCCCATAGTGGGGGAATCTTCCTAGGAAAAGATTGCCCCACAGGTAATCCCTGGTTCCTAACCCTAGGAATAAAATTTCTATTTTTTTATTCAGTTCATCAAACCTCAACAGGTTAAGGAATATTCAGCACTTCCTGTACCGGAGCAGGATGTGTGTTCCATTGTAAGACAGGTACTATGGTACTATTGGTGTTAGCAATGTTGGTGCCAAATTTCTGATAGAACTAGTATCAATAGTTGGTTGAGGCATGAATTGCAGAGGCACGGCAGGTGCTCTTTCAGTAAAAATAATCATCATCTGATTCAAGCTCTCGGTCTGACTAACCACCCCCATATCGAAAGTTTTAGCATGAATTCGAGATTGCTCAGCCTAAGCTCGTTACTATTCTGCAATATGTTGAATCCCTAGCTAATTGTATATCATGTAGCCCGACCGACATTATCTCAAGAGGATCAGTCCGAGATGAAGATGCCCTGTTCTAATTTAAAGGATTGGGTGTTGTGTTTGGCAACATCTCATATAGTGGATGGACCGTCATTTCTTTCTCTTGTGCAGGAGGTTTACTAGCGTCAGAAGTGTTACGTCTCCTTTAACTCATATTGTACTAGTGCACAGTAAATATTTTTGACAGCCTAATAGTTTTTAGTCCCACCTGGTTTGCCAAAATTTGTTGTCACTCGGTTTGTTTTTCGGTTATGTGTGGTGTATGTGTGGGCATGTTTGAGCCAATTGTGTGGCTCGATTCAAACCGATCAACTTTGACCCCAAGCGCTAAGATAGGCAGATATGCCAAATGCGATCCTATATGACTGAGACCCGAGAAGATTAGTCATCTATTCGGCCACTCACATAAGATTGTTATGAGTCGATCAGGTAATTGTTATCGGGTTCTTCATCCAAAGATGGGTTGCACTTTGTCTTCCATACGAAAGGACTTTTAGTATACCAATCAGAAACAATCACACCGAAAAAGGAATATTACTCACAATCGAACATAGGGCGCGACTGCAAGAAGACTTCCTAAATGAAGAACTATTTGTACTGAAATCAAAATAGTTTAGCATATGAGTGTAGACTCATATTATAGCTAAATATTATTGCTACTTCTAAGATAGAGTTAGATATATGATAAGAAAAGATAAATCGATTGGTTTGTTTGGTTGACAAGAGATGATTTATTATGCATCTGTTTTTGTTCTTTACTTCAATGATTACGGTAGCTCAATCATTACTACATCAGTCTTTTATATCCTTCCACCTCTTTGTATTTTTCTAACCATTCTTCTCTCGACTGCTTTATGTCCCTTGAACTTCCTAGCCATGCCTTGTCATTGGATGATGTGTACTATGTAGCTCAGTGTCAACCATACTTCCATAAAAAGTGCTCCTCTAAATATCTAAGTTGTCCATCCATTTTGTCAAATTGAGGTGGAACCAAAGCTCAAGTAGACCACACGACAGGAAGCAGTGGAGACCACGCCCACACTAAAACCATTTTAAGGTCCCCGTGATGCTTACTTGTCATCCAACTTGTTCATAAGGCCACATGGACCTGGTTGAAGGGAAACACAAATATCAGCTTGATCCAGAGCTTCTGCGGCCCCAAGAACTTTTTAATAGTAGGCGTTCAATCCCCCTGTTTCCTGAGAGGGTTGTCCGCATAAACTTTGGATTTGCCTCATTTTTGGCTCACGCCATATCTGACATGGAAAAATGAATGGATGGTGTGGATAAAACACATACTGGTTGGTTGGTTGTGGTGTCGAACTGGATTGGTTGACCGAGTCTGACTTGACTCAGATGAGTCCCATGCAATTCATCTGAGTCATCAATCCATAGGTGCTGTATGCAACTCGATCGTACGAGTTGTCAATCCATGAATACTCATACAAATATTGGAATTTGAATATCATGCACGTTAGCAGGATAGAAGCTAAATATTACAACTAGTTGCAGGAGACCAAATTGCCTACAGCAGCGCAGCACAGAAAACTCCCAAGCTCTGTGGGGCCCACCATGTTTTATATATAAAATCTACTCCACCCATCAGGTGAAAATCATGATTTGGAATATACATACAAAATATAAGCCAGATTGAAAACTCAACATGAAGGCTGCACACCATGGTAGCCCCTAACAAAAATTTATGGTCGACATTCCATCCCCATTGTTCCATGTGGTGTGGCCCACCTAATTTTTAGATGATTTTTGGCCGCAGATCCTAACATCAAGGATAGAACCTGGAAAAGGGAGTGGATTTTACATATTCAATGTGGTGGCTCCAGTATTTTACTCACCACATAAAACAGGTTGTGTAAGTTCACTTGCAGGCCCACATTCATTGTATTAAGATTTTGACTTGTCCTGTAAACCAGCTAAGTTTGCGTTTGGATGCACAAGTTGAATTGAATTGAGGAAAACCTGACATCTACGCAAGATATAAGAGTATTCGCTCTTTTAGGGACAACTACCAAATGATAACGTCTTAAGAACAAATGGCAATGGGGGATTCACTGACATCAAATTCAAATGGATGAAATCCACACCGTCCATTTTATCCCTTGATCACGGATATCACACTGATCCAAAACTCAAGTGGCTCTCACCGTAGGAAAAAGTGTAAAATCTTTCTGAAACCTCTAAACTCACGTGCACTCAATTTATGTTTCAGAACAACTTGAATTTTCAAGGGTACCTTAGCCTGGCTGAGAAGAATAATATGAATGGTTAGGATGGCATATAATAACCATGGTGGGCATACACGGCTAACCGTATGTGGGCATCCCATCCTAACTTGATGCAGGGGAGGATGCGAGGTCGAACATGGTATTCCTCACAAGGATAACTATTCTGAATCCTCGAAACTTCTCTGGATTCCTCACGGAGACTTCTTAAATTCACAAGAAAAGAAAGCAATAAAATAGAAATAAATTCTAATAAATTCGAAATTGATTGATGAATTTAAGTAAATTAAAATAAAATTTAATAATAATAATAATAATAATAAAACGACTTCACAACCCTTTAAATAGGGATACCAAGTAATGGGAAAGAAATCAGAATTAAACTACCACTAAAACTTCTAGAATTCGCAACTTACTATAAACTTATTATTTATAAACGGTCACAATGCCCACTAGTGCGCAAGGTTTTCTGCCAAAAATAGTAAGTGTCCTATTTGGCTTCACCAAGCTGTTCTAATTTTTCTAAAGCTCTTTTCGCATTGGGCACAACTCCTAAAGCCTGACGGATGAAGAGTTATAATCAAACTAAAACTTTAAAACGGAATTAAAATAGGGAAATGACCATCGACAACTCATTTCAGATTGTAAGATACGCTTGATTTAAGATCCGACGGTCCGAATCACTTCTGTTGTCAACCGGATCTTTTCTGGTCCATCTTAGACATGTAACTGTCCGCAACCCTCTCTACATCATAACTCTTCCTTATGGTATGGCCTGCATGCGTTTTATACCAACCCAATTTCTGATATCCAAGCTATATAAATACGAGGCAGTGCAGCTGATGGACGGCATGAATCTCATGCACGTACTGCCCACATGGTGGTCGGTTATTTGTAGGCATGCATGCCCCGGCATGACCACGTGCAGTCCGGCTAGCCCCTCGAAGCAACTTTCAAATGATAGTTGCGTTTCTTTCTTGCTTACCTTGAAAGTAATGTAATTGCAGTTTGGACCCACACGCTCAATATAAACTCCATCCAAATAAATTAAAACGAGGTTTTCTCAACTGAATAATATTGCAATTTGATATGATAGTGCATCCAAACGTACGGAGAAAAAGTCATAGAAGATGACCACCCTCCATGCTGTAGCTGGCTTGATAAAGAATATAATGGACTAGCAAGAAAGTTCCACAGTCAGAGATAAATACAAGAAAAAGGAAGGTGTGAGAGAAGACGGGCGCTCCATCTTCAGTAATCCACATATGGCCCACTTAACGAGTACACTAAGTCTTTCTTCGACCACGTCATACACACAATGGGAACTCGTGAACGGCCGGTATCTCTCACATGTTTGCCACGTTGGCACGTGTGTCAACAATCACTTCTTCATTCTACTTGATAAGAAGGATTATTATCCTTATCACCCTCTTTCCGTGAATCGCGCCATACGGCCTGTTTCGTAGACCTAAAAATCGCCTTAGGTCCCTGAAGACGGGGCTTTTTTCTTTTTTCCTTTTTCCGTTTCTGGATCATCTGCTTGCAGACATGAGTCTCTTTACATAACCTATGTAACACATAGCTGTGTGGGCCTACTGCAATGTCCGTGTGAAATCAGCTCCGTCCATCAGCTTCACCAGCTCATACTAAGATGCGAACCCAAAAATGATACAGATCTGAAACTCAGGTGGGCCGCACATAAGAAACATCAGGAATTGAACACCCACCGTTGAAATATTCTTGAGGCCTATAGAAGTTTTGGATCAAGCTGATATTTGTGTTTACCCTTCATCCTGGTGGTAATCACCTTATGAATGTGTTAGATGACATATAAACATCACAGTGGTCTCCAAGAAGATTTCTACGGTCGTTGCCTCCATCCCCACTGTTTACTGTGGTGTGGGCTACTTTTGCTTTTAGATCTATTTCAATTTTATTCTTATGATCTAAATGCTGTAACTCAACTGATAGATGGAGTGGATCTGACACAAACATTACGGTTGGCCTTACAGGTTTTGTTGCACGGGTTTCAACTGGCCGGACCTGGGTTACCTTCGGACCAGATTTTCAGCTGTTCGGGCAAGGCCTATTAAAATTTAGATATTTCATTACTGTGCCAGGCTCATTGACAGTCCTACTGGGATGGGTATCGGGATCTTAAAGGGACCCCATGATGCATTCATACACTCCCTTGCAAAAGCCAATCAATGGTTCAGATCAACTTGCCAATGGTTGAAAAGTCTAAGTACCAGTTTGATTTCTAAACCATGATTAACCGTCCACATCAACGTGGCCCCATGATGGACAGTGGTCACGAATGTTGGGCTTATACGTTCTAGACAGTCCCGTCAAAGATGAGCTGACACGATGGCACTCCACATCAAAGTTAAGCCCCGGTTGATAGATGGTCCACATCCAAGATGAACCCACGTGATGGCTAGTACACATTAAAGATAGCCCAACATAATGGACGACACAGATCGAAGGTGAACCTTACATGATGCACGATTCATGTCCAAGGTGGGCACTGCATCATAGACAATCTATATGAGGTGGGCGCAACATGATGAACGGTTGACATTGAAGGTGGGGCACGCATGATGGACAATCCACATTGAAAGGTGGGCCTCCCATGATGTTTTGTCCATGTCAAAGGCGAGCCTCCCATGACCGACAGTCCACATAGAAAGTGGGCCCCACATGATGGAAGACATTTCACATCAAAGGTGCGCCCACGCTATGGACTTCCATGTTAAAGGTGGATCCCACAGAGAGATGGTCCACATCAAGGGTGGGTCCCCGAAATGGAGAGTGCATATAATAATGCCTTATATTTTATTTCTTCATAATTTCTTTTTTTTTTAGAATAATGTCATCCAACAACATGACGAGAATATATATATATATATATATATATATATATATATATATATATATATATATATATATATATATATATATATATATATATAGGTTCTATGGGGTCGAGCTCATGGGAACTTCCCCTGAGGTTGCGTCGTGTGGGCTCCACCGTGATGCTTGTCGACCATCAACACCGTGCATTTGATGGGTCCACTTAAGGGTGTACACAGGTCGGGCCGAGTCGAACTAGCCTCAGCCTGTCCAGGCCCGTTCAACAGCCACATAAGGCCCGAACCCGACCGGGCCTGGTCACCGGGCCAACGTCTCCAGCCCGAACCAGGCCCAACGCGAGTTTGGGCCAGTTTCGAACCTTCGAGTTCGGGCCAATTTTGAACCTTCGAGTTCGAGCTAATTTCGAACCTTATAGCAAGTTCATGGGAAGGGCTTTGACAGGTAATTCGCGACCCATTACAAGGCCCTCGATCAACGGTTTAGATAGTCGAACTATAGATTCTATAAAAAATCTAACTAATCAGGACATTTACATACATTTAACAAAGCATAAAATAAAATATTTTATACAAATTAAATACAGTCATACACGGGTCGAGTCGGGCCGGGGCGAGTCGGATTTCGGACCGAGTCAAGCTGAACTGGGAGGTATCCGAACTCGGCCTGAACTCACTTTCGGGCCTAGAAAATTTGCCCGTCCTTACCCGAACTCAGTTCCGGGTCAGGCCAAGTGGGGCTTTTTCGGTCCGGTTCGAGCAAGCTAACTAGGCTAGCCCGGTTTGTGTACACCCCTAGGTCCACTTTAAATTATGGGATATCCCAAAAATGAGCTGTATAAGGAACTCGGGTGGGCCATACCATCTAAAATCATGTGAAGACATGCCTAAAACATATAAAAGCACTTAGTGGGGCTCACATGAAATTTGGATGCGTCTGAAACTTGGTCTAACCCCTCATCCAAGTGAGACACATATAATGGATGGGCTGAATTTGTGAACCGCATCTCGGTGGGCCCAACAAATGATTATGAATTTTTAATATAGGGTAACTCATCTCAACTTTTGTAAGTGGTGTGGCCTACACAAGTCACTGATTAACTTGATTTTTAAGCCCTAGCCCCCCCATGGAATGGTGCATCTGACTGATGGGGTAGATGTTCAACACGCATCATGGTGGGCCCACACAACTCAACCTCATGAGCTCGACGGCATAGAACCTTTTCCCATATATATATATATATATATATATATATATATATATATATATATATATATATATATATATGTGTATATGGGGAAAAGGTACTATGAGCTTGAGCGTAAAGCGGGCGTCCGTGAGGTCGAGCTGGTGTGGGCCCCACAGTGATGCCGTTCGAAAATCCACACCGTCCACCAGATGCACAATTCCAGAGGGGGTAGACACGGCTGAAAATCAAGTCAATCCGTGACTTTTGTGGGCTACACCACGTACAGAAGTTGAGAGGGGCCATGCACCATTTAAACATTCAAAACCATTTTTAGGGACCTTTAGAGACGTTTTTTGATGATCAACACCGTCCATCATGTGTGTCCCACTTGAATATAATTTTAGACCAAGTTTCAGGTGGTATCCACAACTCAGGTGGGGCCCACCAAGTGCATTTACATGTTTTTACGTGTATACTTATGTTTGCCGATGGTATAACCCACCTGAGTTACATGGACGGCTGATTTTGGGCCGTGTGGGCCCACCCTGGGCTCGCGCATCTAGTGGATGGTGTGGATCTTTGAACGGCATAACGGTGGGGCCCACACAGCTCGACCTCACGGACGACCGCTTTACGCTCGAGTGCATAGTACATTTTCCATATATATATATATATATATATATATATATATTAAGAGACTCCTCCAAACATTATTTTTCATATAAAATTAGATTTCTAGTAAGAAGATTTCAAAGTTTGCCTTGCATAGAACTTTTCTTTATTTATTTTTATTTATTTTTATTTTTTCTATGAATGACTAGCAAACAACCCTAGCATTTTTCATTTGACCCGTATTCTACTTGGGATTATTTCAAAGTTGAAATATTGGAGGTAGGTATGTAGGCGGGGTAAGAGAAAGCTTTTGATAATGATTTAGTAGAAAATTCATCGAAATTAATTAATGCGAAAAGGCCTGATTTCATTTGATAAATTGATGTACAACCAAAATTTTTCTAAGAGAAGTATACGATACACAATCCACGGTTTTGCCGTTTACATGGTTTGTGAGGTTTTCAATTCTGACAAAGGAGGCTTCCAGCTCAACAATCAGGACCATTGGTCTGTTGACTCCACCGTGGACGTATCATGCCCCAAAATTTTCCCAAATTGGAAGTTCCAGTGACTATTATTTGAAATTTTTTAAATAGAGCAAAATTTTGTATTAGTTCTCTTGTTATCTATCAAGTTATAAGCCACAAATTAAAAGATTAAGATTGTTTGATCAAATATATTTTTGGGAAATTCTCTACCTAAGTTGGGGGCAAATCTTCTCTTTTCTTTCTCTTTCTTATCTTCATCTGCCATGTTGCTTATATACGATTTTCAAATCAATCCACAAGAGAGGTAAATAAGAATTCAATCATCTTAAATATACTTGATAGAAGATTTCGGACCTATTTGATACAAAGAGAGATGCTTACCTGCACACTCTTTTAGGTGAGAACTCGTGCACACCTTTGCACATGTGTCATGGGTAAAAAATCCAATCGGCCCACACATGATGCAGCACCCATGAAACCTCAAGGTTTAAATTTTAGTCCGATCTAAAGCTCTAGTGGTCCATAGCAAGGGAAGTAGCAAATCAATGGAGGAAATTGCTTCCCTGTGCTATAGCCCACCAGAGTTTTGAAACAGGCTAAAAGTTGCAGCCCTAAGGATTTTATGGGGTGTCAAACTACGTACATTTTTCATCAAAGTTACATGCCCCACAATGATGTATTTATCATATCCACAATGTTTTTCCATTTGGTGAGATTATTTTAGAGCAATGGCCCAAAAATGAGTCATATCCAAAGCTCAAGTGGACTGCAACACAAATAGTAGTTGGGGAGACAATGATTCTCAACATTAAAACATCCGTGGGCCCAACCATAAGTTCATTTTCCATCCAATCTCTTCATGGGATCACACGGACCTCAATGAAGAGGAAAAACAAATATCATATTGATCCAAAACTTCTGTTAACCCTAAAAGGGTTTCAATGGTAGATGTTTAACCCCCCATTGCTTTTTGTTTTTTGTGGTGTTGTCCACTTCATCTTGGATCTGTCTTATTTTTCTACCTAAGCTTTACAAAGAGCTGGCCAAGTGGACAGACGATTTGGATATAACACATACTTCATGGTGGTGGGACTCACAAAGCTTGGTGACCTCAACACACCAGCCAGGCCGTTGGTGTGTGGTACACCAGCCAATCCGCTCCCGGAAAGTGGAAACCCTAGCTCTTATTTTCTCTCCACAACTTCAATAAGTGAACAACGAATCTTTTCTTCATCATATATAAATCGTAGGCCTTGTTTGAATGAGCAATATGCAAAGAACAAATTAGTAAAACAATCAAGATTCCTTGGAATCTCTTATTTAATAATCATATTTTCTAATGTTTGAGTTTGGGTCGTTTGCACCGGTGAAATTCCAGTGACTCAGCTGAAAGTAAAAAGGTAGGAAGAAGAGTTCCCAAAATTCTACTTTTCAAAAAATTTAATTAAAAGTAGGTTTTATAGATAGAATTCTTGCGGCTAAAATCAGTCTTTGAAAATCCAGTTCACTACATCCAATGCCAAAAAAAAAATAAAAAATCCAAATCAAATTTAATAAAATCTAGTTCACAAAACTCATGAAAAAACAAATGCCCTTGACAGACACCTAACTGGGCCCTTGTGTATGTTGATGGACAACCAAGATAATCACCTGATGAGAAAATCAGGCCCATCCACTGACTGGACAGGACAGAATGTAAAAATCAATAGAGATCTGAGGATATGACTCAATATACCATTGTGACCCACCAATTGAATGGATCAACCCATTTTAATGCCAACCTGGTTCCCACATTTTCACATCACATGCTGCCATATATATAAAAATAAATAAATAAATAAACATGAAAGTAGATCATATGGGATCTCGTCATTTCTTCTGGTAATTCTACTTTTTCATTCTCTAAATTCAGATTCCATACAACAAATAAACTAAGTACATGTAAACACGTATTCGAGTCCTCTCTCCAAACGGATAGTAATTCATATTAGCTCTTGAATAAAATCGAGCTAATACCATCAAATACAAATAAAAGAATCATGCACCCGTACATTCGTATATATGTACACGGACGAATGCATCGAAAACTACAAACACATCAATGAAAGAATTGTAAAATAAATTAATTAATTAAATTACATAACATGAACTATCGCCCGCTCTCGTCGGACCGTTGAATTTTGCATTCTAGAGGGACCTGGATTATGGCCCCCATGAAGGAGACTAAGTATCAATCTTGCCTTCTTACTAGCACGAGAACTGCCTTCGGTGAGAAGAGAATACAGCGACCCTGTCAGCGAAGGCATTTTCTTTAAAATGGTAACCACTTCCAATCCTCCGTTGATTGACAGAGAAAACAGGATCGAAGCACAGTACTCACTTCCAGTCCGGGATCCAGACGAATGTAGATAGCCCACTAAGGGCTGTATTCCTGAGGCTCGTGTTATTGCAACCGTTCCTTCAGTTTTCTCTGCTAGAGATGCAAGAACTGCTAGAGAATCGATTGCAAGATCCATTCTTTCAGATTTAAGGAGATTTAACAGCGGAGGGATAGCTCCAGCAGCCAAAACTCTTCGATGATTGTCTGGGAACTGTAGTAGCCCGAAGATTGCGACAGCTGCGTTCTTCTTCCCACGGTCGTTCCCACTCTGTAACAGGCCTACTAGCATGGGGATCGCCTCTGGTATATCTCCAATCGCCTCGCGATACTCTTCAACTGAAGATAGATAAAACAGAACCGCTGCTGCATTATTCTGAGACTCCATTTTCAGCCCTTTTTGCAGAATGTGTATGATCGAGCCCAATCCACCGCTGTCGAATATAACCGTTTTTCCCTTTGAGTGCTTTGAAAGGTTCAATAGAGCTGAGATTGCATTTTCTTGTGTCGTAGGATTTGAAGAAGATAGCAGATTCAAGAGCCCCAGAATCACGCCTGCTTCTACTAAGCAAGCTCGATGGAAGACGCTCGTTTTCGCAAGCAAACGGATTTCGTAAGCAGTTTTGTTCTTTGCTGTTTCTGTTCCAGTTGAGAGCTTCTCGAAAAGGAAGACAGAAAGCATTCTCATGGATTCCAAAGCAACCGGACTACCCCTAAATTGGGCTTTTTCGGATTTGTGGTTATGATTTCTCACTTCAGCAATCACAACGCCACTATCATTACAGAATTTCTGAATAAGCTTCTGCAGAGCGTAATTTGGAATAAGCTCTGTACTCGTTAGCTTCTCACCGGTTTTTGGGCAGATGAGATGGCCTGCCTTGAACCATCTTACAATCGACGATCGATCGTAGGTCTGTCCGGTGGCGATTGTTACTGGATCCTTCATTAGCTCGAGAGTAATGGGGCATCTGAAATCTTCTGGATTCAGGGAGCTGTCTACCTCTTTGCCGTGTCTACAATCTGACCGTTCATTGTTTCCGCCATCTAAATCGTCGAACAAAACCGACCGGCAGTAGTTCATGAATCCTAAGAGGCTGAAAAGAAGGACGATTTCCTTCTCCTCCCCTTTCGAACTTTCACATTGGATCTCTTCCTCCAAGAACCGAATCTCTTTATTGCATTCGCTCCAGCTCCGAATCTCCAAATGGTTGAGGACTCGTTTGAGATCGTTCGAATCAGGAACAATCTTGTTCTCGAACGCACCCAAAATATCAAGAACATCATTCGCGGCTCGCTCGTCGCATGGATCGGTCTCGATCTTCACCTTCTGCGATTGCTTCGCGACCAATTCAATCAGCTCCCTGATTTCTGTCGGCACATCCATCGATTTCAAGGGGATCACCTCAAGGGCTGTCGCGATCGACCGGATCAAGATCCGGAATTCGTGGGTTATCCGCTCGGATTGCATCAAAATCCAGAGGCGGGCGCCTTCGTGAGAGCAATCTTCTAACAGGTGCCGCATCTTTTGAAGGACGACGTAGAGCTCGGAGAAGCAGACAACGAGAGAGCCCGAGATGCGGGACCCACGACTGGCGATTTCTTCCAAGAAGAGGAGAAGGATTTCGATCTCGCGGATCGTCTCCCGCGCGTTGCGCTTGTGGACCGGGAAGAATTTTGTACGGTGATCGACGACGGTGTGGGAGGCGGCGGTGAGTGCATGGAGAAGGGCGGCCGGAGAAACGCCTTCGCATGGACGGACGGCAGGGAAAGTCAGAATCCGGCGGTTGGACTTTTGTGTCATTTTAGAAGAAGTACGAGTTCAACGGATTTTTCGATTTAGGAAATGGATAGAGAGGGAAAGAGAGGAATCGGTAGTTTGGTTTATGGCTTATGGGTGTTTATAGACGGGACGCACGAAGAAGGGAATCTTTGTGACACGTGTCGGTTTGAAGGGTCTTTGATCATGAGAAAATATTAGCTATTACGCGGCTAATATCTTAGCGTGTGTTACGCTAACCAAGTGGGGCCCACATTGGTGTATATTTTATATATCCACTCCGTTCATATTTTTTTCCATCTAATTTTAGGATGTAATCTTAAAAATGAAGAATATTAATATCTTAAGTAGACCATACCACTTGATATAGTGATGAATGAACATTAAAACTTATTATGGACCACAAATGTTTTAGATCAAGATGATCTTTTTATTTTACCTTAATAAATATCTTATAGAGATTATCAAAAGGTTGGATGGAAAATATACATTGTGAAAACCTTATGATGGGCCCTTTGGAATTTTTAATGGTGAGGCACTCAATCACCACCGTTTCCTTTGGTGTGGTCCATAAAAGATTTAGATCTGCTTAATATCTGGTACAACGTTCTAAAATAGTCTGGAGAAACAGATGGACGGCGTGGATATACAATAAATCATCAAAGTGGGGCCCACTGCAAGGGTAATAACCACTAAGGTGTTGCCCTGTAACACCTTATTGGCTTCCTTTGGTCAGATGGGGTGCAGCAGCGACGACGCCGGGAGGCTGGAATCTGCTGACAGGTGTCGACTATATACGTGTCAGCGTGTGGACGGGAGAAGGCGGCTTCATGGATCGGCGATAGGTAATGCTGTCTGCAGTCACGCGCATGTGCGTACTAAACATAAGCGCGAAAAACCTGTTGGCTTGTCACACGTATAAAAAATCCAGTCCGTTAATCGGACGGACACAACAGGTATTATGCATAAAACGTGTGTAGAACATGTGAATAATATGTCAGCCTAATTTTTAGTTTAAAGAACTCTCACTGATGGGGCTGCCTGTATGAACGTTCAGGATCTATCATACATGCGTATCTTCGGCACGTGTGGGGCGCTTGTCTAGAGCTCATGTGTATGCCAGCGGTTAGAATTGAATTTCCTTACGTGGTTTTCTGTTCACGTCCATATGCGGGTAGGTGGGGCCCACTAACCGACCATGGAAACGTGAGTGCCCTCGTCGGGGACGCGGTGGCGCGGGAAAAGGGGAAGGCTCGTGGAGGGGAAGATTGGAGTTGACACCGCCGAGAAAAGGGCGCGTTTTTTTTTATTTCGACAGGAATTTACGGAAATGCCACCCACGATCCTAATTACGGAAATACCCTGCTAGTCCGAATTGATCAGTTTGCCCGTATGGTGTACTCAGATGGGGCTTTTTTCTCGTAAATTTCGAAAGTTTGCGGGGCGAATTCGAGATGCGGACGTGGAAGGGTTTGGTACCCCTCCCTTAGACTAAACGGGGCGCGGCTTCGGGATCGAGTGGGTGGGACCCTTGACTGTTGGGGTCCACCGTGATGTATGTGACTACATCCACGCCGTCCATCTGTATGGAAAGCTCATTTTAGGGTATGATCGAAAAACTGAAGCAGATCCAAATCTTCGCTGAACCATAGAACAGGAAACAGTGGTAGTTGACTGGAAACGGATTGGCTACTCCCCAGCCACCAGCCAATGGCTGATGGTCGGTCTCTGTGGTCCCCACCATGATGTGTGTTTCATCCATGCCGTCCATATATTTTTTTAAGACCATTTTAGATATAAGACCAAAAATGAGATACATATCAATCTCAAGTGGACCACATTATAGTATACAGTATTGAATGAGCGTTGACCATTAAAAACTCTTTGGGCCATAAAAGTTTTCGATCACGCTGATCTTTATTTATTTTTTTCTGTATTACCTAATCAACAGATTAGATGTTAAATAAACAGTACATTGGGCCTTAGGAGGATTTTAATTGTGGATATCCAATTACTATTGTTTTCCTGTGGTGTGGTCCACCTGAGAATTATATCCCTCTCATTTATTGGATTAAACCATAAAATGATCTGTTAAAATGGATTAACGGTATGGATGAAACACATACATCATGGTGGGGCCCATAGAGCACCGTCCACCAGCCAGCGGGCAGTGGCAGGGGGAGTAGCCAATCCGTTTCCTAGTTGACCATAAAAAACTTCGTGTACGCTTCTAAAGCTTTGGATCAAGATGATATTTGTGTGATCTCTTCATTCAGGTGTTTGTGACCTTATCAACTGGTTGGATGGCAAATAAAAATTCCGATGAATTATATGATGTTTTAATGGTGAGGATTCAATAACAACTTTTCCTGTGGTGTGGTCGACCTAAGATTTGGTTCAGCTTAATTTTTGGATCATTAACCTAAAATGAGCTGCAAAAATGGATGGACGGTGTGGATTGAAGGAAAATACATCACTGTGAGCCCCATAGTCAGGGGTCTGACCCACCTCGATGGATCCGGGGATCCACATAAGCCGCGCACGACCAATCGTGGTACACGTGATTGATTCTGCTCTTCCGTTTTGGCGCGCCCTACAGGATGAATACCTCGTCCACAAAAGAGGGCTGGTACTGCTTATGTGGCAACTCAGGATTACCAGCTGGGGCCAGGTGTAAAGATAGTTTATGACTTGAACTTTCCATCTTACCTGTACCACCGTAGATGAGCTACGATGCTACGAACGCCAATTGCTTGCGATGAGAAGATAGTGAGTCTCACCATGACGTGTATGAGAAATTAACCCTTGGGTCCGTTTTGCCAGATTATGTACAACATGGCCCAAAAATGAGGCTCAATGGGCCAAAAATTGGCAGATCCTGAACTCTAGCTAGGGTGATGTCCGAGCTCAAATCAACTCGGATTGAACATCAACTCGGATTAAACCTCAACTCAAATCAAACTCGGGTCAAACCAGTTCAGTGACTAGGTTATTTTGATATTGATGTTGCTCACCAAGTGTTTGATGAAATGACTCAATGAAGTGTTGTTTCGGGTGCATAAATTCTCTATGGGATCGGCTGGTGGCGAGGAAGGTATGGATATGAAACAAATTACTATGGAAAAAAAAAAAGAAACATTACATTATAAAACTACCATTTGTATCTTGATTTTGATGTTGCCTATTGAGTGTTTGACGAAATACATGTACTATGTTGTTGTTGTTTTGCATACTGTGAGAAATTGAAGGTGCCTTCATGTGTTTGAGAAAATGGCGCACATGCGCTCGAACTCGGCTTGAATTGGCTTGAGCTAATGACCGAACTGAGTCGAACTGGACAGTCAGGCTCAAGGACCGAGCCGAGCCGAGTTCAAGCTGGGGTCAGCTAGTGGCCAAGCCGAGTCGAGTTGTGCCAAGGTCGACTTAGTTCGACTCATGTACAACTCTAAATAGCATCAAAGGATTTAGCATACGAGCCCAATGGGACGACAAATGATGGTAGTACAACACTAGGATCTCTTACAAAAAAGTCTATGGAACCCACATTGATGGTTGTGTGACATCTACTCCGTCCACCAATTATTGCGCCGGCTCATGTTTAAACATGTTCCTAAAAACCACATTGTTCCAAACTTGGGAGGGGCCACCATGGAAAATAATGGGATGGGGACACATATTGTGAAAACCTTCCTAGGTCCACCAAGATGTTTGTGTCATCTAACATACTCATATACTGATTCCCACTAGGACGAAGGAAATATACAAATATAAGTTTGATCCAAATAACTTCAAGGACTCAAGAAAGTTTCTATGGTGGGCATCCCATTTCCATTGTTTCATGTGATATGACCTACTTGAGTTTTGGAGTTGGTTGATTTTTTAACTAGATTCTATCCCTAAAATGATCTAGCATAGTTGGTGGATGGAGTGGATGTCATTAGAGCTGGACACGAACCAAGCTAGTTCAGTCAGCTCGCTCAACTCGACTTAGATAAGTTTGACTCAACTTGGATTAAAGTTGGGTTCGGGCTGAGCTAAGCCTATTTTATTGAGTTTAAAATAATTTCGAGTCAAGCTCATGTTGGGCCAAGTTCGACTCGACTTGGCCCGATTTTATATATATCTAAAATTATATATATATATATATATATAGAGAGAGAGAGAGCTCCTTAAAATCCATCTCCTTTTTTATTTTTTCGCTCGAGCATCCCCTCTTCTTTTGTATTTTCACCCTAGCCAACCTAAGCTGCCATCTAGTCCATCGCTGCCTATTCGAGCAAAGCACCCGTTCAACCCTAAATCTTGGCCAACCCTGTTCGAGCAAGATGTTGTGGAGCACTTGGTCCGAACACTCACCCTAGCTAACCTGAACTGCCATAGATAGATATATATATATATATATATATATATATATATATATATATATACTCCTAAACCTAGCACGTGCGCACCTTTACACGTGCCATGGGTGTCTAATTCGAACCCATGTGATGCGGAATCCCATGAAACCTTATATGAAAAATTTTGCCCTTAGATCTAAAATTTTGGTGGGCCATAGAAAAGAGAAATGCAAATCAAGAGAGGAAATGTTTTCATTTTTCATGGCCCATCAAAGTTTTAGATCAAGGTAAAACTTCACCCTAGGGTTTCACTAGGCTGCTTCACATGAATATATATATATATATATATTCGTATATATATTCGCATATATATATATATATATATATATATATATATATCTCTCTCTCTCTCTCTCTCTCTCTCTCTCCGAGCCGAGTCAAACATGAGTTGGGATAGACTACTAGCTTAGTTAACCCGAGCCATGCCAAGTTCGACTCGGTTCAACTCAATGTCCAACTCTAGATGTCATTTAGACATTAGGTGGAACACATAGAGCTTTTTCTTACATGAGTTCCTAGTAAGTATGGTAGGAAACTTGCATTGCCAATTCAGGCTCTACAAGTAGAAATGAACTCGCATGTTAGTATACTTCCCTTGAATGTGGAAACATGGTATATATGGGTGAGATATTTGACCATCGATCTCATAAGATGATCCCACCAAGTAGATGCCAAATCACGAAAATTAGGCCGTTGTGATTCTTGGGTTGGGCTAGACATGTATGTATATTTTAGGCCATTACAACTTTTCTTAATTCTTACTTTGTCTGTACACTTAGTCTTGTATGATCATCATATCATCCTACTTTTCAGACAAATGACATAGTGGCTATGTGATAGCAAGGAAGAAAGAGTTCACCATTTCCTTCCTAGATCAAATCTCTAGAAGAAAATTATTTTTGAGAATAATGAATGAAATCTATTTATGAAATTTTTATATAACCCTAAATTCATAACTTCATCAAAATAGTAAGCTTTTCAAAAATAATATACTTATTAAAAATAATAAAAATCCTATACACGGACTCTCTTTTAAATAAATCAAACATAGACTTTGAACATAATTGAAATTCTTAAAATCCTAAAACACTCAAAAAATGATAAAACCTTTAACTTATTAGAAAATAGTAAATTTTAACCTTAAGTTTAAACCTTATTTTGAAAAATTGTTTAGGGACTAATAGCCATTGGCATTGGCCAAGATGTAAAACTTGTCAATTGCATTCAAATAACATATAATATATAACTCTTTGCAAAGTTTTGTCCTTCCAGAAGTTAGACCCTTGGATTGAACTTTCTAGCTTAATTTCCTTCGATCTTAGTTGTCCAAGAAATTGAACTTGACTTTGTCTTACAATAGCATCCTCTACTTGAAAAATTAAACTCATTTTTGAGCTTATTATGAAAGTAATCCATCATGATGACCCGCCTTTTACTATGTCTTCTTTGGCTTTCGACAATAATGAATACCGGAGGCCTACTTGTTGAATGAAAATTCTATTCACACAATAAAACTTTATAGCATTCCATCCCACTTATCATTTTTTTGCAATACTCCACATCTAGGATATCAGTTTCCTCCACCTTTGGAATTATGATCGTGGATTGCCAAAATATTGATTGTAACTTTATTTAGGGCTCAATGCCCATAAACCATATTATTGTCATCTTCATTCTAATACCTTTGATTTACATACTATTTATTTTCGAGAAGGTATAAGCATGCTGATTTTTACAGTACTTGACAAGGTGATTATAAAAGTGTAGATCTCTTTAACTATCAACTCATTTGTATCCATCAATCTTTTTTTGTTGATCTATTTATCAACTAATATTTCGATTCAATTATAACCTTTTTATAGTTCAATCACGAATCAATTAGTCGATCCATCCACGGATCTGTCAAGCAATTCGATGGCCGACGGTTGTTGTTGTGATGAAACAAAGTTATGCATGTCTAGAGCAGTTGTTCCATCTATAGATCCATCAAGTAATGCAATAGTGGATTCCTCAAGAGGCGCTTCTTGATCTGCATAGGTCCACTATTCTTCTTCATCCCTAATTATTTGAAGATCATTTGTTTTTCTTAGTTAGCCTTGCTTACATAGGGTTGTGTCTTAGGCTTAGCATTGTTACTTTTTTTTTTTTTTTTTTTTTTTTTTTTTTTAAATTTAACACACGCACACATACCCCCATACACTCACGTCTTAGGCTTAGCATTATTACTTGACCACAAACTAACTACCCATGACTCCCTTCAACAGTCGTAGCCATTTTATATTTGATTTGAATGACCTTAACCAACCAAGTAATTATTGCTTATATCTCATACGGGGCATACTACCTGGTCACAAACTTTGCTTTAGTCGGGGGTCGTTCCTTGTAGCACCATCCATAGGATTATTGATGCCTTGACGCAAAGAAGGATGTGATGAGGTCGATTACTGTCTTCCTCAGGGATAATTAACTACTTTGAATCCACGGAGCTCTCTGGATTCCTTATAGAGTTTTTTCGAATTCACGAGGGATAAATGTCACGTCTCGGAAAATTTTGTACAAAGATCCGAGTACCACCTCAGATAGAAATCACTCATGACCAAATCCTTTGGAAATTAGGCAAAATTAACTAAGTGCTAAACTAGATTAGCTGAAAAATTCGCCTGAACCACTTTAAATACGAACCGCAAGACCCAAAACTTGCAGAACTGTTAACGCTACATTACCCTATAATCTAGGATCAATCTCTAAACCCAGTTGCTCTCAGGAGCATCTTTAAACTCTGTATCGGACCTGTACTGCATGTCGAAAGTCTGATGACCACGAAACTATACGGTTATGACCGCCTTACTGGGCTTGACTACTATCTCGGAAATCAAGTCCTAATAGTATCCAGAAACGCACAACTTGAGCCCAGAGTAAAGTGTGTGAGAAACGCAAATATTTTTAGGATATGAAATGAAACTTAAGTAAATTGAGTCAGTTCGCTTGTGGCGCTGATCAAGTATCGGTGACCGTTGAACTAAAACTGGTCCGCCACGGTCGATTTGTAAATCCGATCAGACTGAAAACTTAACTCGACCTAGATCTAATGCCAGAGAGCTTAAGTACGACCGCGAGCAGAAAAGGGGCCTTCAGAAGTGCTCTGTTGGATCGAAACAGCCCCTATTTGGATATAACCTAAATATACAATGACCCTGGGGCCATTCCCATAAATTATGGGCCTACATAAGGACTTAAAACCCTCACTCTCTCATGTCATACGAATTTTGCAACCCTAAGAGAGAGAAGAGAGAAAGGAGAGGAGGAAAGAGAGAGAAAGTGAGAGAGAGTTGGAATTGGTTCCTAGGATGCAATCCCGACGCTCCACGTGCTTAACCACTATTCTTGTATCGCTATACGAGCGATTCCGACGCCATTCTTGGGTAAGAAATCCTAACCCTAATCTGTTTCAAGGTTTCAAATAGTGTAAGGGATAGAATAGCTAACCCATTTCGTGATATAGGTTGCCGTTGTGCCGTAGACAAAGACTCGGTATACAAACTGAGTCCATTACTCATTTACCGGTGAAAGGTGTGGACTATAAACATTTAGGTTATGGTTTTCAAGGTTTTCAATGCCGGTCAATGATTTATAACTGATGTGGGTGTCATTTCATGTACTAAATGCGATGCCTGTTTCACTTTACAGATATATATGAACTATGTTGAATATAATGTATTCTATGTGTTTGTTAATATGACTGAATGAGTACGGAATTTGGATTCGTGCTTGCCATGATTATTTGTCGTGAATATATGGCCGTTATGCGTGTGATAACTCCTTGGTGAAAGGATTTGTCCTAATTCCTATTATCACCAACATACATTACGTATGTTGTAGTGTGTAGTCTAAATGTTTGTAAAAATGTCTAAATGGATATGGAATTTGGATTTGTGCTTGCCATGATTATTAACTATGAATATATGCTCGTTGTGTATATGGCAACTCCTTTATAAAAGGGCGTGCCAGGATATGTGTTATAACTAGCCTAATACATGTATCTTGGAATGTGTAGTTTAAGTGTTTGATAAATTGCCTCAATAAGGATATACCTGTTGATATGCATGTAATGAGGGTGTTGAGATAGGATTCTCAACCCCCCTTAGCTATTGTTATAGTTTCCTTTCTGTAACCTATATTATTACTACGTGCTGTATGGTCGAAATACCTATATATGCTAACATGTACACTATGTGTTTGTTGAAATACTTAAATGAGACTTATATTTATGTTGGTTGATACATATTTTTTTTACTAGCACATATGTATTCCTATCGTATTTGAAGTGTGTTTGGGGCTACGGTGTAGTCCAGGCAATCGGTAACTGGTTTCGACTGAGTAGCTGACTTAGTTTCAACCACGACAGATACGTTCGACGAATCCGAGTCGTACGTCGTTTGACGACAGTAGTTAGGCCACGCGGAATGCTTATGCACTCCATGTCGATCAAATCAATGTGCGCTCGTACTAGTCGTGCTTGTCTAGTAACCCGATTGGCCCGATGTATGTTCACCATATATGAACGCTACTGCTTGAATCTAAGGTACCAAACTCACCAGTGGAAAGCTCGTTTAACCTTGGTACCTCGATCCGCTAAGACTCATGAGCTGGACATGGTGGTATGGGATATCGTGGTCGAGCTGTCAACCTACGCTGGGGCGACGAGCCTCCCCGTAGTGACGAGTGAGCAATATCATCTCGTGAGCCGAATAAGGTAGTATGGGACATTGTATTCGAGCTGTCGGCCTACACTGATCAGATGACGAGCCCTTTGTAGTGACCTCGAGCATACTCTGAGTCTGCGTTGAGGTGACGAGTCTTTCCGTAGCAGCTAGAGTATAAACTAGGCCTACATTGATCAGGTGACGAGCCCTTTGTAGTGACCTAGAACCGCAATATCGTATGAGATTTGTTAGGACTGACGACTTTAGAATGGATCATTGTTTAGGCATTGATATAAGAGAGGTATCTTAGCTTCCCAATCATGTTGTATGAATAAACCTAAGTAAAAACCTGACTAATCACGAGCATGCACAGCATTACGTGTGCCTTTGGCGTAGCAGGTCAAGCACTGAGGAAGGGTTGCATGCGCGATTGTGAGATGAAGTCGCTGAGGGAGCGTAGGCGAGGGCATGTATCACTATTTCATATCATCCTTACATTAATAAGAGTACTTAGGACCTGATTGTTGTATTACGCTATCATTACTGCGTGACTGAATTGATAACATGTTAACTTTTGCTTTATAGCTCCACTGAGTTGATCACTCACTCCCACGTTCTGGGACGGTGTTGTATACACAAACTAGACTCTGTCTTAGCTGCAGGTGGTGGTGATGCCTACGAGGCGTAGCCAGACTTCGAGGATGACGAGGAGGCATTCTCCTATATGCAATTCTCGGGCGGGTTCATCTGAGTCATGGCCTGATCGACGGGGCTTGCAGGGTTACTGATTAGATGACATTACACATTTTGTATATTTTGAAACTTTACATGTAAATTATTGACTTGGTAACATGATCATACTTAGGAGACGTAAATTACTTATACGTTTTATATATCTATCACAGTCTTCCGCTTGCTTAACTTAATCGTCTCTGGAGTATGATATATTGTTTTGGTTTAACTTCATTCATGTTTAATGTGCTAATACAGACAACATTTAATCATCATTATCTATGTTGCATAAGTGATGCATTGGAACTCGGGAGTTGAGCACCTGCTCGACCCCCGATTTTCAAGGCGTTACAATAAAATAGAAATAATTTCTAATAAATTTGAAAATAAATTGATTGATGATAAAAAAAAAAATTCTAATAAATTTGAAAATAAATTGATTGATGATAAAAAAAATTCTAATAAATAAATAAATTATAATCCTTTAAATAATGAGCTCGATGGAGTTTTAGACTCAAACTCTTAAAAAATGCAACTTACTATAAATAGTAAACTTACTATTTATAGACTATCATCATTTCTACTAGACTTCAAGGTTTTTTGCCAAAAATAGTAAATGTCCAATTTGGCCTAACCACGTTATTCTCCTAATTTTTATTTTTCTAAGTCCTTTTCATGTTGGGCATGACTCCTGCAACTCAAAGGATCAAAAGTTATGATTAAACTAAAACTTATTATCTATAATAAAAATGAAAATAAAATAGACTTTTCATCGTCAATTTGATTGAATCTTATAAATCTGGTATGGGCAACCCATAATAACTGGTTGGTTGACTAAAGTAGCTTCTCCTACCCTAAAATCATATATGATATGTGAAAAAAATCATTCCGATATGCGAGATACGACCGTTTTAAGGTTTTGATGTTACATATCATTTCCGCCTATGATTGGGCCTTCTCTGGTCCATCTTTGCCACGAAAGTGTCTACTACCCGCTCTACATCATTAATCCATTGTTGAAAACCATTGTCTCTAAGAAAAGCATTTCTTTAATACCAACTGGCATGGTGGGTGCATGAGTAGGAGAAGGAAATTATTCTTCTTTTCAAAAATAGCCCTAAAATTCATGAGGAGATACTCTAAAACTAGAATAAATATTAGGAATTTTTGTATAATAACATTATTAATTTGGTATTTACATCCTCATAACGAATATTTGAATTAACTTTTCATTAAGTTACCTCATTAATCAAAATTGTCATAGTGGCAACTTTTGTTAATTTACTTTAAAATTTGCAAGATTAAGTGCATTTTTTTCATGAATGACAAAAATGCCACCAATTAACTTGATTAATAATGTAGCACAATTAATAGTCAATTTAAATAGATACGGGACGTAAATAGCATATCAATGATATCAATGAGGCAGAATTATGTATTAAAAAAATAAAAATAATAAAAAAAATTTAAAAAAAAATCATTGAAAAATCAAGATCTCTCTCCCTCTCGGGTTTGTGTGGTAAACCACGTGGATTACTCAAAATCCTAAAAATCTAGGAGATTAGATCGTGGAAGATAACCAATCAGTGGCCTAAAAATGGACCATTGATTCAACAGTCAACACTAACATCTGTCTATATGATCAGAGCGGTCCAATCAAAATTTTGGTTCGTATGTCACGTGCCTGACAGACCACCAATCCCAAATCCGGATGACCACACACGTTTGCAGCACGTACAATGATGGATGAACTGCATTTCCATAGAAACCCCGTGACACGTCTCATTACAGATCTCCTCTTACACAGCGAAGATGGGAAAAGTTCATAGCTTTGGATTGGAAGCGTGTGCAACACTTGCTTGCTGCATAAAACACTAGCTCTTCGGGACTTACCGTGTTGTAAATGTGAATCCACTCCATCCATCAGGTAGTAACACTTATTTTAACAATGTATTTTTAAGATCAGCCCAATAAAAAGGTCCTATGGGCCACACCAATAAAAAAAATAATAATAATGTAAAATTGCCCCTAAAACCTTTGAGTTTGGTCGGTGTGGCCTGACTAAGTTTTGGGTCAGGCTGAATTTTGGATATTCACTTCATCCTGATGAGTTACACTTAATTAACGATTTTGATTTTTTTAAAAAATACACATCATGTTGACACACACAGAAATCTATGATTGGTATCCTTTACCATTGTTCCCGTTGGTGTAACCCACCTATGCTACAGATCTGATTGATTTTTCTCTTCAGCAATTAGAACCGAGCATAAAACCTGATGGACGGTGGATTTTACTTACACAACTGGTGGACTCCACTGAGCTCGGGTGTTTTTCACAGTGTAATGCTACTGTCGTTCTTGTCCCTGCTTTCGGTACTTCAGTCGGATTAAGTTAATTGATGGGCATTTTGTTATTTATGCAAAAATACATACTTAATTTAATAGAATTATGGGAAAATTAGTAGAAGGTACTGATATGATAATTAACTTAGTTACTAAGGTAGCTTAGTCCAACCTTAAATAGATACCTAGATGTAATATATATATATATATATATATATATATATATATATATATATATATATATATATATATATATATAGGGAAAAAGGTACTATGCGCTCGACCTCACGGTCCATCCCATGAGGTCGAGCTGTGTGGGCCCCATCATGATGCCGTTTCGAACATCTACCCCATCCACCGATGCACCATTCCATCGTGGGCCTATGTCTCAAAATCAATCAAGTCCATGTAACTTGTGTGGGCCATACCATTGGCAAACATAAGTGGAGAGGGGCCGTGCACCATTAAAACATTCATAATGCACTTTTAAGTGGCCCCACCGAGTGTGGTTTGCAAATCCAGCCTATCGATTATATTCCCCACTTGACATGATTCGGACCAAGTTTCAGGATCATGCAAAACTCTCAAAAGGTCCCCACCAAGTGCTTTTATATGTTTTAATGGTGCATAGCCCTTCTCAAATTTTAGATGGTGTGGCTTACAAAGTTCACAAATTGACTGATTTTTGGGATAGCCCATAATTTAAAGGGGACCCATTCAAATGCACGGTGTTGATGGTTGATCATGTATCACGGTGGGGCCCACACCGCTCAACCTCACGGAGAGCTTATCGTCGCTCGAGCGCATTGTACCTTCCCCCCATATATATACACATACACATATATATATATAGGGAAAAGGTATTATGCGCTCGACCTCACCAATCCCTCCCATGAGGTCGAGCTGCGTGGCCCCACCATGATGCGTTTCGAACATCTATCCCATCAGTCAGATGCACCATTCCATCGTGGGCCTAGGTCTCAAAAATCAAGTCAATCCGTGACTTGTGTGGGCCACACCACATACAGATGTAGAGAGGGGTCGTGCACCATTAAAACATTCATAACCATTTTTAAGGGCCCATCGAGATGTGGTTTGCAAATCCAGCCCATTGATTATGTGTGTCCCACTTGAATGAGGGTTTAGACCAAGTTTTAGGCGCATGTAAAACTCAGGTGGGCCCCACCAAGTGCTTTTATACGTTTTAACAGTGCTTCACATAATTTTAGATGGTATGGCCTACCTGAGTTCTGTATACAGCTGATTTTTGGGATAGCCCATAATTTAAAAGGGACCCATCAAATACATGGTGTTGATGGTTGACACGTATCACGGTGGGGCCCACACAGCTCAACCTCACGGGAGCTTATCGTCAGCTCGAGCGCATTGTACCTTTTCCCACACACACACACACACACACACACACACATATATATATATATATATATATATATATATATATAGGGAAAAGGTATTATGTGCTCGATCTCACCAATCCATCCCATGAGGTCGAGCTGCGTGGCCCCACCATGATGCGTTTTGAACATCTATCCCATCAGTCAGATGCACCATTCCATCGTGGGCCTAGGTCTCAAAAATCAACTCAATCTGTTACTTGTGTGGGCCACACCACATACAAAAGTGGAGAGGGGTCGTGCACCATTGAAACATTCATAACCATTTTTAAGGGCCCACCGAGATGTGGTTTGCAAATCCAGCTCATCCATTATGTGTGTCCCACTTGAATGAGGTTCGACCAAGTGTGCACATGCAAAACTGTGTGGGACCCACCAAGTGCTTTTATATGTTTTAACGTGTCTTCACATAATTTTAGATGATATGGCCCACCCGAGTTCAGATAAATTTTTGGGATATCTCATAATTTAAAGGGGACCCATCAAATGAGGTGTTGATGGTGGACCATCACACCCACACACTCGACCTCAAGGGATGCATGTCGACCTTTCATCTATATATATATGGGAAATGGTTCCTTCCATGAGGTCGAGCTGAGTGGGCCCCACGTGATGCATGTCGACCATCTACCCCATCAGTTAGATACACCATTCCATGGTGGGCCTTGTGATTAAAAATCAAGTCAATCCATGACTTGTGTGGGCCACACCACATACAAAATTTGAGATGGGTTACCCTCCCATTAAAACATTCATAATCATTTGTTGGCCCATCAAGATGTGGTTCACAAATTCAGCCCATCCATTATCCTTGTCTCACTTGGATGAGGGGTTAGACCAAGTTTCAGATGCATCCAAATTTTAGGTGGGCTCCACCAAGTGCTTTTATATGTTTTAGGCATGTATTCATATGATTTTAGATGGTATAGCTCACCTGAGTCCTGTATACGGCTGATTTTGTATGAATTAGTTACAACGTATCTGATGATCTTATATAAGAACACCCTTAATTTAGGGGTCGATTAGGTTTTACGCGGTAGCACCTCAATGGGTGTTATCCTTGCCATGTTGGGATCATATTGATGAAATTATCGTAGATCCAATTCTTCGGTGAACCACACCTTGTAAAAAGTAGTGAATGACTGTTAAAAACTTTTTTTAGCCCATAGAAGTTTTGGATTAAGATTATAAAACCTTATCTTATAGTTGGATGGCAAATAAACATTCGAAACTATTTATAAATGGCTCTAGGAAGTTTTTGATGATGAGTGTTCAATCACAACTGCTTCCTAAGGTATGGTTCACTTGAGATTTGGATCTACTTAATTTTTTGGATCATATCTTAAAATAGGCTGGAAAAACAGATGGACAACATGGATATACAACAAATCATAAAGGTGGGCCTAAAGGTAATTAAGAATGACACCCATTAAGGTGTTATCTTGGTAATACCTAATCTTCTCCCCCTTAATTCGATTCAAAATAGTAAACTTTTCAAAAATTGTAAATTTACTAAAAATACTAAATTATTTCTAAATTGAGGAATTTAAAAATAATTCAATTTTTAAAGGAATTTTATTCCTTGTAATTCTATAATTTACCTAAGAAACCTAAGAATCCCACATGGATCAGAATACTTGAGTACTGTTTTTTCATAAAGGAAGTTACCACATCATCATTATAAGCTCTTAATCTTTATATATTGAGGCCCACATAGTATATATATGACATATAACTGTGAAACATATGCATCCAATCTTGATAATGATACTAACCAAAAATGTTTCTAATCTTAGACGGGCTGCACATGCATTTT
This sequence comes from Magnolia changhungtana, assembly GCA_030180095.1. NCBI lineage: Eukaryota > Viridiplantae > Streptophyta > Magnoliopsida > Magnoliales > Magnoliaceae > Magnolia > Magnolia changhungtana. The sequence continues at coordinate 5,991,645 of JASAUF010000161.1, read as the reverse complement.
AATATTTTTAAGTTGTGTATATGGTTATTCATGATGTGGCTTGCTTTATGTTTTAACTGACCAAAATTTTTGTTCTTCTAAACATGAGAGTGAAAATGATATTGATTAAATGAATTGGATATTATAAAAATGGACAGATCACTGTTATACCACTTCTTAGAAGGGTATTATGGTAATTTCACAGCTCTAAAAACAATACTTACATTTTGGTTGGTAGAGGCACTATTTGGTAAAATATTTATTTATGAGAAAATTTTCAATAAAAGTTCCATTTTAAAACTCTAAAAATAATAAATTTATGATCTACTAAAATCAATAACTTTAAATTTTAAATTCAAAATTAATCTTAAAATGACTTCTTCTTTATTTATTTATTTATTTTTAAATTTTTTTATTTAAGAAACCGTTCAAGTGTAAGCATGGATATTTTAAAAGTCATCAATAGCTTTCTTACACAACAATGTTACATGCGCAAAACAGATAAGTCATGACAGCAGGAGGCTAGATGCTTGAACTTTCCAACAAGATTTCTTTCCATCCTCTCCTTCTATGTGTTTGACCTTGACTTTTTCCTGCATAGACGTGGCATCTTAGGAAGGTGTTCGTTTGATTCACTCTAATATACGCACATGTGCCTTTGTTTGCACGTGTCAGAGAAGTGCATTTGTACTCAAGCGTATGTTTTTTACTTGTTCTGAAATAGACGCGGATTGCGTCCTTTTCAGCTGTCTTCAGCTGAGAATGGGCAAGAGCTTTGAGTGGCCACCGTAATGTATGAGTCTTATCCACACCATCCATTCATTTCTTCTTATCATTTAAGGGTAGGTTGCCAAAAATGAAGTAGATCCAAGCTCAAATGGACTACATAATGGGAATTAAAGTCTTACTGCTGAAAACTTCTTGGAGCCCCAAAAGTTTTGGATAGAGCTGATATTTGTGTTTTCTTTTCATCCAGGTCTATGTAACTTTATAAATAGGTTAGATGGAAAATAAACACCATGGTGGGCCCTAGATTTTCAACTGTGAGAATCATTATCACCATTGCTTCCTGTGGTGTGGTCCATTTGAACCTTGGATCTACCTCAATTTTGGGCTTCTAACCTAAAATAATTTTAAAAAATTGGATGGACGGTGTAGATAAGACCCATACATCACGGTGGCCACTCAAAGCTCCAGTCTTTTCCCAGCTGGAAAGAGGCAGGGTTAGGAAGCAATCCACGTCCTTCTAAAATGGCCACTGGTTTAGGTAGGCCCTCCCCACTAAATGTAAAGCTGACAGGATTGTCTTGACCGTATACTGCTGTGGCCCACTTCATTACTAATGATCAGACGTTTTTCTGACAAATCCGCGTATGTGCCAACGTGAGCCCGGTCGACACTTGCTTTTTACGCACATGTTTGACATTGGCAACAATTGTCAATCAAAGAAAAAAGGAGTCCCGTGTTGAATCACCACTCACGTCCTATTGTTTCAATGATTATCCAATTTTGACTCATTATCATTGCCTCTGTTCAATCTTCGGAAGCGGATTACTGGTGTACCACACACCACCGATATACCCATATGGCGGAAGCCGATTGCGTAGTGAGTAAAATCTTTGAGGTCTACCCTGATTTATATACTTTATCCGCTGCCTTCGTCCATTTTAACAGATAACTTTAGAACTTGAGACAAAAAATGAAGCATATTTAATATTTAAATGAACCACACCATATGAAATAGTTGAATTGAACATCTACCATTGAAAATTTCGTAAGGGTCACAGAAGTTTTGGATCATGCTTATATTTGTGTTTTCCCTTCCTCCGTGTCCGTGTGATTTTATGAACAAGTTGCATGATAAATAAACATATCTATGGTGCAGTCTAGATGATCTTTAAATATGTCCGTGTGATTTTATGAACAAGTTGCATGATAAATAAACATATCTATGGTGCAGTCTAGATGATCTTTAAATATGATTTATTTTTTTCTGTATAACTCTAAAATAATCCCGAAATATGGATGAAGCCTATGTAACTTTGATCTACTTTGAGCCGTTTGTACACCTCGGAGCTCGAAGAGAGTCAGCGCTTGTCTTCGCACGACGTACCTACAACAGGTATATACACCAGCCATCCCGCTTCAGTGTTAAATCCCAACCGTTATTCCGTTTGGCTAGCTCGTCAATGCTTGAGCCAAAAAAAATAAGACATATCTAATGACTAAGTGGGTCACGCTGCAGAAAGTAATAGGGAATTGAATGTCTACTATCGAGGTCAAAATCTGCATCGCCCTCCACCTCATGTGACGCTCCTTGGATGGACCCTGGTCCTGCACAAAGGGTGAACAAAGGAGACCCTGGCTAAGCCGGGGGACCCTCCGATGCCTAAGTCAGTTCAAGGGAATTGGGGTCTTAGTTGTAGGGTGGAGGAAGAGTGCGAGATATTGCGTACTTGTAGCAATGAGGTCCCCCATGTATTTATACCTGACTGTCGAATGATCTGGGTCCATTAATCACGACACGATTCGCTCAATTAGGGAGATTTTCGGATCGTGGGATACTATACGCAATCCAAGGATCATGTACCATATTATGCGCATCTACGAGCGAAATATCCAGCCACGTCTACATTTGGTAGTCTCTAAGCATGGCTTGTGAAGTGCTTGCCTTGGGAGCCAACCTCGGCTCGGTCCCCTAGGCACATAAAATCTCAGTCAAGGTGGTTATCAACCCTCATCGAATAATGTCCGCACTTGTAATCCGAGCCGAGCTGATGAGCTTGGCCTATCGCCGGTTGCACATTCCGAGAGACCTCTTTCATGAGGTCCGAGGCGGGGCATCGTGTTTACTTTATCAAGTCAGAGTTTCCTCCTGATCGTTTCAGGGTTGAGGTCCCTCTACGACTTACTCAGCCGCGGGCGCCACATGTAGTTATCAGTCTGATGACACTAGTCCTCAGAATTACAAGGGGATCGGATCTTCCCAAAACAGAAGCCCCCTACTTTATGAGTTTACTTGTGGACTCGGAGAGTAAGTAGAAGGCCTCCCGCCTATGCTTGGATTAATCATGGTGGGCCTAATCGGGGCGTCACATCTGGAGATTTTGCGCCTATGAACTGTTTGTCAGCTGACGCGTGGCAACGGTTACGATTCGTAATAATCATCAACCTGTCAGATGACGCCACATGAGCCCGAGGAAACGTGGTTGTGGCGGCTTCCCCTGCTCGATTGTCATTTTGTATATCGGAGCATACTATTCGATGTCAGAAATAAGTTGTCCAGTGTAAGCTGTTGTAACGAGGAGGAGCCACGTGTGTTTGGGAATTGGCTCGAGATGATTCGACTGTTGCTATTATGGCTCAACTTTAATGTGGAGATTCCTTGTAGCTTTATATAAACTGCGTTTTGGTCCGCTCCATTCACTTGCATTTCGAGTTCGAGTGTACCGGAGAAGGCGATTTCTGGCGAAGGCATTTCTAATCGACTTGGAGTTTTCGGTAGGCGATTCCGACCGATCATGCTTTATCGAGAGAGGGCGATTTTCGGTAGCCGTCCGGTGAGTCTACTTCATCAATCTTTTCTCTTCATTTCATAATGTCTTCCGATCTTGAGACTATACGGGAGTATGATGAGGACTCCGAGCTGGGGAGTTCTGGTAGCGGGAGGGAGGCCCCCGAAGATCCCTTCGAAGCTGTACCGTTATACCCCCTGCCTCGGAGGTAGAAAAGAGCAAGGGCTCAGACCCAAAGCCTAGCGAAAAGAAGGCCGCCCGAGTCCTTAAGGCTACCTCTGCTGGGGCTACTGAAATGCCTGTAAGTGGGTGGGCCTTGGAGGTAGTCCCTGAAGGGTTCGTACTATCGGAGTCTCAGATAGAGTGGATCCGTTCGGAGTTTCAAATCCCGGACTCCATCCGGATAAGAACCCCTGGGCCCCTTGACACCGCCGGTGCGCCGGCTGAGGGAGAAGTTGCTATTTTTATCTGTGCGCTGCAATACGGGATTCGGCTTCCTCTGCACCCCTTTATTAGAGTCATGATAGCCTACCTCGGATTAGCTCCTAGGCAACTAACCCCCAACGCTTGGAGGGCACTCATTTCTACCTTCATCATCTGGCGACAAGTCGGGAATTCAGATCTGACTCCGGAGGAGTTGATGAGTTTATACCTGGTTAAGCACGACAGCAACGAACCATAGTATTACTTCGCGACTCAGTCAGCAAGGGGTCAGGGTTGGTTTTGAATCTTTCGTCCTCCAACAAAGACTAGAAGAATAAATGGTTCTAGGCTGCGGGCGACTGGTAGGCACCTGTGGCCGAAGTCGGGACTCTGACTACTCGGGTTTCGACCAAATTTTCAAAACCAGGTCGGACTAGTTAATTTCTTTTATCCTTGTATTTTCTTCTATTACGTTGGTCGGACTGAAACCTTCTCTTTATCTTAGCAGACTTCCCTAGGGGCACACTCCTCCTTGACTCGGACTAAAAGAATCAAATCGCTAAGGCAAAGGCGCGATCGGGGGAGCTTCACTCCTGGTCGGATCTGATTACTGCTACTAACCTTCAGTGATCTGGGTTATGCAAGTCCCCGCCTCTCTCGACTTCTTTCAGTGAGTTTTTCCTTTATTCATATTGGCAGAATAGGGCTTACCCGTTAGGTTGCTAACTCGTCGTTCTTGTAGGCATGGCTGAAGCGTCTGGTTCTTGAAGGAGGAAGGCGGCCCCGATGGCGGAGGAGTTGTTGAGGCCTGTGTCCTGGATGAAGACCACCGCTCGGAGGAGGCAAGCAACTCTTTGCGGAAAAGGTCCTTCAGTCTGGGTGCTGTGGCTACGACTCCAATTACTGTTGTGGCTACGACTGTAACTACAACTGCAGCTACTATGGCCCCAGTTTCTTCCATGATGTCTCCGGCTACGGCACTTGCTGAGGCTCAAGTCCAAACAATCATTGTTCTAACTCCTGCAGCCATCGTTCCGTCCAAAATCGTTCCTCCCGTAGGGGAAGCTTATCCATCGACTCCCTGTATAGCTATCCCTTCATCATCCGAGCGGGAGAAAGCCGTTCGGATGACTGACGCCATGATTACTCCTCCCGAGGTTAGAGATGATCTTGGAGTCGAAGCTCAGGCCTCTGCCAGTACCAGAACCGGTTTTGTGGAAGTAGCAGACTTGGCCCACGTCGGGATGAGCGGAGGAAAGTTTGCACCGGGTTACCATCTTTCCTGCTTGATACCTTGGGCCGCGAAGCACGCCCATGAGGAGAGTATAACCAACCTCCTTGGCAAGTCGGACAGCTTATTTCTGAATGACATGGCTTCATTTTTTATACGGTATCTCTACTAACTCTCGTCGTTTTTCCTATACTAACGGCTTTCAAGTGTTCATTCATTTATTTTTGTGTAGTCTGTTCCAAAGTTTTTATCAGCTCAGGAGAGAGTGCGAGAGTCGGAAAAGAGAGAAGCTGAGGTGGAGGCCCTCAAGACCCAAGTGGGAGCCTTACGAGATGAGAGCACCTTCCTCCGAAATGAGCAAGGCGAGTTGCGTCGGCAGCTTGAGGATGCAAAGGCTGGGGAACTTTGGCTGCAGGGGGTTATGGCCGACTTCGAAGCTAGGGATCTGCGGCTGAAAGGGGTTGTAGATGACTTCAAAGCTCGATGTGATGTTGCAATCGCCGAGCTGACCCGTGCTAGGGCTCACGCGGACTCTCTGGCCCAAGAGAATGCTCGACTGGGGGAAGACCTTAGATGAGCTAAGGTCGAGGTAGCAGAAGAGCAGGCCCGAGCTGTTGTTCAGGCAAAAGAAACCCAATAAGCCGATGACGTAGCTTCTCTGGCCGAGGTGGTGGCCGCAGAGGTGGAAGCCTTCAAAACTTCAAAGGAGAGGGATGCTGAGGCCACCAAGTTCTACGACCGCGGCTATGACGATTGCATCGAGGCGGTCCTGGGCTTATACCCGGACCTTAACCTCGACTCTTTATTGGCCGAAGAAGTTGGAGAGATGTCTGTAGTCGGAGTCTGCCCGGATCAAGCCCCAGACGCCTAAGCTCCCCCGCCATCTGCATAACTCAGATTACTTTTCTCTCTCTTTTTTTTTTGAACTGGTTGAAATCATTTTTTTTACCTTCTAATGAGGGTCCATGGATGATGATTTTTAGCCCTCTGGAAAGGGCGTATGAATGATGACTTTTTCTTACGCGTTGATTTGTAATTAGTTTTTTTTTTTTTTCGAATGTTGGCTATAGACCACTTGATTGTCGAACTGTTAGGTTAACCTTCTTTAACGCATGACTAAGCCGACCCTTTGCCGAGTCAGTGTTTTCCAATACCATTTCGTAGAGTTTTCGGAGCTTATGGCTCATTCATTGAGTCCGGACCCCTAGGGAGTCAGCTCGTCCCACAATTGACAAGAACTTTCCACTTTACCTGTTAGTTCGCGAGCTGACTCCTATGTTAGGGGAGTCGAGTCAGCGCTTAGGCTTTTCCCCTGACTTGGAGGGGATACTGTGTAGAATTTTTGTGGGATAATGTACTAACCCCTTCTTTAAAGGATTAATCCATTGAGTCCGCCCCTGTATGTGAGAGGCAACTTTCCTTTATAAATAATTCGTTCATGTAGATGAGAAGAGGCAAATTTTATTAAGAGCCTTAAAGGCTTGTTGCTCCGAAGCGTACATTTCGCTGAAGGCCTTAAAGGCCTGTTGCCCGGAGGCGTATATTTATTGAGAGCCTTAAAGGCTAGTCTGTCATGGATAATAAACTTTCAGATGCTCGGCATTTCAGGGATGGGGGAGCTGACTACCATCGAGGTCTTTTAGGTGGTAGGAGCTTGGTTTGGTCGACCGGACGACCCGATAAGGCCCTTCCCAGTTTGGTCCAAGTGTACCAATACCCGGCTCAGCAGTATTTTGGAACACCGGGCGTAGGACTAAGTCTAATGGTCGAAATCGCCTAGTCTTGACCTTCGAATTGTAGAACCGCGCCATTTGTTGATGCCGAGCGGCGACTCGGAGCTTTGAGATATATCTAACTTCTTCGAGCAAATCTAGGTTTGCAGCAATCTGCTCAGAATTCTGTTTTTCTTGATAGCTCCCGACCCGGGCCGTAGGAAGACCAATTTTCACTAGCACCATCGCCTCTGAGCCATAGGAGAGTGAGAATGGAGTTTCTCCCGTTGAGGACTGAGTTGTAGTCCTATAGGCCCAGAGAACGAATGGAAGTTCCTCTGCCCAACTGCCTTTTGCTTTTTCTAGCTTTGTCTTGAGATGGTGCTTGATGACCTTATTGACTGCCTCTACTTGTCCGTTCGACTGAGGATGTCGGGGAGAAGAGTATGCATTCGTGATGCCGAGTCCTCGACACATGCCCCAAAATTTGTTATTATGGAACTGTCGGCCATTGTCTGACACGATGGTTTGCGGAATCCCAAACCGGCGACGATATTTTTCCAGACGAAGTCGATCACCTTTTGCTCTTTGATTTTGGCGACTGGCTCGGCCTCGGCCCATTTGGTGAAGTAGTCGACAGCGACAATGATGAACTTGACTTGCCCCTTTCCTATGGGTAGAGGACCAATAATGTCAATTCCCCACTGAGCGAACGGCCAGGGGCCGCTCATGGGGATCATCTCTTCAGCGGGCTGCCTCGGCACGGCTGTGAAGCGCTGACATTTATCACATTTCTGAACATAATCTTTAGAATCCTCCTTAATAGTTGGCCAAAAATACCCTTGTCGGAGTATCTTCAGGGCCAAGGCCCGACTGCCGGAATGATTTCCACAGATTCCTTCATGAATCTCTCATATGACGTATTCTGCCTCATCAGCCCAGAGACACCTGAGGTAGGGCTTAGAATGTCCCTTTTTGTACAGGATACCATCTAAGACTATATAGGGCTACTCGGACTCTGAGCCGCCTGGCTTCCAGCTTGTTTGAAGGGATCTCACCTGTCGTGAGATAACTAAAGACTGGGTCCATCCAGCTTGGACTTGGTTGAACTGGGTTGACTTCCTTCTCCTCCTTGTTGATGCTTGGTTGCTATATGAATTCGACGAGGATGATTCATGGGATCTTCCCTTCTGTGGCTGAGGCGAGCCGTGCTAGGGAGTCAGCCCATGAATTTTTCGCTCTCGGGATTTGATGGATCGTGCAATTCCAAAACTTTTTGATCAATTTCCTCGCTTCGTCGAGGTAAGCAATCATCCTTGTTTCCTTAGCCTTGTACTTGGTAGAGATCTGATTTACTACCAACTGAGAATCGCATCAGACCTGAAGGGATTGGACACCCAGACTTGCGGCCAACTTGAGTCCGGCCAGCAAAGCTTCGTATTCTACCTCATTATTTGAGACCTTGAACCCCAATCTAATTGCATATTGAACCGTTGTGGAGTCAGGCACGATCAGGACGATCCCTGCCCCGGCACCTCTTACATTTGACGACACGTCCACATAGAGAACCCATCTGGAATTCGATACCGCTTTTTGGTCACCCGGAGGAGCGGGTGAACTTGCTTCAACTTTAGTACTGATCTCTCTGGGGCTCGGAGTAGTGAATTCGGCGATGAAGTCGGCTACGGCTTGGCCTCTGATTGCTGTTTTTAGACGAAACTGAACGTCGAACTCACCAAGTTCGATGGCCCACTTTGTCATCCGTCCCGATACTTCAGGCCTTTGAAGTATTTGTCTGAGAGTAGAGTCTATCAACATAATCACAGAATGAAGTTGAAAGTATGGGCGCAACCTCCGAGCTGAAACAACAAAGCTGAGTGCTAACTTCTCCAGGGGCGAGTACCTTATTTCTGCCGGTACCATGGTCTTGCTCATGTAATAAACAGGGTGTTGTTTACCTCCGACCTCCCTGATCAGGGTCGAGCTGATGGCTGAGGTCGAAACCGCGAGGTAGAGGAATAGGGGCTCACCTTCTTCAGGTTTGGACAGTAGAGGGGGTGAACTGATATATTGTTTCAGTTGCTGAAAGGCTTGCTCACATTCTGGTGTCCACTCCATCTTCTTATGACCCTTCAACTGTCGGAAGAAGGGGAGGCATTTATCTGTCGCCCTGGAAATGAAACGTCCGAGTGCTGCAACTCGACCCGTAAGGCTTTGGATTTCCTTGATAGTCCGTCGCGAACTCATGTCGAGTAGTGCCTTGATCTTGTCGGGGTTTGCCTCGATTCCTCTCTGACTGACTTGGAAAATAAGGATTTTCCTGAGCTGACTCTGAAGATGCACTTCGTCGGATTCAGTTTCTTCTGGTATTCTCGGAGGACGGCAAACGTTTCTCTGAGATCCATCAGGTGATCGGATGCTTTAACACTTTTTACCAACATGTTGTCGACATATACTTCCATGGTGCGCCCGATCTGCTTGGAGAACATCTGATTTACTAACCTTTGATACGTGGCCCTAGCATTTTTCAGGCCAAACGGCATGACCCGGTAATAGTAGAGTCCTTTGTTCGTGACAAAGGTAGTCTTCTGCCTGTCTGGGGGGTGCATCGCTATCTAATTGTATCCGGAATATGCGTCCAGGAAGGAGAGCAATTCATGACCCGCCGTGCTGTCTACCAGCTGGTGGATCCAAGGCAACGGGAAGCTACCTTTTGGATAAGCTTTGTTTAAATTTGAGTAGTCTACGCATACCCGTCATTTCCCGTTAGTTTTCTTCATGAGGACCACATTTGTAATCCAATTAGGATAATACACCTCTTCTATGAATTCTACGTCGAGCAGGCCGGAGACCTCATCGGCTATTGCTTCATAGTGCTCGACATCAAATGACATCCTTTTCTTCTTGACAGGTTTGTGATCCGGATCCACATTCAGTCTGTGGACCATGATTTTCGGAGCAATCCTGGGCATATCTTGGTGGGACCATGCAGAGACATCCATATGTTGTCGCAGAAATGTTAGAAGCTCAAGCCATTGCTCAGGATTCAATGATGTCCCGAGCTGAACAGCTTTGCTCGGATCAGCTTCATCGAGCGGCACTTTTTCCATGTCTTCCATGGATGAGCCTTCCGTAGGCCCTCAGGGGTCCAGAACGTTGATAGCGAGAGCCTGCCTGACCGACCCCTTCTTTACCGCCACTGCATAATATCTCTGAGCCTCTCGCTGATCACCTCGGAGGTAGCCTATCCCGCACTCAGTGGAGAATTTCATCAGGTGATAGGTGGAGACGAATGCTCTCATTACGTTGAGAGGGGGTCTGTCCAGGATAACGTTGTGTATCGAAGGCACATAAACAACTAGGAAGTCCACTATAAGTGTGACTTGATGTTGTCCTTCTCCCGCAGTTACGGGGAGGAAAATGGCTCCTTCGGAGATCACTCTTTCCACGGAAAGCCGTGCAGGGGGGTTTTCACAGGTCTAAGATGAGACAGCGGAATCCCCATTCTTTCAAAAGCTTCGGAGTAGATCACGTCGGCTGAGCTCCCGGTGTCGACTAAAATGTGGTATACTTTGCGATTCACTATGGTCATAGTGACTACCAGAGCGTCGTCATGTGGGTGCTGAATCCCGCGTGCATCTTCCTCCGTGAAGGTCAAAGCACACGGACTGACCCGAAGTTCTTTATTGGGCTGCTCGGTTAAATGGACGTAGTGTTCCAGTTCAGACTTCCTGGAGTGAGCCTTTCGCGCCCTATTTGAATCTCCTCCACCAGACGTGCCCCTGAAGATGGTACAGATTTCGGCGGGTTCCTCCACAGCGTTATTTGGCTGTTCTCGCTCCCTTTCTCCTCTCTGAGTGACTTTCCCTTCCTTTGTGTATCGACGCAGGTGTCCTTTTCGAATAAGGGCTTCGATCTCATCTTTAAGGTATACACGATCATCCGTATCGTCGTGGTCTCGGTGGAAGCGGCAGTACTTGCGCTTGTCTCGATGGTTAGGATCGACTCTCATGCAAACAGGCCAATTCAACAAATTTTCTCCTTGGATGTCCAGTAGGATCTGCTCAGTAGATATGTTAAGGGGGGTATAGGAACGGAACTTTCTCTCTGGCCTTTGGCTTGGACGACGATCGCGAGGAACGCGGTCGTCGGTCCCTTTGTTAGACATCTGGGATTCCTCGTTCCTAGGCCTCTTCCCCTTACCATTCGACTCAGTCACCTGGACACTTTTCCGGGTATTGGTGAATTCCTCCGCGTTAGTATACTTCTGAGCTCTGGCCACAAGTTCAGCCAGTGTCTTGGGCGGGTTTTTCCCAATGAAGAAGGTGAATTTCTCTTCTTTTAGGCTGCTAAACACAGCAGCGAGTACCATTTTGTCATCATAATCTTCTACCAGTAATGCTTCCTCGTTGAAGTGAGCGATGTAATCCTTTAGCGACTCCTTCGGCCCTTTCTTAATAGTAAGCAAGTGAGTGTTGGACTTTCGACTTCTCTTACCGTGATGAACTGGGTAAGGAGTAGTCAGCTCAACTCTGCGAAGGAACTGATGGAGTTTGGCTTGAGTTGCCGATACCAACTTCGAGCGGATCTTGTGAGCATGATCGAGAACCCCCGGCACATCATAGCGTCCGTCATTGTCTGGATCTGCATCCAGGAGCAGCAGGCTTCCACGTACTCGGACGGGTCTCCAAACCCAGAGTATTGGATGACGGGAGGTACCCAGAACCTTTAAGGCATCACCTCGCTCATGATTTCTGAGATGAAGGGAGGTTCGGTCTCTTCCATCATCGCTTGAACGGTAGCGGGAACCGACGTCGGTTGTTGTTTCTTTTCCAAGGCCAAGAACTTGTCATTGAGTTCCTCGAACCGCTTCTCCCATGGGTCTTTGTTCTCTGCCACGATTTCTTGGGTGTTTTCTATTTCCGGGGTTCTCCTTCCCCTCATCCGTTCCAGCCAATGGCAAAGATCTATCGGGGCTAGGGCCGAAGTAACCGATGCATTGGTCGGAGCTCGCGTGATGGTGTTCCGAGCCGAGGGTCGGGTCTGAGTCGGAGGAGGATGCTGGCTCGACACGAGCACCTAAGGATGCTGGGGTGCCTCGGGCCTCACACTCTTTAGCACGGAGTGAGCTTCCACAACTGGACTGACCAGTTCGAAGACAAGATTCCCCTGAGCTAGATGTAATCGCGGCTCATGTTGCTGCTTCATCCTGTTCTCTTCATCACTTAAGGTTTGTATCTCGCCCTGCATGGTGCGATACTTACTCGCCCAATTGCGAGAACGCTGGGAAGGCCCCGGGGCTAACTCCCCGTGGAGTAGTGAGGAGGAGCGAGTTTGTTTGTTCGGCTCTGGTTCCGTAGCTACTGCTTTCTTCTTTCCTCTAGCCATTATACTTAAGAATAGGAACCTGGCTTTTGTACTAGTTTCCCACAGATGGCACTAAAAAATGTTGAGGTCAAAATCTGAATATCCCTCCACCTCGTATGACGCTCCTCAGATGGACCCTGGTCCTGCACAAAGGGTGAACAAAGGAGACCCTGGCTAAGCCGGGGGACCCTCCAATGCCTAGGTCAGGTCAAGGGAATCGGGGTCTTAGTTGTAGGGTGGAGGGAGAGTGCGAGATATTGCGTACTTGTAGCAATGGGGTCCCCCATGTATTTATACCTGACTGTCGAATGGTCCGGGTCCGTTAATCACGGCACGATTCGCTCGATCAAGGAGATTTTCGGATTGTGGAGATACTATACGCAATCCAAGGATCATGTACCATATTATGCGCATCTACGAGTGAAATATTCGGCCACGTCCACGTTTGGTGGTCTCTAAGCATGGCTCGTGAAGTGCTTGCCTCGGGAGCCAACCTCGGCTCGGTCCCCTGGGCACATAAAATCTCAATCAGGGTGGTTATCAACCCTCGTCGAATAATGTCCGCACTTTTAATCCGAGCCGAGCTGATGAGCTTGGCCTATCGCTGGTTGCACATTCCGAGAGACCTCTTTCATGAGGTTCGAGGCGGGGACATCGTGTTTACTTTATCAAGTCAGAGTTTCCTCCTGATCGTTTCAGGGCTGAGGCACCTCTACGACTTACTCAGCCGCGGGCACCGCATGCAGTTATCAGTCTGATGACACTAGTCCTTAGAATTACAAGGGGATCGGATCTTCTCATAACATCTACCATTGAAACCCTTTCTAGGTTGGTTACAGATGAAGCTGATTGGCTGGTGTACCACACATCAGGTAGGAGACCAGCGCGTACGCTCCTCGAGCTCCTAGTTGTACCAACAATTTAAAGGAGATCAAAGTTACATGGCCCGACAATAATGTATTTATTATATCCACGTCGTTTATCTATTTTTCAAGAACATTTTAGAGTACCATCCAAAAAATGAATCATATCCAAATATCAACTGGACCACACCACAAATAGCAGCCGAGATAATGATTTTCACCGCTAAAAATTTTGTAGGGCCCACTATAATGTTTATTTTCCATCCAATCTGTTCATAACATCACAAAGACCTGCATGAAGGGGATTTTTATTTTTATTTTTGCATATTGATCCAAAACTTCTATGAACCTCAAAAGGGTTTTAATGGCAGACGTTTAATCCCTCACTACTTTTCTAGTGTGGTCCACTTGATCGTTAGATTTGTTTTATTTTTCGCCGCAAGCCTTAAGATGAGCTTGCAAAATGGATGGAAGGTTTGGATATAACACATACCTCATAATGGGACCCACATAACTTGTTGATGTCAATACATCAGCTATATAGTCCGTGTGTGGTATACCAGCCAATCCGCTTCCGGTGACAGAAGTTTTGGATAGATTTGATATTTGTTTTTCCCCTTCATATAGGTATGTGTGGCCTTATGAACAAATTGTATGGAAATAAATATTATGGTAAACCCTACAAATGTTTTAATGGTGATAATCATTATCTCACTGCTATTTGTGGTGGGGTCCACTTAAGATGTGGATATGAATTATAATTTGATTCATGATCTAAAATAATCTTGAAAAATGAATCAACGGTGTGGATATGATCAATACAACATTTTGGGGGCCGTAACTTTGGTTTCTTTTCAACCGATTCTATCGATTCCAAAGCGGGGGCTATCGATTCCAAAGCGGGGGTGGTTAATTAACAGTGAAGTGTGAACTGACAGTGGGTGTACTAACAAGCTAACAAAAAACAAAAAAAAGCTTCACGAGCGACAACGCCCGTCTTCGCACAACACGTACCCACACTAGCCTGATCGGTGGCGTGTGGTACACCAGCCAATCCGCTTCCTATTACACACTCCGACATACTTGGTACGTTGAGGTCACTAAGTTTTGTGGGCCTCACATGATATATATACATCATATCCACACCATCCATCTACTTTCGCATACCATTTTAGGGCATGAACCTAGAAACGAGGGAGGTCCAAACCTCAGGTGGACTACACCACACAAAGTAGTGGGAGAATGATTTCTACCATTGAAACCTTCTTAGGCCTACCATGATGTTTATTTCCTATTCAATTTGTTCATAAGATCGGGCAGAAGTGGATGAAGAGAAAAAACAAATATCATTCATAAGATCACATAGACATGAATGAAGAGAAAACACAAATATCAGATTGATCCAAAACTTCTATGACCCTCAATAAATTTTTGATGATAGATGTTCAATCCCCATTGCTTTCTATAGTGTGGCCCACTTGAGATTTGGACCTGCTTCATTTTTTGGTTCATTCCCTAAAATGATCTCTCAAAATGGACGGACGGTGTGGATATTACACCTACATTACGGTGGTCTACAGAACTTGACAACGTCAACACACCACCATCGAGGAAGTCGGTGGTGCGTGACACACCATCCAAACCGTGTTTGGAATCGTCCTTAATCGGCTCATTGCCCAGTTGAATCCTCTGGAATTGACTTTTTTCAATATTATATGGTGATCCAAACTTCTCCTTTGGTGGGCCTCTTTCCAGACTCTCTTTCATTATGTCATCTAGAAAAATCGTAAATATCTAATCGTTAGTTGCAAGTGGGTGGTTGAAAAAAGATAGGTCGCAGTCACTACTCTGGTTACAAACAGGGAGAAGGTCTATGCAGTCAAACATTTGAACCACAATCAATCAGGACCATTCATCATCAATCCAAGATCTCCAAGTCCATGCCGTTCATCTTGGATCGACATGAACTTGTATATCATCTGTTTGGCTCGAATTCGGTGGTTCGTATGATGCGTGTGTACTGAAGCCAAATGCAGCTCGAATCAAACCGGCTGCCTTGTGATCCAGCCACCCAGCACCCCGCCTTGAGTTATGTGTTCTCGGGATTGACATGGTTCAAGGTACGTGCTAGATCCGTATATTTGTTTATTTTATTTTACATCTTGTATATGTACGTGTTTCCCATCCGACGTCTTGAATATAAACCGTTCATCGTGTTTTGATCATGGCTTATGCATAGAGCTGGGTATCGAGTCAAGTCAGACCGAGTTAGGGCTGACCTGACTTGACTCGGTTTTGAAATAGGCTTGACCTGAACTCGACTCAACTCGGTACAGAGTCCAGCATGCATGAACTGATCCGAATCGGGGTCTGGCCTGGACTAATCCGGATCAAGTCCGACCCGGTAAAAAGTACTAAGTCGGTTCGGATCGAGAGATGAGCAAGGGAGGGAGTGGAGAGGAGAGAGGAGAACGGTGGTGAATCCGGTGACGGTGATGGGCGGGTGTCAAGCTTGGAAGAGGAGGGTAGAGAGAGAGAGAGAGAGAGAGAGAGAGAGAGAGAGAGAGAGAGAGAGAGGTGGTGATAGTGGTGGGTGGTTGCTAGGCTTGGAAGAGGAAGAGATGAGGGAGGAAGAGATAGCTTGGGATTGGGTCAGGTGTGCCGTACAGTGTTAGAAATATTTAAAAATTAGGATTATTTTTTTATTTTTTTTTTTTTTATTTTTAATTTTTTTTAAAAAAATATATATACCCGAATCTGAGTCGGGTCGGCTTCGGATCGAGTCGAGTCTGACTGGATCGAGTTTCATGTCGAGTCACTGGGTAACTCGAAGTCAACTCAGTTTGAGTTTGGATTGGACGAAGCTTACTTGGTTCGGAGCGACTCACCCATTCGGTTCGGGTTGTCGAGTTGGGTCCGAATAAGTCAAACGAGTTGAGTTAGGCGAGTCGGGTCGGTTCGTCCCCAGCTCTACTTACACAATGATCGACATTTTAGTATAAAATCTACAAATGATTGGGATCATCCCAGCCGTCCATGATGGACTGTGGACCATGTTTAATTGCCATGCATGTAGGGAGGATGAATAGCTACCATCACTTACAGAAACAATGGAGAAGCCCACAGAGTCGTCATAGAAATATTATAGCATACTGATGGATTGATCCATATACTCTCGGCTGGTACTCTATCCTACACGTGTCACATGTGTACGGTATAGGATTATAAAATTTGTGGGCCCCACTTCGGATGGGATGTAGACTAGAAAATCACACTGATCGGATAATCGTATTTAATTGATGGGCATTTGCCCTCTCAATGACTGGTGCGCATTCTCCTCTTGATGGTCCACTTTCAAACGATCAATTGGACGGTTAGGATCGGTTGTCTGATCTTTGTTTGGGACATGTCCCCCTCATCCTGTGGAAGACCTTAAATAGCTGGTCCAGTATGTATGGAACATGTGACGAAAATTTTAGACAATGGAAGATTTTTGTCCTTTGATTTGGAGTATTCTCCGTTGATTATAACCGCATCGTGTTTACATCTTAACCGTCTATTGATAGGAAACTAATTGACGCGTTAGGATCTTCCAATTGCAAGTTTATCGAGGTATTACCAATCTAATTAAAATTAGGAGTCGCAACCCGGGCCGTGTATGGACCGGGCTTAAATCAGGCCCTATTGGTCCTAGCATGTACGGCCCAATAAGTTTAATATGTGGCCGTGGATGGGCTTAGATCATTTTAAGTTCTTACTTTTTCTGATATCTATTTAATTTTCCATGTATGGCCTTCCGAACCAACGGATGGATTATGAACATTTACCAGGGAAATAGGATGTAATCAATTTTCAGGCTGGGTTGGTTGGGCCTGGGCCCAACTAAATGTTCAAACTTAGGCTTGGGATTGCTGTGCTAGGCCTCATACTCAGCTGGAGCCTTGGGCCATATAGTGTTAGAATGGGATGGGCTGGCCCAAACCCAACCCATTACCACTTGTCCATGGAATATTCACATGATTGAATATGGACACTTGGACAGTCTGACCAACCGATCTGAACCATCCACTCGGTGCAACATGCATTTTCATGAGCTATCCGGTAAAAATCACACCAATTGGACAATTCTAAGCATCCCATCGGCGACCTATAAAATTGACAATCAAGATCAGTTGAAAAAAAAAAAAAAAACTCCCATCAACAATCTGAACCATCTATTTATTGAGGCATATTATAGACATTATAGTTCCACCGAGATGATCTCATAGGCCAACTTGCATAGATGTTAGATGATAATTGTGACTTTTTTCTTGGTATCCAGCTAAATGAGTGTTTCACATAATGGACGGTCCGGATCAATGGGTTGGCCTATCCAAGTATCTCAATGCAACTAGGAGCATCATAACTTATAATGCTCTAATAGCTTTGGAACATTTCTCTAGATGGATTAGTTTCATTCCTGGTGTTTGATCCTTAACTGGTATGAGAAAATTTACTTTGCCAACCATTCCTATAGCCATTTTAAGTCTATTCCTCGATGGTCTAGATGAGATTGTGATGTAGCGGGTTATACTATTTCTACCGGCGGCCAACATTAACCGCCAGTGTAGATATGAATAACCAGCGATGTCTTGTGGTCGCCCGTAATGTAAGAAACGACCGCTAGGAAAAAAAGTCCCAACAAAAAAAAAAGACTAATTTCATTTCCCTCTTTTAAGAAAAAGACCCTTGAAAGCTCTCTCTGTCTCTCTCTCACGCGATTTCCAAGTGCTCAAAACAAACCAGTCAAAAACCCAACAACTCTCCCAGTTCCTTTTCTCCTTCCCCTCTCTTCTCCAAATCCCCACACAGCCCTTCCCTTTCTTTCCCAAATGGCACCCAAGGCCGAGAAGAAGCTAATGGCCAAGAAAGCCCCAGTGGAGAAGAAGCCCGAGGCTAAGAAGAAGCCACCCAAGGAAAGATCTTCTTGCAACAACAACAAGAAGCGTTTAAATAAGAATAAAGAGACCTACAAGATCTATACCTTATTCCCTTACTGTCAAAATCGAATCCAAAGCGTCCATCCAAACACCATCTTCAGCAAGAACATCCAAACAACATTGCCTATCTCTCCTCCAAGCCTGCAACTCCTCCTCAAATATCATCCAAATTCATTCCCACATCCTCAAATCCGGCCTCAATTCCAATCCCTTTGTACTCAGAAAACTCACCTCCACAGCTTATTCTCTTAACACGATTAATTATTCCTCTTCCATCATTTTCTCTAACAACAATAACATTAGTTGCATTTTCAATACTTTCTTATTCAATACTCTCATATGCAGCTATGCGCATTACACGGATGCCAAACTCAACAGTGTTGCTATGTTCTCTTTTATGTTTTGAAATGTCATCTTCCCTAACAAATTCACCTTCCCTTTCGTTTTAAAAGCCTATGCTGGCCTTGGTGATTTGAATCTTTACAGGCAAGTTCATTGTTCTGTGGTGAAATTTGGTTTTGAGGCTAATCTTTATGTTCAAAATACGTTGATTCATGAGGATTCTTGCTGTGGTGGGAGAATTGAGCTTCCCATTGAGTGTCAAATATTGCATATTTCCTCTTGTTTATACCTTGGTTTTATGAACATATGATAGAGCTTAATTGATATATTTATGCATGTTTATCTTGCTAAGTGATTTCGAGAGCTTAAGGTAAAGATGATGCTAAAAGCATGGATTTGAAGCTCAAGAATTCCCAAGGTAAGGATAGATCTTTGGTGACCAAGATTGAATATTACAAGAGTCTAAGATACAAGAAAATCAAGTGAAGAAGGAAGAAAATCGAGTTTACAAAGTGGAGAATTTAGAAATTGTTGAACTTGACTTGTCGATGACATCGAACACACTTCGATGCCATCGAATGAGGCTCGATCACATCGGAAATTTCAGGAAAAAGCAAGTTTGGTTGCTAGACTATTAGGTGCAAAGTTCGATTCTATCGAAGAGACAAGGTTCGATGTCATCGAAGCCAGTTCGATGGCATCAATAATTCAGGGATTTTAAGTTCAACTAGCAGGACAGTTCTAGACCATTTATGATAACTTCGAGAAGTGTTCAATGCCATCGAAGCCTATTCGATGACATTAAAGGTCGGATGATGACATTGATAGCTACGCAGTGTAAAAAAGCGTGTAGTTTTCAAATTTGAATCTAATTGGGTTTCATACCTTCGATGGCATCGAAGTGCCATTGATGATGACATCGGAGGTGCGTAGAGTGCGTAAATTTATGGCAGTTTCCAAAGTCAGCTAGACAAAGCCTATATATTAGGGTTCTCCAAGGGATTCTAAGCACAAATTAGGATAAGAGGTAGAGCCAATGGTGTAGCATCTTCCAAGGAGTTCTTTTTTCTTCTCTAGTTAGTTTTTCTTATTTTTCTTTATGAGTCTTAGCTTAATCATGGTTTGGTTGGCTAATCTCTTAGATGGAGCTAAGAGGTGACGCTTGCAATATTTTTTGATGATTATTTTACTTTGATTCATGTTATGTTGAACTTCTATTGATTATTCATTTGAATAAAGGAATATTTTCAATTTTCTATGATTTATTGTGACTCCAATTATTGTAGATGCTCAAGAAGCTTTTAATATCTTCTTATCTTGTTTTGTAAATCGTGTGATTTGTAAAATCTATGATCCACCATCATCTATGGGCATGGTTGATGCATGAATTCCCTATGATCATATGAAAAGTGCTTCATGTGTGAACGAATCCAATAAAGTTTAGCACCATATTATGTTTTAATTGCTCCATCATCCGACTGGATAGAATAAGACTTTGATTCCAATTGTGCTATTATTGAATCAAGTACAGTAACATCATAATAACTACAAGTGGATCCTTCGCGCTTTAGTTTTCATTACTTTGATAGATTTAATTCACAATAATTTCTCTTTAAATTTTTAGATTTTAGATTCTAGTTCTAATTAATTTAGAATACGTACAAGGTAAGTCCATGTGGATTCGACATCAGTCTCACCGAGATAATTACTACATCGCGACCCTGCACTTGGGGTTGTGAATACTTCCTCGTGAGGTGTTCGATGAAATGCCCAAGTCAGATCAAGTGTGTTGGAGAGCAATGATTGGTGGCTTTTACTTTTTAGTATGTGGACATGCTATTGTGCATTTCATTTTTATTTTGATTATCATGGTGATACTATTTCCTATTTTATTTCATTTACTTCTCTTATCTTTATCTATTTTTCCTTTGTCATATTGTAACAAAAAGGGGGAGAAATTGTAGAGATGTGTGATTGTGGAATATGGTATGTATGTGTATGGAAATTTTTTTTTTTTCTACAAATCACCTCTCCTGGATTGAGGGGGAGTAATGGAATGAGGGGGAGTTATATTTGTTGATCATTTGTTACTTAAATGATGCATGATTCTTTATTGCGTATCTATAACTGATGCATGATTTCTTATTTGTGCATGACTGGTGCATGATTCTTTATTATGCATAATTCTTATTTGACTTTGTAACAAATTTGACAAAGAGGGAGATTATAAAAGCTATTGTGTAAATATATCACCTGTAGTGTTGTCAAATTTTGTTGTGCCAAACAATTTAGTATTTGTATCATGCTTTGAGTTGAAGTGATCAGGTTCGTACATTTCAAAGTTCTCTGGATCTTCATCGAACTTGCCTACATTTTCAAGTTGAAGTGAAGAATGTTGAAGTTCATGGTTTCAAGCTAAAATTCAAGAACTCAAGTTCAAATTTGTAGTTCAACTAATGTATGTTAAAGACTCAAGAACTCAAGCGTAACTCAAGCTCAAGTTCAAGTGATTGAACTCAAGCTTCAAGTATCACAAGATATTAAGATTTGGAAGCGAATGATGTTTCATTTATTCCTACTCACAAACAAGTTTAGATGACCTTAGATTGATCTTAGATTGTGTCATATTCATTACATATTTTATGTCGGTCATTTCATATGTTATTAGGTCATTTTCTCGATTAGCCTTAGACCTTGTTCGACTAGTCTAAGTACTGGCTCGACCAGTATAAGAGTTTTCTCGACCAGTCCAAGGTTTGTTGTGAATTTTCAAAATTTTTTGTCGGACTATCGACTAGTCCAGGAGACTGCTAGACCAGTTGAGTGAACAGTGCTCGAACGGTTGTGCAGGCTCGACTCAAAGTCCAGCAAGCTTTTCTGGTCCCACTTGACCAATCGAGTGCATTGCTCGACCAGTTGAGTAGGCCACTCGACCAGTAGAGCAAGCCACTCGACCAGTCGAGTAACAACCTTATCTTATCGTGCCAGAAAAATTAAAATTTTATTAGTCCTTCGACCAGTCGAACCGACCCTTAGGTCAGTCAAGTGAATAGTATTTTCACTTATAAATAGAGCATGAATTTCAGAGTTTATTCATTCATTAAAAGTGAAATCAAGACACTACTCTGAGAGATAAGTTTGTGATATTTTAAAGCTGTATTGTTCTCATTTTATATTATCTTTAATTAGCTTTTGTAATTTGATTTTGAGATCTTTATTTCAATCTTACATTGAGAATGAATTTGTGATTTTCTCTTTTCTTGAGATCAAAATCAAATTAAGCTAGCCCAAGTTGATTTAATTTAAAAATCATTTAAAACTAGAATCTTTTCATCTGTGAGACTGGACATTGAACATCTTCGTCTACATCGGATCGGTTCTACCGGGCTTATTCAAAGAGAATTTCTAGATAACTACATTTATAATTTTGTATATCCTTTTTGGTTTTCTCTGAGGTGATCAAGAAAATCTCAAAGTATGGGGTTTTTATGATTGTGTAAGCCCAATCAAAGATACAATTGTGAAGGTTTTAAGGTGAACCTTGGAAAACCTTTTTTCTTAGTGAACGCTAATATCTCGAGGGAGTGGATATTAGGAGTGGAGTAGTTTTGTGGCTGTTTTCTAAAAGTTGGTGTACACACAAGCGAACTACTATAATTCTTGGAGTAGTGGTGATTGATTGAATGTGCCAATGTGTGTGAATGTTGTAATTTATTTTAAGCATTTGTGGTGAATGATATAATTTATTTTATGCACTTGTGGGAATGTTGTAATAACTTAGTTTATTTTATTTGCTATTTCCTTTGCCTCTTTACTGGTTTGGGTTTTTGATACTTACAAACGTTCTAGTGAGGTTGTCCTGTCATAAGCATTTGGTTTTTGGTGTTAGGTTGTCCTTAGAACTAAGTTTGTATCAACCTCTCAAGACTTGTACATTTGAGGTTGCTATTTACTTGTGCTTATTTATTATTTGATTGTGCTATCTTTATTTTAATTCTGCATTTATTTTTTAATTTGGCATAATCCTATTCACCCTCCCCTTCCCCCCCCCCCCCCCTAGGATGTTTAGCTTGGCCTTTTCACATATTTATATCTCAAGGAATTCAATAAGAGTTTAGCAACTGTGCATTATAACAACGTCTCCTAAGATGTAATTCGACTTAAGTTATTTCCATTCTCTTTAAAGAAGAGAGCCAAATCATGGCTTCATTCGTTGAGATCACGCTCGATGGTTACATGGGATTAAATGACCCGGGAGTTCCTTAAAAAGTTTTTCCCAGTTCATAAAACCAACACTTTAAGGTGTGCCATCATGAATTTGTCCCAAAAAAAGGACAATACATTTTTTCAATGTTGGGAGAGATTCAAGGAACTCTTACTCACATGTCAAAAATATAGGGTATGAAAGTTGACAAGTAATTAGTTTCTTCTATGATAGATTAAACTCAAATATGTGCCAATTAGTTGAGATGGTGTGTAATGGCAAGTTCATGACAAAGGATCTTGAAGAGGCGCGAGATTACTTTGATAGGTTGGATGAAAATGCATAGTCATGGGATGCCACCAATCAATCAAGTAATGCCAAGTCTATACCTAAAGAGAAATGTGGAATATACGTTCTTATGGAGTATGATAATGTAGATGCTAAAA
The DNA here is from genome assembly GCA_030180095.1 of Magnolia changhungtana. Classification (NCBI taxonomy): domain Eukaryota; kingdom Viridiplantae; phylum Streptophyta; class Magnoliopsida; order Magnoliales; family Magnoliaceae; genus Magnolia; species Magnolia changhungtana. The sequence continues at coordinate 5,968,584 of JASAUF010000161.1, read as the reverse complement.
TTGGGGGTCTCATTAAAAAAATTAAGGCCATGGAACTCAAGAAGGTGGAAGCGGTCTAATACACCAATGTGGTTATTGAGAGTGCTTATCACATATGTGAGAGTGACATGCACCTTATAAAGGATTGTCCCACAATCCCAGCATTTCAGGATGTGTTGTAAGCTCAAGTAAATGCCTTGAATGTTTATCAACACACATTCAGTGCACCTAATTTTAATATGTACAATCCAAGTTGGCGGAATCATCCCAACTTTAGATGAAAAAATGGGCCAACCGCTATTGTAAGCACACATCCCTAAGGGCTTCACCCTGTACCTCAAAACGCGTCACAAGTGCAACCACAAAAGAGGACCCTTGAGGACACTTTGTAAGAATTCATGCAAGGGAAAATGCAATTCAATAAAACCACTATGAAGACTAGAAACAATCTTAGAACTTTGGTTTTAATGATTAAGTCACACTTGACTGATAGGAAAAAATGGACCTTTTCGGCCCAACCTTAGCCTAACCCAAAAGGATAATATGAAGTGAGTGTCAAAATCAACATTCCCTTGTTGGATGCAATTAAGCAAATTCCATCTTATGCCAAGTTTTTTTTAGTACCTTTACAAAGTTAAACATAAATTAAATGTACAAAAGAATGCCTTTTGACGGAACAAGTGAGCGTTATCATTAAATAAAATGCTTTGCCCAAATACAAAGATCCGGGAAGCCCTATAATTTCATATATCATAGGAAATTTATGGGTTGAACAAGCCTTGCTAGACTTGGGGTTAAGCGTTAACCTCATTCCCTACTCGATATACGAAAAATTGGGGCTTGGTGAATTAAAACCCACCAAGACAACCCTCTAACTCGTCGATCACTCTATTCATATATTAAGAGGGGTAGTCGAGGATGTGTTAGTCCAAGTCAATAAGTTCTGCTACTTGGTAGACTTTATTGTCTTAGATACATAGCCAATTATAAATGTGATCACTCAAATTTTGATCATTCTAGGACGTCCATTCCGGACTACTTCAAATGCAGTAATCAATTTCTAGAATAGAGTGATAAAGTTGTCCTTTGGAAACATGACATTGGAAGTGAATGTATTTAACCTTTGCAGATAATCAGGGGATATAGATGAGATCCATGAGATAAGCACAATTGATGCACTTGTGGAGGCTGAGCGTGTTTTGACAATAAGCTCTGATTCCTTATAAGCTTATCTCACTCACTTCATGGATTATGACGATCACATAATATTAGATATAGTGAGTGCATTGTTAGATTTTGCACCGGTACTCGAAACTAACTGGTAGAGGCCATGTTTTGAAAAAATTCTCCTAACTGACTCAAAACGTCTACCATCTAACATCGAGGCACCGAAGCTTGACCTAAAACCATTACCATCCGAGCTAAAATTCACTTATTTAGGTCAAGGAGATATGTATCCATTGGTGATTTCTTCCCACTTAGATGATTAATAAGAAAGCAAGTTGATTGCTACTTTTAAGAATCATAAGAATGCCATAGGATGGACCGTTACAAACCTTATGGGAATTGATCCCCTGATTTGCACTTGATGAATACACCTAGAGGAGAATATTGTTCATAACCCCAAGTGTAGGGTCATGAAGTAGTAATAATCTCGGTAAGACCGTGGTCGAATCCACAGGGACTGAACCTTGTATGTATTCTGAAAGTAACTAGAACTAGAACTAGACGAAGATGTAATCTAAATCAGAAGATTTTAAGAGAATAATGGTGAAGTATTAAACTAAAACTTGTAAAATGCAAAGGTAGGAAAATTAGGGTTTCCAAGGATCCACTTGTAGAGATCAGGGAGATCTATGCTTTCATAAACATAACTAGGATCAGAGTCCTATCTCCATCCGGATGGAAGATAATTCATTAAAAACAATTATGAACTTCCTTTGATCTGGTTATCAATGAATAAGAGGTATGAGAATTAGATTTGATTCCATTACAAGGCCATGCCCATGAGAAAAAGTAAACAACAGAATTTAATTAATCCACAACCAATCTGAAAGAATTATAAACGTTAGGAAGGATTCCATTATCCATCCATGTCCAGGAGACGATGGTGAACAACAGGGCCTCCTAACTTCATAATTTTAATAATGTAAAGAACATGCTCAAAGCTATCGCAGATCTATTATAATGAAAGTCACAACAAACCATTTAAGATTAAAGGCATTCCTTATAATCAAACTAGAATTAAAATCAATTCAGTTTAAACATGAATCAAAAGGCATAAATAAAAAGTCTCCCATCACATTACAAGCTTCACCTCTTAGCCCTAGCTAAGAGGTTTAGCTCATCACAGACATGATGAGGCTAAAAATCTTTTAAAAATATTAAAGAAAGAAGAAACTAAAGAAGAAAAGGGAAGAAGAACTCTTGGAAGCTTATTCGTACTCTCTCTCTCTCTATCTTGCTCACATCTCCTCCACGTTCCGGATGATGCCCCTCTTCCTTCTTCACGTCCTCTTTTATAGCAGCATGGAGATGCCAGGTTGGTCACTGACCCTCCTTACGCAATACACTCCGCAAAAAGAGACGGCCTGCGCCAACTCTAGTTGTTGCGGCAAAAGGTGTAATGGCAATGGTGCTTGCACCGACCCTCATTACGCAACACTCGCAAAGAGAAACTAGAGGTGTATAGTTGCCAGGTGTGTTTTCGTCGGCTGCGCCAACTCTAGTTGTTGCGGCAAAAGGTGTAATGGTCTTGCGCAAACCAGAAAATAGAGGGATAGTTTGTGTTTTTCTGTCCAGTCAGTGTATTGGGGCGGAATTCCTTGTTACTAGCCCATCAGATGGACGCCCATGATCGTCCTCCAAATCTTAATCGTAGTCCATTGTTTAACGTTTAATTAGCTTCATCGATCCCCTATTTTATAAACAAATTAGTACTCGACCCTTGGATGTTTTGGATCTATCCTCTGAACGTCCCTGATCGTAATTAATTAACCCTTGGCCCACTGAATCAAAGGTCCGATCACACTGATTTCGCACCATTTTGCGAATGCATTGTATGAGTTACAACATGTTTAACGTGACAGAACCGATTCTCTGCATTGCCGCTTTTCTTCCGATCTTCTTGGGCAAGATCAGACGCTCTAATGGTCTGTTTCGAATGGTTCAGATCATCAAACATTGTCGAGATGAAATCCTGGAAGATGATCCTAATCAGTAGGAATTACTACAGAGAAATTTGGCCATCATCCTTGTGCGGGGCTTCTTTCAGCCAGAAATCTTGTCCACACCGGTATACATCCTTACCTACAATCGATCGAGTTTAGGACGGTTTTGTCCTGGCTTCCTGATGGATGGTATGGATCAAGGAGATGACCCATGATGGTGGGCCCACATCGTCCTAATGGACGCTATCCGGTTATAGCGTGCGCGAAAGGAAAATGGAAAGAGGATGCTTTCCGTTTTTGACGATGAGACGGGCTAAGGTGTTTTATTTTTGACTGGGATTCTCTGTCCCGTGCGCGTAGCCACTTGCTGTACACACTGGTTACATGAAGTGGGGCCCACCTTAAAGTGTAAGGGGAATCTACTCCGTCCATCTAGTTTCCCAGTTGATTTAAAGGGGTTTAGTCCAAGATTGAAGCATATCCAGAAATCAGGTGGCCCCAAGCTATCAATGGTTGATCCGTCCACTGGCTTTGGTGATTCTCATGTGTTAAATCCAAGTGTTTAGTATCCTTTTCAATCCAAGATCTTGAATTCACCTTGCAACACAAACATGATTAAAATAGAATATTAAACATTATCATGTTCATAAAACCAAGCAATAAGTGGGGTCTAATATGCAATATTTGACCCTCAACACAATCTTCAACCAGCATTTTGATAATCCCGAGCAAAGTATGCGAAAAATATTTTAAGAATTACGTGACAATTTCTATAAACTCGAGTGATCTTTGAAAAACAATCTACATACTAGAATTCTAAGATGCATTAATGTTGAGCATTACCTTCTCCTAAACTCAAGCACACGGTAAACTTCATGGTAAAGTTCAAAGTATTAATCTATCAATTAGATAAGTTCTACACATTAAGTTCCATGGGTGTATAGTGTAATCTCGGCTTATCAATATTAAGAGTTTAATCGTCGATTTTCATGATAACATTGATACTTAAACAGAGCATTTCTGGATATCCCAACCTAAATCGAAACTTACCTTACAGTTTAGCCTTTTTACTATTTCAGCTTTTGATTTTTCCATCGATGGCTTCACGCGGTGTCAACCTTTTTAAAGATCTTTAACAGGTAGCCGTTTTCGAACATAACTATTTTTTAGCTGGGTATTCTTTTTTTTTTTTTTTCAATAAACATGATGGACAAATTCCCCAAGCTGGTTCCTTCCATGCTTAGTGATTACTAGGTTAATAATGCAATATCGAACTGAAACCCTAATGTGTAAGTGAAAGGGCCGAGCTATACGTCTCGGGGGGGTGAATAGGACTATGTCAAATTAAAAAATAAATGTAGAATTTAAAAAATGATAGCACAATCAAATAGTAAATAAGCACAAGGAAATAACAACCTTAAATGTACTAGTCTTGAGAGGTTGATACAAACTTAGTTCTAAGGACAACCTAACACCAAAAACCAAAGGCTTATGGCAGGACAACCTTACTAGAATGTTTGTAAGTATCAAAAACCCAAACTAATAAAGAGGCAAAGGGAATAGCAAATAAAATAAGCTAAGTTATTACAACATTCCCACAAGTGCATAAAATAAATTACATCATTCACCACAGATGTTGAAAATAAATTACAACATTCACACACATAGGCACATTCAACCATCCACCACAACATCGAAATTATAGTGGTTCACTTGTGTGTACACCAACTGTTGGAAAACAACCACACAACTACTCCACTCATAATATCCACTCCCTCGGGATATTAGCGTTCATTATGAAAAAAGTTTTCCAAGATTCACCTTAAAACCTTCACAATTGTGTCTTTGATTGGGCTTACACAATTCCAAAAACCCCATACTCTAAGATTTTCTGGATCACCACAGATGAAAAGGTTTTAGTTCTAAATGATTTTAAAATTAAATCAACCTAGGCTAGCTTCATTTGAATTTGATCTCAAGAAAGGGGAAAACACAAATTCCTTCATAAAATAAGATTGGAATAAAGATCACAAAATCAAATAACAAAAGTTAATTAAAGAGAATATTAAATGAGCACAAAGTAGCTTTAAAATATCACAAACTTATCTCTCAGAGTGGTGTCTTGATTTTGCTTTGATGAATAAATAAACTTTGAAATTCCTGCTCTATTTATAGGTGAAAATATTATTCTCTCGACTGGTCTAAGGGTCAGTTCGACTAGTCGAAGAACCAACAAAATTTTAAATTTTCTGGCGCGATTAGATAAGACTGTTACTCAACTGGTCAAGTGGCCTACTCGACTGGTCGAGTGGGACCAGAAAAGCTTGCTAGACTTTGAGTCGAGCTTGCACGACTGGTGGAGCACTGTTCACTCGACTGGTCGAGTACTGTTCATTCGACTGGTTGAGCAGTCTCTAGGACTGTCAAGGGTCTAACAGAAAATTTTGAAAATTAGAAACAAACCTTGGACTGGTCGAGAAAACTCTTAGACTGGTTGAACCAGTACTAGGACTAGTCAAACAAAGTCTAAGACTAGTCGAGAAAATGACCTATAAACAAAAGAAATGGGCCACAAAAAATATGCAATGACTATGACACAATCTAGGGTCAATCTTGGGTCATCCAAACCTGTTTGTGAGTAGGAACAGTTGAAACATCATTCGCTTTAAATTCTTGAATACTTGTGATACTTGAAGCTTGAGTTACGCTTGAGTTCTTGAATCTTTAGCGTTTAGTAGTTGAACTTCAATCTTGAACTTGAGTTTATGGATATGATCTTGAAACCATGAACTTTGACATCCTTCACTTCAACTTGAAGATGTGGGCAAGATCAATGAAGATCCAGAGAACTTAAAAAATGTATGAACCCGATCACTTCAACTCAAAGCATGATACAAATACTAAATGTTTTGGCACAACAAAATTTGACAATACAACGGGTGATATATTTATATAATAGCATTTATAGTAAGTTAGATGTGACATGTGAAATCATGACTCAACCAATGTTTAAAACTTCTAATCATGGATTACTAATTCGAACTTAACTGTGAAATCTAACAAGTAACTGAATCTAAGAGTCATAAATTACTAACATTACATATCTTATACTTATAAATCAAAGACGGCTGTCAAAATCACTTCGAATTCAAAAATATTTCCAGAAAAATTTTAAAATTTTTCACAATTATTGTTCAAGATCAAGAAAATACTGATTAGGCAGTAACCTAATCTCCCATTCTAAACTAAAAATCTACGTTGTCCTCAATTTAAAAGATATAAGCATGTAATGCACATGAGACAATGAAAGTGAAGGAGAAGTGATGGAAAGATAGTATCGGACGAGGAGATTGAATGACTTTTGTTCAAAGAGATTTTAGCGTGAAGGCGTCTCAGCACAAGAGTTAACCAACAAAATCAAACTATCCTAAAACACTGGAAAGCAAACTATCCTAATGTCATAAAGTTAACTAACCTGGAATAAAAAAAATAAACTACCCTAGTCCTATGAAAGTAGTAAACCTACCTATACCTCCGTCAGACTAGGTGATTAAGGGAAAAGCTACTTAGTCATGCCGCAAGATTCCTCCTCCGGCCAATATCTTGATAAATTTCTCAGAAGGTTTCTCAACAAGATCATCTAAAAGCCATTTTTGTAATAGGTTAGATGCCCTAGAGCATGAATTTTCAGAGAAATTGATGGACCTCAGCAAAAAATTGTCGTTGAATCGCTTGAGGTATCCAAAGTATATATGATTCACTTGTGATAGAAAAAAATTCAAAGTTCGTATCCCATGATGAATCAGAGACTAAAGTAGATAGCATTCAGGGTCTGAGGAAGGAGAGGCTTCAGAATAAGGGTTCTCTCGGTCCATGACAACTACCAAGATATTGTCTTACGAGGCATTCACTATATCTTTTATCGTAGGATCATTTGAATTTGCAAGGTGTGCTAAGAAATTGTCCAAAGAGTTGGGAAATTTAGTTAAGAGTGACTCATTTTCCTCATTGAAACTTGTGACGATCTACCCAAGGATTCCATCATCTCTGAACGTGGATGGATGCATGCTCTCTTGCTCTTGCTCTGGAAGAAACTCTTCCTCCATATTTAGATCAAACATGTCATATGGGTGGAGTAGAGCTTCCTGTGCCTCATGATCACCTTTCCGGACTATAATTGAAGTTGATTCCAGTGAATATTGGGCCGTGCTCTCATGAATCTCATCCCAATACTTATCATCATCTAATTCAGTACAATACACATGTGGAATGGGATCGCTTTCCTCACATTCTGTTTCTAGATTGGGTTGAGGTTCGAATAAACTAACCTCTTCCTCATCATTGGAACCAAGGGTGTCATGTGAGTGAAGTGTGTTTGTATCATTATATTTGAAAGACACCCACATCTCTTGATCGAGGTGAGAAGAAATCACCACTGGGTATGTCTCATCTTGACCTAAATAGACATATTTCAAATTAGAGGGCAAAGGTTTTAGGTCAAGCTTCGGTGCCTTGAGGTTAGACGGTAGAGGCACTACATCAGTTTGGAGCAATTCTTCAAATTGTGGCCTCCACCGGTTAACTTCAAGTACCAGCGCAATATAAAGCTTGACACCCGTCTCTCTAATCATATCATCATCAAAGTCATGGGAGTGGGCCAGACACGTCTTTTGAGGGTCAGAGGATAAGGTCATCAAAGTTCTATCTTCCACGAAAGAGTCAATCATCCTCTAACCGTTTGCCTGTATTGCAAAAGATATTTAACTCCAATATCATATTTCCAAAAGACATACTCATAACTCCATTCTTGCAATTAATGATTGTGTTTGAAGTGACAAAGATTGGGTGACCAAGGATGACATGAATTTGAGTGCTCATGTTACTGATGGTTTCCGTATCCAGGATGATAAAATCTACTGGGTAGTAGAATCTATCAACCTGGACCAACACATCCTCAATTATCCCTCTTGGTACACGAACTGAGTGATGAGCAAGTTGTAATGTGGTTAGGGTGGATTTTAATTCACCCAAATCTAATTGTTTGTACACCGAGTAGGGAATCAGATTTACGTTTACTCGTAAATCAAGAAGTGCATGCTAAATGCGGTGATTCCCAATTACATAAGCGATGGTTGGGCTACCGGGATCTTTGAATTTCTTCGGCACATCTTGCTTTAGGATGACACTCATTTTTTTAGTTAAAAAGATTTTCTTTTGAATATTTGCCGTCTTTTAGTCGTACACAAGTCTTTCAAAAATTTGGCATATGAAGGTATTGTTTTATGGATCAAGTAAAGAAATATTGACCTTCACTTGTTTCAACACCTCTAGAATGTCCTGAGAGTTAGAGAGAGATTTTGGTGCAACCAACTATTGGGGGAATGGAGTAATTGGCTTGCCCTAAAGTTCTGGTTCCAACTCTTGTGGAGTAGTGCTAGGTCTATCATCGTTGTCCTCTTCCGGGTCCTTAGGCTTTTTAGTTATAATCGGAATAGTTTTGTCAATGGTCTTCCTACTCCTAAGAGTGGTGATAGATTTAGCTTGCCCATCTGATTTGAAGAGCTAGGGTCACTTATCTCATATTTTGGTTTGGGATTGGGGAGAGGTTGAGAAGGAAGCATCCCCTTTCCTAAAATTGTTAATTGTGACTCCATCCTTTGGACAGACGACGCAAGCGTTCCAATTGCTGATCTGATTTCCTGGATTGCTTCTGCCGTATTCTGATTAAGTAGCTCTTGGTCTTGAATATGTTTTAAAACCGGATCCTCTTGAAGTTTCACTTGATTTAGAATTTGATTAAAGAAACTTTGAGGAGTAGTAGTTTGTCCATTCCTCTAACTGAAAATTTGGATGATTTCTCCAACTAGGATTATATGTATTGGAGATAGGTCCATTGAAAGATCTTTGGTAATTGTTTACGGCATTGGATTGATCATTCAACACCTCTTGAAAGGCAGGTATTGTTGGACAATTTTCAGTTGAGTGAACGTTGCAAGCACAAATATCACAAACAGTTTCCTTAGCCTTTTCCTTCTTTAATTTCATGGCCTCGAATTTCCTTATGAGATTAGACATTGGTATTGATATCATCATCCTCTTTCAAAAGGTATACTTTGCCCCTCTCCTTTGATTGATTGGGCTTAGAAATGGTGCTTGATTTTAGGTAAGTGTCTCATGATTGCGCATTTTCAGCAAGTCTATCCAAGTAGTCCCACACGTCATTGACATTTTTATTCATGAATTCCCCATTACACATTATCTCAACCAATTGGCGCATAGAAGATGTCAGTCCATCATAGAAAAAGTTTGTAATGCGTCACGTTTCAAAACTATATTGTGGTCATGAACTGATAAGATTGTTGAAACTTTTCCAACATTGGAAGAATGTTTCATCTTCCTTTTAGGCGAAGTTCATGATTGACTTTCTAAGGGTGTTTGTTTTATGATGTGGAAAAAATTTCTTTATGAACTCCCTTATCATATCATTCCATGTGCCAATAGATCGAGGACGTAGTGAATGTAACCACGTCTTAGCTTTCTCTTTCAAAGAAAAGGGAAAGAGTTTCAGCCTGACCGTGTCATTAGACACGTTAGGAAAGTATAAAGTGGCTATGATCTCATCAAACTCTTTCAGGTGTAAGTATGGATCTTCTAACTCATGACTATAAAATTTAGGAAGGAGTTTGATCACCCCTGGCTTAATATCATGTGTCCCGTATTTTCTGAAAAAATCATGCATAAGGGCGTACTCACCCCCGCTGGTTGTAAATAATCTCATAAAGTACGAGGTGGGGTGCATGATGCACCTCATTCTCATCCTGGACTTCCTCAACTTGAAGTTGAGGTTTTTTCGGCTGATTTGTAACTATCACTTCAATTAACTCTGAGGATCTCGAGTGGTGTCTAATCCTGTAATGGATAGATAATCCCTCAATCAATCCTCCTTCACTGAAAAGATGTTGAGTGTTATCACAGACTTACTTGGGCATGAAACACTCTCAGCCCTCAATCTCAGATTCTAACTTAACCCTAAAAAGAGAAAGGAAATAGAAATCTAAGAAAAGAGAGGGTTGGAAAGAAGTTAGCAAATTGGAGTCCCTAAGTTAACAACCTGCAAAACAAACCAAAACAAGTTAGTTTCTAGAAATAGAAATTCTAAAATTAGAAAGTTCCTAAAATAGAAAGTAAACTAGTTTCTAAAAAAGGAAAGACTTTTAAAAACCGAAAATAGAAAGTTTCTAATAACTAATTAGGAAAGTTCTAAACCTAGAATTAGAAAGTAAGTTAGTTTCTAAAAATAAAAGAAAACCTAGAAATAGAAAGTTTCTAAAGATAGAAAATAAGACCTAATCCTAAAAATCGAAGATAGAAAAACTAGAAAATTAAAAAGAGATTACTAATTTAGAAACTCTATGTCAGGGTCCTACAAAACAGGAAAGTTAGGTTAGTTTCTAAAAATCAAATAGAAAAACTTAAACCTAGAATTAAGAACTAGAAAAACCTTAATTTAACTTAAAACTAATTAATCTCAGAAAAACATAACTGTCAATCCCCGACAACGGCGCCAAAAACTTGTTCACAACCCCATGTGTAGGTCACGAAGTAGTAATAATCTTGGTAAGAACGAGGTCGAATCCACAGGGACTGAACCTTGTACGTATTCTGAAAGTAACTAGAACTAGAACTAGACGAAGATGTAATCTAAATCAGAAGATTTTAAGAGAATAATGGTGAAGTATTAAACTAAAACTTGTAAAATTCAAAGGTGGGAAAACTAGGGTTTCCAAGGATCCACTTGTAGAGATTAGGGAGATTTATGCTCGATTCATAAACACAACTGGGATCAGAGTCCTATCTTTATCCAGATGGAAGATAATTCATTAAAAACAATTATGAACTTCCTTTGATCTAGTTATTAATGGATAAGAGGTATGGGAATTAGAGTTGATTCCATCACAAGGCCATGCCCATGAGATAAAGCAAACAACAGAATTTAACAAATCCACAACCAATTTGAAAGAATTATGAACGTTAGTAAGGATTCCAACATCCATTGATGTCCAGGAGATGATAGTGAACAACAGGGCCTCCTAACTTCATAATCTTGATAATGTAAAGAACATGCCCAAAACTATCGCAGATCTATTATAATGGAAGTCACAATAAACCATTAAAGACTAAAGGCATTCCTTATAATCAAACTAGAATCAAAATCAATTCAGTTTAAACATGAATTAAAAGGCATAAATAAAAAATCTCCCATCACACTACAAGCTTCACCGCTTAGCTCTAGCTAAGAGGTTTAGCTCATCACAGACATGATGAGGCTAAAAATCTCTTAAAAATATTAAAGAAAGAAGAAACTAAAGAAGAAAAGGGAAGAAGAACTCTTGGAAGCTTAGCCGTCCTCTCTCTCTCTCTCTCTCTCTCTCTCTCTCTCTCTCTTTTGCTCGCGTCTCCTCTGTGTTCCAGATGATGCCCCTCTTCTTTCTACACATCCTCTTTTATCACAGCATGGAGATGCCAGGTCTGTCACCGACCCTCCTTACGCAATACACTCTGCAAAAAGAGATGGCCTGCGTAAACTTTAGTTGTTGCTGCGAAAGGTGTAATGGTCTTGCGTAAACCAGAAAACAGAGGGATGGTTCGTGTTTTGTTGTTCGATCAGTGTATTAGGGCGGAATTCCTTGTTACTGGCCCATCAGATGGACGCCCTTGATCGTCCTCCAAATCTTATTCTTGGTCGATTGTTTAACGTTTAATCAGCTGAATTGATCCCCTATTTTATAAACAAATTGGTACCCGACCCTTGGCTGTTTTGGATCTAGCCTCTGAACGTCCCTAATCATCATTAATTGACCCCTGGCCCACTGAATCAAAGGTCTGATCACATTGTTTCCGCACTGTTTTGTGAACGCATTGTATGAGTTACAGCGTGTTTAACATGACAGAGCCGATTCTCTGCATTGCCATTTTTCTTCCGATCTTCTTGGGCAAGATCGGATGCTCTATTGCTCCATTTCGAATGGTCCAAATCATCAAACACTGCCGAGATGAAATCCTGGAAGATGATCCAGATCAGCAGTAATTATTGCAGAGAAATCTAGCCATCATCCTTATGCGGGGCTTCTTTTAGCTAGAAATCTTGTCTGAACCGATATTCATCTGTACTTGTAATCGATCAGGTTTAGGACGATTTCGTCTTGGCTTCCTGATGGATGGTGTGGATCAAGGAGATGACCCATGATGGTGGGCCCACATCGTCCTAACAGAGGCTATCCAGTTATAGCGTGCGCAAAAGGAAGACGGAAAGAGGATGCTTTCTGTTTTTGACGAGGAGATCGGTCAAGGTATTTTATTTTTGACTGAGATTCTCAGTCCCGTGCGCACAGCCACTTGCTATACCCGCTGGCTACATGAAGTGGGGCCCACCTTAAAGAGTAAGGGGAATCTACTCCGTCCATCTGGTTTCCCACTTGATCTAAAGTGGTTTAGTCCATGATTGAAGCATATCCAGAAATCAGGTGGCCCTGAGCTATTAATGGTTGATCCGTCCACTGGCTTTGGTGATTCTCGAGTGTTAAATCCAAGCGTTTAGCATCCTTTTCAATCAAAGGTGTTGAATTCACCTTGCAACACAAATATGATTAAAATATAACATTAAGAATTATCATTTTCATAAAACCAAGCAATAAGTGGGGTCTAATATGCAATATTTGAGCCTCAATAAATATTAAAACATCTAGACAACCACAATGCCGATTAAATCCAAACACGAGGGATGTGGTTAAGGCAGAGGTATTAAAATTGTTGGATGTGGGTATCCTCTACCCTATATCCAATAGTCAGTGTGTGTGTCCAACTCAGGTGGTACCCAAGAAGTTCGGGATCACCATTGTAGCCAATGCCAATAATAAACTCATGCCAACTAGGGTTGTCACGCCCTAAACCCAGAAATCGAATTTACAGGAATCCCGATCGCCGAATCCAGTGCCGACAGCCTCCGTAGTACCCCATTCTCGACTCCTAGCGTCCACACGCCAGATTCCGATCTTGGGATCCTATAAGGAGAATTTTTTTTTTCTGTACATTTAACTCGTAATAAGCATAACCACAAGCTTACCCAATTCATAAAGACAACATCATCATCACATATGCACTAATATAATCATTGAGTACAATGCTGAAAGGGAAATACATAAATTGAAAATCAAGGTCCAGAAGACTGTTGCATGCTCCAAGGCTCAACACTGCTGCAACCTAACATCACCTGCACGCATCTATCATGCATAAGCTTATAGAAAGCTTAGAGGGTAGTGTAAGTGTGTGCATAAGGTAAGTACCAAGTATTCAACGCAATACTATGATCATACAATGTCAAAATTGGCGCAAGATCATGAATCATACGTTATCAGAGTAAGCGAAAATACTGACAAGTCCATGAGTAAAATAATATCAGAATACGTGATACAGATTAACTATAAAATGAGGAGTAATAAAGAGTCAAATATCAGATGTCGTATCTAAACCACATAAATGCAGAAACACAAGTAACCCAAAATGTCATATGACACGAATGTAATACAATATGCGATGCAAATGGAATGACCCTACGGGAGTGTGAAGTCGAGATGATAATACGTAGTATCGCAGGCTATGGGGTCCATCATAAGGTACTTATATCCAAATCAGTCCCATACCTAAATTTGGATAGTCAGACCCGATGTGGTAAACTCCTGATCTCAGGTTAGTTGCGAACCCCAATCGAAATCCTGGCCATTGTGAAGGTACACATAACAAATAGTTGCGCATCACCAGCCCGAGTGGATAGTGAATAAATGAATAAATGAGTATATAACTCCTGCTTAGTAAGTCCACATATCAGTACAGTTCATCTCTAGGATCATCATTGTGGTTTAGTACACTACAAATGGCATTGCTGCTCTCCCAGCCACACAGTCCAAGTGAGCGTAAGAAACCACTATCCGCCTAGCCAATAATCTGCCAATACCTATCCGGCACGTTGATAGCAGACCCATTCGCGAACTGGTCAAACTCAGCCTAACAATGCCCCCTACCCTTGGGCGGGTAAGGCCACACCCCCTCCTAACCGACCACGACACGATGGGAGAAACGACCTCCTAGTATTCGGCACTCGGGCGGTCATGTATCCACTCAGTCTCGACGTTGGGGCATCTCCTGGCCATGGAGGTTTAGAATTTTCACCCAGGGACATCTATGACGCCCGTATGCTAGAGCCAAATATTTTTGGTGTCCCCTCTGGCCATCCACGATATGCCTGTGGAGGCTACGGCCCTAATGTCGCTAGGGCGTATAGTAATCACAGCACATAATGCAAGATGCATGAGTCATACAATCCAGTCATGCATCAATCTTGCGCATACCGTGCGCTCATGTGAGATGACCTCCGCCTATCAAGGAGTCTCATAACAACACGCTCAATAACATATGCAATAATCAACCACATCTCATAACAAACATGCAGATGATGCGTATGGGCATGTATCATGATGCTATGCTGTCACATACTCATAATTGGTATTAATAACCGGCATCAACAATTGGCCTCGACAATGTGGACATTTAACCCACATTGCCCCAAGGAATGGTCACATAGAGCTAAACATATAATGGGCCCACGGCCTCACACAAAGGCCTAATATACAACACGATGGGCCTTACTCAAGGGCCACATATGCATAACAGGTGGACCCTACTCATGGGCCTAATACATATCACAATGGGCCTTGCCCATAAGCCATGAATACATCACAATGGGCCTTGCCCATAGGCCATGAATACATCATAATGGGCCTTGCCCATGGGTCATGAATACATCATAATGAGCTTTACCCATGGGCCATGAATACTTCACAATGGGCCTTGCCCATGGGCTTCAAATACATGACATGTGAGCCCTACACATGGGTCTTGAATACATCAAATGGGCCATGCATCATGGGCCTAATACGTGTCACAATAGGCCTCAACTACGGGTAGCATGTACACCATATAGGTCTCTACAATCGGCCTCGACAATCGAAATCGACACTCAGACTTGGCCTCGACAATCGGATTCGGCCTCGATACTTGGCCTCGACAATTGAAATCGACACTCAGAATCGGCCTCGACAATTGGAGTCGGTAATCGGTCACGACAATTGGAATCGATCGATAATCAGAATCGGCAAATCGGTCACAACGATCGGATTGATTGATAATCAGAATCGGCAAATCGGTCACGATGATCGAATCGATCGATAATCAGAATCGACAAATCGGTCATGGTAATCGAAATTGGTAATCGGTCACGACAATCATAATCGATCGATAATCAGAATCGGTAAATCGGTCACGTCAATCAAAATCGACAATCGGCCACGACAATCGGGATTGGTCAATATCAGAATCGGCAAATTGGTCACGTCAATCAAAATCGGCAATCGGCTACGACAATCGGAATCGATCAATAATTAGAATCAGCAAATCGGTCACGACAATCGGGATCAATCGATAATCAGAGTTGGCAAATCGGTCACGTCAATCGAAGTCGGCAAATCAGTCACATCAATCGGAATCAGCCTAACAAAGGGCCTAAGGGAAGGTCATAGTGAGGACCTTCAACCATCATTGCCCATCAATGTGGCCCACATAAACGTCATAACATACATCATGGCAAAATCACATATCTCAACAAGCCTTGAATATACAACAGGTGGGCCCTGCACCTAGGCCTCAAATATATCACATTGGCCCCTCATCACATGGGCCTCAAATACACAACAGGTGGGCCCTACACCTGGGCCTATATTCATCACAGTTGGGCCTAGCACATGTGCCTCATATGTATTGAATGGGCCACGCGACATGGGCCTAATACATACCACACTGGGCTGCACGATATGAGCTTAATACACATCACAATGGGCCGCATCCATGGGCCAAAAATACATCACGTGGGCCACGACAATGGGCTGCACCAGTGGGCCTGATATACACCAAATGAGTGGTATCAACGGGTCACACCAATGGGCCCCGAAAATCGATGGATGGTAAGGATAAAATATAGATATCATGGTGGGCCTCATGAACAGCTCCAGGCCCTAAACGGATGAACAATATGTATATACCCCATACTTCATGGTTGGTGTTGATCTGCTCCATTGCAAATGCATGGCTAGAAGAACATACATCATGGCAGCACAAATGCAAGGTGGGTGAGGTAGTTACAACACATACATCGTGGTGGGGCCACAAACGTGCTAATGTCGAAAAACAGCGGGCCCCACCATCTCCATACAGACAGACGACTTGGATATAACAAATACATCTAGGTGGGTCCCACACGGGGCCCACCTCTCACCTGCATACACATATCTAATACAATATCATATATATATATATATATATATATATATATATATATATATATATATATATATATATATATATATATATATATTATTTTGAAAACGTCCAGTCCCTGTCCCTGGACAGGGTATACACGCATACAAGGTGGGTTGCCACCGTCCAACAGCTGGACGGTGGAGATGAGACCCATGCAATCATGGTAGGCCCACACATGTGGTCCCTACACATGTGGAAGGATGGTCGGGATTGTAAGGATACAACTCATGCATCATGGTGGGGCCATACCTGGCACGTCAAACAGATGGACGGCCTGGGTGGAATACAGCACATGCATCATGGTGAGGTCGGTCACCAAATGAATGGACGGTGGGGATGCAAGCACATGCTTCATGATGGGGCCGATCACCAAATGAATGGGCGGTAGGATATCAACGCCTGCTACACCATCCAACAACTGGACGGTGAAAATGTAACCATACGGCATGGTGCGGCCCACGCAATGGCCCACCAATATAATGTTATTAATATATTATATAGTATATAATATAATATTATATATTTAATAAATATCTCCACTGTGGCAGCAGACTGCCTAGACTCACCGTCCAGATGGATCTGGACGGTGTATACATCATGATGAAGGTGGGTCCCATGTGGGGCCCACCATAACTTTATTTTCCATCTCATCTGTTGATAAAGTCACACACTGACCTAATATAATAAATAGATTAATTAGTTAATTAATTTCATATTAATCCAAAACTTCTGAAAATCTGCAAAAGTTTCAATGATAGACATTTAACACCACTGTTCCTTGTAGTGTGGGCCACCTGAGTTACTTGGATGGCTGATTTTTTGGGTGGCCCCACAACTAGAAGGGGCCCACAAAATGCACGGTGTTGATGTGCAACGTACTTCATGGTGGGGCCTGTGGTGGGGCCCCCGTTCCATCTTTAAACCAGCAGCGAGGGCACTTCTTAACACTGACAGCAACAGGGACGTCCATGTGCATGTGTTGGTTTATTTTTATTTTTTTTTGTTAATTTACGGATTCTTATACGTGGGGCCGCATTAGACAAATTCACACCGACTACCGGTCTCCCCGGCCTGTAATAGAACTAACGAGTTTAATATGCAATATTTTTGACGTATAGAAACATCACAACGGCCCTTAACCGTTTAAATCACCTAAAACCACTGTTTCCTGCATTATGGCCCGCCAGAGGTTTAGCTTGGCTTCGCATTTCGGCTCGATGGCTAAAGTGAGATGGGAAAAAGGATGAAGGGTGTGGATTAAATCCATACATCAAGGTGGGGCCTGCATGAGCAACCCTTCCAAAAGCATAAACCAAGCAATTTTTTTGGTCAGTACACCCACTGTCGGTCCACGCTCACAACGTCCAGCGTCCAGGGACGCTGGACGTGGACGTATTTATCAAGGTGGGTCCCACGTGTGGGGACCACGGCTGGTGGGTCCCACGTTGACGTGGCCCACTTGATCAATTGGTATTTGTGTTTTCCCATCACTGTTATGTAAGGCCCACATGGCTTGGACGACCATGGGGATCCATTTGATGGACGGTTTGGACATCACATTCATCAAGGTGGGGTACATCCGGGTGGGCCACACAACCATCTCATCACATCAAAATAAAGAAAGAGAGAAAGAAAGAAGCACCGACCTTTGATCTTCTTGGACTTCTTCCGCCAACACGATCTAAAGCTCCAAAGAAATGATTCCGACGGTTGAGATGGACTTTGGATGGTGAAGATGGGAAGTTGGAAGGTGGGCCACACATGGCTTCTCATATGGAGGCTTGGACGTTGGGGTCTCATGGTTGCTTGGAAAAATGAAGAAAATGAGAGGGGGAGAGAGAGTGAGAGGATGGAATGGGTGAGTGAGGTGATGGGTGTACTTGTGTAAGGGAGAGAGTTGACTTTAGGGGGGGTGGTTGTACTTGGGATGGGTGTGAGTGATGGGAGTGATGTGTACTTGATTGATGTGATATTTTTTAGGGATTGTAACGTGCAACGTTCATCCTCGAACTGAATGTGGGCCCATATCTTTGGGCCTGGGTATCGCCTCACTGCGCGAGATGCAGCGTCAGAACCGCGGCGATGGTGCGGTCACACTGGTACAAGTCTCGGGTCAAGCCGACTTTGATATACGGTAACGTATCTTGATCGTGCGCAAATGCAAATAGCAAATCGCGGGTCACCGAAATTCGATTGGGAGGACCGCGGAAGCCTACGAAATGGTACGAGCTAGGATACGGGTCTTACAAGAGTTACCACTAGTTGGAGAATGTGGATTAATTACATGAAGTTAAATACCATCACGAGGAAAGACCACTTTCCCTTGCCTTTTGTTGATCAAATTTTGGAAAGGTTAGTCAGTCATTCCTATACTGCTTCTTAGACGGGTACTCAGGTTACTATTAGATTGAGATAACTACAGAAGATCAGGAGAAGACTACATTTATATGCCTCTTTGGCACCTTTGCTTATCGAAGGGTGTCATTTGGACTATGTAATACTCTTGCGACATTCCAGAGATGCATGCTTAGTATTTTCGTAGATATGGTTAGGCATTTTTTGGAAGTGTTTATGGAAGACTTCTCCATCTTCGGTAGTTCATTTGATGAGTGCCTTGAGCACTTGAATTTGGTTTTGATAAGGTGTAAAGAGAAAATTATTATTTTGAATTGGAAAAAGTGTCACTTCATGGTTCAAGAGGAAATTGTCCTTTTGACATATGATTTCATCCAATGGAATTAAAGTGGAGAAGGCCAAAATAAACTTAATTGCCAATTTACCGGTTCCCAAAAGCATAAGTGACATTTACTCATTTTTAAGTCACGCATGACTGTATATATGCTTCATTAAGGATTTCAGTCAAATTTCTACACCATTGAGTAACCTCCTTTAGAAGGTTGTCCGATTCGAGTGGACTAACGCATGCCAAGAGGATTTTTCAAAGCTGAAGGGTATGTTGACAACCACGCCAGTCATGCAATCACCTAATTGGAGTATTTCTTTTGAAATCATGTGTGATGCTAGCGACTATGCAATTGAGGGAAGGACAGGAAGCCATGTGTTATCTACTACGCAAGTAGAACGCTGAATGGTGCCCATATAAATTAATCTCTTGTGGAAAAGGAACTTCCTGCAGTAGTTTTTTCTCTAAACAAATTCAAGTCTTACTTAATCAAATCCAAAATTATAATCTTACTGATCATGCAGTGCTCAAGTATCTTCTTTCAAAGTAGGATTTTAGGCCTCGTCTTTTGAGATGGATCCTCTTACTCCAAGAGTTTGACTTAGAGATACGAGATAAGAAAGGAGTAGAGAATGTAATAGCAGATCATTTGTCTTGACTTGTCCTATTCAATTCCATTGAAACCACACTGATTAAAGATACATTCCCAAATGAAGAGTTATTTTGTGTCTCAATTACCTTGGTATGATGACGTAGATAACTATCTCATGACAGGTAAATTTTCAATTAATTGGACGTCATAAGATAAAAAGTGATTTTTAGTCGAGGTACGCAGTTTTTTCTGGGATGACCCATATTTGTATAAATATTACCCAAACCAAATCATTAGGAGACGTGTTCCGAACAATGAACGAACTACTGTTATTTCCTTTTGTCACTCACAAGCCTGTGGAGATCATTTTTTGATAAGAAAACTACCACCAAAATTCTTTAATGTGGTTTTTATTGGCCGATGATGTTTAAAAATACCTATGAGTTTTGAAAGGCATGTGAACGATGTCAGAAAAAGGGGAAGAATATCCTAAAGAACCATGATGCCCAAAAATCTGATTCTAATTGTAGAATTTTTTTATTGTTGGGATATTAATTTTATGGGACCCTTTCCTCCATCTTTTGGACATCTCTAAATTCTCCTAGATGTAGATTATGTTTGCAAATGGGTGGAAGAGATTCTGAAAAAGAGATGGTCTCTGACCGTCTTATATGCGGCCTTTTGAGACGGTCAAAGACCGTCCATATTAGAGACGGTCATTGGCCGTCTCTTATTGGTAATATGAGACTGTCAAGGACCATCTCAATTAGAGATGGTCATTGCCCATCTTTTACTGGTAATCTGAGACTGTCAAGGACCGTCTCAATTAGAGACGGTCATTGGCCGTCTTAATTAGAGACTGTCAAAGACCGTCTTAATTAGAGACTGTCAAAGACCGTCTTATAGCGGTCATCTGAGATCGTCTACATTAGAGACGGTCCTAAACCGTCTCTAATGGTCAACACTTCCCAACCAAAAAATTATGAATTTCGAAAAAAAAATAATAATTAACAATGTTTAAGAAAATTTTAAATTTTGAAAAAAAAAAACTGTGATTTTATAATAATCTAGATTTTGAAAAAAAAAATTTAAGAACTTCGAATAATGTTGATCATTTTGAAAAAAAAAAAAAAGATTTTGATAAAAAAATGATATTTTGAAAAAGAAAATATAAAAAAATTAAACAAAATTGAACCTAAAATGATATTTTGAAAAAGAAAATATAAAAAATTAAAAAGAAAGTTTGAGAAAATATAAGTGTTGTATTTTTCTCTTAGAAAATCTTCCCGCTGCGTTGAAAAGTTTATATATATATAAAATTAAAAGGTAATATTTAAATGATTTAAAATATCATATGAAAAAGAATATTGAAAAGTTTAGAAATTTCAACTGTTTGAGAAAAATTTTGAGAACAAAATGATGCTTTTGAGGAAAAAAATCAGAATTTTGAAATTTTTGAGAAAAAATTAAAATATGAGAAATTTTTTGAGATTTTGAAAATAAAAATTCAAAATTTGTATTTTATTTTTTTTTTGAAATATTTTATAATAAAACGATATTTTGTTAAAAGAGTAAAAAAATATACATTTTGAAAAAAAAATGTTATTTTTAAATGGAAATTGAAATTTATCTATGAAAAATTAAATTACTAAATTATTAGGGACATCCACTAATTGAACCTTTAATCAACTCTTTTTGGACAAATTAATCAGTTCAGATTGAAGAGTAAATAACTTCAGATGTTTAAATCAAATTCACCAATTTCTCCCAAATTGGATCACCTGCCCTCAAATTTTGAAATCGAAGGTTAAAATTTTAAGAAAGTTTGAGAAAAATTTTGAGAACAAAATTATGACTTTGAAGAAAAAAAAAAATCGGCATTTAAAAATTTTTGAGAAAAAAATTAAAATATAAGAAATTTTTTGAGATTTTGAAAATAAAAATTTAGAATTGGTATTATAATTTTTTTTTGAAAATTTTATAATAAAAATGATATTTTTTTAAAAGAGTAAAAATATATACATTTTGAAAAAAAATGTTATCTTTAAATGGAAAATGAAATTTATCTGTGAAAAATAAAATTACTAAATTATTAGGCACATCCACTAGTTTAACCTTTAATCATTTTTGGACAATCTAATTAGTTCAGATTGACGAATAAATAACTTCAGATGTTTAAATCAAATTTCATTGAAATTGTGTGATCAATCTTGTATGCCTAATATCTTTTTCATATGTAAATTGATTGAGGCGAGTAACTACTCAAATGGAGGGTATTGATCAGTAAAATAGAGTGAATGGACCATAAATGTAAAATGGGCTAAATATTCTGGTCAAAATTGTGACCCAACTAAGTGACCTCGTGAGAACCTAAGAATTGATGTTAGTAAGTTTTGTGGGCCCCATCATGATGTGTGTCGAACATCAACACCGTGGATTTGATGTGTCCCCTGTAGGTTATGAGATATCTCAAAAATCATCTATATACAAAACTCAAGTGGGCCATACTATCTAAAACTATGTGAAGACATCCTAAAAAATATAAAAGCACTTGGTGGGGCCCACATGAGTTTTGGATGCAGCTGAAAATTGGTCTGACCCCTCATCCAAGTGAGACACATAATGAGTGGGTTGGATATGTGAATCACATTTAGGCAGGCCCAATATATGATTATGAATTTTTTAAGGAAACCCCTCTCCACTATATTGTGTGGTGTGGCCCACCCAAGTCATAGATTGACTTTATTTTTAAGCTCTTGGCCCACCCAAGTCATGGATTGAATTTCTCCATATCGTTCAACGCTTTTCTCAGATCATTTTAAGATATTAACTAAAAAATGGGGCAGGTCGAAGGCTTAAGTGGACTACAAAGTGGGGATTGAACGTCCGCTATTAATCTTGTGGAATTGACCATTGATTGACTCTTAACTAAAATTTCAATGATTTTACTATCTTAGATGTTTATTAATTGAGCCTTTTCCTTAACAGAATCCATTACTAGATTTTGTCTTTTTTTTTTTTTTTTTTTTTTTGTTCATTAAATTCGTCTGCTACCAAGTAACGGGTCTAAGTATTCGGTTTTTTCTTCCGTACAAATGGAACACCTTTTCAAAATTTTAAGACGAAAATGGCCTTGAACATTTTTTTATACGATTTCTTTTTTTCAAAATTTTGAGACGAAAATGGCCTTGAACATTTTTTATACGATTTTTTTTTTCAAAATTTTGAGACGAAAATGGCCTTAAACATTTTTTATACGATTTTTTTTTTCAAATTTTTGAGACAAAAATGACCTTGAACATTTTTTATGACTTTTTTTTTTCAAAATTTTGAGACGAAAATAGCCTTGAACATTTTTTATACGATTTCTTTTATTAATATTTTCTAGTATTCTTCTCTCACCATGATCTCCTGTACTTTCTAAACATGAGGCAAGTAAAGAGATTAAATGGACCACAAAGTTGGCCCACAATAATTCATATTTTTTTGTGTTTTCTCTTCATTCATATCTTTTTGATATTATGAACATGTTGGATGTCAAATAAGCATCTATGGGCCCAAGGAAGGTATCTACGGTGGAAATCATTATTCCACAACTTGCTTTGGTGTGGCATGGTCCACTTGAGTTTTGGATTTACCGAAAATTCGGGATTAACCCATACTGTTTATCCATTTTTTGAGATCATTTTAGAGAATTATCCAAAAAATGATTCATATCCAAAGATTAATTAAATGAACTACACCACAAATAAGGAGAACAAAACGGCTACCCCCCCTGACACCATCCAATGGCTAGTGGTTGGTGCTCTGTGGGCCCCACCATGATGTATGTGTTTAATCCATGCCGTCCATCTATTTGGAGAGATCATTTAAGGGCAATGTCCAAAGAACGAGTTAAATCCAAAGCTCCAGTGGACCCCGGCACAGATGATGGACCCTAGCACAAACAATCATTTTAGGGCAACCATTTTTCTTTAAAAAAACTTTTGAAGTAATTAGATTTCAAATAAACATTACAATGGGCCTTAGGATAGTTTCAACGGTGGGAATCACCCTCCCCGTTGTTTTCTGTGGCGGTGTGCACTACAGATTTTTGTCTGTCTCATAGACTGGATCTCATGACTTAAAATGATATCAAAATGGATTGACGGTGTGGATATAACAAATACATCATAGGTTTTATATATATATATATATATATATATATATATATATATATATATATATAAAGGTTCTGTACGTCAAGCTCATGGGAACTCCCCCATTAGGTCGAGCTGTGTGGGCCACACCATGACGTGTGTCAAAAATCAACACCTTGCATTTGATGGGTCCCCTTTAAATTATGGGATATCCCAAAATCAAGTGATATCTTGAACTCAAGTGAGCCATACCATTTAAAATCATGTGAAGACATGCCTAAAACATATAAAAGTACTTGGTGGGGCCCCACCTGAAATTTAGATGCATCTGAAACTTGGTATGACCCCTCATCCAAGTGGCACACATATAATGGATGGGCTGGATTTTTGAACCACATCTCTGTGGGCCCAAAAAATAATTATGAATGTTTTAATGGAGGGTAAACCTTCTTAACTTTTGTATGTGGTGTGGCCCACACAAGTCACGTATTAATTTTATTTTTAATCCCTAGGCCCGCAATGAAATGTTGAATCTAACTGATGGAGTAGATGTTTGACACGCATCATGGTGGGGCCCACAGAGCCATACCAGATCTAAAGCGCAAGTGACGTTATTTGGTTATAAAAACAATGTGTGAGTTTTGTGTTTAATATAAAATAGTGGTGACTCATTCTTAATAATAGTGGCAATGATATAGAGTTATCCAGACCATCTAAATAATGGGTCTAGTTATTAATGATTAATACTTAAACTTTTTACTATATAAAACTATCTTAATCATCCATTAAATGGTCCCTTAAATGTAGGGTTATTAATGTAGTTGATGTGCTAAATTATGGAAAACTCACAACTTGCGGATTTGAAACCAACATCTCATTTCGGAAGAGGGATTTAATTCCAATTCCCTCTTCTCATTTCCATTTTCCTCTCCTCTTACGTCGTTGAACTCACTGGAGAATGCCTCTCTGGATGACGGGCTAGAAGCCATCGCTCATCTTCTGGTTCGTGGACTCGTTGCGGCAGGTGCAAGTGGCGAGTGGACTGCATCTCTCCATGAGCTTTTCATACGGATGGATACTCGAAGGTCTGTTGATTTTTATGGATTTTCTTTGTTTCATGTACAATTCCTACAGTTTGGAAGATTAATTTTCTTTTTTTAAATGTAAATTTCGTGACTTTTCTTCCTACTGTTTTCGTTTGCAATTCCTACGATTTTGATAGTGGAGATCTTTTTCTTTCTTAAGTTTGATACTAGATTCATACGTCTCCATGTTCAAGCACATTGATGGGTTTGATCTCGTTGCATGGAATTGCATGATCTCTAGATACATCCAATGGTCTAGCTTGACAATGCCTGTTACATGTTTGATGAAATGCCTGACAGAAACAATCTCTTTAGAATAATGTTTCCACCATTGAAACCTTTCTATGGCCTACGGTGATGCTTATTTGTCATCCAACCTGTTCGTAATATCACAAAGACATGGATGAAATGAAAACACAAATATCGGATTGATCTAAAACTTTTGTGGTCCCCATGAAATTTTCAATGGTAGATGTTCAATTCACACTCTTTCCAGTAGTGTGGTCCATTTGAGCTTTGGATATGCTTCATTTTTAGCCCACAGTGATGTAAGTGTTTTAGTCTCACCATGGATCAGACTCGTGGATTTAATTTTTTTTTTTTTTTTTTTTTGAGCTTGGGTTCAGGTCAACGCCTGAATGGTTTCTCAGTCAAGGCCTACCTAGTTCCAGACCGATTTCTGTCTTCTCTTTCTAGTTGAATAGACTAGCAGACATGTTTTAATCTGAGAATTAGCTGCTCTAATTTCTCAAGCACTAGTTGTTTTTGTCTTCTCTTTCTAGTTGAATAGACTAGCAGACTGCTGGAAATTACTTCCAAGCAAATAAAAATTAGGCTCACTCATTATTTGGAGACGTCTATTTGATAGACCCCACCATGGTTTGCTTATGATTCCAAAGAAGCACTTTTATTTGGATGATGCTAATCACCTGATCTATGGCTTGTAAAAATGAGTGGCTATGACAAAATGCTAACATATATACGATTAGTATCGACATAGGTGGACAGGTAAGAATTGGGGCAGTATGATGTTTGTGATAGTCAGGATAACTTGGATTGGAATTAGAAGATGAATGAGGACAAAATGATAATATGTATAGGCGTCTAGGTAGTATTAACCTTATGAACCTTAAAAATATCCGTCTTGAAGAGATCTCAATGAGACCAAGTGATTGGAAAGGTTAAACAACAGGGTATGGGTGCAATTAGGCTGAAGGCCATTCTATGGGTTAAAAGTGTACAGTTTTAGGACAGTAGCAGAGTTGAGTTTGGGGCTCAAATTAGGCTAAAGGTGGAGGCTTGCTGGGGATAGATGCATGGACAAGGTTGGTAGATAGGATGTAGGCTGGATTTTATGTTGCAAAAAAAGAAATTAGCACTTTTTGAAGGATAGTGTAAGGGCTGGAAGTGGACAGATTTTGCTAAGGTAATTTAAGGGATTGGAATCAAGTTGCACCAAAGGCATTAGTTCATGAGCTGGATTAAGTTTTTTGGGGAACGGGGTAGGGAGCTGAATGTGGGTTTGTGGGCTATTTAAGGCAAATATTTGATGATTATGGTTCAAAAGTGATTGGAGTTCAAAAATGGAAGTTAAGGTGGCTGGAATTTGGGATTGTGTAGAGGTTGCAGCTGTACTATAAGTTGGTTAGGGTATTAGGGATTGGACTGATTATTGGTTTCTTGGGTCAATAGGGTATCTGGGCATCCAGATAAGGATTGGCTTGGGGTTTGGAGCTGAAAAGGATTTCGGGTGACAATTAAGGTTCTAGTTTGGGTTATAGGATAGAGCTATGGATTTGGGAATTTTGGCTAGGGGATTGGGAGAATTTGGTGAAAATTGGGGACTTTGGATTAGGGTTTCACATTGGGGAAAGTTGGGAATTTGGGTTTTGTGAAATTAGGCTCTAGGATTCTTCAGGGAAATTTGAGAGAACTGGGTTTGAAGTAGAGTTGCATGAGGCTTGAAGTGAATCAGCAACTGATTTTCAAAGGAGAGAGCAAGAATAAACAACTAGGAAGCCAGAGTGGAAACACAATTATGAGAGATTCTAATGACGATTGTACATGTTGTTGAAAGGACGGGCATGTGCATCAAGGATGATAACGAAAAGTTGACAGAAGCCGATGATAGATGACAAACATTGTGATTTGGTGAGCTAATCAGTGACAAATCATGTTGCTCAGGTCGGTATGGTCACCCTAAGAGTGATTCAACAATGGGAAAACCACCAAATCGAGAAAGCTAAGGGATATAGAGCCCTCTCTCTTTTTCTCGCATGCGTACGACAACATTGGGTCGCACGTGATCGCTTCTGCCATTTGACAGCATTGATAATATCTCCTAACCGTAATTAATCTAGACCATTCATTCTAAATCCTAACTTTTAATCCTAACAATTTATTTTACCAAAATATTGAAAATAACAAAAATACCTGTTAATCTTGTAACTACCATACACATCCTCAAAAAATCCGTCATAACTTGCACATATGGTGTTAGAATTACACATTCTTGGGCTTGTTGGAAATCTGACTCAGCAAGCTTTTAACCAAGCATTTCATGATGTTTCAAAGCCATTTAATCTATCAAAGTGGGCCCCAAGTGATGATAATAGTAGTGGGACTTCAATTAAATAGCTAAAAAGTAGGAGAATGCCTCTCTAAGAAACAAGTTATGGTTTAGTTAAGTTTAAGATAAAAGACATGTGAGAGAAATCTTATATTTTGGGAATAAAAATTAGAAGGAGATGGGCAGTTTGGAACATTGTGTTTGAGTGAAGAAAGGCATGTAGATTTTATACTTAAAGTTATAATATGGACAATTGTAAATCAGTGTCAACTCTGACAAAGGGTATAAAAACTCTTCAAAAGAGGCTCTCCTATAGATAACCGTTAGATGTTCTCTCTATGCTCAAGTAGAAGGTAGGTTGATGTATACTATGTTATGTATGAGATCAGATCTCAGTTATGCAGTGAGTCTTGTGAGTAGTTATTAATGCAATCCTGGTATAAAGCATTGGTAAGCAATGAAAAGGATATTCATGCATTTAAAGGGAAAAAATTATCTGAAATTGTGTTTTTAAGTGGGTAAGCTTGGGTCTAGGAAATTCAGATACTGATTTTGCTGGGGATAAGGTAATATCAAATCCACTCTAGGTCATGTTTTCCTCTTAGGAAGGAATCTTATCGCTTGGCCTAGCAAAAAATAGGGGGATGTGTCGTTTGATATACTTGGGAAGCTAAGTACATTGCCTGTAGTATGGCTTGTACATTTGTCGTTTGATATACTTGGGCCATTCATGGTGTGATTCCAACCATTGATTATTGGCTCCTAAAAATTACTGTGATCAGATGCTTGTAACCATCCACTCAATGGATAGGAAATACATGAATATTTATCATATACTAGGAAAGGCCCAATTAGTGATTTGGATTTTGGACTCCCTAAAGTATGGATAACGGTAGGCCTGGCATGATTTTCTGATACTTGCCTAAAAAATGTTGCCTACAAAACTTTTCTTTTAAAAAACCTTGAGTTCTTTTTTATGGAAAATTTTCATTATTTTCCCATCTTCTTAGACTCTGTTTGGTAGACACCTAAAAGTGAGTTCATCTCATTTTAGCTAATAGTAATTATGTATTCGATTTCTTGATCTCTAAACAGAATGAGTTCTTGTTAACATTAATCATGTATTGCTGTTAAGTAAAATGAGATCTCGTTTTAGGCATCTTATTGAACAGGACCTAAGTTGTTACTTCCATTTGGGCCAGACTTTTAATTTAATGTATTTATTTATTTTCGTGTCAGTCCAAATACCTTTATTTAGACCTCTACCATCTTGTGTGTTCACTGTAACTTTATTTCTCTCTGGGTTTAGTAAATTGGTTTCTTTTCCTCTATTGCCTTGTTTCATGATTGTTTGGAAAGTGATGGGATCAGATCTCTGAACTCTTCCGTTCAAACTATGCAGCCTCTTGCAACATGCATGCACAACTTTCAGACTGCGAAAATGGCAATTGGTCACTCCATTTTCTAGTTGTTTCTAATTTATAGTTGGGTTTGGCTTCCTATTTAGCTCTAAGGTCTTTTATGGTTGGTTTTCACTTTTTCAATTAGTTATTTTATATGATTATAGGTCGTGTTGCTGGTGACATGTTCCACTGGCAAGTAACAATTATGGGACCAACAGATAGCCCCTCTGCAGGTGGTGTATTTTTGGTAACCATTCGCTTCCCACCATCTTTTCAGCTTTTATGCATGTTGTACCTTCATTTACCTCTAATTGTTATATACTAGGGATCCAATATTAGACATATGGGACCAAAAGGCTATGATTATGATGGTGGTGACAATGAGTGAATTTACATTTGGATTTTCATGTAACTAAGGTTTGCATGATTGCATTCTCTGTCTTTGAAACATGAAAATTATAAGCCATCAAGGTGGATTGCAAGTTCTCTTGGCCCATTTCGGTGAGGTTCTTCAAAACCTTCAGGGTGGCTTGGGTAATGCAATTAGAAAGATTGATGCATTCTTTGAGGTTAGGCTTGGTTAGCTATCCTTTTTCTTTATTCTGATCTATATATTTAATTTGTTCTTTATATTCTTTGAATTTGTATCTATGGTTCGACCAAGTGTGGTCTAAGGCAACTCTAAGCATTTGAAGGAGTGCAAGCGATCCAAGTTTGGAGTACATACAGTGTCGCTAGGCATGGTATTAACAGATTTGCTTCTAAGGTAACTTTGGTGGCATTTCCAAATGCCTTAATGCCTGTAGCTTTCCTTCTGAAATTAATGTATTTTTGATGAGTTCTGCAATCATCACAGTGTAACTGTTTATTTCATTTCTATCAATATTTAAATTCCCCATTAGATATGGACTATGATTTTCTTGAAGTTAGAGCCATGCCTAGTTCATACTAGCTCAAGTTTTAAATTGAGTCTAAATAACTAGCTATGGACTATGATTTTCTTGAAGTTAAAGCCATTTTTCCACGGCTGATGGCCTCAAGTTTATGAAGGTGCAATCTTCTCTCCTACCCATCAGAAAGAAAGGAAGATGTAGTCTGATTTATCAACTTATGAAGCCACGGATCAACTTTTCAAGTTCGCACTTCTCTTTTATGGTGTCAGCTAAACCCTTCGCAAGAGTCTGGTTGGTAATAATGCTTAGATCTCTACCTCAAAAATCAAGTAGTCTCATCCTCAAATGGACCAAAATATACAACCATTTTAGGTATGTAATAACCATTTTAGTTATACAACCAAGCTAATGGAAAATATACAACCAAGCTAATGGAAAATGTTATATTTCAGGTATGTTGTGTCACAACCATTTTAGTTTTGTGTTGCTTAGTATAGAATTTCATGCAGTTGGGAATTACTTAGATGATCAGATTCATGAAAGTTGTGTGTTAGGCAAGTGAGTTTCAGTACTGCACCAAGGTCATATATGGGCAGAGTTATCCTTGTAGCTTGTGTGACTACAAAGTCATGAAACTAGAAACCTTCATAAGTGTTCATTCCTCATTCAGATTCGTTCAATTTATATAGAGCTACCTTGTGGTAATGACACTCAAATTGGCCTTGCAGTCCACATCATGCATCTTGCATTCTATTGCCTGCTTGTACGAGAACATTCTACT
Organism: Magnolia changhungtana; assembly: GCA_030180095.1. Classification (NCBI taxonomy): domain Eukaryota; kingdom Viridiplantae; phylum Streptophyta; class Magnoliopsida; order Magnoliales; family Magnoliaceae; genus Magnolia; species Magnolia changhungtana. Next base: position 5,937,862 of record JASAUF010000161.1, on the reverse strand, counting down.
GCTAATGCTGAATCTTTATGCTAAGTATGAGTGTATCGTATGACTACATCTTGTTGTCCTGGAAACTTTTTACATGTACATGACGAGGGGCTGATGTTGTCATCTTTTTACATTGACATGTTATGGTTCCATGATATGTGAGGTATGCTCCCCACCTATTATATTGCTGTGTGTATTCTCATTTCTTATGATCTATCTTGTGTTAAAAAGTGTTGTTACTGTTGGAGAAGACATTTAAATCATTTATGGACCGGCTTAACGTATCTTGTTCATGAGTATTTGGTTTGTGTGCTATCCTTCTAATATGGATAAAATAAGGAAATGACTCGAACTGATTTTTTTGCATAAACCAGCTAGGTCGAATGCCGTATTTTATAGATGCAATTGGAAGTATGATGGCCCTTTCAGAAAAGAACTGTTTCAAGTGGATTTTGGTTAGAAGATTTAAAACAGAAAAATCCAATTGCATGATCACTCTGTAGAATAATTCACTTTCACTGTCTGTCTCTATTTTCTTCATGGTGCACAGGGCCCAGTATCTGTTATTCATGGCTCTGGTATTCATGAGGCATCTGGTGTGTTATTCCATACATATACAACCTCCAACATGCAACCATTTTAATCAGCATCTTGTACAATAATTGGATACTAGTAGTAAGAGCTATGCTTATTCACAGATGCATTGGCAGCTTTGCATTCATATGTGATAAAAGTTGTTCATTCTATTCCCTTAATAATCTGTTGTCTTTTTGGTGCTTTCCTGTTCAAGCTTAATTTCAAAGTAAGAAGTTGTAACCTCGAGCTTCAGTTCTCAGAACATTAGGAACTCCACCTTGCTTGCTTTACATTTTTTTCTTCATGATGACACTATGCTGAATAATTCTTTAACTGAATAAAAAATTACATATTGTGGCGACACAATATTGGATAATAAAAGTGTATTTTTAGGAATAAATGGCACCATACACTTTGTTGTTATACATCATATACTACATCCGTGGGTTTTTTTATACCATTGGATCTGGTTGTAGCAAATACTTGACAGTTGATAGTTTAGTATGGTTTTGAACTCGTTCCAAGATCCCCACCCTCATGTGCGCTAGGTTGCTATTAATGCAAATGGGCCATTGTCTACAGATTTGGGGCCAAACCTTCAAGTTTAGTATCATCAACGGGTGTTGCATGCATTAGCCTCAGCTATGGATGATTTCCAAAATCCTCGAGTACAGGTAAGTGGGTTTCTGGCATTGTGGTTCATACTTGATAGAACATTGTCTGGTCATTATCTATTTCTTTTTTAGGTGCATTAAAAACTATCTATTGTCTGGTCTATTTCTTTTTTAGGTGGTTGTTAAGTCCAACTGAGTCATTGTCAAACTGTCTAAAGCTTCAAAAGGGAATTAGCTTGACTTGCACTTCAACGAAGATAAGGTAAATGCCAAATTTCCATTTCCTCTTTCTTATTGTAATTACTATGAACAAGAAATAGGAGAAGTCAGCCCCTGTTTTAATTTTTCATTTCCTTATCTTGTGAACACAACACATAATCATGTGCTTGTGAACACAACACACAATCTTTCTTATTGCTTGTAACAGTAATAGTGGGCTGAAATTTTATAGGATAGCTATAAGACCAGCCATGCTTTATGGGATTAAATGTTGGGTAGCCAAGGAAGAACACATTCATAGGATGAGTGTAGCTGAAATAAGGATATTCAGCCACTGCTTTAAATGAAGGGACCTAACAAAGATTTGGTTAGGGAGACTGATGGTGAACTAGCAGTTGCAACAAATATGAGAGTTACAAAGGTGAAAAGAAACATAAGGCGGTCGGTAAGATAAGATAGATTGATAGTACTTGTTTCAATTTTCTTAGATAGATGATGAATGTATTTGGGAATGTAAATGAAAATAAAAAACTTATAATATATATATATATATATGTTATCAATGGAGGATACCTTGTTTAGGGGGACATGATATTCTTGTAGCTTATGGTATGGTGCCCCAATATTGGTTGTATGTTACTAGTATGTAGTAGATAATACTAGGTTCAATAGTAGATAATACTAGAGAATCCCTAAACCTAAACCTACACCTAATCCTAATCTACTTCTTAACCTAAACCTAAACTTGAAAACCCAAACCTAAATCTGTACACAAACCCAAACCCGAACCGAACCCGATTTCCTAAACCTAAACCTTAACCTATTCTCAATTCCTTAAACCGTAACCTATAACCTACACTTATAACCTAAACCTAAACCTATAACCTAAACCTGTAACCTTAACCTAAACGTAAAACCTAAACCTAAACCTAAACCCAAGCCCGATCCCGAACCCAAATCTGAATCCCTAAACCCTTAGCCTAAACCTAAAACCCAAACGTAAACCCGATCTCGAACCCGAACCTGATATCCTATACCTAAACCTTAACGTATTCTCAAATCCCTAAACTTAAACCTACACCTAATCCTAATCTCAACTCCCTAACCTAAACCTAGACCTAAACTTGAAAACCCAAACCTAAACCCGATCCCGAACCCGAATCTGAATCCCTAAATGATTAGCCTAAACCTAAAACCCAAACGTAAACCCGATCTCTAACCCAAACCCAATTTCCTATACCTAAATCTTAACGTATTCTCAAATCCCTAAACCTAAACCTAAAACTATTCTCAAATCCTTAAACCTTAACCTATAACCTAACCTAAACCTATACTTATAACCTAAAACTATTCCCAAATCCCAAAAACTATAACCTAAACCCGAATCCAAACCCGAACCCGAACCCGAATTCCTAAACCTAAACCTAAACATATAACCTATAACTTAAGCCTATACCTAAACCTAAAACCTTACTTATAACCTAAAACTATTCTCAAATCCTTAAACCTTAACCTATAACCTAACCTAAACCTATACTTATAACCTAAAACTATTCTCAAATCCCAAATCCTATAATCTAAACCCGAATCAAAACCCGAACCCGAACCCGAACCCGAATTCCTAAACCTAAACCTAAACATATAACTATAACCTATAACTTAAGCCTATACCTAAACCTAAAACCTTACTTATAACCTAAAACTATTCTCAAATCCTTAAACCTTAACCTATAACCTAACCTAAACCTATACTTATAACCTAAAACTATTCTCAAATCCTAAATCCTATAACCTAAACCCGAATCGAAACCCGAACCCGAACCCGAACCCGAATTCCTAAACCTAAACCTAAACATATAACCTATAACCTATAACTTAAGCCTATACCTAAACCTAAAACCTTACTTATAACCTAAAACTATTCTCAAATCCTTAAACCTTAACCTATAACCTAACCTAAACCTATACTTATAACCTAAAACTATTCTCAAATCCCAAATCCTATAACCTAAACCCGAATCCAAACCCGAACCCGAACCCGAACCCGAATTCCTAAACCTAAACCTAATTAAACATATAACCTATAACCTATAACTTAAGCCTATACCTAAACCTAAAACCTTACTTATAACCTAAAACTATTCTCAAATCCTTAAACCTTAACCTATAACCTAACCTAAACCTATACTTATAACCTAAAACTATTCTCAAATCCCAAATCCTATAACCTAAACCCGAATCCAAACCCGAACCCGAACCCGAACCCGAATTCCTAAACCTTAACCTAAACATATAACCTATAACCTAAGCTCAGTAACTTAAACCTAAAGCTAAACCTATAACCTAATCCTAAACCTATAACCTAGACTCAAATCACTAAACCTAAACCTACACCTAATTCTAATTTCAACTCCCTAACCTAAACCTAAACCTAAACTTGAAAACTCAAACCTAAACGCGAACCCAAACCTATTCTCAATTCCCTAAACCTATATCTTATAACCTAAACCTAAACCTATAACCTTAACCTAAACCAAAACCTATGACCTAAAACCTACATGTATTCTCAAATCTCTAAACCTAAACCTACACCTAATCTTAATCTCAACTCCCTAACCTAGACCTAAACCTAAACTTGAAAACCCAAACCTAAACCCGATCAGGAACCCGAACCAGATTTCCTAAACCTTGAAAGGGCCTGGCTATATGCCCTAGAGGGGGGGTGAATAGGGAAATGACAAATAAAACTTAAAACACCGGAATAATAAAATATATAAATAACAATGCTGAAATAATAACAATCTCAAAGCACATGAAATATGAGAATGATACTGAATCAGTTCTAAGGACAACCTTACACCAAAAACCAATGGCTTATGGTAGGACAACCTTATTTCTAGAACAATCTAGAAATCACAAATGATATGAAAAATAAATCAAGAATAACTTACAGAAATAAATCCTAAGTTATTACACCATTCAACCACACTTGCTTGAAATGAAAATTACAACATTCATCCACAAAAGCAATCCACAACACTGAAGGAATAAATGAATAAAGAAATTAAGCACATCCACAACACAACAATATATAGTGGTTCGCCTATGTGTTCACCAACTGTTAGCCAACAGCCACACAGAATGCTACTCTACTCCTAATATCCTCACACAGGGGATATTAGCATGCACTCTCAAAATAGGTTTTCACAGGTTCACCCAAAACCTTCACAATTGTGTCTTTTTATCTCGGGCTTACACAATCTAAAAACCCCCACAATCTGAGTTTTTTGGCTCTCCTCAGATAACCAATACAATGAGATTTTTCTGGCAAATCTCAAACAAAACTAGAGAAAGTAAATTACAAAGTAAAATACCCGGATCTCCTTTTGAAGTAGCCCAGTAGAACCAATCGGAGTAGATGTATGATACGTCGTTCAATGTCCAATACTCACTTAAAGAATGGTTCTATGTCTAATTGATTTTAGATTAAATCAAGAAGAGCAAGGTCTATTTGATTTTGATCCTACAAGAAGGAATATCACAAATTCCTCTTTTCTAAATGAGATTGGAATGTGGATCAAAATCACAATAAAATAATGCTAACAAAAGGAATATTAAATATGCACAGTAGCTTAAAAAAATAATCACAACTTATCTTAGAGTATAGCCTTAAATCGCTTGAATTGAATGGAATGGAATGTCTAAAACTCTAAAATTCGTGCATTATTTATAGTCAGAAAAAATCCCATCTTCGACTGGTCTTAGGATCCCTAGGATCGGTCGTAGCTTCAAAGATTTTGAAAGATTTCCGCGGAGTTAGATTAGCTGTTCCCACGACTGGTCTTAGGTAACCTACGACCGGTAGTGGGCCACCTACGACTGGTCGTGTGTCACCTACGACTGGTCGTAGGACCCTAGATAGGTCGCTGGAGTTCGAGTCGTAGGACTATGACCGGTCGAAGGATGAGTCGTAGAACTTCTCAGGACTGGTCGAAGCAAGTCCAGGACTGGTTGAAGGACAACCAGGAAAATCTAAAAATTTATAACAACCTAGGATCGGTCTGAGAAACCTAAGACCGGTGAGTCGAAGCAAAGCTGGGGATGGTCTTAAGATTTCTAGGACTGGTCTTAGAACAGTCGTAACAAGCATATTTAAATATTCGGATTATGTATCCAGAATGACCATTCATACAGACCAACCTAAGGTCAATTTAAGGTCAAACAAACCTTGAAGTGAGATGAACATTGAAGTCTTGAAGGTCTGTATTCTCAGATGATCTTGAAGGAGAAGCTTGAATCGAGTTGACGACTTTCTAGAGCTTGGTACTTTCTTGACTTGTCTTGATGAAGTCTTCTAATCTTGAACTTGTTAGAAGCAAACTTGAAGTCTTTTATTCTTATAGACTTCATCCATGACATGTCTTGCAAACATTCTTCATTTATGATATTGTCTTGAAAACATTCTTCATTCATGATCATGTCTTGAAGCAATGTGTAGTCACAAATAAGAAACACAAGAAGTGCAAGACATATAGGTTTTGACACTACAAAATTTGACAACCAAAGGGATATGAAATCATAGCACTAACAATCTCCCCCTTTGTCAAATTTGTGACAAAATACATTTATTAATATAAGAGTAAAATGAAGAAAGAATCATGAGCCATCAGAGCCATCAAAAATATTCTACTCCCCCTAAGTGAGTAGAAACAATCAACCATATTCTCCCTCTTTCAATTACTTCAATTACTCTCTCCCTTTCTCCCCCGTTCCATACTACTCCCCCTTTTTGTCACAAAATGACAAGGGAAGGCCAAAGGAGAAAAGAGAACACCATATGAAGAGTTAAGATTAATTATCAAATTAGTACAACACTTCAATGTCATCAATCCAAATAAAGGATATACAATAAAACTAAACATACAACCAAAGTCATCAACCGAAATAATAATACAGAATCCATCATATTAAAAAAAAAAAAAAAGATAATCCACCTAATCAGATCCAGATGAAGGAGCAGGGATGGTTGGATCAATCTGAAGTAAGCCCCTATTAATGCGACGAAGATATTTTCGCATATATTTAAATTGCATATCATGGGCTACACTCAGGTTATCAACCTTCTCCTCTAATGCACTTAGACGTGCATCATAACTAGAAGAAGGATCGTAATCAGAATCATTTTGGGAGTCAGTTTCAATTTCTTTAAATATATCATCCATATTTATATCAGCCTGTGGAGGAAGATCAGCTGCTTCCCCTTCATTTTCTGCTTCAGCACCTTCACCACCACCTTCATAGAATTGACCAGGAAGTAAATCCAACTTCATCTTATTTAAATTAGTATTATTGAATAAAAGATGATGAATTGGTGCCTCATTCTCAGGTAAAGAACAAGCATATTTGTGGCTAAACAAGTCATAAGATAACCAAATGGAATATCACTATGACCCAGATGAAGACAAAACTGAATGATAAAGTGACATATCAAAGAAGGTAAACAGACAACGATGCCGGACACAACATAGTGCAATACCCGAACCATGAAAGCAGTCAACTCGGTTTTATTTTCGGACCGAGGATACAAGTTTGAAATGAAGATCCGGTGCAAAACTCTGTATCTGGGTAATAAAAATTTTGAGGGGAGCGCATTTCCTTTGTGCGTCCATTGTACTTCCATATTGCATAAATCTCTTGTCAACATTTGTTTTTCCGATTCTGATGGTTTGTCATATAGTGTATGAATCGGAATACCTTCATCCTTGACAGGTATATCCATAATACCTGATATCAAATGTCTATCTATTAGAAATTTCCCTTCTCTAGTAGCAATTGAGAACGTTAAATTATCAAGGAAAAAATCAGAGATACATGGAACCATAGATTGTGCAATGGACTGGTATGCAGGCCCACCCTAAAACAAAATGTTAGCCCAGCCAACAGATTCAAGGAGAGAGGCAATCCCAAATTGTTCAATGTGATTGAGACTTACAGGATGCTCAACGATAACTTTACAGCTACGTAAATCTCGTACATCATTAGGATCATCTTCGGGTGACCGAAGGTGCCGTTTTGTTATAGATGTAGATCTAGATGAAGATGGACCACGGGATGTTTTCTTTTTCCCTCTAACATCCATTTTCAACAAGATTTACCAAGGAGCAAGCAAAAAAGAACACTAGAAGTGGTGGGTTTCTCTAGATCAGAATTTTAGAGAGGAAACCCTAAAAAATCAACAAAAGACGAGATCTAGCTTATGGAATAAACAAATCAAAGCATAGAAAGCATAAATCTTCAATAAAAATGAAGAAAAACGACTTATCTTGAAAAAAATCACGAAATCTCAAGACTGGTTGAGCCACAACTTGTCGAAGGAAGAAGAGGAAATGAAGAAGAAAGTGATTTTTTTCAAATTATAAGATGCTCACGATCTTCACGACCGGTCAAGTGCAGTCTACGACCGGTCGAGCATCGACAAAAATAAATATTTTTATACAAAAATTGAAATTTATACACATAAAAATTTAAAATATAGTACACTATGATACATGCAGACAAGTATATTCAATTTAAAATGCACATACCAAGATCAAATTTTATTTTAGTAAACCTGCTTTTGTCGAGCGGTTTAGTAAATATATCAGCAAGTTGGACATCGGTTAGAATATATTCCAAAGAGATAGCTTTTTCTTCAACTAATTCACGAATGTAATGATACCTAATGTCAATATGCTTAGTACGCGAATGCTGAATTGGATTTTTGGAAATATTGATAGCACTGGAATTATCACAATGTAAGATCATTGAATCTTGATTAATTCCATAATCGCTTAACATGCGTTTCATCCATACGAGTTGAGTATATGCATATCCTGCTACGATATACTCAGCCTCAGCAGTGGAAAGCGATATTGAGCTTTGCTTCTTGCTAAACCAAGAAACCAAACAGTTTTCAATGTAAAAATAACCACCACTAGTTGATTTTCTATCATCAATATTACCAGCCCAATCAGCATCTGAATACCCAGCTAATTTAACATTAGTATCAAAAGGATACCAAAGACCCAAATTAGTTGTACTTGCGACATATCTAATAATCCGTTTGACAGTAGTGAGATGTGAATCTTTAGGATTAGACTGATATCTCGCACAAATACCAATGCTAAAAGCGATATCAGGTTTACTAGCAGTTAGATATAATAAACTACCAATCATACTACGATATAGCTTAGCATCTACATCTTTACATGTACAGTCTTTTGAGAGTCTCAAGGTTGTACTCATAGGAGTATCAAATTTTTTACCATTCCCAAATCCAAACCTTTGAACCAAGTTTGTAGCATACTTGGTTTGAGAAATGAAGATTCCATCAGGTTGTTGTTTTACTTGTAACCCTAGGAAGTAATTTAGTTCACCAACCATGCTCATTTCGAATCTTGATTTCATCAACTCTGCAAACTCAATAGACATGTTAGAACAAGTTGATCCATAAATAATATCGTCTACATAGATTTGAACCATTAAAATCTTATTATTATGTTTCTTAACAAATAGCGTCTTATCGACACTTCCCACTTGAAAACTATGACTAAGTAAGAATTTAGTCAATTTTTCATACCATGCCCTGAGCGCTTGTTTCAGACCATAGAGAGCCTTTTTGAGACGAAATACATGATCAGAAGGCTTGGGGTCTTCAAACCCTGAGGGTTGTTCTACATAAACTTCTTCATATAAATTGCCATTTAAGAAGGCACTCTTTACATCCATCTAATAAATTTTAAACTTTCTAAAGCAAGCGATGGAAATAAAAAGTCGGATAGATTCAAGGCGAGCGACTGGCGCAAAGGTTTCATCGTAATCGATGCCTTCAATCTGAGTGTACCCTTGTACAACCAGTCTAGCCTTGTTTCGTATAATATTTTCAAGTTCATCAGACTTATTTTTAAAGATCCATTTTGTTCCAATAATGTGTTTATCTTTAGGTCTAAGAACAAGATACCAGACATCATTATGAACAAATTGATTAAGTTCATCCTGCATAGTTACTATCCAATTTTCATCAGAAAGAGCTTCTTTTACATTGACCGGTTCTATTTGGGATGTAAAACAAACATAATTACATATGTTTTCAAGTTGTTTACGGGTACGAACTCCAGTTAGAGGGTTACCAAGGATTTGATTGGCTGGATGATCTTTGACAGTCTTAGGTTCAGATTTAGTTGAAGAGGTATCTTGATTGTCGATTATAAGAATTTCATCATCATCTGAACTCAGAGTAAGTGTATTCAAATGATCATCAATGACCACATTGATGGACTCTTGAATCACACCTGTTCTTTTAGTTAGAACTCTATAGGCTCGACTGTTTAAGGAATATCCAAGGAAAATACCTTCATCACTCTTCGTATCAAATTTTCCCAAATTTTCACGATCTCGTAAAATGTAACACTTACTGCTAAAAATTCAAAAATATTTGACAGTAGGTTTCTTTTCGAACCATAACTCATAAGCAGTCTTATTTTCAGATTTACTAGTATAAACACGATTAATAATGTAGCAGGCAGTATTAATTGCTTCAGCCCAAAGATTTCTGGAGAGCTTCATACTATTTAACATGACATTAGCCATATCCTGAAGCACTCTATTTTTTCTCTCAACTATACCATTTTGTTGAGGAGTTTTGGGCGCAGAGAATTCATGTGATATTCCCTGATCGCTACAGAATTTCTCAAAACTACTATTTTCGAATTCAGATCCATGATCACTACGGATCTTATAAACTTGAGAACCTTTTTCATTTTGGATTCATTTGATGATCTTCTTTACTTCATCTAGGGTTTCAGATTTGTCTTTTAAGAACGATACCCAAGTGAATCTAGTAAAGTCATCTACGATAACCAAGATGTATTTTTTGCCACCTTGACTCTCCGTTCTGGTTGGTCCAATGAGATCCATGTGGAGAAGCTCGAGAGGTCTAGATGTGGTATTGGAGTTCACTTTCTTGTGAGAGCTCCTAATCTGTTTGCCCAACTGGCATTCACCACATATTTTGTCTACTTTTTGTAATTTGGGTAGACCTCTTATAAGTTCTCTTTTGCTCAATCTAAACAAGTTCCGGTAGTGTACATGTCCAAGGCGTTTATGCTATAATTCAATCTTATAAGTATGGACCATGTAACACGATTCAGTAGATGAACTTGCATCACTAATGATGTAGCAGTTTTCAGAAGTTCTGTGACCAGTTAATATAACAGAATCCTCTTTATTAACAATCTCATAACCTTGATTAGAAAACTTTACATTATGGTTGTTGTCGCATATCTGAGATATACTCGGTAGGTTGTGTTTCAAGCCCTCAACATACAATACATTTTTAAATAAGGGAAGGTTATAAAGCTGAACCGTACCTTGGCCAATGATTTTGCAATTGCTTCCATCACCAAAAGTGACTGACCCATCAGTCCTATCTTTTAGATCGGTGAATAAAGCTTTGTCGCTTTGTCATATGCCTGGAGCAACCACTGTCTAGGTACCACTTTGAATGGCTTGTAGCTTTGAAAGCAGTGTGGGCAACCTAGCAGCCAACTTTAGGAACCCATTTCAGTACTGTTTTGGGTTTAGGACTGTAGTTGGACTTTTTCTGTCTGTTGTTATATGAATGACCTATAGAGTTAAATTTCAATAGCTCCTTGAGAAGATCAATAATCTTTTCAACCAAGGGATTTCAGTTTTGAAGATTGAAATTGGCATGACTATTTTTAGGTTTTTGAAGGGTCCTCGAATTTTTTGGAAGACCTTGATAAGTATTCTTTACTTTTGAGTTCGAAGACTCTCCTTTCACAAACTTAGGAGCAGTATTCTTTTGTTTAGGAGAGGTATTCTTATCATAGCCCAACCCGGATCGATCGCCACATTTTCTTGATCCGGATAACAATTTTTCTAATTTAGGATCACCTCGAGCATATCTCCAAGTGTCTTTCAAACTCAAAAGAGAAGCTACTTCATTTTTGAGTTTCTTGTTCTCGGATTTCAAATCATCAACTTGGGAGGTTTTGATTTTTAAATCACATTTGGTCTTTTCAAAAAAATCGAAAATATGAGATTTTTCTAAAACAAGAGACTCATAATCTTCTTTAAGTTTAGAAAATTTTTCCTTTTGTAATTTAAGCTTGACAGTAATTTTACAACTCTCCTTATAAAGGGCATTGTATGCATCCTGAAGATCATCTTCATTGTCGCAATCACTATTCAGATTCTCTTCGCTAGTTACTTCATCATAATCTGAAAAAGTGACTTTGGCTAGATTCATAAGGGCTTTAATATCATCTCCCGACTCGTTTTCAGAATCTTCTGATTTCGAAGAGTATTCCGAATTAGATGATTCATCCCAAGTAGCCAACATACTCTTCCTTTTTTATTTGTCCTTTTTAGGACATTTGTTAGCCAAGTGCCCATACTCTTGACAATTGTAACATTGACTATCTTTCAAAGATTTTCAAGCTCTAGGTTTAGATTGTCTCTTATCGTTTGATTTTTGAAAATCTACTTTTTTCTTATTTTTGAAACCTTTTTACAAAAAGTGTCATATCATCTTCGGAATTTTTAAAGTCTGAAGTGCTCTCTTGTGGAATATTTTTAGATGATTTGAGAGAAATTGATTTTCCTTTTGGAGTTTTAAAGTTCAATTCGTAGGTCTGTAAAGAACCAACTAGTTCCTCAACCCTCATGTTATCCGTATCACGAAGTTCCTGAATCGTGGTTACTTTTGAATTGAACTATTCAGGAAGTGAGCATAGTATCTTTTCACACACTTTACTTTCTGGGATTCTATCACCAAGACCCCACATTGAGTTTACAATGTCATTCAATCTAGTGTAGAAGTCCATAAACATTTCATTCTCCTCCATATGAATTTCTTCAAATTTAGTTGTGAGGAGTTGGACTTTAGATTTCTTGACAATTGATGTACCCTCGTGTGTCATTTCTAAAAGATCCCATGCTTGTTTAGTATTTTCACACGAGATGATTCTTTTGAATTCATTTGGTGACAATGCACAAGTAATTGCATTTAATGCTTTTGCATTGGCACTACTCTCACTTTTATGAAGTGTGGTCCAAAGGGTATAAGATATTACTTTCATTGATTTTGAACCATCTTCATCAGTTACTTCAGTGATAGGTAGTTTCCATCCATTCACTGTGGCCAGCCACACACTTTCATCCATGTATTTGAGAAAGATTCTCATCCTTGCTTTCCAATACGCATAGTTTATGCCATTAAAGGGTGGTGGCCTAGTGACAGATAGGCTATCAAAATTTGACATCTTAATATAGCTTAGATCGTTAGCTCAGGAAATAAATCTAATAAATAATCAATAAGCACAAGTTATTTGGCTCTGATACCACTTGAAAGGGCCTAGCTATATGCCCTAGAGGGGGGGTGAATAGGGCAACGCCAAATAAAACTTAAAACAGCGGAATAATAAAAGATATAAATAACAATGCTGAAATAATAACAATCTCAAAGCACATGAAATATGAGAATGATACTGAATCAGTTCTAAGGACAACCTTACACCAAAAACCAATGGCTTATGGTAGGACAACCTTATTTCTAGAACAATCTAGAAATCACAAATGATATGGAAAATAAATCAAGAATAACTTACAGAAATAAATCCTAAGTTATTACACCATTCAACCACACTTGCTTGAAATGAAAATTACAACATTCATCCACAAAAGCAATCCATAATACTGAAGGAATAAATGAATAAAGAAATTAAGCACATCCACAACACAACGATATATAGTGGTTCGCTGTGTGTTCACCACTGTTAGCCAACTGACCACACGAGAATGCTACTTCCACTCCTAATATCCTCACACAGGGGATATTAGCATGCACTCTCAAAATAGGTTTTCACAGGTTCACCCAAAACCTTCACAATTGTGTCTTTTTATCTCGGGCTTACACAATCCAAAAACCCCCACAATTTGAGTTTTCTGGCTCTCCTCAGATAACCAATACAATGAGATTTTTCTGGCAAATCTCAAACAAAACCAGAGAAAGTAAATTACAAAGTAAAATACCTGGATCTCCTTTTGAAGTAGCCTAGTAGAACCAATCAGAGTAGATGTATGATACGTCATTTAATGTCCAATACTCACTCAAAGAATGGTTCTATGTCTAATTGATTTTAGATTAAATCAAGAAGAGCAAGGTCTATTTGATTTTGATCCCAGAAGAAGGAATATCACAAATTCCTCTTTTCTAAATGAGATTGGAATGTGGATTAAAATCACAATAGAATAATGCTAACAAAAGGAATATTAAATATGCACAGTAGCTTAAAAAAATAATCACAACTTATCTCAGAGTATAGCCTTAAATCACTTGAATTGAATGGAATGGAATGTCTAAAACTCTGAAATTCGTGCATTATTTATAACATGAAAAAATCCCATCTTCAACTGGTCTTAGGATCCCTAGGACCGGTCGTAGCTTCAAAGATTTTGAAAGATTTTCGCGGGGTTAGATTAGCTGTTCCCACGACTGGTCTTAGGTAACCTACGACCGGTTGTGGGCTACCTACGACTGGTCGTGTGTCACCTACGACTGGTCGTAGGACCCTAGATAGGTCGCTGGAGTTCGAGTCGTAAGACTATGACCGGTCGAAGGATGAGTCGTAAAACTTCCCAGGACTGGTCAAAGCAAGTCCAGGACTGGTCGAAGGACAACCAGGAAAATTCAAAAATCTGTAACAACCTAGGACTGGTCCTGAGAAACCTAAGACTGGTCGAAGCAAAGCTAGAACTGGTCTTAAGATTTCTAGGACTGGTCTTAGAACAGTCATAACAAGCATATTAAAATATTCAGATTATGTATCCAGAATGGCCTATCAAACAGACCAACCTAAGGTCAATTTAAGGTCAAACAAACCTTGAAGTGAGATGAACATTGAAGTCTTGAAGGTCTGTATTCTTAGATGATCTTGAAGGAGAAGCTTGAATCGAGTTGACGACTTTCTAGAGCTTGGTACTTTCTTGACTTGTCTTGATGAAGTCTTCTAATCTTGAACTTGTTAGAAGCAAACTTGAAGTCTTCTATTCTTATAGACTTCATCCATGATATGTCTTGCAAATATTCTTCATTTATGATCTTGTCTTAAAAACATTCTTCATTCATGATCATGTCTTGAAGCAGTGTGTAGTCATAAAAAAGAAACACAAGAAGTGCAAGACATATAGGTTTTGACACTACAAAATTTGACAAACAAAGGGATATGAAATCATAGCACTAACAAACCTAAACTGAAATCTATACCTAATCCTAACTCAAGTCCCTAACCTAAACCTAACTTGAAAACCCAAACCTAAACCTTAACCTATAACCTAACCTAAACTTAAACCTATAACCTATACTTATAACCTAAACCTAAGCCTAAAACCTAAACCTATGACCTAAAACCTAAATGTATTCTCAAATCCCTAAACCAAAACCTACACCTAATCCTAATCTCAACTCCCTAACCTAAACCTAAACCTAAACTTGAAAACCCAAACCTAAACTCGATCCCGAACCTCGAACCCAATTTCCTAAACCTAAACTTTAACCTATTCTCACCTTCCCTAAACCCATAGCTTATAACCTAAACCTAAACCTAAACCTAAACCTATAACCTTAACCAAAACCAAAACCTATGACCTAAAACCTAAATGCATTCTTAAATCTCTAAACCTAAACCTACACCTAATCCTAATCTCAACTCCCTAACCTAAACCTAAACCTAAACTTGAAAACCCAAACCTAAACCCGATCCCGAACCCGAATTCCTAAACCTAAACCTTAACCTATTCTCAAATCCTCAACCTAAACCTTCACCTAATCTAAATCTCAACTCCCTAACCTAAACCTAAACCTAACTTGAAAACCCAAACCTAAACCCAATCCCGAACCCGAACCCGATTTCCTAAACCTAAACCTTAACCTATTCTCAATTTCCTAAACCTTAACCAATAACCTAACTTAAACCTAAACCTATAACCTACACTTATAACCTAAACCTAAACCTAAACCTATAACCTAAACCTAAGCCTAAAACCTAAACCTTAACCTAAACCTTAACATATAACCTAAAATCTAAACCTAAACCTAAAACCTAAATGTATTCTCAAATCCCTAAACCTAAACCTACACCTAATCCTAATCTCAACTCCCTAACCTAAACCTAAACCTAAACTTGAAAACCCAAACCTAAACCCGATCCCGAACACGAAACCGATTTCCTAAACCTAAACCTTAACCTATTCTCAAATCCCTAAACTTAAACCTACACCTAATCCTAATCTAAACTCCCTAACCTAAACCTAAACCTAAACTTGAAAACCCAAACCTAAACCCGATCCTGAACCCGACCTAAACCTAAACCTTAACCTAATCTCAAATCCCTCAACCTAAACCTTCACTTAATCCAAATCTTAACTCCCTAACCTAAACCTAAAACTAACTTGAAAACCCAAACCTAAACCCGATCCCGAACCCGAACCCGATTTCCTAAACCTAAACCTTAACCTATTCTCACTTTCCTAAACCTTAACCTATAACCTAACTTAAACCTAAACCAATAACCTACACTTATAACCTAAACCAAAACCTAAACCTATAACCTAAACCTAAGCCTAAAACCTAAACCTTAACCTAAACCTTAACATATAACCTAAAACCTAAACCTAAACCTAAAACCTAAAGGTATTCTCAAATCCCTAAACCTAAACCTACACCTAATCCTAATCTCAACTCCCTAACCTAAACCTAAACTTAAACTTGAAAACCTAAACCTAAACCCGATCCCGAACACCGAAACCGATTTCTCTAAACCTAAACCTTAACCTATTCTCAAATCCCTAAACTTAAACCTACACCTAATCCTAATGTAAACTCCCTAACCTAAACCTAAACCTAAACTTGAAAACCCAAACCTAAACCCAATCCCGAACCCGATCCCGAATTCCCGAACCTAAACCTTAACCTATTTTCAAATCCTAAACCTAAACCTACACCTAATCCTAATCTCAACTGCTTAACCTAAACCTAAACCTAAACCTGATCCCGAACCCGAACCCGATTTCCTAAACCTAAACCTTAACATATTCTCAATTCCCTAAACCTTTAGCTTATAAGACCTAAAACCTTAACCTTAACCTAAACCTATAACCTTAAAAACCAAAACCTATGACCTAAAACCTTAACCTATAACCTATAACCTAAACTTATAACCTATAACCTAACCTTAACCTAAACCTAAAACCTAAACCTTAACCAATAACCTACAACCTAAACCTAAATCTAAAACCTAAATGTATTCTTAAATCCCTAAACTTAAACCTACACCAAATCCTAATCTCAACTCCCTAACCTAAACCTAAACCTAAACTTGAAAACCCAAACCTAAACCCGATCCCGAACTCGAACCCGATTCCTAAAACTAAACCTTAACCTATTCTCAATTCCCTAAACCTATAGCTTATAACCTAAACCTAAACCTTAACCTAAACCTAGACCTTAACCTAAACCTAAACCTTAACCTAAACCAAGATATATGACCTAAAACCTAAATGTATTCTCAAATCTCTAAACTTAAACCTACACCTAATCCTAATCTCAACTC
The DNA here is from genome assembly GCA_030180095.1 of Magnolia changhungtana. NCBI lineage: Eukaryota > Viridiplantae > Streptophyta > Magnoliopsida > Magnoliales > Magnoliaceae > Magnolia > Magnolia changhungtana. Next base: position 5,920,803 of record JASAUF010000161.1, on the reverse strand, counting down.
CCTAACCTAAACCTAAACCTAAACTTGAAAACCCAAACCTAAAACCCGATCCCGAACCCAAACCCGATTTCCTAAACCTAAACCTTAACCTATTCTCAAATCCCTAAACTTAAACCTACACCTAATCCTAATCTAAACTCCCCAACCTAAACCTAAATCTAAACTTGAAAACTCAAACCTAACCCAATCCCGAACCCGATTTCCTAAACCTAAACCTTAACCTATTTTCAAATCCCTAAACCTAAACCTACACCTAATCCTAATCTCAACTCCCTAACCTAAACCTAAACCTAAACTCGAAACCCAAACCTAAACCCAATCCCGAACCGAACTTGATTTCCTAAACCTAAACCTTAACAATTTCTCAATTCCCTAAACCTATAGCTTATAAGACCTAAAACCTTAACCTTAACCTAAACCTATAACCTTAAAACCAAAACCTATGACCTAAAACCTTAACCTATAACCTATAACCTAAACTTATAACGTATAACCTAACCTTAACCTAAACCTAAAACCTAAACCTTAACCAATAACCTACAACCTTAACCTAAACCTAAAACATAAATGTATTCTCAAATCCCTAAACCTAAACCTACACCTAATCCTAATCTCAACTCCCTAACCTAAACCTAAACCTAAACTTGAAAACCCAAACCTAAACCCGATTCCCAAAACCTATAGCTTATAACCTAAACCTAAACCTAAACCTTAACCTAAACCTATAACCTTAACCTAAACCAAAACCTATGACCTAAAACCTAAATGTATTCTCAAATCTCTAAACCTAAACCTACACCTAATCCTAATCTCAACTCCCTAACCTAAACTAAACCTAAACTTGAAAACCCAAACCTAAAACCCAATCCCAGAACCCGAACCCGATTTCCAAAACCTAAACCTTAACCTATTCTCAAATCCCTAAACTTAAACCTACACCTAATCCTAATCTAAACTCCCTAACCTAAACCTAAATCTAAACTTGAAAACCCAAACCTAAACCCAATCTCCAACCCGATTTCCTAAACCTAAACCTTAACCTATTTTCAAATCCCTAAACCTAAACCTACACCTAATCCTAATCTCAACTCCCTAACCTAAACCTAAACCTAAACTTGAAACCCAAACCTAAACCCAATCCCGAACACAACTTGATTTCCTAAACCTAAACCTTAACTTATTCTCAATTCCCTAAACCTATAGCTTATAAGACCTAAAACCTTAACCTTAACCTAAACCTATAACCTTAAAACCAAAACCTATGACCTAAAACCTTAACCTATAACATATAACCTAAACTTATAACATATAACCTAACCTTAACCTAAACCTAAAACCTAAACCTTAACCAATAACCTACAACCTTAACCTAAACCTAAAACCTAAATGTATTCTCAAATCCTAAACCTAAACCTACACCTAATCCTAATCTCAACTCCTAACCTAAACCTAAACCTAAACTTGAAAACCCAAACCTAAACCCGATTCCCTAAACCTATAGCTTATAACCTAAACCTAAACCTAAACCTTAACATAAACCTATAACCTTAACCTAAACCAAAACCTATGACCTAAAACCTAAATGTATTCTCAAATCTCTAAACCTAAACCTACACCTAATCCTAATCTCAACTCCCTAACCTAAGCCTAAACCTAAACTTGAAAACCCAAACCTAAAACCCGATCCCGAACCCGAACCCGATTTCCTAAACCTAAACCTTAACCTATTCTCAAATCCCTAAACTTAAACCTACACCTAATCCTAATCTAAACTCCCTAACCTAAACCTTAACCTATTCTCAAATCCCTAAACTTAAACCTACACCTAATCCTAATCTAAACTCCCTAACCTAAACCTAAACCTAAACTTGAAAACCCAAACCTAAACCCAATCCCAACCCGAACCCGAATTCCTAAACCTAAACCTTAACCTATTTTCAAATCCCTAAACCTAAACCTACACATAATCTAATCTCAACTCCCTAACCTAAACCTAAACCTAAAGTTGAAAACCCAAACCTAAACCCGATCCCAAACTTGAACCTAATTTCTAAACCTAAACCTTAACATATTCTTAATTCCTAAACCTACCTAAAACCTTAACCTTAACCTAAACCACCTTAAAACAAAAACTTATGACCTAAAACCTTAACCTATAACCTATAATCTATAACCTAAACTTATAACCTATAACCTAACCTTAACCTAAACCTAAAACCTAAACCTTAACCAATAACCTAAAACTTAAAAATAAACCTAAAACTTAAATGTATGCTCAAATCCCTAAACATAAACCTACACCTAATCCTAATCTCAACTCCCTAACCTAAACCTAAACCTAAACTTGAAAACCCAAACCTAAACCCGATCCCAACCCGAACCCGATTTCTAAACCTAAACCTTAACCTATTCTCAATTCCTAAACCTAAACCTTAACCTAAACCTAAACCTTAACCTAAACTTAAAACCTAAACCTAAACCTAAACCTAAATGTATAACCTAAAACCTAAACCTAAAACCTAAATGTATTCTGAAATCCCTAAACTTAGACCTACACCTAATCCTAAACCTAAACTTGAAAACCCAAACCTAAATCCGATGCCGAACTCGAACCCGATTGTTGTAATAATGTAGCCCAATCACATGGCAACAAACAAGAATGTATTCCTTTTAACACATGCCCCTTTTTACAAAGCTTTAATTTTTGTTGTTGTTTCTATTAATTGAAACACTTTTTTGCATTATTTGCTCATATTAGGTTTATTTTAATGATCAGTTTTATTTTAAAAAAGTGCCCACTTTTTTGGATGAAGTTTCTATAAGTTTTCATGATTCTGAATTATAATGTTTTGTTGGTTGAATATTTTTTTATTAGATGAAAGACACGGAGAAAATTGTTGTTGATTTTTTTCATTTTTTTTTACTTATGAAGTTAAACTTTATATGTATGGATGAATGTAATGTGGATAAGATTGTTTGTGTTTGGATGGATGTAGTTTATGTTTGGATGGATTTACGTAGTTTGGGTTTAGATGGATGTGAATGTGAATGTGATGAAATATATTGTATAACAGGTGTATGAAGAATACTATAACAGGTCAAATTTGAAAATGTCCTTCAAGGGTCATAAGAGACGGCCTATAGCAGTCCTTTTAAAGGACGGTCTATGACCGTCCTTCATAAGAGACGGTCCATGACAGTCCTTTTTAAGGACGGTCCATGACCGTCCGTTTAAAGGACGGTCCATGGCCGTCCTTTGAAGGCTCATAAGAGACGGTCTATGACAGTCCTTTTTAAGGACGGTCCATGACTGTCCGTTTAAAGGACGGTCCATGGCCGTCCTCTGAAGGCTCATAAGAGACGGTCCATGACAGTCCTTTTTAAGGATAGTCCATGGCTATCCTTTTTAGGCTCATAAAGGACGGTTCATGACAATCCATTTTAAGGACAGTCCATGACCGTCCTTTTTTAGGACGGTCCATGACCGTCTTTTTTCTGTCAATAAGAATGACGGTTTTCAACCGTCCTTTAAAAAATAGGACACGTCAAAATTTGACGGCCTATGTGACGGTCCATGACTGTCCTTTTTGGTCATTTGAGACGGTTTTGGACCGTCCTTTTTTCACTATTTTGGCGTAGTGTATTGGGCCATAAAGAAGTTCAACTTTGACATTGACAAAGCAAGCACTCTACGTAAACTCTGGCTTGTGGAGTTAGATGAAATTAGAAAAGATGTGTATGACAATATAAGAATATACAAGGAGAGAATGAATGTGATCCATGACAAAAACATTTTCAAAAAATGTTTGAGCCAAATCTGAAAGTTCTTGTGTATAATTCTTGTCTCCATCTCTTTCTTAGAAAATTACAATGAAAATGGATCGACCCTTTCATAGTAAAAATGTTTATCTAGATGGGGCCGTGGAAGTTGTAATGTTTTCAAAGTAAATGGTCAAAGGTTAAAATCATTTGTGAAAAATTTTTCTTCAATGGATGAGTCCATACCTCTGAAAAATCCTGTGTATTAAAATTAATCTCCTAGTCTAACAGAGATCATTTTCATTGATTTCGTAGGATTTAATTTCTTTAGTAGAATAGTTGTTTTGTTTTTAGTTTTAAGTTTACTAAACCACCGATCGATGAAGTTCGATCTTGTACTTGTCATCTTTTAGGCACTGTTTCACCTACTCCTCTTTATCTTATTGCTATCATGTTGTTTATATTGAATATACTTCATACATTCAATCGAAAATTTTTTCAAATTGTGTTGAGTTGTGAGAATTTTTAGCTGAATTTTTTAAAATTTTCGCTTCAATATTTTTGATAGTTGATTTCTATAAGTTTAAGTGATTTTAAAGATAATCTAATGATAAGATACCTAATGTTGAGAATTTTTAATGCCTAGATTCTAGTTACTCAATAGATTTCAAAGTTGAGTTCAGTTTAGTAATTCTTAAATTTTAAACTTTGATTGAGTCATGAGTACAACACATCATGTCTAGCTTGTACTATGGAAAGTTTCAGTTGGATACTATAGTGTTATCTTGATGATGTTGAGAGTGCTAGGAACCAAGCCTGGAAAATTTGTCCATCAGGTTCAATGAATTGAAAAAAAAGAAACAGAGAGAGTAACACCCAACTTAAAAAATTAGTTGTAAAAAAGAGCTACTACTTATTGAATTGACAATGAAGAGTTTGAAAAAAAGTATGGACAGAAAAAAGAAACAAGAAATAGAGTGAAAGCCATTAATGGAAAAATCAAAAGTTGGAAGAGTAAAGTGTTGGACTATATGACAAGTTTTAATTTAGGCTTTGGTTGAGCTGATCATTCCCTTGATTATCATTTTGAAACATGAATGTAAAAAAACTAAACTTGTAGTTGTGATAAGTATAGATTACATGGTGCATTCAAAGAACTCAATGTTGGGATTTATTCAATTATATGATTATTGCTATGAACTTAATTAGGATATTTATAAAGAATTGGAACTTAGGTGAATGTTATGTTCAATATTAATGAATTTGGTTCTCTCTAGATTGAAATGGTCTTGAGAATTACTTAAGATTACAATATCGATTCTTCTAAAAATTTATTTTTAGATTTGGAATATTTCGCGTGTTTTGCTCGGGACTAGAAAAATGTTAGTTGGGGGTGTGATCAAGCCTAAATATTACATATTTATCCTCCCAATTGTACTAGTTTCCATGCATTTGAATGTTAAATTGAGATAATAATGAGTGTTTTCTATATGCTGGAAGAGTGAAGTGTTGGACTATATGACAAGTTTTAATTTAGGCTTTGGTTGAGCTGATCATTCCCTTGATTATCATTTTGAAACATGAATGTAAAAAAACTAAACTTGTAGTTGTGATAAGTATAGATTACATGGTGCATTCAAAGAACTCAATGTTGGGATTTATTCAATTATATGATTATTGCTATGAACTTAATTAGGATATTTATAAAGAATTGGAACTTAGGTGAATGTTATATTCAATATTAATGAATTTGGTTCTCTCTAGATTGAAATGGTCTTGAGAATTACTTAAGATTACAATATCGATTCTTCTAAAAATTTATTTTTAGATTCGAAATATTTCGCGTGTTTTACTCGGGATTAGAAAAATGTTAGTTGGGGGTGTGATCAAGCCTAAATATTACATATTTATCCTTCCAATTGTACTAGTTTCCATGCATTTGAATGTTAAATTGAGATAATAATGAGTGTTTTCTATATGCAAGATAATTCGGAAACCAAGAATGAGTGCATGCTTAAAAAGGAGGAATTAAAGCTTAAAATGAAGTTATAATGAAAAACTGAAGATTTGGATCAAGAGAATAAGGATTTAAACCACCCAAGACTTAAAGAAATCAAGTATCAAGTAGTGAAAAATTGAAGAAACTAGTAGAGGTTCGATCGATCAAACTCAGGGTTTAATTGATCAAGCATGCATCGAGCCACGTCGAGCGATCCGCTTGAGTGATCGGTGGAAATTTTAATTTAAGGTCGAAATCTCTCAACTATTTTTGGAATGATTAATCAATTGATGGAGGAGTTTGATTGATTGATGGAAATTCAGAATTTTGACAAAAGCTTGCTAGAAACTTTTTTATGCGTTTGATCAATTGGCCACAATGCACAAATTTGAAAATCAATTGCTAGACGTTATTGAAAAACAATCAATCGATCGATCGATCTAAAACATATGCAACTACGTAAATCTTAGGTCGGTTTAGAATTTTCCTATTTAAGGATGTGTTTTTAGGCATTTTAAGCACAAATTAGGTTAGAGGGAGGACTCTAGAGAAGGTAAAGCTTATCCGACATCATTTTCTTATTTAATCTATCAATCTAAGTTTATTTTTTTCTAAGATGTTAGTCATGCTTGACTAATCTCTTAACTAAGGTTAAGGGATGAATCTTTTTATAGATTTTAATATTTGACTTTCATATTGAATTGTGATTGAATGTGATTGAATTCCTAAATTGGAGAAATATTCAATCTATAAATTTCATTGATATATTGTGACTTTCAAGTACAATAGATGCTTTTGATTTCCTGCAATTAACTACCTAAATCTTTATGAGAGATCAATCTATCGTGATTCTAATCTATATTGAATGTTTGTGATTGAATTTATTGCTATATCTTCCGATTTAAATGGATTGGAATCTAGTTCTAGTTGAGTTATTAACTTGAGAAGATGAATTAAGTTCAACTTCTATTGGTTGAGGATTCTTGTATCCTTAATCAGTTTTATTAATTATTTTAAATCCTTTCTACTTTGCCAGATTAAAAACTCATACAACCCATTTAGTACTAGTTGTGTTCTTACTAATTTCCCCATGTTTCGACCTCGGACTCCTGAGTTATTACTACATCGCAACCCTACACTTGGGGTTGTCAACCCTTGGGTTCAATCAAGTATACATGCCAACATCTATAAATCTCTACTTTTAAATTCAATTATTTGTATTAATTGCTAAAACACGCACTATTATACACACATAGATGTGCACTCATGCCTCTAGTCATGTGTGAAAATTATCGGGCTATTACACTCCACCACTCATGTAGACTATAGTTGGTACTCAACAACTCGTATTAGCCAAGTTGGCACATGCATATGTGATCCGAACTACTCAACATAATACCACCACTATCAAATTATCTAGATTGCCCATTACTGAGGTTGTAATTAAACCGTTCATGATATGGACCTTATTTGCATGAGATGATCTAGACATTCAAATAGTACCTAACTTAAATTACTTAGATCTTCAAACATAGTCCATGTAATGCCTCATGATGAATAATTTGAGTAATAGCAAACATGGGTCGTTCATATCAGAAGGGTTTGGAGATTTAAAGAGAGGAGATAGAAGAGGGGTTATGTGAAATTTAATTTCACTTCAATTAGGGTAAAAACATGATTTAACCACATTTTATTTAATTAATTGTAATTACCTTTTTCCCCAAAAAAGAAAGGCATGGTGTTTCTCAACTAATAATGAAAAAACAAGAGGTTATATATTTGAAATACTCAAAATGGAGGGTTGTATTTGATGTATCTATAAAAGGGAGTGTACTATAAATCAAAAACCCAATTAAAGATTCTATTTACTTTCTAAGTATAGGAAAACTCAAATAAAATATCAAAGACATGTATTTGATGTATCTATAAAGGGAGTGTATTGTAAATAAAAAACCTAATTAAAGATTTTATTTACTTTTTAGGTATAGGAAAACTCAAATAAAATATCAAAGACGTATCTCTGAGCTAGAATTCATAAAATTTGATGTTAAAAGTTTCAACTACATCGTCTTAGATTATAAGATTTATAAAAGTAACATTTTTATTACTTTGATGCTTGGGTCATTTATCTTGAGTTAATTGTTAATTTATCCCTTTTCAATTCAACATTATCCTAATGTGATGTTTAGATCTAAGCAAAGTTATGTCATTATCAATAAATCCATAAACATGTTATTATCGATAATTCATAGACAATGTTGCTGACTAGTTGTTCTACTCCTTATTTATTAAATACCTTAAAACATAGAATAAGGATGAATTGTGGCACATGAACAGCTTAATATGAATGATGATAGATTGACACGTGTACACATTTAACATATCTCACATTTGACATATATCACATTTTTAAATACTTGAAGATTGATTGTGTCACATGTATGTTGGGGTTTTTAAATTGAGACAGACACACTCATGACACATTTGGAACATGCGACACATTATATGATGTGAGTATTGTACATGGAAATAAGGAAAACTCCCACCTTATTAGTAGAGACAATCAAAAGTTTCATACCTTGACTACTTGTTCAAAATGCTTATGGCGTGTTTGGATGGTGGAGTTCCACCATAATGTGGTGTGGTCCACCGGAAATGGGTAATGATTATCACTATTATAGTAGTCCGACATAAATTATTATGTTATACCAATATCATTCTCATAGGTTTAATTTTTTAATGCATTTAATGTACTCGCTTGATTAGATACATGTGGATACATTGTTCATCCATTTTTCAATAGTATTTTAGGACATGACTCCAAATATCAGCTTCATCCAACACTTCCGTAGGTTGTAGGAAGTTTGTAATCGCATGTGTTCAATCTCGACTGTTTCTGTGATGTGATCAACTTCTATTTTGGATGTTGCTCATTCTTTCTCTTTTCATAAAATGATCTTACAAGATGAATGGATGATGTGGATATTACACATACATTACGGTGGGGGCCAATACATCCCTGCTCATTCAAGTCGGTGGGAATATGAATGGATTACTATGATTTGACAACTTCATTCATCTAATTGGGAAGTGGATTGGCCCGTGTACCACGCACCAGCTATATAGCTGGTGTAGGTACGTGTCGTGGGAAGACGAGCACTAACGCTCCTCGAGCTCTGAGTGGTACCAATGGTTCAAAGGAGATCAAAGTTACATGGGACCCACAATGATGTATTTATTATATCCACACCGTTCATCCATTTTTAGAGATCATTTTAGAGTACAATACAAAAAATGAATCATATCCAAAGATCAACTGGACCACACCACAAATAGCAGTGGAGATAATATTTTCACCATTAAAAATTTCGTAGGGCCCACCATAACATTTATTTTCCATCCAATATGTTCATAAGGTCGCAAAGACCTAGACGAAGAGGAAAAAATATTTCATATTGATCCAAAACTTCTTTGACCCCAAAAGGGTTTCAACGGTAGACATTAAATGCCCTACTGATTTTTGCAGCGTGATCCCCTTGATCGTTAGATCTATCTTTTTTTTTTTTTTAATCTCAGGCTTTAGGATGAGCTCGAAAAATGAATGTACAGGTTGGACATAACACATACCTCATGATGGGACCCATAAAACTGGCTGAAATCAGTACACCAGCTATATAGCTGATGTGTGGTACACCGGCCAATCCGCTTCCATCCAATTGGCTACATAGACACTACAAGAAAAATGGGCAAAGGCTACGGCCAAAATCCGTAGCAAAAGGTCTTTTGCTATGGATATAATCCGTTGCACGTCCATCGCTATTGGTGGCGTAGCTAAAGGTCTAGCTACGAACTTTATCCGTAGCAGTAGATACCAATAGCTACGGACTATATTCGTAGCTATTTTTACGTATTTCCATTGCAAGAACCTGCTGTGATTGATAACTCATCTTAATGATAGAAATAGTACATAAAATGTAATCAGAGAAAAAAATGATGCATTTATTACAATAGCAATCAAATCTACAATGCATCCTACATTCACATTTCTAAATAAACAATACTTTACTTTGCTCAACCTATCATAAAAATTACAACTAAGGCATGCCCTCATGTGCAAGAAACAAATACACTCCAACACAGTAAGCACCCTCCATATGCATTCAATAATGCTTACATTTTTACAGAATTTTCTTCCTTCAGATGGTTAATTTCAGCAAACACAGAAGATAGAGCTTCTTCTTTCCCAGAAACTGCATATATAACTTCTGTGGACTTCGACACAAAATCACTTTGAAGTTTTGAAACCCTTCCCTTGAGAAAATTAATTTCATCCTCCACTGGCTTCTTTAGCTTGTAAGCCTGTATAAAACAGCAATTGTAGACACAATCAAACAAGCATGCCTTTGTACACATCTCAAAAGGAAGAAAGACGAAAAAAAAACAATTATATATGAAGAAATCAAAAATGTACCTACAAATCTTCTAAACTATGGCAAAATCCATAGGTTAGGTTATCGGTTATAAGTTATAGGTTAAGGTTTAGTTTATAGGTTTTGGTTTAGGTTAAGGTGATTTTGGTTTAGGTTAAGGTTTTAGGTTAAGGTTATATGTTGTTATAGGTATAGCTTTAAGGAATTGAGAATAGGTTTAGGAAATCGGGTTCAGGTTGCGGATCGGGTTTAGGTTTGGGTTTTCAAGTTCAGGTTTAGGTTTAGGTTAGGGAGTTGACATTAGGATTAGGTGAAGGTTTAGGTTTAGGAATTTGATACTACATTTAGGTTTTAAGTTTAGGTTTAGGGAATTGAGAATAGGTTAAGGTTTAGGTTTAGGAAATCGGGTTCGGGTTCGGGATTGGGTTTAGGTTTGGGTTTTCTAGTTTAGGTTTAGGTTTAGGTTAAGGAGTTGACAATAGGATTAGGTGTAGGTTTAGGTTTAGGTTAGGGATTTGAGAATACATTTAGGTTAAGGTTTAGAAATTGAGAATAGGTTAAGGTTTAAGTTTAGGAAATCGGGCTCGGGTTTGGGATCGAGTTTAGGTTTGGGTTTTCAAGTTTAGGTTTAGGTTTAGGTTAGGGTGTTGAGATTAGGATTAGGTGTAGGTTTAGGTTTAGGGATTTGAGAATACATTTAGGTTAAGGCTTAGGGAATTGAGAATAGGTTAAGGTTTAGGTTTAGGAAATTGGGTTCGGGTTAGGGTTTAGGTTTAGGTTTAGGTTTTTTGGGTTTTCAAGTTTAGGTTTTGGTTTAGGTTTAGGTTTAGGAGTTGAGATTAGGATTAGGTGTAGGTTAAGGATTTGAGAATACATTTAGGTTTAGGTTTAGGGAATCGAGAATAGGTTAAGGTTTAGGTTTAGGAAATCGGGTTCGGGATCGGGTTTAGGTTTGGGTTTTCAAGTTTAGGTTTAGGTTTAGGTTAGGGAGTTGAGATTATGATTAGGTGTAGGTTTAGGTTTAGGGATTTGAGAATACATTTAGGTTAAGGCTAGGGAATGAGAATAGGTTAAGGTTTAGGTTTAGGAAATCGGGTTTGGGTTCGGGTTTAGGTTTAGGTTTGGGGTTTCAAGTTTAGGTTTAGGTTTAGGTTGGGAGTTGAGATTAGGATTAGGTGTAGGTTAGGGATTTGAGAATACATTTAGGTTTAGGTTTAAGGAATTGAGAATAGGTTAAGGTTTAGGTTTAGGAAATCCGGGTCCGGATCGGGTTTAGGTTTGGGTTTTCAAGTTTAGGTTTAGGTTTAAGTTAGGGTGTTGAGATTAGGATTGGGTGTAGGTTTAGGTTTAGGGATTTGAGAATACATTTAGGTTAAGGCTTGGAATTGAGAATAGGTTAAGGTTTAGGTTTAGGAAATCGGGTTTGGGTTCGAGTTTAGGTTTAGGTTTGGGGTTTAAGTTTAGGTTTAGTTTTAGGTTTGGGAGTTGAGATTAGGATTAGGTGTAGGTTAGGGATTTGAGAATACATTTAGGTTTAGGTTTAGGAATTGAGAATAGGTTAAGGTTTAAGTTTAGGAAATCGAGTTCGGGTTCGGGATCGGGTTTAGGTTTGGGTTTTCAAGTTTAGGTTTAGGTTTAGGTTAGGGTGTTGAGAATAGGATTAGGTGTAGGTTTAGGTTTAGGTATTTGAGAATACATTTAGGTTAAGGCTTAGGAATTGAGAATAGGTTAAGGTTTAGGTTTAGGAAATCGGGTTCAGTTCGGGGATCTTAGGGTTTAGGTTTGGGTTTTTTAGTTTAGGTTTAGGTTGAGATAGGTAGGTGTAGGAGTTAGAGATTTGAGGATTTAGGTTTAGGTTTAGGGAATTGATTTAGGTTTAGGTTTGAGAATACATTTAGGTTTAGGGGGTTTAGGTTTTAGTTTTCAAGTTTAGGTTTAGGTTTAGGTTAGGGTTAGGAATAGGTTAGGTGTAGGTTTAGGTTATAGAGAATACATTTAGGTTAGGTTATGGGCTATAGGTTAAGGTTTAGGTTATAGGTTTTGGGTTAGGTTAAGGTTATAGGTTTGGGGTTTAGGTTTAGGTTTAGGTTTTAGGTTTTAGGTTTGGGATTAAGGTGTAGGTAGGTTTAGAATACATTTAGCTTTAGGTTTAGATTGAGAATAGGTTAAGGTTTACGTTGAGAAATCGGGTTCGGGTTTGGGATTTTAGGTTTGGGTTTTCAAGTTTAGGTTTAGGTTTAGGTTAGGGTGTTGAGATTAGGATTAGGTGTAGGTTTAGGTTTAGGGATTTGAGAATAGGTTTAGGTTTAGGTTTAGGTTAAATTTAGGTTTATGAAATCGGGTTCAAGTTCGAGATCGGGTTTAGGTTTCGGTTTTCAAGTTTAGGTTTAGGTTTAGTTAAGATTGAGATTAGGATTAGGTGTAGATTTAGGTTTAGGGATTTAAGAATACATTTAGGTTTACGTTTAGGTTTAGGTTTAGGTTTTAGGTTAAGGTTAGGTTATAGGTTTAGGTTTAGGTTATAGGTTATAGGTTATAGGTTATAAGTTTTTAGGTTATAGGTTATAGGTTGGGTTAAGGTTATAGGTTTTGGTTTAGGTTATAGGTTTTAGGTTAGGTTAAGGTTATAGGTGATGGTTTAGGTTTTAGGTTTAGGTTTACGTTTTAGCAAATCGTTTTCGGGTTTAGGTTTGGGTTTTCAGTTTAGGTTTAGGTTTAGGTTAAGGTGATAGGTTTAGGTAGGTTTAGGGAATTGAGAATAGGTTAAGGTTTAGGTTGAGGAAATCGGGTTCGGGTTCGGGATCGAGTTTAGGTTTGGGTTTTCAAGTTTAGGTTTAGGTTTAGGTTAGGGAGTTGAGATTAGGATTAGGTGTAGATTTAGGTTTAGGGATTTGAGAATACATTTAGGTTTAGGTTTAGGTTTTAGTTTATAGGTTTAGGTTTAGGTTAAGGTTAAGTTATAGGTTATAAGTTTTGGTTATAGGTTATAGTTTATGGGTTATAGGTTAAGGTTTAGTTATAGGTTTTGGGTTAGGTTAAGGTTATAGGTTTTGGTTTAGGTTTAGGTTTATGTTTTAGGTTTTAGGTTTAGGTTAAGGTGATAGTTTTAGGTAGCTTTAGGGAATTGAGAATAAGTTAAGGTTTAGGTTGAGGAAATCGGGTTCGAGTTCGGGATCGAGTTTAGGTTTGGGTTTTCAAGTTTTCAGGTTTAGGTTTAGGTTAGGGAGTTGAGATTAGGATTAGTGTGTAGATTTAGGTTGAGGGATTTGAGAATACATTTAGGTATAGGTTTAGGAATTGAGAATAGGTTAAGGTTTAGGTTTAGGAAATCGGGTTTGGGTTCGGGATTGGGTTTAGGTTTGGGTTTTCAAGTTTAGGTTTAAGTTTAGGTTAGGGAGTTGAGAATAGGATTAGGTGTAGGTTTAGGTTTAGGTTAGGGAATTGAGAATACATTTAGGTTAAGGTTTAGGAATTGAGAATAGGTTAAGGTTTAAGTTTAGGAAATCGGGTTCGGGTTCGGGGATCGGGTTTAGGTTTAGGGTTTAGGTTTAGGTTTAGGTTAGGTGTTGAGATCAGGATTAGGTGTAGGTTTAGGTTTAGGGATTTGAGAATACATTTAGGTTAAGGCTTAGGGAATTGAGAATAGGTGAAGGTTTAGGTTTAGGAAATCGGGTTCGGGTTTGGGTTTAAGTTTAGGTTTAAGTTTGGATTTTCAAGTTTAGGTTTTGGTTTTGGTTTAGGTTTAGGTATGGGAGTTGAGATTAGGATTAGGTGTAGGTTAGGGATTTGAGAATACATTTAGGTTTAGGTTTATGGAATTGAGAATAGGTTAAGGTTTAGGTTTAGGAAATCGGGTTCGGGTTCGGGTTCGGGTTTAGGTTTGGGGTTTCAAGTTTAGGTTTAGGTTTAGGTTTGGGAGTTGAGATTAGGATTAGGTGTAGGTTTAGGCTTAGGGATTTGAGAATACATTTAGGTTAAGGCTTAGGGAATTGAGAATAGGTTTAAGTTTAGGTTTAGGAAATCGGGTTCGGGTTCTGGGTTTAGGTTTAGGTTTGGGTTTTCAAGTTTAGGTTTAGGTTTAGGTTTGGGAGTTGAGATTAGGATTAGGTGTAGGTTAGGGATTTGAGAATACATTTAGCTTTAGGTTTAGGGAATTGAGAATAGGTTAAGGTTTAGGTTTAGGAAATCGTGTTCAGGTTTGGGATCGGGTTTAGGTTTGGGTTTTCAAGTTTAGGTTTAGGTTTAGGTTAGGGTGTTGAGAATAGGATTAGGTGTAGGTTTAGGTTTAGGTATTTGAGAATACATTTAGGTTAAGGCTTAGGGAATTGAGAATAGGTTAAGGTTTAGGTTTAGAAATCGGGTTCGTGTTCGGGATCGGGTTTAGGTTTGGGTTTTCAAGTTTAGGTTTAGTTTAGGTTTAGCGAGTTGAGATTAGATTAGGTGTAGATTTAGGTTTAGGGATTTGAGAATTACATTTAGGTTTAGGTTTAGGTTTAGGTTTAGGTTTTAGTTTATAGGTTTAGGTTTAGGTTAAGGTTAGGTTATAGGTTATAAGTTTAGGTTATAGGTTATAGGTTATGGGTTATAGGTTAAGGTTTAGGTTATAGGTTTTGGGTTAGGTTAAGGTTATTTTAGGTTTTGGTTTAGGTTTAGGTTTAGGTTTTAGGTTTTAGGTTTTAGGTTTAGGTTAAGGTGATAGGTTTAGGTAGCTTTAGGGAATTGAGAATAGGTTAAGGTTTACGTTGAGGAAATTGGGTTCGGGTTTGGGTTTAGGTTTGGGTTTTCAAGTTTAGGTTTAGGTTTAGGTTAGGGAGTTGAGATTAGGATTAGGTGTAGGTTTAAGTTTAGGGATTTGAGAATAGGTTAAGGTTTAGGTTTAGGAAATCACATTTAGGTTCGGGATCGGGTTTAGGTTTCGGTTTTCAAGTTTAGGTTTAGGTTTAGGTTAGGGAATTGAGATTAGGATTAGGTGTAGATTTAGGTTT
Organism: Magnolia changhungtana; assembly: GCA_030180095.1. Taxonomy (NCBI): domain Eukaryota; kingdom Viridiplantae; phylum Streptophyta; class Magnoliopsida; order Magnoliales; family Magnoliaceae; genus Magnolia; species Magnolia changhungtana. The sequence continues at coordinate 5,905,630 of JASAUF010000161.1, read as the reverse complement.
AGGGACTTGAGAATACATTTAGGTTTAGGTTTTAGGTTTAGGTTTATGTTTAGGTTTTAGTTTATAGGTTTAGGTTATAGGTTATAAGTTAGGTTATAGGTTATTGGTTATGGGTTATAGGTTAAGGTTTAGGTTATCGGTTTTGGGTTAGGTTAAGGTTATAGGTTTTGGTTTAGGTTTATGTTTATATTTTAGGTTTTAGGTTTAGTTAAGGTGATAGTTTTAGGTAGCTTTAGGGAATTGAGAATAGGTTAAGGTTTAGGTTGAGGAAATCGGGTTCGGGTTCGGGATCGAGTTTAGGTTTAGATTTTCAAGTTTAGGTTTATGTTTAGGTTAGGGGAGTTGAGATTAGGATTAGGTGTAGGTTTAGGTTTAGGGATTTGAGAATACATTTAGGTTAAGGCTTAGGAATTGAGAATAGGTTAAGGTTTAGGTTTAGGAAATCGGGTTCTGGGTTCGGGATCGGGTTTAGGTTTGGGTTTTCAAGTTTAGGTTTAGGTTTAGGTTAGGGAGTTGAGATTAGGATTAGGTGTAGATTTTGGTTTAGGGATTTGAGAATACATTTAGGTTTAGGTTTAGGTTTTAATTTATAGGTTTAGTTTTAGGTTAAGGTTAGGTTATAGGTTATAAGTTTAGGTTATAGGTTATAGATTTGGGTTATAGGTTAAGGATTTAGATTATAGGTTTTGGGTTAGGTTTAGGTTTTAGGTTTAGGTTTAGGTTAAGGTGATAGGTTTAGGTAGCTTTAGGGAATTGAGAATTGGTTAAGATTTACGTTGAGGAGATCGGGTTCGAGTTCGGATCGGGTTTAGGTTTGAGTTTTCATGTTTAGGTTTAGGTTTAGGTTAGGGAGTTGAGATTAGGATTAGGTGTAGGTTTAGGTTTAGGGATTTGAGAATATGTTAAGGTTTAGGTTTAGAAATTGGCTTTGGATTCGGATCGGGTTTAGGTTTGGGGTTTGAAGTTTAGGTTTAGGTTTAGGTTAGGGAGTTGAGATTAGGATTAGGTGTGGTTAGGGATTTGAGAATACATTTAGGTTTAGGTTTAGGGAATTGAGAATAGGTTAAGGTTTAGGTTTAGAAATCGAGTTTGGGTTCGGGATCGGGTTTAGGTTTGGGTTTTCAAGTTTAGGTTTAGGTTTAGGTTAGGGAGTTGAGATTTGGATTAGGTGTCGATTTAGGTTTAGGGATTTGAGAATACATTTAGGTTTAGGTTTAGGTTTAGATTTAGGTTTTAGTTTATCGGTTTGGGTTTAGGTTAAGGTTAGGTTATAGGTTATAAGTTTAGGTTTTAGGTTATAGGTTATGGGTTATAGGTTATGGTTTAGGTTATAGGTTTTGGGTTAGCTTAAGGTTATAGGTTTTGGTTTAGGTTTAGGTTTTAGGTTTTAGGTTTAGGTTTAGGTTTAGATAGGTTTAGGTATCTTTAGGGAATTGAGAATAGGTTAAGGTTTAGGTTGAGGAAATCGGGTTCGGGTTCGGGATCGAGTTTAGGTTTGGGTTTTCAAGTTTAGGTTTAGGTTTAGGTTAGGAGTTGAGATTATGATTAGGTGTAGATTTAGGTTTAGGGATTTGAGAATACATTTAGGTTTAGGTTTAGGTTTTAGTTTATATGTTTAGGTTTAGGTTTAGGTTAAGGTTAGCTTATAGGTTATAAGTTTAGGTTATAAGTTATAGGTTATGGGTTATAGGTTAAGGTTTAGGTTATAGGTTTTGGTTAAGGTTATAGGTTTTGGTTTAGGTTTAGGTTTAGGTTTTAGGTTTTAAGTTTAGGTTAAGGTGATAGGTTTAAGTAGCTTTAGGGAATTGAGAATAGGTTAAGGTTTACGTTGAGGAAATCGGGTTCGGGTTCGGGATCGAGTTTAGGTTTGGGTTTTCAAGTTTATGTTTAGGTTTAGATTAGGGAGATGAGATTAGGATTAGGTGTAGGTTTAGGTTTAGGGATTTGAGAATATGTTAAGGTTTAGTTTTAGAAAATCGGGTTCGGGTTCGAGGATCGGGTTTAGGTTTGGGGTTTCAAGTTTAGGTTTAGGTTTAGGTTAGGGAGTTGAGATTAGGATTAGGTGTAGGTTAGGGATTTGAGAATACATTTAGGTTTAGGTTTAGGGAATTGAGAATAGGTTAAGGTTTATGTTTACGAAATCGGGTTTGGGTTCGGGATCGGGTTTAGGTTTGGGGTTTCAAGTTTAGGTTTAGGTTTAGGTTAGAAAGTTGAGATTAGGATTAGGTGTTAGTTAGGGATTTGAGAATACATTTAGGTTTAGGTTTAGGGAATGAGAATAGGTTAAGGTTTAGGTTTAGGAAATCGGGTTCGGATTCGGGATCGGGTTTAGATTTGGATTTTCAAGTTTAGGTTTAGGTTTAGGTTAGGGTGTTGAGAATAGGATTAGGTGTAGGTTTAGGTTTAGGTATTTGAGAATACATTTAGGTTAAGGCTTAGGGAATTGAGAATAGGTTAAGGTTTAGGTTTAGGAAATCGGGTTTGGGTTCGGGTTTAGGTTTAGGTTTTGGTTTTCAAGTTTAGGTTTAGGAAATTGGGTTCGGGATCGGGTTTAGGTTAGGTTATAGGTTATAAGTTTAGGTTTAGGTTAGGTTATAGGTTATAGGTTAAAGTTTAAAGTTTAGGTTATAGGTTAAGGTTTAGGTTTAGGTTATAGGTTTAGGGTGTGGTTTAGGTAAAGGGAGTGGTCCCTGCAAATACAGATATAAACACGGCCTGTCCAAATGGTCAGGCCCCTCCAATGCTGTCCTTAGTAAATGGACAGCTTCATCATGGTCATAACAGCGGTTCCACCTTCCAGGGACTCCCGCTCATCCGTATAGGTCCGACATACATCCGGGTCTGCTCCATTAATTTCGAGCATATACATAAACACGGCCTGTACAAATGGTCAAGCCCCTCCAATGTTGTCCATAGGAAATAGACAGCTTCATCATGGTCATAACAGCAGTTCCCACCTTCTAGGGACCCTCGCTCATCCTGATAGCTCTGACGCACATCCGGGTCTGCTCCATTAATTTCGAGCAAATACATAAACACGGCCTGTCCAAATGGTAAGGCCCCTCCAATGCTGTCCATAGGAAATGGACAGCTTCATCATGGTCATAACAGCGATTCCCACCTTCCAGGGACCCTTGCTCATCCGGATAGCTCCAACACACATCCGGGTCTGCTCCATTAATTTCGAGTAAATACATAAACACGGCCTGTCCAAATGGTCAGGCCCCTTCAATGTTGTCCATAGGAAATGGACAGCTTCATCATGGTCATAACAGCGGTTCCCACATTCTAGGGACCCCCGCTCATCCGGATAGCTCCGACGCACATCTAGGTATGCTCCATTAATTTCGAGCAAATACATAAACACAGCTTGTTCAAATAGCCAGGCCCCTCCAATGTTGTCCATAGGAAATGAACAGCTTCATCATGGTCATAACAGCGGTTCCCACCTTCCACAGACCCCCGCTCAACATCCAGATAGCTCCGACGCACATCCGGATCTACTTCATCAATTTCTAAATAATATATAAACATGGGCCTGTCCAAATGGCCAGGCCACTTCATCAATGAATCATATAGTATGAAGGAAAGAAAACTCACCAATTTAGCTACAGGTGCCCAGAGCAAGATAATGCACCAATGTTGTACCTAGCTGCATTGATAGAACAAAAAAATTATATGAATGAAATGAAAAAAAGCCAGGATATCATGGACCAAGAGGAAGACGGTACCCTCAAGAAAAAACTCATGCAAAGCATTATTTATTGCGACGAACTTTCATTATGTCTTTGGTTGGCTTCACCAAAGGTTTTATCTGCACTAGCAGGACAGATTAATAAACAACATCAAATGGAGTACACCTCTATTAATGCAATTAGCATTTCTAAAGGAAATTTAAAAATAAATAAATAAATAAAATTTAAATCTGCCTTCTAAATTGTACTTATCGATAGTTGGAATTGTGGTAACAATCTCTCCCAGCTTGAGCTTGAGTCTGTTTTCTATTACAATTAGCGAAATCAATACGAACTTTCAATGAGGGCCCACTACTTCTGATAATCACTACAAGGGTAAGAAAATTACAAATAGTAAGAATCATGAGATGACATATGTACAAATATTGACAAGACTAGCTGGTAATGACAGGAGGCTAAGACATCGAATTATTTATGAAGAACAGGAAAAAACAAAAATAAAATAAATAGTTAAAAACTTTATCATTTCAATATTGAACCTTGTAGTGGCAACATTGATCTGTGGGGCTAAAAATACATCAGCCTGCATATCAAGATTGACATTCCAAGAATACCCAAGAAGAATACCTAAAAAAGGGCATGTGATGCGAGGTCAAATGAATTTCAAGAGGCTTTCGCTGATAAATATCAAGATTGACATTCCAAGAATACCCAGGAAGAAGTCACTTGTTGCTGCCATGGAAGCTGTAGGTAAACTAGTTTCTCCGAAAACTAAAAAGAACACAAGAATGCACACAAACACACACATATGCATTCTTTTCTTCACCTGACCAATAAGTTGGCCTTATCATAAGCATCATCTTGTAAAAAAATAAAAAATATCTACTCATTAAGTGTGCCACACTTATTTTTACAATTTATTAATGGCTAGATATTGTTTCATATGGTGTGGCCCACTTGATAAGTAGATAGGTATAATTTTTGCACTAGTCGATCCTCGTGGTGGAACCAACTATTGGAAAGGTTGGATGTCACGTGCACTTAATAGGGTGAATGTTATCCGCAGGTCAGATTGTTCTTTTTCGTCCAACCGGTTGGACTTGAAACCTCTGTGTGTGTGTGTGTGTGTGTGTATTCCTTTTTTCTTGTTTCCTTGCTTTCTTCTCCATTAAAAGGTTATCGGTGGTGGCAGATGTGAAGAACAAGTGGGAGAACAGCTCATGGGGCCAAAAGCTGATTGTGCAAAAGAGAAGAGCTTCCCTCAATGACTTTGATAGGTTCAAGGTCATGTTGGCAAATATCAAGGTTTGTAACAAATCCTTTATCCACCAAGCCTAGTGGAGTCTAGGGCTGCAAACTCAGGCAGGTTGGGCCAGGTTGAGGATTAACACTGGTCCAACCGAACCCAAATTCCAACCCAAGGTGCCCAACCCAAATTGAACTTGACATCCTCTATACTCAACCCTTACCTGACCCAACCTAACCCAATTTGTGTGATTATTCCCAACAAGATTTCAAATGAGATTTGATTTTTCCAACCTAACCTGACCTGAGGACCCTAACAACTAGACCCAACTTGGGTTGTAGCTCTAGTGGAGTCCCTGTTTAGAAACTTTGATCTTCTAGTACTCGAAAGGCTTGCATAGTAAACTGAACTAGATTCAATGCTTGGGTTCAAGGTGGCAGCTCTAGTTTCTTAGGAGCCTTGGTGTGGTTGCTCAGGAGCTTGAGTCCTGCACTCCTCATTAGTATGCATCATGTGTGCCTGGATACTATCTGTTCTTCTGAGGATTCTTTCCATTGATCGCTGTGGCCCATGGGTTCAAAATAAGGCTGGTCCTTTGCATTAAATATGGATCTATGGGCCTTTTTTAGTCCAGATTTTTCATGTATTTTGGCCCATATGATGAATGGATCAGATGCACATACACTGCCCACAGCTGATGAATGGGGAAAAATAAATAGATAAATGAGCCCAAACTATCTCAATGAGGATATCAGGGCAAAAGGTTCAGCTGGGTATCTTAAACCTGATAAATTGTTGATATTATAGGAACTTTGAACTTTGAATCTAGAATGGGTCCTGAAATGGATTGACTTGGGCTGTCCTTGGTTCTTTATTTTATTCAATGGCTTTTAAATTTTAATTTTGAATTGTTTCCCCAAAGCTAATAGGGTCAATGGTTGTTTGTGTATGTGCATGCGCAGAGGGGAGGTGTGATCAGGCAAGAGCTCGCCCAGTTGAGAAAGCAAGCTGCTGCTGCTTGAGATTCTATTTTTGTTTGGAACCTGTAACACCCTGAAAATCGGGGGTCTTGTGTAAACTCGACTCCCGAGTTCCTGGGGTCACTTAACACCGGTTTTCATTAATATGCGCTTAATCAAGTTTAAATGCGCAGCCTGGAATTACTCGGGACATGAATCACATCCACAACACATATACTGAAATGAAAGGGGTCAGTTACATATACATATACACGTCCATATATATATAAATGGGTCGCGCCAAGCATGACCCAATCAAAACAACAAAAGAATGTTATGTCCAAAAAGAATGGGGCCGAGCCCACACTCAGCAATCCGATCCCGCCTCTCCAGCTGACTGAGAATCGTCCATCAGCTAAAAGTGTGACAGCTCCTCGTCAAGAGTAGCATCGCCATGCTCCACCTGCTCCGCATTCCCTGCATTTATGAGAGAGTCTGGTTAGTGTTTTAAAACACCATCCCAGAGTAAGAGTGAGTGATCAACTCAGTGTGAACTATTAGTCTCAAGTTATCACAAGCATCAGTTATATTACGGATTTAATGAAAAGTAATCAATCACAGTCACTAAACTAATCTTATTAATGTGCATGCATGATGGATGAAATGATGCATGCCCTCATCACAACAGTCCCTTGAGCGACTCCGTCTAATGATCGAGTATGTCAACACTCCCTCAGAGCGACCTCAACTGCCGAGTCGCCAACCTAGCTAGTGCAATGCAATGATAATGTTAACCAGTTCTTAGTTAAGTCCATTCATCCAGCAGGTTTGGGAATTTGCTACACCCCACGTATTAATGCCCTAAACTGGTTGCGAGACCAAGGCCTCATCAACGTGTGAGGCCGAGATCACGTGGTCCATGATCCCGTCGGGTTCCTCATTCCCGACTTCAAGCACATGAGGAGTGCCGAGAGAAAGGGATTGCTCGCGGTCACTACGGGGAGGTGCGGTACCCCAGCGTAGGCAGATAGCTTAGACACAGTGTCCTATTCCACCATGCCCGGCTCACGAGACTGTGGACCAGTTGCAATCTAGTTATCAATAGGCTACAATGGTTGTAAAGTGTTCCAGGTTCCATAAATAGATGAGCAAACATGGTTAACAAATAAGGTTGGTCAGATGATAGGCTAGATCGCACGAGTCGGGCGAGCATGGGACGAGCGGCGTCGGGTACAAAGGACCCATGTAGTCGAACTACTGCTACCCGTACACACCCGTCCAAACTCACGGGTTTAGCCCCAAGCATAGTCCTACTGATAGAACTACCGTCTCTCCTCATGTTTCCGACCAACCCGAGGGTTCAAAGTTGATTCATAGCATGCCAACCATCAAGATTTTCAACTAGCATAAAAATAGCATGTTCACATATATCACAGCCTACGAGTCAAATATTCCTAGCAAGCATACTACGTTATCAGGAGCAAGGTGCATGTGAATGTGTGGGTTGGTGAGGAAGTTGAGCGCTTCCAACATTTTAAGGAATTAATGCACATGGACAAACATCAAACACATCATAGGCAACAACATATGAGAAAATCACGCAACGCGTGAGCATATAGGCATCCGCAATATCTCAAATAAGTGAGGCACCAACAACATCATAAGAAAGGGTAAGCAACATACAATTCCATACATCTCAACAAGCACCCAAATCCTAAGGTCTCTCTAGATTCTACATATGCTTCACTCAAGCAAACAAAATCATTAAACTCATGATATAATTGGTGTTAGGCCACCTAAGATTAATAGTCCGCACCTATGGATCGTTGGAGATTGGAAAAATGTCATAGGAAAGAGGGCTTTGGGTCGATCGGCTGGAATCCCTAAAAATAAACTCTTGCATGTGAGAAATCCAAGCCAATCTCTTCTCAATACATGGATTCCAAGAAGAAAAAGTGAGGGATCTTACCTAGACGACCAACAGACAATTGTTGTGGTAGTGGTGGAGGGTTTCTCCTTGAGGAGAGGTATGGAGTTGCAAGGGTTGAGCCACACCTTGATCTAGGGTCCACCCAAGCTCTTTCTTCACTCTCTCTTTCTTCTCTCCATTCTCTCTTGCTCTCCCTTTTCTCTCTTCTCTCTTTCCTTCCCTAGGATAAATTCGTATGGGGAGAGGGGTGCCTAAAAGAAACCCTTTTTATAATACCAGATTTGGTATAGATGGCAAATGGCCCCAAGCTTCCACAATTTTCTAAAATAGACCACTAGGACTCCCTATTGGTGTTGGGGTGGCCCTAACACCCCTCTGACTACCAAACTTGGTGTGTAGGTGTCTTATGATCCGATTAGGGTCCCTACAAGATTTGAGGACAAACTGATGAACAAATATATGATCTGAGTAAGCGTTTTCGACCTTTAAGTGGCCCTAGGAGACCCATTCTGATTAATGAGGCATTTCTGATGGCCTTATGGCAATGAAATTTATAAGGTAGGTGATCCATGGCCCGATGAAGGGCCATGCAAAATTTGGGAGCGATCGGATATGGGGTTTGATCGCACGGGTCCGATTTGCGATCAACGGTCACCGATCCACGATCGGGTCCCAGATTTGGTGGACTGGTGTGAAAAAATACATTGAATCATCACCACAACTTTAGAAGAAATTCGACAGCTGGAACTCCCAGAGTCTCAATTTTATTTGTGAATGCCAGATTCCAATGCTGGCATTGGCGGGGCGCATTTGGTAAGTGTCAGATCCCACTTCCGGGTGTCCACTGGGTCCGTAATCTGCGATGGACCACAAGCCCAGTGAGACGATGATTTTCTAAATTTTTTAATTTTTTTAACTCTCTTCGGTCGTTGGGTGGCCCACACGGACTGTTGTTAAGTGTAAACAGGCCATCTGGCTTAGCGGCCCGCACGTGGTCCCGTCATAACTAGACTGGTCCACCTCAGTATAATCTAACATTGAATGTTAATGATCATTAAGTGATATTATAAGTTAATTAGAAAGAAATTTTAAGAATTTTTGGAAATCCAAAATAGTGAAAATCCAAGATGTTACAGAACCCTCTCAATTTTATTATAGATTTTGGCACAGTGGTTGGTGATTTGGGGTGCTGTTATTATCAATCTGCTTTTCACTTTAGTTTTACTGAGTAAGATTAGTAGTTAATGGTCCCTTCTTATTGTGAGTTCTGTTACAGATTAGTTTCATTTAGACTTGCATTTGAGGAAGAATGCACTGAAGCTTTACTGGTTTCTTGTTGTTTTTTATTATTTTGTAATGTCAAGAACTGCATTCTTATCCTCACATATAGCAGGTCTTCCTACCCCCAAAAAGGGCATGTGATGCCTTTGACACTGTTTTGATCCAAAAAATTTATAAAAGAAAGGAGAGATTTTAACGCCAGCTCAAAGCCAAACAGACAGGCTGTAAATCATTTACAGCTTAAACCATTTACAGGCATCCAAAACGAATTTCAGTTTTGAATATCTAATCTGCAAATCCCTAATTAGGGATTCGAATATCCCCGATACTAATTACGGATTAAAATTTGCAAATCCCTAATTAGGAATTCGAATATCTCCAATTACATTCACCATTGCACAACCCTACTTATGGATTCAAAAATTATAAAACAAAAGAAAAAAAAAATCTCCAATTATCTTCAGCATCGAAGAGATGTAGCTAGATAGAGAGAGATACCTGAGACGATTTGAGAGGGCTGGTCGTTGTCGCAACTAGCTAGGGACAAAGTGGAACCGGCTGCCTTGTGGTTGAGGGTCGAGAGATTGAACGAGAGAGAGAGACAGAAAGAGAGATGATGAGAGAGAGAGAGAGAGAGAGAGAGAGAGAGAGAGAGAGCTATTGGAGAGAGAGAGAGAGAGAGCCGATGTGTGGGGTGTTGGAGAGAGGGGGGGGTGAAATTACGTGTTTGGGTGCGCGCGCCCAAATTTCATGGGCAGGGTTTACTGACGGACGGGCGTAGGCATGATCAAGCGATCCGTGGGGCCCACCATGATGTATTTCGTTAATCCATTCTGCTCCATAATTTTAATAAATTATTTTAGTGTATGACACCAAATTTGAAGTATATTTAACATCCAACTGGACCACACCATAGGAAGCAACTGTAATTTAATATCAATGTTTCATACCGTGTGGTCCACTTCAGCCTTCGATCCAACTAATTTTTTCTCTCATCCTCTAAAGTAATATTTAAAAATATATAGACGGCTTAGATAGAACATATAGTTTTTTTTTTAGGCCTCATGGAGCCCCTTACAACAGTATCAAGCAGGTATGGTGCATGAACCTTTTCGCTACAAATTAAAACCGTAGCAATAGTAGCTACGGTTTATATCCGTAGCAAAAAACAAACATGGTCTGAATCCTTTGTCCTTTTTTTTGGTAGTGAGAGTAATAATGTGAGTTTTACACTACATTACAATGAAAGTCCACCATCCAAACATGTCATAAGTTCTCACAAATAAATGATAGTGGCAAACTATTGCTTTTTCCTATGACTTATGGCCAATAACATGACTTGCTCAAAGCCAATATACCTGCAAGATTGCCATATCCATCCTCAATATCACCATTCCCACTCATGAAGAAAAGGTTTGCAAAAGGGCATTTAGCCTCGATGAAAAAGATAAGGTAGAGCTAGAATAACCAAATAGGGTAGAACAAGCTCTCCACGGTACCACAAGGATGTTATGGGTTACAATATTTTAAATAAAACCAATAATTCTATGCATTACTTTTTCTACTATTCATCCCACTTGATATTTGGCTGTTAGCTTTTGTTTTTTTATCATGGTTATTAGTAATTTTTATTTTTTTCCATCACTCTATAATGACCACATATTAAGTGGTTAGAATAGTCTATTTGGAGTTATTTTTTAGACAAGTCATTCATGCCAGCCGTCCATACGAGCAAACCTGATTTTCATATCAACCATGAGGCCCACTTGGCTGATGGAATCGGTACGAAAGTTGAATTGATTGGACAATCCTATGCATCCAATTAGCTGTCTTTAAATGGACAGTTTAATTTTGATGGGACGTCTAACAGAATTTTTTTACAGCACTGATAGTCCTGTCAACGTTATTTTGGTGCAGTTTGACATCTTTATCATACTCACATGTTGGATAGTCCCATCATCCAACCAAATGGACCCCACCAAGGACGTCGGCCAGAGTAATGATGGAGAGCTTGTGGTGTGGAAGTGCACAGCGAGAGGATTGAAAAAATTAGCACAGTAGACCCGGCAGAGGTATAACTCTTTTTCTTTTTTTTCTTTTTTCAACCCGGATGACTTATGTTGTCAAAGTAGAATTTTAGGATACGGAAAGAGTGTTCTGGACGAAAATATTACTGATTTTTAGGATAAAGTAGCTGGAAAAAGTAGGGGTATTTCCGTACGTGTAGAGGTCTACTTTAGTAAGGTAAGTTTTATTCAGGTTGAATAAAAAAAGGTAGGTGGTAAGTCGGGTCTATAGTAAAAAATTACCCGAGAAGATTAGGTGAGACCTCTCACCCACCCAAGACCGCGCGCCCACTACTATGAGGTCTACCTTGATGTATGTATTTTGTATTCACACTGGTCTACCTTGATGTATGTATTTTGTATTCACATCATTCATCCATTTCTCTATATCATGCCAAAAATAATGGAAGACTGCAGAAGTACTAAGAGATGAATCAAGTAGGATAATCCAATTGTGTTAAGCAAACACAACATAAACACTCTGAATTTTAATGTGAGAAAACCTTTTTGAAAAAAGAATGATGACACAAAGCGATAGATGTCACTGTGACAGAAAAACAATTACAAAAGTAGAAAGATTATCCAATTCAAACAACCTTAAATCAACCCAAGCTACACCCATCAAACCCTATAACGAATTAGAAATGCTTTACCTCTCAATACCAATTACGCCCAAATATATAGCCTTTAGAGGAATCACAAATTGAATAGGAAACAAATCCCTCCCTTTTTCTAAATAATTCAGAACTTCAAAAACAATTAAAAAAAATGAAGGTTACCTAATTATCAGTTGGACCGTACCATAGGAAACATTGGTGATTGATCATTAATGATTCCCTTCATCAAGGCTGATGTGACCTTATCAACTAATTGGATGGAAAATAAACGCTATATAAACATTAAGTTGCGCCCTAAGAAATTTTTAATGATAAGATGGTCAATCACCATTGTTTCCTATGGTATGGTCCACCTGATAATAGGATCCACTTTGTTTCTTGTATAATGTCCTAAAATTATACGGAGAAACAGATGGACGGCATTGATATAGAATATATGTGTCAAGGTGGGCCCCACATTAAGGGCCGCACCGTCTTGGATGAGTCCCGAGTCTCACCTAATCCACTACCAAGTGCAAATGGGCTTCTCCTGCGCAGTTTTGGGCCCGGGTTCAAATGGCCCAAATGTTGTTTAGGCCTAAAACTTATGTACGGCCTTAGACCATTTATTAAATGGGCCTTCAAACTCAGGCTCAACCTCAACCACTTAGGTCAAACTGGAAAATAGGGCTATCAACGGTCAGATGTGTATGAGACATTTGTATACTTATTCCCGGACTTTTATTACCATTATTATTTTTTTTTAACACACCCTCACACACTCACGCTAGTGGAATTTCACCGTATAGGTGTACTCGAACCCTTGACCGGGAGTTGAAACTCCTGAGAGTCTACCACCCGAGCAAGAGCAAGGACCCTACTCATTCCTGGACCTTGCTAAGCAGGTCGGGTGTCCTCTTGCGTTTGGTCCTATATAATGTCTGAGTTACTGGACCCGAATCCGATCCGAATTATGGGTACCCTTCAGGTGTTTGGATCCTAGCTTGGCAGAAACATTTCTGTCAGGTTCCACCTAGGTCTTAATTAAATGTACGTCATTTATTTAGAGAGCTTCGCTGGTTTAGGTCTCATCCATCCATCAGGTGGGTCCCACTATTAGAAATCGGTATATTGGTTAGAAAACTTCAATAATGTTTTCAGACCTGTACATATGTTTTGCAGATTGTTATAGGATGGAAATGGCTTACATTTATGTTTGCACCGGGCCTGACTTTTAAACAAGTAGGCGCAGCAATGGTCCGAGCGGCTGAGCCCTCTAGGGCCAGGGCTTGGACCCTAAACATGGACTGATGGCTAGGACCAGGCTTCAAATGTAGGTCCAATGTCTAGTATGGGCAAATAAAGAATCACCCAGCCTAGTCTAGTGGCCCAATATAATCATCAATAGGGCTGTACACGAACTGAGTTAGCTCAGTTAGCTCGCTTGACTCGACTTGAAAAAGCTCGATTCAACTCGGTTCGAACCAAGTCGAGCTGAATTTTTGAGCTTGAAAAAATTTCGAACCAAGTTCGAGCTTGCCCAAGCTCAACTCGACTCGGATCGAACCTCAATTCGAATCGAACTCGGATCGAACTGGTTCAGTGACACGGTCATTTTGATATTGATGTTGCTCACTAAGTGTTTGATGAAATGACTTAATGAAGTGTCAGCTGGTGGCGAGGAATGTATGGATATGAAACAAATACCCTTGTGTCTTGATTTTGATGTGCTGAGTGTTTGATAAAATACTTGTAAAACCGTTGTTGTTGTTTTATATACAATGAGAAATTGAAGGTGCACTACATGTGTTTGTGAAAATGTTGCACAGGCAAACTCAACTCGATCTTGGCTCGAACTAGCCCAAGCTGTTGACCGAACCGAGCTGAGATGACCAATCAGGCTCGAGGACCGAGCCAAGCCAAGTTCGAGTTCGAGATGGGGTCAGCTAGCGGCTAAGCTGAGTAGAGCTGTGCCAAGCTTGACTGAGTTCAACTCATGTACACCTCTAATCATCAAGTGGGGCCACTCTATTACAATAAGAATGGATAGTTTGAAGGATAATGTAAGCCATTTCCATTTACGATGTGAGCTTTATTTAAAGTATTAATGAAAAATAAAGAAGCATAAGCTATGTTTGATATGATATGACATATATATATATATATATATATATATATATATATATATATATATATATATATATATTGTCGATACTATTTTCGGCTCGCCCCTTTTTGTGACACTTGGTCCTGCACAGGAAGAGGGAGAAAGGTGACCCTAGTTTTACCGGGGGACCCTTCGATGCTTAAGTCAGAATTTGGGTCTTAGAGTAAATGTTTTAAGGCGAGAGTTTTTGCATCCCTTTCACCATGAAGGTGCTGTTATTTATAATGGTGTCAAACCCCGTAGGGTTTCCGCAATTAGCGTAGATCTCAATCTCTTAAGATCCATAATCCTTGATATTGCTGGATTTTCGGGGATCTTGGTCTATCTCCTGAAAATCTCGAATGGAGATCGAGAGTTTTACTAAGTAACTTCCGGATATGGAGTAGTATAGCTCGACCGACTCTTATCTCTTTAGCATGGTCGTGCTGAGATAGGTTTTATAGCTAATCTCTGCCTACTGCATTGGCCGACTCAATTTATGAATTGGATTGAAGCTCGGGCGGCTCTAGGGTCGATTGATATTAGATCGGTTTGGGCTTTCCTCAGTGAGGCTTTTGATTGAACCTTAAGGTGCACTCCCTCCCTTAAAGGTTTCGCTTTATGGCTCAGGACATGCAGGCCACAGTCGAGCTAGGCACCTCATGATCTGAGTTACGTCTCTCCATTCAACGTTTGTGGGCTTTGAGCTTTAGTCGGACTCGGTGCCCAACGAGTCTGAGCTATTGCTTCATTGACTCTTCTAACCCTCAAGTCGACTCAAGGACTAGTCATACTTTTCCCCTAACAGTGAGCCCCCCTACTCCGTGCATCGCCTTAAGGCGGTCGGGGATTATTTTGGAACTAAATCGGGTTGTAGCGGAGCTGAGTTCATGATGAAGCATTTATTGATTACAGGGCGGTTTGCGTGGCTTCCGAGACACATCGTCTTACTTGACCACGCGTCGATTCGCTTATCTTGGTCACACGAGCGGAGCGGCCGTCGTTTCGGTGCCATGACGTATAAAGATCAAACATGTGGCGGAATACTTGATGGCAATGCATGGGGTGTCACCACGTGTAAAGCTGGCGCGCCCGAGGGAATGTCATTTCGACTCTCCATTTAATGTTAGAGACACGTGGTGCCTCTAGAAAAAGGGGTCACCCTAAACAAGCTTTCGCCATTTTCGCGCTCTCTTTCAATTCTCTCCCCTTATCGCCTCGTTCCTCTTGCGGACTTTGGCACAGTAACCCTTTACTACGCTATCCATTTCCGGCACTCTTGGATTTCTCCCAGTGAGCTCCTTCTTCCTCCCTTTCTTTTCTTTCAACAATGTTAAGCCTCACAAACCCTAGGGAGGGAGAATACAGCGGTGAGGGTGAAGCGAGCAACTTTTGGGCGACTTCGGAATCACCCTCACTATTAGCGAAGGTTGCTGGAGAGGCAGATATCCTATTCCACCATTCACAGAGGGTAATGAAACCTTCGGCAGAGAGGCTGGCGGTGTCAGTGGAGGCGTTGGATTCACCTCCCGAGCTTGTGGCCGTTGAAGGCTTCTCTAGTCGTTCCGACCCTTAGGAGGGCGGCGATGAGGAAATTGAGGCCGAAGGATGGGTCAAAGGGCCCGTGCCTTCCGTAATGACAGCAGAGGAGTTGTCTAAAATCTACATATTCCAGACTCGATCATTTTGACTCTCCCTCAGTCAGGAGAGCTACCTGACCAACCTCCTCCCAGGTCAGTTGTAACTTTCTATGTTGCAATGCAATGCAGTCTTCGGTTACTGCTTCAGAAGATTGCTTGAGACCTACTAGGAAGTCTTGGCATAGATCCGGGACAGGTTGTGCCGAATGGGTGGAGAGACTTGTTCAGTTTTGCAGTGCTCTGGGCTGAGATGCAGCAGCCCGAGCTAAGTGTGAATGAGTTTCTCCACTTGTACCAAGTGTGGGCGCACACTCAACATCCTGGCTGGTTCTTTTTCTGCTCTTGGTGGAATACCAACGGGCCTTTAATAACCGACCCTCCTTCATCGAATAAGCATTGGAGGGATAGGTAGTTCTGGGCCCTCAGTAGATGGGAGTCGGCCGAGACAGGGCCTATCCACCCTTTCGTCCCTTGAACTTTTTGCGCGGTAGGTAGTATTGATGTTAGATTTATTACTTTCACTTAGTTAAAAATTTTTTGAATCGTTGACGCAACTTCTCTTTTTCTTTCAGTGATACCCAAACATGCTCCGAAACTTGACTCGGGCTCTTTGACTCGGATTAAGAATTTTCGAGCCTTGAGTCTAGAAAAGAGATCTTGTAAGAGGCTTCTCCATCCGGAGCTTCTTTTAGAGTGGGGCTTCGACTCTGTTGTAACTAGTGATAGACTTAGTTTTTTTTCTGACTGTATTGACACTTATCTTTTGAACGCAGACATGTCTGAGGCTCGGCCCACTCTTTGTCCCCTGTCTCAGGTCCGACCCCCACCCCGGTCCGACTCCCGGGCCTCGAAGAGGCATAAGACCGTCTCGAAAGGCCCAACGAGAATCGCCACTCCTTCTCCCCCGGCCGTTATTGAGGTCGAGGAAGGTACAAAGGTGGCGAAGGCGCTGGAAGCAGCAGCGACGGAGGCGGTAGAGATGACCTCTGAACAGCCTCGGGAGGCTCCCGAGCCAGAGCCTACGAAGGCACCCATTATCCCAGGGACAGAGGAGAGGGGGTCGCGTAGGGCAGGAGCAGCTAAGGAAGAGAGGATAGCCTTCTGCCAGAAGGTTGAAGAGATCCTTCCATGGGCGAGTCAGCAGATGTTCGCGGGAGAATTCTTTAGCCTTCTAGAGTCGTCTTCCATGGATAACACACTTGGTAGGATCGGGATTTTGTTGCTCGAGGTAACATCGCCACTTCCCTCAGTCGTTTTTACTTCAAACTTTCCTTTTCTCTCTCTTTCCTGAAGAAAGACTTCTCTCGTACAGTTCGCCCCTTGCATGCTGAAGGCCCGTGCCAAGGTATTTGCCTTAGCTAGGCGAGCTAGGGATGCGGAATCTAGGCTACCAGATGCTGAGGCTTGGCAGTTGGAAGCGGATGCTCGGCAGTTTTTTGTTGAGTCTCGGGCTATCTTTGTGGAGGACCAGCTCGAGAAGGGAAAGGCTGCTCTTGAGTCAGCCATGTTAGAGAGGGACCGCGTGGCCTCGCGATTGGAAGAGGCCATGCTGGCCTTCAAGCAGGCCACCACGGAACATGCCTCAGCTTATAAGAAGCTTTAGGAGCTTGCAGCGGGGACCAAGGCTACTCTTGCGGTGGCGAGGGTTGAGGTGGTGAACCAGTATCTTTCATCTCCAGCCTATGAAGAGGAACGAGTCCTTGTCTATTGACAGGGCTACGCAGAGTTCATTAAGGTGATGAAAGAATCTTTCTCCCACCTAGATCTGTCCGGCTTTGACGAGGGCGAGTCAGGGTCCGGTGGCGAGGCGATGGTAGACCTTGAGGCATATATTTATGATGCCTCTTCTACTGCCCCTGATGCGGCTCCATTAGCCCTTAATGCAGCTCCATCAACATCTTCTGGGTTAGCTCCTAGTGCAGCGGGCGAGGCCGAGCCCTGAGAACAAAATTCCTTTTTGCTCCCCACATCTGCTTCAGGCATTTTAAGCACACCAAGCTTTGAGGCCGAGCATGTTAACAGCAGCGAGCGTCGTCCTTTACCGATATCCGAGTGCTGAGCATTTTTGTCAATACGATACAATGGTAAACAATGAACCGACAATGTAATACTTTATTGATCAATGAATATGTTTTTTGCTACTTATTTGTGCATTCTACATTCTTTGCATGATTCTTCTAAGTGTTAAAAGGGAACGAGCTGAGTGTGGATTGCTCTTTGGCTGAGCTAAGGATAATATATCTTGAGATGCTCGGTATTCCAGGGATGAGGCAAGAGTTGTCCTGTTAGGTCTTCTAGGCGGTAGGTGTAACACCCCGTACCTCGGGTACACGAGTGTTACCTTCTTAAAAACCACACTAGCAGAAAACGGAACGGGCTAATTAGTTAGTTGAACACGGTGCATGCAAGGCGTGCACTCTAGCCAGCATTAGAGCCATCCCCTTGGGGGACCTAGAAGCTGAGACGAGCTCCATGACGATCAGGAAGGCAAGAACAACTAAAACCCCAGCTTACGAAAACTCTAAGTCGTTAAATTAAACCATATTGAGAACAACATCCTATAACTAACCCTTGAGAATTAATTAGAATCAAACCAAGCCCTCATCATCACTAGGACCCCATATTAACCATTGAAAACTGATTTCGAAACGATCCAACCTCGGGATCTAAGCGCATGGGCCAATGAGAACCGTAGACGAACGTTATGGCCCACCTGGGCCTCGGCCCGCCCCAAAACGGGCCAGAACCTTTTGACGAGGATCCTAAGATGAATGAATGGACTGGATTTGTCACCACCATCGTGGTGGACCCCACACGTGGTGCATGTGCACCCCATGCATGTATACACGACGTGCACTGAAATGGTGGGCTCAGTCAAACAGCCATTGACCGAGCAAAATTCGTAAAGGAGAGAACGAATTCTCCCACCTGTTAGAATTTCAAACTGATGATTTTCGGATCCCAAAGTGGCCAACCCTGGGCATTTTCCAAACAATCCGAATTGTTCATTAGACTCGTGGGCCCCGCCTGATCAAAACCGTAAAGGCTCTTAAGCCCATGTAAAGGGATAAGGATTTTTGGATAGGACCGTTCAAATGATTGCACGTGGCTAAGATCTGGCATGCGAGACCAATCCCAGACTGCATGGATGGCCCATGATCATTCCGATCAAGCCATCCTAACCGTCCATCGTCAGGGAGAGTTGTGCTCTCTCTTTTCCAGAAATGGCCAAGTAGAGGCCTGTGCATGGTAAAGCATAAAGTAGTTTTCAATCTTTGGGGGAGGGAGTGCTGGTGCATTTCCAGCCGTTGGAACTCTCTCCCTCATAGCTATATAAAGAGCCTTGTAGCTCTTGGGATTAACGCCAAGGAGAGAGAGAGAGAGGAGAAAGAGAGTGGAAAGAGAGAGAGAGAGAGAGAGAGAGGTGTGAGCTGAGTGCTCAGTTCAACCGAGTCACCCTGTCTCAGCTCAATTCGGTCGGGTTGGTGGTTGCCCCACCAAGTTACGGACCAAGTAACGGCCTCTCTCCCTCCTTTAAAAAAAAAATCAATGACACCGATGTGAGAGTTACAGATGGCCTCCTTCAATCCATGAAGACAGGCCATGCCAAGCTCTAATGAGCCAGTGAGTCGAGTCCAGGACCAAGCCAATCGATGGTCGTGGATCAGACTGAAAAATCGGTCAAGACAGGGCCTCTATTTTGGATTGAAACAATGGCCGAGTAGTGGCTCTATTTTGAACTGAAACAATGGCCGAGTAGTGGCTCCGTTTTGGACTAAAACAATGGCCGAGTGGTGACTCTGTTTTAGGCTGAAATAATGGCCAAGTGGTGGCTCTGTTTGAAACAAAAATCGGACCAAACCATGGGCACATTTTAGGACCCAAAATGGGCAGCCAACGACCATGGGCGGGTTGTGCTCTAGCTCGGAACCAAAGCTCAAATAGACCTGGGTTGAGCCCTCAGTTGGGTTTTAAAATAGGTCCAATAACCCACCTTAGTCGGCTCTCATCTGGAGTGTAAATCCAGCGACAACCATGGCAAGAACCACACTCTAGTTGGGCCTCAATCTCAGCTAGAAACTGGGCCTGGAGTATTGCTGAAACCACTCTAGATGATGGCTGTATTTCAAGCTGAGATTGGGTCTGAAATCAGTCCAACAATGGGACATTTTCTAGACAGAAGTTGGGCGTTATGCTATGGGCTGCACAGAAGCAAATCTTAGTGGGCCACGTTCTAGTCGTGGTGGGCCTCATTAGCGTGGGATATTATCCCCACAGGTGGGATTGCTGGGCAGGTTCATCGGTTCGCTGACAGACACGATTCTGCAAGTGTGGAATCTGATGGCAGCAATCTGGAACGTTCATCTTGCATATGGGTCCGATTTGGACCGAGGATGGAACCGCAATGGGCCCCTGTCTGTACCTTTAAATTATAATTGAAGGCAGTCCTTTGGGAGACTGAGTTGAAGATGAAAACCAACTCTCCGACGGGCCATGAATCTGCTAAAAATAGCCATCCATGGGCCGCACCCTGTTTAAAAACAGGTGGGCCACGCCGTATATAATAGTGGGTCGCACCCTGTTTAAAAATGGGTGGGCCACACCATATATAACAATGGGCCGCACAGTTTGGTGGGCCGCACCATGCATAAAGCTCTTGTGGGCCGCACCACGCATGAACCAATATGGGCCTCACTAAGCGTTATTGTGGGCCATCTTGGTACCGCGGTTGGCATAGTGGATCTAGGTCGGGACAAGTCCAACCTAGCCAAGCCTTGGGCCATTAGTAGGTAACTACAGTTGGGCCATCAAGGGCCAGCCACACTAGGCCACGAGCAGGCCTAGTTTGGGCTACAACTAGCCAGCTAGGCATTAGGCCAAATCAAACCAAGGTTAGGCCCACTCTAAGCCATTTGAGAGACAAAGATTTGGTGGGTTTAGCCATTCTAAAGCGGGCCCAAATGAATGTAATTATATGCCCTTCAACCCACCCCATCCCCCCATACACACACACACACATACAACTTTCATTATGCTTAGGAAGTGTTGTCTAATGCAAACTAATCCTCTAGGGAGCTACTTGCCTAAATTGGGGCCGCTAGCTACACACGGATATTCATATCAAGGATAGGACCACGATAACTCAGGTGATGATTCTCTTCCCCTTGGGCTTTCCATCCCCAACTAGACTAAGAGTGGTAGTTGTAATGATCTAGAAATGTAAAGACATTTAATGGCTAATTAGACTTATGGTGGATTGTTTTTAAATTAGTTACCTAGACACTACTTCAAGGAATAATTTAATAGCTTGGAAATAGATTGTATTTATTTGGTATATTTGTTTAGATTAATGAGTCCCATGATTTAGAAATAATTAACTTACCTGGTGAGACTGTTCAATACATTTGATTGTTGGGATTGAAAGCATGCTCTAGGGTCACATTTATACTTGGTTAGCTTGCTTGAACATGTGTATTAAATTTAACCAAATTACATGCGCAATGTGTTAGTTCACTTAGTACATATTTTGGATTATAAACTCATGATCACGTGACTCGTAGGAATACATGCAATGCTCTCTACTTCTTATTCATAAGTAGGTTCTATGTTATTGTTTATGACACACACCTTCTTGAAATCTCTCTATGGAAACTCTAACTAAGGAGAGTCTGTGCTTGGGGTGTAACTAGACTAGTTGTGACGTAAGTAGACCCCTAACATGGAGGTTGTGGTTAGTGTCGTTTGATTATGGGGTTTACTATCCATGTGTGGTTACACCGATCTGGCTATGGAATGAAACTCGCAATATTTACAATTACCGCCATTTACTTGTCGTTGAATCATACATGTCGTCATGTTTAATCATCGTACTTAACAATTTTGATATTTCATTCCAAGTCAATACTTGGTGGTGGCCCCATTTACATTGGAATTGATTGACCACGTGTTGGTGGATTCTACACACACCCTAAGGCGGTAGTCTCATAGGCCGGGGATGGTGGTCATGGGATACTATGCCCTATCCATTGGCCTACGCTGGTTCATGAGCTCCCCGTAGTGACTGTGAGCTTATTTAAATTGACTGAGTGTAATTGGACTAATAATGGGTTGGCTAATCATGCATATATTGCATTCGGGTGATGATGGATGGCTAATTCTGGATGCTATAGTATGTGCGTAATAGGGTTTAGTTGGGGTATCACTAGTTCCCAGACCATCGACTATTGACCCACCTCTGGTGAGTTTGGCACTACGCATGTACCCTGTACTTTTGTTAGTGATTGGCCACATTGTAAGTGCTATGATTGATTGCTCCTTTGTTTGTCAAATTTTGTGGTGTCAAAAACACTATTTGTGTCTTGTGTAGCATGAGAATATATATATATATATATATATATATATGTTCAAGGCACTGCATCACAATGCTTCAAGTTGAGAATGAAGCTCTACTTCAAGACATGCAAGGTCAAGTACATTGTCCACTCCTGTAAGCTTCAAAGTTCAGAATCTTTGAAGAGCTACATCAAAAGGCAAGTTCTTGTTTAAGTCTCAAGTACAACTCAAGACTAAAGTATAAGATGAAGTATAATTCAAATCCAAGCTTTAGAAGATCTTAAATTTAAGCTACATCAAGTATAGAGATCTCGAGTTTCATAATCTTCAAAGGTCCACCATCACTTGAAGAAATGAAGTCCCAATATCCTTACTTCACATTCAAGGTATGAAAGACCTTAGATTGACCTTAGGGTAGGTCATTTTGTATACATAATTCAAATTGAATCATTTTATAAGTGTTTGGTCTGTTCTGCGACTAATCCTGAACTTTGTTCGACTAGTCCTAGAACTAGTTTTACCAGTCCGAGAAATTTCAAGACTAGTCCTAAGTTGTTACAAATTTTTAAAATTTTTTGGTTGAGCTACACCAGTCCTGGAGACCGCTCGACCAGTCGTAGGAACAGTGCCGACTCATTCACGACCAGTCCTGCAGCTATGACTCAATCTCCAGCAACAAATTCTGGTGTCTCACGACCAGTCGTGTACAAGTCACGACCCGTCGTGGAGGCCTCACGACCGATCGTGAAGTGCCTATGACCAATTGTGGAACGATTTTATCTGATGGCGCTTAAAATTTCAAAATGCACCTCGTCCTACAACTAGTCATGGTGGCCACACGACCAGTTGTAGACGTGACTTCTGCATCTATAAATAGAACACAAATTTCAGAGTTTTACATCTAATTCAAGTAAAATCAAGGCATCACTCTGAGAGATAAGTTTGCGCTCTTTTTAAGCTACATTGTGCATATATAATATTCTCTTTTGTTAGCTTCGTCAATTTGATTTTGTTTCTATATTCCAATCTGATTTGAAAAGAGGAATTGTTGTATTCATTCTTTTTGGAATCAAAATCAAATAGAGCTAGCCCAACTGATTTAATTTAAAATCAATCTAGAACCTAGAACCATGTCAAAGTGAGTATTGGACAATTGAACTTCTATATTCGAAATTCTACTCTGGTTTAGTTCTTCTAAGCGGCTACAAAAAGAGAAATCCAGGTATTTTACATTTGTGGTTTCGTTTGAGATTGAGCCAAAAAAATCTCATTGTGTTAGTTATCTGAGGAGAGCCAGAAAACTCAGAGTAGGGTTTTTGAATTGTGTAAGCCCATTTGAAAGACACAATTATGAGGGTTTTAGGTGAACCTGAGAAACCTATTTTCATAATGAACGCTAATATCCCCTATGTGAGGATATTAGGAGTGGAGTAGTAAGCTGTGTGGCTATTGTTTAACAGTTGGTATACACACAGGCGAAGCACTATAATTCTTTGTGTTTTGTGGATGTGTGGTTTAATTTCTATATCTTTTATCATTCGAGTTTGTGGAATGTATGTGTGGATGTGAATGTTGTAATCCTTTACATTTTAAGTTTTGTGGGGAATGTTGTAATAACTTAGATTTCATTTCCTTGTTATTTATTTATCTATTCCTCTGTATCAAGTTTGAGTTTTTGATACAAAGACCTTTCTAGGAATCAAGTTATCCTACCATAAGCCTTGGTTTTTGGTGTAAGGTTGTCCTTATAACAACATTTGTATCAATCTCTTAATACTCATGCATTTGAGTTTGCTTTATATTTCAGTATTGTGAATTGATTATAGTGTTATCTTTCATTTATTTGTTTATAAGGCTATCTTATTGTTTAAATTCCGCTGTTATTGTTTTAATTTGACATAGTCCTATTCACCCCCCATCTAGGACATATAGCTTGGCCTTTTCAAGTTGTATCAAAGTCATATAGCTTGCTTTTAATTCTTTATATTTGGATTCATTTTCTGAGCTAATCGATCTAAGCTATATATAAGATGTCAAATTTTAATAGCCTTTCTGTCATTAGGCCTCCACCCTTCGATGGCACCAATTATGCTTATTGGAAAGCCAGAATGAGGATTTTCCTAAAATCCATGGATGAGAGTGTGTGGTTAGCCATAGTAACTGAATAGACCCCTCCTACCACTGAAGTAACTGGTATCGATGGATCAAAATCAATGAGAATAACACCTTATTTTTCATGAACCAATCTTCAGAAAAGTGAGAGTAGTGCAAATGCAAAAGCACTAAATGTAATCTCTTGCGCACCACCACCGAATGAATTCAAAAGAATTATATCCTGTGATTCTGCAAAGCAAGCCTGAGATATATATTAGAAATGACACACGAGGGAACATCAATTGTCAAGAAATCTAAAGTCCAAATCCTCACAACTAAATTTGAGGAAATACATATGGAAGCAATGAAATGTTTATGGACTTCTGCACTAGATTAAATGACATTGTGAACTCTATATGGGGTCTTGATGATAAAATCTCTGAAAGTAAAGTATGTGCAAAAATACTACGCTCACTTCCTGAACGATTCAATTTCAAGGTAACTGCAATTCAGGAACTTCGTGATACGGACAATATGAGGATAGAGGAATTAGTTGGCTCTTTACAGACTTATAAATTAACTTTTAAAGCTTCAAAAGATAAATCTATTGCCTTAAATCTTCTAAAAATATTTTTCAAGAAAATAATAATAATTCTGATTTAGAAAATTCTGAAGATGATATGGCCCTTTTAGCGAAAAAGTTTTATAAAAATTTCAAAAGTAAAAAGAGAGTTAATTTTCAAAAATCGAATGATAAGAAGAAATCTAAAACTAAAACTCGAAAATCATTAAAAGATAGTCAGTGTTACAACTTCCATGAATATGAGCATTTAGCAAACAAGTGTCCTAAAAAGGACAAACCCAAAAAGAAGAGTATGTTGGCTACTTGGGATGAATCCTCTGATTCTGAAGCCTCTTTTGAATCAGAAGATTCTGAAACCGAGTCTGGCAGTGAAGTTAAAGCCCTTATGACCCTAGCCAAGTTTCACTTTTTTAGATAATGATGATTCAACAAGTGAAGAAAATCTGGATAGTGATCATGAAAATGAAGAAGATCTTCAAGATGCTTATAATGCCCTACACAAGGAAAGTTGTAAAATTGTTGTCAAACTTAAACTTCCAAAAGAAAATTTTTCAAAGTTTAAAGAAAATTTTGAGTCTCTTGTTTTAGAAAAATCTCATATTTCAGATTACTTTGAAAAGACTGAATGCGATTTAGAATTCAAAACCTCCCTAATCGAAAATCTTAAATCTGAAAATGAAAAACTTAAACTTAAAGTCTCTTCACTTTTGAGTTTAAAGGATACATGGAGGTATGCCTAAGGAGATCCAAAGTTAGAATAACTATTATCTGGATCAAGAAAATGTGGCAACTGATCTGGTTTGGACTACAATAGAAATATTCCTCCTAAACAGAATGATATTCCTCCCCAAGTTTGTGAAAGAAGAGACCTCAAACTCAAAAGGAAAATGTACAAATCAAAATTATTTTTCTAAAAATACTAAAACTTTTCAAAAACCTAAAAGCAACTATATCAACTATAAAAATCAGAATCGAAACCCTTTAGCTGAAAAAATAGTTGATTTACTCAAGGAGCTTTTAAAATCTAACTCAGTAGGTCACTCTTACAACAACTACAAATAAAAGAAGACCAACTATACTCCTAAACCCAAAACAGTTATGAAATGGGTTCCTAAGGTTACCTGCTTGGTTGCCCACATGACTTTCAAAGCTACAAGTCATTCAAAGTGGTACTTAGACAGTGGATGCTCAAGGCATATGACTGGTGATAAAGGTCTATTCACCGATCTTAAAGACATGGCTGATGGTTCAGTCACATTTGGTGATAGTAGCAATTGCAAGTTATTGGCCAAGGTATGGTTCAACTCTATAACCTTCATTTGTTTAAAAATGTTTTATGCGTTGAAGGGTTAAAACACAATCTGTTAAGCATATCTTAAATATGCGATAACAATCATAGCTTAAAATTTTCTAACCAAGGTTTTGAAATTCTAAATAATACGGGTTCAGTAATATTAATTAGTTGCAGAACTTCTAAAAAGTGTTATATTGTTAGTGAATCTAGCTTATCTTGTCAATCATGTTACATGATCCATACAGATGAGATTGATTTATGGCATAAACGTCTTAGACATGTATACTACCGTAATTTAAATAGATTGAGCAAAAGAGAACTGATAAAAGGTCTACCTAAATTACAGAAAGTAGACAAAATATGTGGCAAATGCCAGATTGGCAAACAAACCAGGAGTGCTCGTAAAAAGGTGAACTTCAATGCCACATCAAGACCACTCGAGCTTATTCATATGGATCTACCAGGATGGAGAGTCAGGGTGGCAAAAAATACATTTTGGTAATTGTGGATGATTTTACCAGATTCACATGGGTAGTCTTCTTAAGGAATAAATTCGAAACCCTTGAAGAAGTAAAATGGGTTCTCAAACGGATTCAAATGGAAAAAGGTTCTCAAGTTTATAAGATTCGTAGTGATCATTGATCTAAATTTGAGAATAGCAGTTTTGAGAAATTTTGTAGCAATTAGGGAATATCGCATGAATTCTCTGCGCCCAAAACACGACAACAAAATGGAATAGTTGAAAGAAAAAATAGAGTGTTTCAAAAAATGGCTAATGTAATGTTGAATAGTATGAAGCTATCTAAAAATCTTTGGGCTGAAACCGTATATACTGCTTGCTATATAATCAACCTGGTTTATACAAGTAAATCTAATAATAAAACAGCTTATGAAATGTGGTTCGATAAGAAGTCTACTGTCAAATGCTTTCGAGTTTTTGGCAATAAGTGCTATATTTTACGTGACTGTGAAAATCTGAGTAAGTTTGACACTAAAAGTGATGAAGGGATCTTCTTAGGATATTCTTTAAATAGTCACGCATATCGTGTACTAAACAAGAGGACCTGTGTGATTCAAGAGTCCATCAATGTGGTCATTGACGATCACTTGAATACACCTGCCCCAAGTTCAGATAATGATGAAGTTCTTTTAATTAACAAACCAGATACTTCATCAAATCAAACTAATTCTAAACTGAGGACTGTTAAAGATCATCCAACCACTCAGATTCTTGGAAACTCTCTCATTGGTGTACGCACTCTTAGACAACTAGAAGATATATGTAATTATGTGTGTTTTACATCCCAGATAGAACCGGCAAATGTAAAAGAAGCCCTTATTGACGAAAATTGGATAGTTACAATGCAAGAAGAACTTAACCAATTTGTTAGAAATGATGTCTCGTATCTTGTTCCTAGACGTAAAGATAAACATATTATTGGAACTATGTGGATTTTCAAAAATAAGTCTAATGAACTTGATAATATAATTAGAAACAAGGCTAGACTGGTTGTACAGGGGTACACTCAAATTAAAGGCATTGATTATGATGAAACACTTGCCCCAGTAGCTCGTCTTGAATCAATCAGATTATTTATATCCATTGCTTGCTTTAGAAAGTTAAAATTTTATCAAATGGATGTAAAAGTGTGTTTTTAAATGACGATCTGTATGAAGAAGTTTATGTTGAACAACCAACGAGTTTTGAAGACCTTAAGAATGCTGATCATGTTTATCATCTAAAAAAGGCTCTCTATGGTTTGAAACAAGCTCCCAGGGCATAATTTGAAAAATTGACCAAGTTTCTACTAAGTTATAATTTTCAAATGGGAAGTGTTGATAAGACTCTCTTTTTGTTAAGAAACATAACGATCATATCTTAATGGTGCAAATCCATGTTGATATTATTTATGGATCTACCTATACTAACATGATTGTTGAGTTTGTAGATTTAATGAAATCTAAGTTCAAAATGAGCATGGTTGGGAAATTGAACTATTTCCTTAGGTTGCTAGTAAAATAACAACCTGATGGTATTTTTATTTCTCAAACTAAATATGCTTTGAACTTAATCAAAAAATTCAGATTTGAGAATGGTAAGAATTTTGATACTCCTATGAGTACAACTTTAAGACTCTCAAAGGACTCTACAGGTAAAAATGTATATCCTAAATTATATCGAAGTATGATTGGCAGTTTACTTTATTTAACTGCTAGTAGACCTGATATTGCTTCGAGTGTTGCTATTTATGCTAGATATCAGTCTGATGCTAAATAGTCACATTTAACTGCTATTAAGCGAATTATACGATATGTCGCAAGTACAACAAAATTGGGTCTTTAGTATCCACATGAGACTAGTGTTCAGTTGGCTGGGTACTCATATGCTGATTAGGCTAGTAATATCGATGATAGAAAGTCAACCAGTGGTGTTGTTTCTATATTGGAAATTGTTTAGTTTCTTGGTTTAGCAAGAAGTTCTATATCGCTCTCTAATGCTAAGGCTGAATACATCGCAACTGGAAATGCATGTACTCAGCTTGTTTGGATGAAATGTATGTTAAGCGATTATGAAATTGCACAGGATTCAATGGTTTTATATTGTGATAATTCTAGTGCAATAAATATTTCAAAAATTTCAATCCAACATTCACGTACCAAGCACATTGACATTAGGTTTCATTACATTCGTGAATTAGTGGAAGAAAAGTTGATATCTTTTGAATACATTTGACCGAGACTCAACTTGCTGACATTTTCACAAAACTGCTCGATAAAAGCTGGTTTAATAAATTAAAATTTGATCTTGGTATGTGCATTCTAAATTGATTATTCATGCATATTTGTATCATAGTGTATATATATCTGATAATTTATTGGTTTAAATTTCAAATTTTTATGAAAAATGCATATTTTTTTGGTACACGACCAGTCGAGGACGTGCTCGACTAGTCGTGGCACGACCGGTCGAGGACATCCCACGACCAGTCGTGTAGCGCGCTGTATCTTTTAATTTAGGGAAAAACTTTTTCTTCCTCATTTCCTCTTTCTTCTCCAACGGGCCGTAGCACGAGCAGTCGTACCCAACTATTTGATTTGTCAAGGTTAGTGCATTATTTCAGTTATTCTTGTAGATTTAAGCTTTAATCTCTTCATTTTCTTCCTTGGAGTGCTTGATTTCAAGTTTTCTTGAAGTTTTTGAAGTTTTCTTCTCCAAAATCTTATTTTGAAGAAACCCACTCTCCATCTTTTACAAACTTTTGATTTCTTCATTTCTAAGTTACAAATGGATGCTAGAGGGAAAAAAGAAAACTTCCCGTGGTCCTTCATCATCTCGTCCTTCAACTATAATAAGGCGTCATCTTCGTTCACCCAAAGATGATCCCTTACATGTGCGGGATTTGCGAGTGCGCAATGTTATTGTTGAAAAACTTGTCATATTGAATACATTGCTCCTTTTGATCTCCTTCCACTTCTCCAATCTTTAGGCTGGGATAACATCTTACATTGGGGTGGGCCCGTATACCAGTCTATTACGCAGGTTATGTTTGCATGTATTTCTAAATTTTTGACTGAGAATTTAACATTTAACATAGTAGTTAGAGAAGGTTCATTTGAAGTAAACCGTCATCTGATTTCGGCTCTAATGGACATACCTGTTAATGACGAGGGTATTCCTATTCATACTCTAGTTAAGAAACCCTCAGAATTAGAAAAACACATGCTCACTAGAGCATTATGCAATATGGATGTGCAATTGACTCATAAAGGGAATGCGCTCCCCTCAAAGTACTTGTTACCCAAATACAGGGTTCTCCATAGAATCTTTATTTCAAATCTGTATCCACGTTTTGGTAACAAAACAAAACTGACTTCCTTTATGGTTCAGGTTTTGCATTCTATCATCTCTGGTACTAAAGTCTGTCTGCCTTCTTTAATATGTTATTCCATCATTCAGTTTCGTCTCCATCTAGGACACAGTGATATTCCATTTATTTATCTTATGAATGTGTTATCTACTCACATGCTAGTTGTTATGCCTGTTGGAGAGGCTCCTATTCATCATCATATTTTTAACAATTCTAATATAAATAAGATGAAATTGAAATTGGCTCCTGGCCAAATGAATGTGGGTGGTGGTGGAGCTGCAGCAGGGAATGTAGAAGAAGGTGGCAATCTTCCTCTTGATGATATAAATATGGATGACATTTTTGATGAAATTGAATCAGACTCTACTAATGATCCTGACTATGAGCCATACGATTTTGATGCTCGTCTTCGTGCACTTGAGGAAAAGGTAAAGAACATGAATGTTGCACATGATTTATAATTTAAATATATGAGCAAGTGTCTTAGGCGCTTAAACAAGGGCCTTCATCAACTTGATCCTACAATACCTGCTCCTTCAGGATCTGATTAAGTGATTATTTTGTTCTATGGTCTGTAATAACTCTTATACAACTATGCTTTCTTTCAGTTTTTGAGACTGATTGACTTTCGTTTAAGCTGGTAAATGATATGTGAACTTTGAATTTGCTTATATATCTTTCATATCTTGCCTAGTTATCTCCTTTATTACTCTCTTGTTAGTCTTTTTCTTCCATTTCTTAATTATTTCCTTTGTCATATTATGACAAAAAGGAGGAGAATAATTCAAGTGTTTTGGATTGATTACTTATGGATATGGAATGGATATGTATTGTGGGGTAGTAGCATTATTTTGATGGATATTTGTGTGCTACTCAGGGGGAGTATGTAAGGAGATGTTTTGCCTAGTTCATGATGATATGTGCTAGTTGAGCTAGTTGATGTTAACTGGTGCAAGATTCGTTAACCAGGCTGTAACTGGTTTCCTTTAACTGGTGCATGATTCTTGTATTCACATTGGTCATATTATTGTTAAAGTATGTTTTTGTCACAAATTTGACAAAGGGGGAGATTGTAAGTGCTATGATTGATTGCTCCTTTGTTTGTGAAATTTTATGGTGCTAAAAACACTATTTGTGTCTTGTGTAGCATGAGAATATATATATGTTCAAGGCACGCATCACAATGCTTCAAGTTGAGAATGAAGCTCTACTTTAAGACAAGTAAGGTCAAGTACATTGTCCACTACTGTAAGCTTTAAAGTTCAGAATCTTTGAAGAGCTACATCAAAAGGTAAGTTCTTGTTCAAGTCTCAAGTACAACTCAAGACTAAAGTATAAGATAAAGTAAATTCAAATTCAAGCTTTAAAAGATCTCAAATTCAAGCTACATCAAGTATAGAGATCTTAAGTTTCATAATCTTCAAAGGTCAACCATCACCTGAAGAAATGAAGTCTCAATATCCTTACTTCACATTCAAGGTATGAAAGACCTTAGATTGACCTTAGGGTAGGTCATTTTGTATACGTAATTCAAATTGAATCATTTTATAAGTATTTGGTCTGTTCTACGACTACTTCTAGACTTTGTTTGACTAGTCCTAGAACTCGCTCGACCAGTCTAAGAAATTGTAAGACCAGTCCTAAGTTGTTGCAAATTTTCAGAATTTTTTGGTTGAGCTACGATCAGTCCTGGAGATTGCTCGACCAGTCGTAGGAACAGTGCCGACTCATTCACGACCAGTCCTACAACTACGACTCAATCTCCAGCAACGAATTCTGGTGTCTCATGACCAATCGTGTGTAAGTCACGATCAGTCGTGGAGGCCTCATGACCGGTCGTGAAGTACCTACGACCAGTCATGAAACGGTTTTATCCGATCGCGCTTAAAATTTCAAAATACAGTTCATCCTACAACTAGTCGTGGTGGCCACATGACCAATCGTAGACGTGGTTTCTGCATCTATAAATAGAACACGAATTTCAGAGTTTTACATGTAATTCAAGTAAAATCAAGGCATCACTCTGAGAGATAAGTTTGCATTCTTTTTAAGCTACATTGTACATATTTAATATTCTCTTTTGTTAGCTTTGTCAATTGATTTTATTTTTATATTCCAATCTAATTTGAAAAGAGGAATTGTTGTATTCCTTCTTCTTGGAATCAAAATCAAATAGAGCTAGCCCAACAGGTTTAATTTAAAATCAATCTAGAACCTAGAACCATGTCAAAGTGAGTATTAGACAATTGAACTTCTATATTCGAACTTCTACTCCAGTTTGGTTCTTCTAGGCGGCTACAAAAGGAGAAATCCAGGTATTTTACATTTGTGCAAATCTTTTATGTTTTGGTTTCTTTTGAGATTGAGCTAGAAAAATCTCATTGTGCAGGTTATCTGAAGAGAGCCCAAAAACTCAGAGTAGGGTTTTTGAATTGTGTAAGCCCATTTGAAAGATACAATTGTGAGTGTTTTAGGTGAACCTGAGAAACCTATTTTCATAGTGAACGCTAATATCCTATGTGTGAGGATATTAGGAGTGTAGTAGCAAGCTGTGTGACTGTTGTTTAACAGTTGGTGTACACACAGGCGAAGCACTATAATTCTTTGTGTTTTGTGGATGTGTGGCTTAATTTCTATATCTTTTATCATTCAAGTTTGTGGGATGTATGTGTGGATGTGAATGTTGTAATCCTTTATATTTCAAGTTTTGTGGGGAATGTTATAATAACTTAAATTTCATTTCCTTGTTATTTATATATCTATTCCCCTGTATCAAGTTTGAGTTTTTGATACAAAGACCTTTCTAAGATTCAGGTTGTCCTTGGTTTTTGGTGTAAGGTTGTCCTTAGAACAATATTTGTATCAATTTCTCAATACTCATGCATTTGAGGTTGCTTTACATTTCAGTATTGTGAATCGATTATAGTGTTATCTTTCATTTATTTATTTATAAGGCTATCTTATTGTTTAAATTTCGCTATTATCATTTTAATTTGGCATAGTCCTATTCACCCCCCCCCCCCCTCTAGGACATATAGCTTGGCATTTTCAAACATTGCATGGGTTTTGCCCAAAAGCCAACTGGAGGAGCATCCCCAGTTGATGTGCACTCATTCATCCATGCACTGAATAAGATTTGCATATTACCTTGTTTTGCATGCTGTGTTGTTTTGCACTACATCTTGTCTAGGGCAGCTGTATGCAATCTTGATGAAAAATCACACTGAGCTGGCCACTCATTCATCAATGTTCAACCATACAGAGTACGCAGGTACAGGAGCTAATGAATATGCAGCAGATATGGAGGTTGTGACGGTCGAGGAGGAGCTCTATGATGAGGAGCTGCAGCAGGAGGCGGCCGCTTATTTTGGGCTAAACCAATAGTTTAGCCCTTCATGATTATTTCAGTACATTTAGAATTTTGAATTTTTGTAATTGGCCCCCAGCTGAGTGGGCCAGGATATTGTTCACATTTGGGTCAAATCTATGTTATGTTTCATTCCGCCATTTGCACTTTGATTTACGTATTGATTACGACTATCATTCAGTTAACTTGTGAATTTTTGGGATGTGAGTCATATACTTAGGTCCCGAAAACCGGGTCGCTACTTAGGTTCCTGGTCGAATTATGTTTGCGATTACGTAAGGGCCCTCCTAATTGGGTCCCAGTGTTCTCGTGCCACTTACCTTGGTATTCTAAAAAGTTTTAGGGAGGACTAAGTCCCCTACTCAGAATCGCCTAATTTTGATTCAGGCGTTGTAGGATCGGGAACCAATCGTTGGTAGGCGGCTATTCGAAGTCGAGCCAACTCTCTGATTTAGTTCAGGAGGTCAAGGTTGAGGGTCAGCAGCCCCTAGTTGTCTTGCTCGTTGAACGAACTCACTTGGACAGTAGGTAGGTCGATCTTCACAGGGACAATGGCTTCCGAACCATACACTAATGGGAATAGAGTTTCTCCTGTTGCGGTTCGAGCCGTAGTTCGGTAGGCCCAAAGAACTTTAGGAAGCTCCTCAGCCCACACCCCTTTGGCTCAGTCTAGCTTAGTCCAAAGGTATTATTTTATAACCTTGTTAATAGCTTCAACCTGCCCATTCGCCTATGGATGACGCGGGGACGAGTAAACATTCCTAATCTCGAGATTCTGACACATTTGTCGGTAATGCTTGTTGTCGAACTGTCTCCCGTTGTCAGAAACAATGGTCCAAGGTATTCCAAACAGACAGACGATGTTTTTCCAAGCGAAGTCTATGATCTTCTGCTCGGTTATCTTAACCAGGGCTCGGCTTCGGCCTACTTGGTGAAGTAATCTACGGCGACAATGGCGAACTTAGTCTGACCCTTTCCTATGATGTCGATTCCCCATTGGGCAAAAGGCCAAGGACCGATCATTGGGACCAGCTCTTCGGGTGGCTTTCGAGGGATGGTGGCAAATCTCTGGCATTTATCACAACGCTGAATGAGCTTCCGACCATCCTGTTGAATGGTCAGCCAGTAATAACCTTGTCGAATAACCTTGCGAGCTAGGGATCGGCCGCCCGAGTGATTACTATAAATGCTTTCATGAATTTCATGCAGGGCATAGTTAGTTTCACTTGGCCTCAGGCATCAGAGGAGGGGCGTGTAGTATCCTTTCATATACAGCACTCTGTTGAGCATGGTATAATGTGCTACGCGGTTCTTTAGTCATTGAGCCTCAGCGCAATCTTCGGGGATTACGCCGGTTTCAAGATATCTGACCATTAGATCGACCCAAGATGGCTCGGAATCGATGGGGAGCAGGGTCGAGGGTTCGGTTCCCCCGACGCTTGGCTCAACCACGAATTCAATAGGAACGAATCTGGGGATGTCATCTTCGTTGGCTAAAGCGAGCTTCACTAGGAGGTTAGCTTTAGCGTTCTCAGCCCTCGGGATCCAGATAACAAAACATTGGTGGAATCCGGTGATCATATCTTTTGCTTTTGTAAGATAGGCTTTTAACCTCTCCTTCCTTGCCTGATATATATATCGGCTATCTGGTTAACGAATAGTTGGGAGTCGCTGTACACGTTTAGATGAGCGACTCCTAAGCTGGCTGCTAACCAGAGTCCTAGGAGCAGAGCTTCATATTCTGCCATATTATTAGAGGCTTGAAATTCGAGTCTCAAGGCATATTGAATAACCGTATGATCGGGAGTCTCCTTGCTCGGACGATGCCCCTGGGTTAGTAGAAGAGATTTATGTTTGCAACGTGACTTCGACATGATATTTGCCACGGCTTATCCTTTAATTGCTATCCTGGGCTTGTAATGGATGTCGAATTCATTGAGTTCGATCACCCATTTTATGTGTCATCCTGAAGTCTCCGGTTTCTGTAGTACCAGGCGTAGAGGCTGGTCAGTCATAACGATGATCGAGTAAGCCTGAAAGTATGGTCGTAGGCGTCGGGATGATATGACTAGTGCCAAGGCCACCATTTATAGGGTCGGATACCTCATCTCTACCGGGACGAGGGCCTTGCTAATGTAGTAAATGGGGAATTATCTGCCTTCATATTCGTTGATCAGGGCCGAGCTTACTGTTGTGTCGGGAATTGCCATGTAGATTAGCAGAGGCTCGCCTAGCTCGGGATTAGAAAGCAATGGTGGGGATCTAAAATACTCCTTGAGTTGCTGGAGGGTGATCTCGCATTCCTCTGTCCAATCAACAATTTGCCGGCCCTTCAACTATTTGAAGAATGGGAGACATCTGTCGGTAGTGCGGGACACGAAGCGATTTAAGGCCGCTAACCTTCTAGTCAATCATTGAATATCTTTGATCGTCTTTGGAGATTCCAAGTCAAGTAAAACTTTAATTTTCTCCAGATTAGCTTCAATTCCCCGTTGGCTAACCAAGAATCCGAGGAATTTGCCCAAGCCTACGCTGAACGCACATTTGCTCGGGTTGAGCTTCATCTTATATTTTCATAGGATGAGGAACATTTCCTCTAGGTCGGCTATATGGTCGGTCGCTTTAATGCTCTTGACGAGCATATCGTTGATATAGACCTCCATAGTCCGTCCTATCAGTCGGGCGAACATTTTGTTGACCAACCTTTGATAGGTCGCTCCAGCGTTTTTCAATCTGAACGACATCACTCGGTAATAATAAAGGCCTTTGTCGATGACAAAGGTGGTTTTTCATTTATCAGACTGATGCATTATAATTTGATTATAACCAGAGTAAGCGTCCATAAAACTAAGAATTCATGCCCCGTAGTACTATCAACCAGTTGATCGATCCGGGGAAGGGGAAAACTATCTTTAGGGTAAGTTTTGTTTAAGTCGGTATAATCTATACAGACTCGCCGCTTCCCATTAGCCTTTTTAACTAACACGACGTTGGCCACCCATTCGAGGTAGTATATCTCTTCGATGAAATTGGCTTTGAAAAGTTTTCTGACCTCTTCCTCGATCACGACGTACCTTTCGAGGCCGAGTGCATGTCGTTTCTGACGGATCGGCTTATAAGTTGGGTCGACATTAAGGCGGTGAGTCATGACTGAAGAGTCAATGCCAGGCATATCTTCATGATTCCATGCAAAGACATTAGCGTATCGGCGGAGTAAGGCTACCAACATCTCCTTTAATAGTGTTATCAAGGACGAGCCAATTTGAACGGTTTTCAAGACATCCGACTCATTCAATGGCACCTGGATGAGGTCCTCCATGGGTTGGCCGCATCCGGGAGATTCGTCGCGCGGATCCAGGGTCTCGATTTTTGAAATTTCCGCGGGTGCTCGTAGAGCGGTAGCATAACATTGCTAAGCATCATGCTGGTCTCCTTTTACGACCCCGATGCCATTTTCAGTCAAAAACTTCATTGACAGGTGATAGGCTGAGATGATGGCTCGAAGGAGACAGAGATAAGGTCGATCGAGGATTGCACTATAGACCGAAGACTGATCAACTATCAGAAAGTCGACCATAACAGTAGCTTGATTTAGCACATCCCCAGCAGTGAGCGGGAGCTGAATTGCTCCTTCGGGAAGAATTTGTCCACCCGAGAATTCGATCAACGGGGTCCTTATGGGCCTTAGAGCCAAACTTTCTGCACTCATCTTATCGAATGCATGTGTAAACAGTACGTTAGCAGATGAGCCTGTGTCGACGAGGACCCTGAAGACTCGGCAGTTAGCGATAGCGACCATGATGACTAGAGCGTCGTTGTACATGTGATGAATGCCTCTCGTGTCTGCTTCGGTGAATGCTACATTATATTTCTTGAGCTTTCTCTCCTTTGGGGGCCGAGCCAGAACCATAATCTCGGACTCAGGTCAACCAACGTTCCTTGCATGGTTTTTTCGAGCGTTATTTGAGTCACCTCCGCCCAGATGACCACCGATAATAGTTCGGATATCCTCAGTAGGTCGGTTATCATTCGGGCATTCTTCGGTGGTTCTGGCTCCTAGATCGACATGTTCGTTGAGATAGCCCTCTTAGATAAGCCTCTCAATCTCCTGCTTTAGATTATAGCAGTCACTTGTGTTATGCCCATGATCGCGATGAGAATGGCAGTACTTGCTCTTACTTCATCGGTGCATATTACTACGGAGTTTGTCTGGCCAATTGATGAATCCTTCACCCTTAATCTCCATCAGTATCTGCTCTTGCGGCTTGTTGAGTGGAGCGTACGTCGAAAACTTGTGGTTGGGCCGTTTATCCGACATATGTTCGTCGCGGGACCGGTCATCCTTGTGTTTCTTACCACCGGCCGAGTTAACTTCTTTTTTGGCCGACTCTTTGGTTGGAGTTTTTGCGTTTTGAGTGGCCTCGCATAGAATTCGGGTTTTCTCGGCATCTGCATACTTCTCTGACCGGGCCATAAATTCAGCCAGAGTAGTGGGTGGGTTCTTGTCCAAGGATGCAAGAAACGGCCTGGCTTTGACTCCTTGCATAATAAAATTGAGAGTTGTCTCATCTGAATGCTTCCGAACTTGGAGCAATTCAAAATTGAAGTGTTTGATATAATCCTTAAGAAGCTCTCCCTCTTTTTGGATTATATTGTTTAGGTGCCCGGATGACTTCAATTTTTTCTTCCCTCCGATGAAATTGGCGAGGAAAGTATCGTTGAGCTCGGTGAACGAGCTAATGGACTTTGGTTTCAATTGCTTGAACCAAAGCCAAGCTACATCGACTAGAATGAGAGAGAAGGCCCGGCACATCACGGCATCCGAGGCATAGTGCAATTCCATATAAGTCCGAAAGGACTCAATGTGCTCGGTTGGATCGGTTTTGCCGGTGAAGGGCGTGATCTGAGGAAGGCGGAAACATTCCATTAGTCGAGCTCGCATAATCTCGTCTGTGAACGGGGACGCCTTTGCCTCAGGCCTTGTCTAACTGGCATGGCAACTTTGCTTCATATCTGCGATTTCATCCCGCATTTCCTTTCGCGGGTCCTGGAGTTCATCTTTCCAAGGTTCATCGTTGTTAGCCGTATCCTGAACCGGAGGCCTGCTGCGCCTTCTCCGATCTATTTCATGTCGCAGATCGGTGGCAGACAGCGGGGTGGTCACAGATATATGGGAGGGCGCAGGCTCAAGCAGACCCTGGTGTTGACTTTATTGAGGAACAGTTTGCGGAACAACGGGCTGAGGATCGACGGATTGTCGTGGGGCATTTGCCCAACCATCATCCTGTTACAGCGGCTGGACCTGTTAGTGATGAATCTGTTCCAGCATCTGTTTCATGTAGTTCATGTCTGTCCTGAGTTCCTGGACCTCCTTATCCAATCGTCCATTCCCTCGATTCCGTTGAGTGTGCTGGTCGAAACGGAGGTTGCTTGTCGAGCAGCAGAGCCTTGTCGATTATTCGGTTGGTTCTGGGCCCCTTGGGCTCCATTTGTACCAAGTGGTCCCTCTGTTGCCGGTGGTCCGGTGATAGGAACCTCACTGGGTTCATTCTGGATGGTTCTCCTTGTCGTCGCCATTGGAGACTACTTAGTGCTTAAAAAATATGACTTTTCGTATCGCTTCCCACAAACAGCGCCAAACTGTTGATGCTGTTTTCGGCTCGCCCCTTTTTGTGACACTTGGACCTTCACAAGAAGAGGAAGAAAGGTGACCCTGGCTTTACCAGGGGACCCTCTGAAGCTCAAGTCAGAATCTAGGTCTTAGAGTAAAGGTTCTAGGGCGAAAGTTTTTACATCCCTTTCACCATGAAGGTGTTGTTATTTATAATGGTGTCGAACCCCATAGGGTTTCCGCAATTAGCGTAGATCTCAATCTCTTAAGATCTGTAATCCTTAATATTCCTGGATTTTTGGGGATCTTGGTCTATCTCCCGAAATCTCAAATGGAGATCCAGAGTTTTACTAAGTAACTTCCAGATATGGAGTAGTATAGCTCGGCCGACTCTTATCGCTTTAGCACGGTCGTGCTGAGATAGGTTTTATGGGTAATTTCTGCATACTGCATTGGTTGACTCAATTTATGAATCGGACTGAAGATCGGGCGGCTTTAGGGCCGACTGATATTAGGTCGGTTTGGGCTTTCCTCTGTGAGGCTTTTGATTGAACCTTGAAGTGCACTCCCTCCCTTAGAGGTTTCGCTTTATGGCTCAAGACGTGCAGGTTACAGTTGGGTAAGGCACCTCACGATCCGAGATACGTCTCTCCA
The DNA here is from genome assembly GCA_030180095.1 of Magnolia changhungtana. NCBI lineage: Eukaryota > Viridiplantae > Streptophyta > Magnoliopsida > Magnoliales > Magnoliaceae > Magnolia > Magnolia changhungtana. Next base: position 5,866,266 of record JASAUF010000161.1, on the reverse strand, counting down.
TTTAGCGTTTGCGGGCTTTAGGCTTTACTCGGACTCGGCGCCCAACGAGTCCAAGCCATTACTTCATTAACTCTTCTGACCCTCAAGCCGACTCAAGGACTTGTCATATTTTCCCCCAATATATACATCTACCCCATCAGTCAGATGCACCATTTCATCGTGGGCGTAGGTCTCAAAAATCAAGTTAATCCATGACTTGTGTGGGCCACACCACATACAGAAGTTGAGAGGGGCCGTGCACCATTAAAACATTCATAATCAGTTTTTTGGGCCCACCGAGATGTGGTTTGCAAATCCAGCCCATCCATTATGTGTGTCCCACTTGGATGAGGGTTCAGACCAAGTTTCACTTGGAGAGGGCCCACACAGCGCGACCTCACGGGAGCTTAACCTGTGGATGCGATATATATATATATATATATATATATATATATATATATATATATATATATATATATATAATATGGGAAAAGGTACTATGCGCTCGAGTGTAAAGCGGTCGTCCGTGAGGTCGAGCTGGTGTGGGCCCCACCGTGATGCCGTTCGAAAATCCACACTGTCCACCAGATGCATCATTCCAGAGGGGGCCCACACGGCTGAAAATCAAGTCAATCCGTGACTTTTGTGAGCCACACCATGTACAGAAGTTGAGAGGGGCCGTGCACCATTGAAACATTCAAAACCATTTTTTGGGACCTTTCGAGACGTTTTTTGATGATCGACACCGTCCATCATATGTGTCCCACTTGAATATAATTTTAGACCAAGTTTAAGTGGTATCCACAACTCAGGTGAGGCCCACCAAGTGCATTTACATGTTTTTGCGTGTATACTTATGTTTACTGATGATATGGTCCACCTGAGTTACATGAACGGTTGATTTTGGGCTGTGTGGGCCCAACCTGGGCTTGCGCATCTGGTGGACGGTGTGGATCTTCGAACGGCATCACGGTGGGGCCCACACAGCTCGACTTCACGGACGACCGCTTTACGCTCGAGCGCATAGTACCTCTCTCTCTCTCTCTCTCTCTCTCTATATATATATATATATATATATATATATATATATATATATATATATATATACACCTCTCTCTCTCTCTCTCTCTCTCTCTCTATATATATATATATATATATATATATATATATATATATATATATATATATATATATATATAGGAGATGGTCACCTGCGCACCTTTTCACGTGAGCACCAATGAGCACCTTTGCACACGTGTCATGTGCACAAAATCTGAACGGTCGTGATGCCGCACCCTTGAAATATCATAGGCCCAATTTTCAGCCTGATACAAAACTCTGGTGGGCCATGTAAAAGGAAACAGTTCTCCCTTGATTTGCGTTTCTCTTTGCTATGGCTCACCAGAGTCATGGATCTGAAAATCTCTCTCTCTCTTCATCTCTCTCTCTTGGTGCTCACGTGAAAAGGTATATCTCCCATATATATATATATATATATATATATATATATATATATATATATATATATATTACCCAGCTAACTATGTGACACTTGTGGATGCGATTTGGCTAACGAGGTTGCCACTAGCTAGTGGTAGGCGCTCAGTGGGCTCCACTATCATGTATGTGTTTTATCATGCCATCCACCCATTTTTCTAGGTCATTTTATGGCTTCATTCTAATAATGAGAGGGATCTAAATCTCGGGTGGACCACACCACAGGTAATAGTGGTGATTGAATGACTACCATTAAAAACCTCCTAGGGCCCATTATAAAGTTTATTTGACATCCAACCTGTTGAATAGGTAACGCAGATACGAATGATGGGGAAAATTAAATATCAGGTTGATACAAAATTCTTGTTGCCCCAGGGAATTTTTAATGGTGGGTGTTCAATTAATACTATTTCGTGTGATGTGATCCACTTGAGGTTTAGATGTGCTATCTTTATGTAAAATGATATGGAAAATGGATGGACGGCGTGGATGAGACACATACATCTTGGTGGGCCCACAAAGCACCAACGACTAGCCACTGCCGACTTGTTAGCTGGGGTCATATTAAATTAACTGTCTGTATGATAGGATTTGTTGTTGCAGACGGAGGACAGGGAAAAATAAAAATAAAAAAAATTTAACTTTTGATCTTGAAATCTCTTACTGAGAGGGTGAGATTATTTTAGCCCGCTTAGGGATAGGACCAGGACTTAGGTGGCTAGGTCGTGGGGCTAAGCGAGGGTACTATTGATTTAGCCAGACCCATTGCCACCGTACAAACAGGTACTATAGTGGGATCCATATCCATTTAAAATCGGGTCCGGATCTCAGGGAGTGTGGATTTGACCGGGTATTGAAAACTTTACCAATGATGGTCCCGGGCCCAGTACATTAATTAGTCGGTCCTGAAAATAAAGGGCGGGTCTAATCATGGACCTACTTTTAGACTCGTGCTTGATTCATACTGGTCTAGGATTCGAAGACCCTGCTGGTGGACCCGGCCTTACCAGAGCGGATCAGGTGAGACGCCAGGCTCACACAAGATGGTACAGCCCTTACCATAGGGCCCACCTTGATGCATGTATCATGTATCTGTGCCGTCCATTCATTTTTCCAAGTTATTTTAGGGCATTATCCCAAAAATGAAGCAGACGCATTTATCAGGTGGACCATACCAAATGAAACCGTGATTGACCGTCCTACCATTAGAAAGTTATTAGGGTCAATCACCACTGTTTCTTATGGACGAAGGAAAAAAATATAAAATAAAATAAAAATAAGCTTGATCCATAACTTTTGTGGCTCATTAATGGCCAATCACCACCGTTTCTTATGGTATGGTCCACCTGATAATTAGATCTGCTTCATTTTTGGAATAACACCTTCAAATGATCTTAAAAACGGATGGACGGCATGGATAAATAATACATACATCAAGGTGGGCCCCACGGTAAGGGCCGCGCCATCTTGGGTGAGGCCGAGTAACACGTAGTGGATGATTCCCCGACCGTGTTTTGAGTGTTGTAAATCTATGCCGTCCATCGGTTGTTCTAGAAAGTTTTAAAGCATGGTCCACACCACAAATAACAGTGATCATTAACCCACTATAATTTGTATTTTTCATCGAACCTGTTGATAAGGTCACACAGCCCTGGACGAAGGAAAAACACAAATATCAGCTTGCTCCCACTCATAAGTTTTTAGGGTCAGTTTGGGCGGTGGGATTAGAAGGGATTAGGTGGGATAGGATTTATAGGATTCATTCGGTCCCGTGCCAATTCCACTCCATTGGGAAGGAGGGAAAAGCGTGGAATTACATTAAATGAAATTGCATTGGGTCGAGTGCCAATTTCACTCAAGTTTGGGAAGTTGTGTAGGTCCCACCATGATGCGTGGGTTATATCCACACCGTCCACCCATTTATCAAGATTATTTTAGAGCATGGGCCAAAAAATTAAGTAAATCTAAAGCTCAAGTGGACCCACCATTGAAAGCAACAGGGATTGAATACTTACCGTTGAAAACTTCTTTGGGGCTACATAAGTTTTGGATCTACCTCATTTTTAGGCCCATGCCATAAAATGAGGTTACAAAACAAATGAACGGTTTAGATATAACACATGTGTGTTATTCTCAGTAATTTCAAATGATAATGAGTATATCCATTCAATGTACCACCGTATTATCAACAATGCATGGCATTAATTTTAGAGAAAATGACCACTGTAGACAAAACCTTTTACCCAGCGGTTTTTATCAAAGAATACAAACTTTAGTTACCAATCTAGACTAGCACGTGCGGACAGCAACTTTGAGGACGAAACTACCCCTCCTTTTCGCTGCGAAGACGAGCGCTGACGCTCCTCGAACTGAGAGTTGTACGAACGGCTTAAAAGAGATCAAAGTTACATGGCCCCACAGCTATATATTTATTATATCCACAACGTTCATCCATATTTCAAGATCATTTCGGAGCATTATCCAAAAAAAAATATATCATATCCAAAGATCAACTGGACCACACCACAAAGAGCAGCGGGGAAATTGATTTTCACCGTTAAAAATTTTGTAGGGTCCACCATAACATTTATTTTCCAGCCAATCTATCCATAAGGTCACAAAGGCCAGGATGAAGAGGAAAAACAAGTTTCATAATGATCCAAAACTTCTGTGACCCCTAAAAGGGTTTCAATGGTAGACGTTCAATCATCCACAGCCTTTAACAGTGTGGTCCACTTGATAGCTAGATCTGTCTTATTTTTGGTCTCAAACCTTAATGCGAGTTCGCCAAAAATATGGACGGTTTGGATATAACACATACCTCATAATAGGACCCACAAAAAGTGGTGGGATTACAACAACAAAAAATTTTAAAAAAAAAAAAAAAAAAAAAAAAAAAACCGTCGATATGTTGAAAATGGTCCAGAACTGTCCAGTGAGTTTTCCTCAAAAATCCTACAATTGTCGATATATCGACAATCCGTCGATATGTTGAAAAAGGTATTTTTACATTTAGCTACGGATTATAACCGTAGCCATAACTGTACTCACTGCCACTCTAAGAAATTTTTTATTTTTTACATGGAGAAATTTATTCTACTTGCAATTTTCTTTAATACATATTTATATAAATAGGTATATATAAGCATATAAATTTTTTTCCCTCTTTTTTTTTTCATTTCTTTCTTTAATCATTTAACAAGAATATCTTCTAAACCAAAATTAGTTACTTGACGTACCATATATGATTTTGGGGTAGAAGAAGCTACTTTAGCCAACTAACCATGTTATTTTTCAAGATTCCATCAGGTCGATGGTAAAAAATCCATTTCATTCAATCCACGCTGAATTTCTAGGTTCCCTCGCTGAATTTCTAGCTTCCCTCGCTCAATTTCTACCTTCCCTCGCTCAATTCCTACCTTCCCTCGCTCAATTTCTACCCTAGCTCAATTCCTACCTTCTCTCGCTCAATTTCTAGCTTCCTCGCTCAATTCTACGTTTTTCCTTCGCTCAATTTCTAGCTTCCTCGCTCAATTCTCGTTGCCTCACTCGTTGCTACCTTCTCTTTTCAATTGCTACCTTCCTCGCTTTCAATTCTTCCTTCCTCGATTTCTAGCTTCCTATCGCTTATTCCTACGTTCCTCACTCGATTTCTACCTTCCTTTCTCAATTCTACGTTGCCTCACTCGATTACTACCTTCTACTTGCTCGATTTCTACGCTTCCTAAATTCGATTCCTGCTTCCTCAAATTTCGATTTACCTTTCGCTCAATTTCTAGGTTCCTTGCTTTCGATTCTAGGTTCCCTCGCTCAATTTCGACGATTCTGTTTAGATTCACAGTCATTTCGATGCACTTCACGGTCAATTCCCTTCACTTTACAGTCATTTCCATGCATTTGACGGTCAATCCCGGCGATTCCGTTTCCAAGTTTTATCGGATTGGTGTTTGTATGGCTCAACCCCAAGACCAAACCCGATACATCCTGCCCAAGCCCAACCTAATGTCGGGTGGGTCACAGGTTGGTCGGGTTGAACCCGCCCGACTTTCAGCCCAAAATCATATATGGTACGTCAAGTAACTAATTTTGGTTTAGAAGATATTCTTGTTATATAAATAAAGAAAGAAATGAAAAAATGAGAGAATTTTTTATATGCTTATATATAAAGGTATCACTAAATCAAAATCCACTGTATCTGCAGGGATTAGTCTCACTTCAAAAAAGAAGTGGAGACACCTTGTGTCTTCAAAAAAAAAAAAAAAAAAATCTAGTTTCTCTTTAGGCAATGGTCAAAGGATTAGATTTTGATTTGATTCTTGGGTTGGGAATAATCCTTTTATGGATGACTTCCTAGATCTTGCAACAATTAGTATATTGATATCTCAGTTCCATCTTGCTTGAACTTTAGTGATGGAGCTAGAAATTGAGCGAGGGAAGGTAGGAATTGAGCGAGGCAACGTAGGAATTGAGCGAGGGAAGCTAGAAATTGAGCGAGGAAGCTAAAATATGAGCGTGAAAGGCTAGAAATTGAGCGAGGAAGGTAGAATGAGCGAGGAACCTAGAAATCGAGCGAGGAAGGTAGAATTGAGCGAGGAAGCTAGAATCGAGCGAGGCAACGAGGAATTGAGCGAAAAGCTAGAAATTGAGCGAGGCAACGTAGGAATTGATCGAGGGAAGCTAGAAATTGAGTGAGGCAACGTATGAATTGAGCGAGGGAAGATAGAAATTGAGCGAGACAAGCTAGAAATTGAGCGAGGCAACGTAGGAATTGAGCGAGGGAAGCTAGAAATTGAGCGAGGGAAGCTAGAAATTGAGCGAGGTAACGTAAGAATTGAGCGAGGGAAGCTAGAAATTGAGCGAGGGAAGCTAGAAATTGAGCGAGGGAAGCTAGGAATTGAGCGAGGGAAGCTAGAAATTGAGCGAGGGAAGCTAGAAATTGAGCGAGGCAACGTAGGAATTGAGCGAGGGAAGCTAGAAATTGAGCGAGGCAACGTAGGAATTGAGCGAGGGAAGCTAGAAATTGAGCGAGGGAAGCTAGAAATTGAGCGAGGCAACGTAGGAATTGAGCGAGGGAAGCTAGAAATTGAGCGAGGGAAGTTAGAAATTGAGCGAGGCAACGTAGGAATTGAGCGAGGGAAGCTAGAAATTGAGCGAGGCAACGTAGGAATTGAGCGAGGGAAGCTAGAAATTGAGCGAGGGAAGCTAGGAATTGAGCGAGGCATGCTAGAAATTGAGCGAGGCAATGTAGGAATTGAGCGAGGGAAGCTAGAAATTAAGTGAGGGAAGCTAGAAATTGAGCGAAGCAACGTAGGAATTGAGCGAGGGAAGCTAGAAATTGAGCGAGGCATGCTAGAAATTGAGCGAGGCAACGTAGAAATTGAGCGAGGGAAGCTAGAAATTGAGCGAGGCAACGTAGGAATTGAGCGAGGGAAGATAGGAATTGAGCGAGGCAAGCTAGAAATTGAGCGAGGCAACGTAGGAATTGAGAGGAAGCTAGAAATTGAGCGAGCGAAAACGTAGGAATTGAGCGAGGAAGCTAGAAATTGCGAGCTAGAAATTGATCGAGGAAGCTAGAAATTGAGCGAGGCAACGTAGGGATTCAATGAGGAAGATAGAAATTGAGCGAGGCAACGTAGGAATTGAGTGAGGAAGCTAGAAATGAGCGAGCAACGTAGAAATTGAGGGGAAGCTAGAAATTGAGCGAGGCAACGTAGGAATTGAGCGAGGAAGCAGTAGAAATGAATGCGAGGCAACGTAGGAATTGAGCGAGGAAGCTGTGAGCGAGGCAACGTAGAAATTAAGCGCGAGGAAGCCAGAAATTGAGCGAGGAAGCTAGAAATGAGTGAAGCAACGTAGGAATTGAGCGAAGGAAGCCAGAAATTGAAGCGAGGCATCTTAGAAATTGAGCGAGCAACGTAGGAATTGAGCGAGGAAGTAGAAATTGAGCGAGGCAACGTAGGAATTGAGCGAGGAAGCTAGAAATTTGAGCGAGGAAGCCAAATTGAGTGAGGCAACGTAGGAATTGAGCGAGGGAAGCTAGAAATTGAGCGAAGCAACGTAGGAATTGAGCGAGGGAAGCTTCCCTCGCTCAATTTCTAGCTTCTCTCGCATAATTTGTAGCTTCCCTCGCTCAAATCCGATGTTGCCTCGCTGAATTTCTAAGTTCCCTCGTCAAATTCTAACTTCCTCAAAAATTTCTAACTTCCTCGCTCAATTCTAGTTGTCTCGCTCAAATTTTGGTTTCTCATTGAATTTTACCTTGCCTCACTCAATTTCTAAGTTCCTCGCTCAATTTCTAGCTTCCTCGCTCAATTCCTGGGTTGTCTCGCTCAATTTCTAGATTCCTCGCTTAATTTCTAGCTTCCTCGCTTAATTCCTGGATTCTTCGTTGAATTTCTACGTTGCCTCGCTTTTTTCGTAGGTTCCTCACTCAATTCCTATGTTGCCTTGCTCAAATCCTGGGTTGCTCGCTCAATTTCTAGATTCCTCGCTCAAATTCTAGTTGTCTCAATTTCTAGGTTCCTCGCTCAAATTCTAGCTTCCTCGCTCAATTTCTAACTTCTCTCGCTCAATTCTGGAAGCTTACTTGAATCCTTACGTTGCCTCGCTCAATTTCTAAAACTCACTCAATTCTATCTTCCTCGCTCAATCCTACGTTGCCTCGCTCAATTTCTAGCTTCCTCGCTCAATTCCTACGTTGCTCGCTCAATTTCTAGCTTCCTCGCTCAATTTCTACTTCCTCTCTCAATTCTAGGTTGCCTAGCAACTCAATCGTAGGGTTCCTCGCTCATTTTCTACGTTGCATTTAAACTCGCTTCAATTTCTACTTACCTCGCTCAATTTCTAGATTCCTCATTTGAACTCCTACCTTGCCTCTCTCAATTTCTAGGTTCCCTTGCTCAATTCTTACCTTGCCTCACTCAATTTTCAATTTGCCTACTCAATTTCATATTTGTCCCGCTCAATTTCTAGTTTGATCGCGAAGTCACTGAAATTGACAGCGAAGTGAATGAAATGTATTTTCAACCATCGACCGGATGGAATCTTGGAAAATAACTAGGTTGGTTGGCTAAAATAGCTTCTCTTAACCCAAAATCATATGTGGTACGTCAAGTAACTAATTTTGGTTTAGAATATATTCTTGTTAAATAATTAAAAAAATAAATGAAAAAAAAGAGGGAAAATAATTTTATATGCTTATATATACCTATTTATATAAATATGTATTAAAGAAAATTGTAGGTAGAATAAATTTCTCCATGTAAAAAATAAAATAAAAAATTAAAAAAAATAAATAATTTCATAGATTGGCACAGACTACAGTTATGGCTACGGTTATAATCCGTAGCTAAAGGTAAAAACACCTTTTTTAATATATCAAAAATTGTAAGATTTTTGAGGAAAACTCGCTGGACAGTTCTGGACCATTTTCTATATATCGACTGGCTGTCGATATATCGAAGGTTTTTTTTTTTTTCTTATAATCCCACCGCTTTTTGTGGGTCCTATTATGAGGTATGTGTTATATCCAAACCGTCTATCTATTTGGCGAGCTCATATTCAGGCTTGAGACTAAAAATAAGATAGATCTAACTATCAAGTAGACCACACTGTAAAAGGCAATGGGGAATTGAACGTCTACCATTGAAACCCTTTTAGGGGTTATAGAAGTTTTGGATCATTATGAAATTTGTTTTTCTTCTTCATCCAGGTCTTTGTGGCCTATTAATGAACTTAGACGGGGAGGATTTCTCACGAACATCACAGTGGGCCCCCAAAAAGTTTTTAATGGTCGACGCTCATTCAACACTGTTTCCTGTAATGTGGTACACTTGAGATTTGCATATACCTCATTTTTGGTCGTATACTATAAAATGATATGGAAAAATATATGGACGGCATGGATGAATATCATACATCATGGTGGGGCCCACAGACCACCGACCATCCGCCATTGGCTGGTGGCAGGGGGAGTACCCAATCCGTTTCCGTGAAAGGAGGGGTAGTTTCGTCCTCAACGTCGCTGTCCGCACGTGATAGTCTAGATTCGTAACTAAAGTTTGTATTCTTTGATAGAAACCGCTGGGTAAAAGGTTTTGTCTACAGTGGTCATTTTCTCTTAATTTTATCCCATCGCAATAGGGGACAATCCCAGCTATGGTAATAATTGTGTTTTTTAAATCTCATCCCACCTGATCCCTTCTAATCCCACTGCCCAAACTGACCCTTAACGGTCAAAGACTACTGTTACTTATAGTGTGGTTACTTGAAAGTTGGACCTGCATCATTTTTGGGACCATTTACTTAAAATGATATGGGAAAACTGATGGACGGCGTGGATATAGTACACATACATCAGGGTGGCTCCCACGGTCACGGAAACACTCGCTAGTGTTACCCGGGTAACACCGGATCCGCTCCCGCCCTACATAAATGCCTTTGTTGCCAGCTTCAATGTTCTGAGGCCAACCAAACCACCCATAACAATGGTGACGATATGGTAGGGCCGGAAGAGACCCCAACATGGTGGAGCCATCTCTCTACATTTCATGTAAGAAGATGGTCTGCCAATCAGAACCGTCCATCCAGTGGGAATCACATTGGATGTCTGATATTTATAAAATGACACTTATCAGAAAATAATATCTATCCATTTTTTTTTAATTTTCTATACTTAATGTTGACCACCAATAATTCTTTTTCACTACACGTTACTCATAATGCGACCATTCGAATGTCTGTAATAATCCAAATTGCCTGTAGTTTTTATCATTTTCCATCGATGTTTTGTAAAACTAGATTGACAGTCTCGATTTTAAAATAATCTTGCCACGTGTACTTTACTAGATGGCTACACCATATTACGGTACTTGTGGGTCTACCGTATCATTCCTCCAAAAAACAAACCTCACATGCTTTCCTATGCCTTTGTCTTTGAGATCTAAAACACACGGAAACCCAGAAAAAACCTATCCAACTTGGGACTTGGAATGGGTAGTGACCCTCCAGTGCCACGTTGGTAGTGGTCGGTGCAGTAAAAGCTGTGGGCCCCGCAACTATGAATGTGTTTTATCCTAGCCGTCCATCCATTTTGTTGGGGCTGCTGGCGATGTATTATAATGCGCGTTTTGTGCAGTTCCAAAATGGTGGTGAGTGATCAGCAATACAAGTGGCATGTCTGTTCATACTCATTGAATATAGACCGTTGGCTATCGTTTTCATAACCATCCATTTCTACCATACATGTGCGGCCCAGATGAAAGAGGGAACGGCCAGATTTTTGTCCAATGAACATCCACCATTTTGGGACCACTCTTTGAACGTCCCGGATCCCACACGCGTGTGCGTTGTGTTGGGTGCCTGGGCATGCGACGCGTGGAATTAGAATTCGTTGACCTGAAGTTCTGATGGGGTTTTCTGGTGAACGGTTGTCTGAAGTTGGAGGGCTCTCCCCATTAGAGCCGATTAAGTGTCACCCGGATAAGACCGTAGTGGGTGTTTCCTTTACTGTGGGGGCCACTTTGATGAATATTTTGTATATCCATTCCGTCCGTCAGTTTTTTCAGTTCATTTTATATTAAAAGTCCAAAAATTAAGCAGATCTAGTTCTCAAGTGCACCACACCAGTGGAAACAGTTTTCATTGAACGCCTACCATTAAAAACATCCTAAGGGCCAAAGAAATGTTTATCTTCCATCCAACCTGTTGATAAGGTTACGTAGACCTGAATGAAGGATAAACAAGGATATCTGCTTGATCCATAACTTTCGTAGCCTACGAAAAGTTTTTAATGGTCAAATTCCACTGTTTCCTGTGGTGTGGTCCACTTGAGATTTGGATCTTCTTCATTTTTGAGTTCAAATACTAAAATAATCTTTAAAAAATGATGGACGGAATGGTTACAAAAAAACTATCAAGATGTGCCTCATGATCAGGGAAACACTCAGTTACCTGATCCGCTCCCCCTTCATGCTGGAGCGAATTAGGTGCGCCCCCAGCCTCACCAAAGACGGTGCGGCCCTTACCGTGGAGCAAACCTTGACGTATGTACCCTATATCCATACCGTCCATCCATTTTACGATATCATTTGGGACGCAAGCCCAAAAATACAGCAGATCAAAATCTCAGTTAGATCATAATATAGGAAATAGTGGTGAATGAACGCACCATCATTAAAACTTTCTAGGCCCACTTAAAATATTTTATTTTGCATCCAACCGGTTGATAAGGTTACATAAACCCGGATGAAGGGAAACAGAAAATATCAACTTGATCCAAAGCTTTTGTAGCCCATAATAAGTTTTTAATATACAATCACCACTGTCAGATTCGGATCTTCTTTATTTTTTGATTTATTACCTAAAATAATCTTTAAAAAACTGTTGGACGGAGTGGATATAGAATAAATGCATCAATGTGGGCCCTACGCTAACTGCCGCACCGTCGGCCGGGCCGCACCTAATACGCTACCTTCATTGACAAAAGTGCCAACGTGGCTTATATGTGGGGAGACATGAGATTCGTGCAGACCAGCCATGAAGATGACCGCCTGCAATAGCCAGACCAGACCAGATCACTCATCATGCATGCCATGTGTGTGTGCGCTCTATTGTGGAAGTTTGGCAACATTTCTAAAGCATCCACCATTTTCAAACAAGGACGGCCTACCTAAATGTTCAGCCAGATTTTCGTGCCAGGTCATCTGCACTCCAAGACCCAGCTCATACACAGATCAGATGCCCCACATGTGAAAACGACATGTGGTGGGCCACCATACCTCTATATAACCAACACCCATCTTTCTCTCCCTCTTCCATCCATCCATCCACCAACCATTTCCTGATAGGAATTGCAATACTAAGATGCCCATTTCAGCAAACAAGCTCTTGTTTGTACAGTGCTTGATATCATGCGTAACGGTGGCCATATCAGCTGGGCATGGCCATTTCAGCCCTCCAATCTTGCCGCGGTTTACGGATCTTTTCCCCCACCTCACATTCAACGGTTCATATTCTGAATTCTTTGGAGGACCGACGAACGTTCGTCCATCCAATGACGGATCTCGTATCGATCTCATTCTCGACAAATCATCAGGTGGGCCACATATCCATCATATGCTTCTAAAAGAATGTAGTGAATTTGAACTCATAGGATGCTGTTTGGGTCCACTTTTGTAGGGTCTGGATTTGTTTCAAAAGATCATTACTACTATGGATTCTTCAGTGCTGCCATTAAGCTGCCACCAGATTACACCGCCGGCGTCGTAGTCGCATTCTATGTAAGATTCCTTCTCCTGGAAGGCTAGGCGGTTCACCGCAAACGTGCTGATGGTGAGCAAGTGTGCGTGATCTGTGCCGTTCTTCAGGTGGAGGCTACAATGGACATGGCCTGGCATGAATTCTGGGCTTGTTCACTCATAAGGTGGGCCACATGTGTATGAAAGATCGATCGTTGGAGAAAGGGTGACCAGTGGTCCATATCTTGTGTGGCTCTCTAATGAGTGGGCTACGTTGATTCTGGATCAGGAATTTTCACTTGGGTCCCCACCTGATGAACAGCTCAGATGCGACACACCTATGCTATGTGAAGCGCCTCAAGATTCATCCTCTTCTTGGAAGCGGATTGCGTACTCAGTAAACTCTGTGGGATCCATCATGATTTATTTACTTAATCCATTCCGTCCATCCGTTTTAGCAGATAATTTTATGACTTGAACTTAAAAATAGAGAATATCCAAGCTCAAGTGACCACACCACAGGAAAAAGTGTGAGTTAAATATCTACCATTGAAATATGCTTAGGGGCCATAGAAGTTTGGGATCAAGCTGATATTTTTATTTTCCCCTCATCCATATCTTTTTTATATATGAACAGGGTGGATGACAAATAAACATCTATGTGGGCCTAGGAAGGTTTCAACGGTGGAAATCATTATTCCCACTATTTCATGTGGTGTGGTCCACTTGAGCTTTGGATATGTTTCAATTTAGGGCTTTACTCCTAAAATGAGCTGCAAAAACGGATGGACCGCGTGGATAAACTACATACATTCACGGTGGGCCAACAAAGTTTACTCAGTCCAATAAAAGGGTACTGAGTTACTCAGTCCGCAATCCGATTTCCCTGTTCTTGTGTTTCAGTCATGCACCGATCACCATGGGTGCATGCAGCAGGCAAAGAATCATGTGCATCCCTTAGAAAACAATTCGTGTTAGCCACAAGATGGAATACGTACAGGCCAATCCGGACCGTCCAAGTAGTAGGGAACATCAAGGATTGAGCATAGCCTGAAAACCATACTGATCAGGCGGTCCTAATCGTCCAATTGCTAGATTTCAAATGGATGACTAAAAGTAGGTCACTGCCTAACATCCTCCTCCATCTCCAATGTGACCAACGGTTTGGATGGTCTGGATCATATTTCAAAAACCGAAAAACACAACTCTGATGAGATCTGATTGAGTTGACTCGGCCGAGTCGGAGCTCGGGTTTTCAACACAGTGAGTTATTCACACGCATACATGTACATATACATGTGAACATACATACATACATACATATAATGCATGCATGTATGTGGCATCTTTACTGCAATCTGATGGACACGATCACATGAACTCAGATGTCTAATGCGGATGTTTCACCTCACACCCACGACGAGATAGACTTCGAATTGCTGGGCCACGAAAAGCGGAAGGAGTGGGCCCTGCAAACCAACGTCTATGGTAACGGCAGCAGCACGGGGAGGGAGGAGAAATTCTATCTCTGGTTTGACCCTACACAAGAGTACCATAGATACAGCATGCTATGGAATCAACATCACATTGTGTAAGAACTCATTTTCGAAGGCTTCTAATTGCACACGTGCCACATGTGTAAAAATTCAGGACCGTTCATTCAGTGGGCCCTACAATCTACGGCCATTGTCTAGAAGAACACTCCAATCGTGCCTCTCCCCAGTTGATTGTAGTAGGTTCCAACCACTTTGGATCACCCAACATTCCTAATTCTTTGATATCGTGTGGCCCACTGAATGAGTGGTCTATATTTTCTACGAGTCTCCCGCATCCCCACAGGAACTTGGGTGCAATAACAAGAGCAAACAAGTATACAATCCGCATTCTACGGTGGCGATTTTCGGCACATATCCAACATGGCATATGTATGTGGGAAACGGATTGGCTACTTTCCCTGCCACTAGCCCGGTGGCCTGTGGTAAGTGCTCTGTGGGCCCCACCATGATGTATGTGTTTCATCCATACTGTTCATCCATTTTTACAGATCATTTTAGGAGCTAAATTCAAAAATGAGAGGGATATAAATCTCAGGTGGACCACACCACAGGGAAACAATAGCGATTAGATATCCACCATTAAAATCCTCCTAAGGCCCACTGTACTGTTTATTTGACATCCAATCTGTTGATTAGGTCATACAGAACTAGATGAAGGGAAAAAAAAAAAAAATAAATAAAGATCAGCTTGATCCAAAACTTTTATGGCCCCCAAAAATTTTTTAATGGTCGACGTTCATTCAACACTGTTTCCTATAATGTGGTCCAATTGAGATTGGTTATATCTCATTTTTGGTCTCATATCTTAAAATGATCTAGAAAAATAGATGGACGGCATGGATGAAACACATACATCATGTTGGGGCCCACAGAGCACCGACGACCAGCCATTGGCTGGTGGCAGGGGGAGTAGCCAATCCGTTTCCATGTCTGTGAGATCCGTGCACTCATCGGTGGGCCACACCTGTACGAGGAAAGTGGACATTAAAGAAAAGATGTCTAATGGCCTATACTAAATGTATGTGTGTGGTACAACTGATGAGTCAGCAAGCTTGATATTCAGGCTAGCGTACGTTCACCTCACTGTGGGGCCCACCTGACGAGTGGCCCGGATCTCCTATTGGTTGCCCCATTTATCGTTTTTTTTTTTTTTCAAATTGATCAAAATTTTCAATTGGTCACAATAATCGACTGAACGGTGCAGATTTCTAGTAGACAACATCCCAATCAGAGAAGTAAACCACAGCCAGGCCATGTCAGGAGCGTATCCTTCCAAACCGATGGCCGTTTACTCAACGATCTGGGATGGATCGAAGTGGGCCACACATGGAGGAAAACGTCCGGTGGACTATAAGTATGCACCATTCCAAGTGTCATTCACAGAACTTGAAATGGACGGCTGCAAATGGAATCGGACAATGCCGGTCCCTTTGTGCTCGAAGAACGGTCAAGATGAACAGTCGAGCTCCGATCCGATCACAGGAGATGAGTTTGTCAGTCTGTCCCAGCAACAGAAGGTGGGGATGGAGCAGGTCAGAAAGAGTTTCATGTTCTATTCATACTGTGAAGATCGAGCTAGATTTTCAGTTCTACCACCAGAATGCAATGAGAGGAAATGATGATGATGGACGGATGGATGATAAGGATCTCCCCTAATGTCCTAATTAGTGGGCACATGGGATTCAATTACTTATGGTTTACATGTGCCAAAATGGCATACGTGTGAGATCCGAAATTCACATGATCAAGTGGACCCCAGCTTGTAGATGATTTCCCTGACCTGAAAATCAGGCTGGGAAGCTGGCCGCATATGTGTCCCCAGTAGATGGATGGATTTTTTTTAAAAATTAAAAAAAATAAAAAAAAAATAAAAAAAAAATCAACCGACTGCTCATATTCAAAATATGTTGGCCTCATTTATGGGCCATCACATCTACATGGTGGGTCACATCTACATGGTGGGCCTCTCCGGATGTAGGGCTGGGGTCCCACGTATTTGTACCACGGAGATAGAAATATAGTGCATTCTTTTCCTAACAAAAAATTTAATCTGTCAAGAGAGATATCTACTGTTTTTTTAAAATGGTTTTTATAAAACATGTATTCAACCACATTTATAATTATAAGAAAGCATTTAGAGAGAAGTTAAAGAGAAGAGATCCAATGTCTTTTCATCCCATTTGTATGATGATCCCAACCATGCATCCGGGTGGCCCACCATTAATGGCCAGTGATGAAAATAATTCTCCTTAAGGGACTACTTTGGGAGAGGATGCCCCGCGGGCCGTTATAATGTTTACATGACATCCACTCTTACTATCAGATGTGCCAACCCATGTTAGGCCAAAAATCAGGTCATCGTGTGAATCAGTTGGGCCACACCAAGGGAATTAATTGGAAGGTTGGTAAGTGTTCCTCGTGGTGTGGCCCACCTTAATAACGGATTGGCATGTTGCCAAACTAAGGAAAATAGTTGGTAGGGTGGACATTCTTTATATATATATATATATATATATATATATATATATATATATATATATATGTGTGTGTGTGTGTGTGTGTGTGTGTGTGTGTGGGGGGGGGGGGGGGGCACGAGTCCATCCCATGAGGTTGAGCTGTGTGGGCCCCACCGTGATGTGTCGACCATCAACACCGTGCATTTGATGGGTCCCCTTTAAATTATGGGATATGCCAAAAATCATCTGTATACGGAACTCAGGTGGGCCATACCATCTAAAATCATGTGAAGACATGTAAAAAATATATAAAAGCACTTGGTGGGGCCCACCTGAGTTTTGAATGCTGCTGAAACTTGGTTTGAACCCTCATCCAAGTGGGACACATAATGGATGGGGTGGATTTGCAAACCACATCTCGGTGGGCCAAAAAAAATGATTATTAATGTTTTAATGGTGCACGGCCCCTCTCAACTTCTGTATGTGGTGTGGCCCACACAAGTCACAGATTGACTTGATTTTTAGGACCTAGGCCCATGATGGAATGGTGCATCTAACTGATGGGGTAGATGTTCGAAACGCATCACGGTGGGGCCCGCACAACTCGACCTCATGGGACGGACCCGTACGTGAGCTCGAGCGCATAGTACCTTTTCCCTATATATATGTGTGTGTGTGGAAATGGTTTTATGTCGTCGACCAGTTCCCATGAGGTCGAGCTGTGTGGGCCCCACCGTGATGTGTGTCGAACATCACTGTGCATTTGATAGGTTCCCTTTAGGTTATGGGATACTCAAAAGATCATTGTATACATAACTTAGGTGGGCCTTACCATCTAAAACAATGTAAAGACATGGTTAAAACATTTAAAAGTAATTTGCGGGGCCCACCTGAGTTCTGGATGCGGTCGAAGCTTGGTCTATTCCCTCGTCCAAGTGGGACACACACAATGGATGGGCTAGATTTGTGAACCACATCTCAAGGGGCCAATAAATG
Source organism: Magnolia changhungtana (assembly GCA_030180095.1). Lineage (NCBI taxonomy): Eukaryota > Viridiplantae > Streptophyta > Magnoliopsida > Magnoliales > Magnoliaceae > Magnolia > Magnolia changhungtana. Next base: position 5,848,545 of record JASAUF010000161.1, on the reverse strand, counting down.
ATTTTGAATGTTTTAATGGAAGGGTAAACTCTCTCAATTGTTATATTTGTTGTGGCCCACCCATGTGGATTGACTTGATTTTTAAGCCCGTGGTCCACCATGGAATGGTTCATCTAACTAATGGGGTAAATGTTCGACACACATCACATATGAACCCACACAGCTCAACCTCACGAGAAGTTAGCGTGAGGTAAACCTATCATGACCTCATAGTAGGCCTACCTTAATCATTGCCTGGCCAAAAGAGCTTGTACCGTTGGTTCAAGATCTGGAGTAGAAAACTTGTCTCCAGTTAAAAGACTAAAACTCGGAGTAACTCAGCCGCGAGGAAGGATCGGATTGCACTGAGTTCAAGTATGAAAACTATAACTCAGCCGCGAGGAAGGATCGGATTGCACTGAGTTCAAGTATGAAAACTATGTTAGAATCAGTGGAATAATGAGATCCTATATCGGGCTTATGTAACATGAGGTATGACAATTCTCATGCGCGCACATTAAACAATGGTGGATTCAAATTGAATGCGCTGTATTTGTACAGCTGATCACATCACGTCGACAGTACCTTAACTACTGAGCCAGCTAACAGGCCATTTGTGCAGGACATACCTCACGATGATGATAGCGATATTCTTTTTACCATAATGATATCTATCTTTTACTCGCAATATATGCATTATTATTATTATTATTATTATTATTATTATTATTCAATTAAACTCATAGATTACCAATTCAACGTAATTGTGTAAAACTAGCCCAAATTAAGTAGAGTAGCTACACACTTTATGTTTGTGATCAAATTATCGAACCTAAGAAGATTTTTAAGTCTCAAATGAATGGTCTCAGTGGGGTCATTTTGCCACATGCCAATAGATTACGTTCGACAATTTCACCATGAAGTACAACCATAATGGTCACTATTTAATTATGGCTACCTCGCCACGAAGCCCATTCACGTGACAAACAAGTGGTTGTTCTCGGATAGCTTTGTCCACGAAGTTAGAATCCCAACAAAGAATGGATAATAATTCCCACTATTATCTCGCTATGAAGTGAGGACCCGAAGTGATAAACAGGTTGTTAGTACTCCACTGACCTCCCCGCAACGAAATACTTGTTGAGTGATGAATGGTCAATTGTTTCCAAATGACTAACTGGTGTACAAAGATCGGTCATATGAGGTAGTGAACAAACTATTATTTTCTAATGATCATCTTTCCATGAAGCCCAGCTGTATGACAAACAAACCGTCAAAGATCCACCCACCATTAGTTGTCTAGTCACAGAACTTGGTGCTACAAAATCAAATAAACAATTGCCACAACCACTGTCGAATCATGAAGCTTGTCGTGTGATGAATAGACATGTGCCTCTTCCCACGAATCACATGTCTTGCATAACAAAGCTCAGCCTGCAACGAATAGATTGTCGTCCCTAATGACTATTTAGCCACAAAGTCGTTTAAACTGGTGATCCAGCTTTCATGCCTGACGACCTTCATGCCATGAACACATAGTCATCCTGACAACCATGTTGCTATAAATAAATTATCATTAGTTAACTTTTTTTTTTTTTCCCTTTACTTTTCTAAGTAAGTGTAGTTAAAACTTATTTCTTTTATTAATTGTCTTCGGTATAATATTATTCTTTTTTAGTCATATCCATTTATATTTTATAGTGTAAGCTATCATGCACTTAATTGCAAGTCTTTTTCTCCAAAGGCAAAAAAAAAAAAAAAAAACTAATTAGAAAGACAAATCCATACCTTAATAAGTCACTTGATTTTGTGCAATCAGTGGTTGAAAAGTGTAACGCCCTGGAAATCGGGGGTTGTGCATACACTCGACTCTCGAGTTCTCAAGTGTCACTTATAACCGATTTTCGTTAATGCGTTTAATCAGGTTCAAAAGCGCAGCCTGTAATTACCTGGAATATGAAGCATAACCACACAAGTCCACTGAAATGAAAGGAATCTATCATATATACAGGTCCAAAAATATAAATGGGTCACACAAGGCATTGCCCAACAAAAATAACAAAAGAATACTATGTCAAAAAAGAATGAGGCTGAACTCACTGCTCACAATCCCAATCCTGCCCATCAAGCCGATGGAGAGCTGTCCATCAACTAGAAGTAGGATAGCTTGTCCTCCTCGTCCAAGCTCATGCCGCCAGACTCTTCATACTCCTCGTCACCTGCAACTACGGGAGAGTCTGGTTGGTGTTTTAAAATACCGTCCCAGAGTGAGAATGAGTGATCAACTCAGTGGGTGCTATTAATCTCAAGTTATAACAGGCATTAATTATATTAAGAATTTAATGAAAAACAGTCAATCATAAATGCCTAACTAATCCTATTAATGCTCATGCATGATGGGTGATATGATGCATGCCCTCACACTATAAGAAACACCACTTTTAGCGACGAACATTTTCGTTGCTAAAAGTCAACTTTTCGCAGTTAAAAACATTTTGCGATGAAAATTTTCGTCGCTAAATTTATCGCTAAAAGACCGATGTACAAGGCTTTTATCAGCAAAAAATTCAAATCGTCGCTAAATGAAAGCTTTTTAGCGACGAAAAGTTTCGTTGCTAAAAAAAATTTCCTAGACTTTTAGCAATAAAATGTTATTTGCTAAAAAACTTCAAGACTTTTAGCGTGATAAAACTTTCATTTGCCAAAAAATCGCCAAGACTTTTAGTAGCGAAAATTTTCCCACCAAAAATATCCAGACTTTTAGCAAATAAAACTTTCACCGCTAAAAATCGCTAAGACTTTTAGCGTAAACTTTTCGCCACCAAAAAATATCCAGACTTTTAGCGGTGAAAATTTTCGCCACCAAAACAAACCAAGACGTTTAGCGAAAAATTTTCACGCTAAAAAAATCTAGACTTTTTAGCGTAAAAAGTTTCACGCTAAAAATATCTAGACTTTTAGCAATAAACTTTTTTATGCAAAAAAATATTTATGACTTTTAGCGTGAAAAGTTTTCATTTAAAAAATTTACATATTTTCCAAAATATGCAAGATTCTTTAACGCAAAATTAAGTTTTTCCAAAAAAATTTTCAAGACTCTTTAAAAAAAATTTCTAAAATTTTTTAGCAGCGAAAAGTTTCGCCGTCAAAAAATTTCAAGACTTTTAGTGAAAATTTTCACCGCCAAAAAATTTTTCAAGAATTTTAGCATCGAAATCTTTCGCTGCCCAAAAATCTCTAAGACTTTTAGCAGCAAAAATTTTCACCGTTAAAAAAATTTTCAAGATTTTTTAGTTTTCGCTGCGAAAAAATTCGTTCCACTTTTAGCGATGAAAATTTTCGTTGCTAAAAGTCTTTTTTTTTTTTCAATATATAGCCTGAAATTCCACACAAAATTCCTGATATACACCTGTTAACAATATATTCATCATAATATACACCTGTTATATAATATATTTCATCATATTCACATTCACATTCACATCCAGCTAAACCCAAACCCAAACCCAAACATAAACTACATTCATTCAAACACATTCATTCACGCATTAATACATATAAACTTAACATAATAAACAAATATACAAAAAAATTACAAAGATGAAGGCGGAGGTGGTGGAGCATCTGTGGGTAAGCGTGCAGCAAAAGCCTCTAATCTTGCATCATCCGCCGCTCATGGTCATCCGCATCTCCTCCATCTTCTCTCATGGTCCACCCGCATCTCCTCCATCTTCCTCTCCTACTCCTCCCTTTGCCCTACCGATCCTCCATCTTCCTCTCCTCGCCTCCCTCGCCTGATCCTCCATCCATCCTCCTCTCCTGCTCCTCCCTCTGCTTGTCCAGCTGATTTTTGATGTCATCGACGATGGCCCGTAGCTGCTGAACCTCTCTCTCTTGTGGTATTATCGCTCGGCGTCGACACTCTCGCCAACGATGATGGATCGGCTTGGAGGCGACTCTAGCGGTGCCATGAGCTTGGCACCATGGCCAAACCCACGCACATATCCGGAACGGGTGCCAAGCACCTGATTCAGGATCTCTGGCTCACTCCGTTGAGTACCATCGGGAGTGGGCTGACTGCGTAAGGTGTTCATCTTCTCCTGTAATAAAAACATATGAATTTTCATAATAAATGACATGAATTATACAATGTAAGGATTTTTACCCAAATCTCGCTAGCTCTGGGATGTACCCAAGATCCCGTGCCCGCATGACAAGTGAGTCCCTTTGTAGAAGTCTCCACCGGCAGGCTCTGGCCGGATGTGAATCTCGCTGCGCAATCGAAAGGACGATAGAGTTAATATAAATGCATGGAAAGAATATATAAACGTAATAATTACCAGTATTTTCTTACCATGTCATGAAGAAGTCGTACCAATGACTTTGAACCAGCTACATGGTTCACTTCTAACTTTCCTCTGTTGTCAGAATTTATTTTGCTCCTTTTCTGAACACATTATTCATAATACATTGTTATTAATTGTGAAATTAATTATTACACTAAGATATCATAAATATGTAAATATTACCTGAAAAGAATCAGACGAAAACTTATCACAGAGTATCTGCCAGTCCCCATCAGTCACGTGCAGCGGTGCGGACTATACGGCCTCCTCATGGCTCACGCACCGCTTGTACTGCCGGTGTAACCTAGTGCGGTAATCCTTGAACCGCTCCTTCATCATGTCGTCGATGATATGGGAGATGTGCAGAACACTCAAATCAAAGTCAAATTTATCTTGCAGTTTCGTAAATAATAGATTAAGACAATAAACTTATTAAGAAAATAACTTAACCGTAAATGAACATTTATAAAATAAATTTTAATTGACTAAAATTTACCAAGGCGGTGACGATGAGCTGCCGAACATCATCTGTCACGTCTCTCCAACGGGGGGTGGTGGGGGGAATCAGAGATCGGCATAAGACACCGACCTCTGACGTAAACAACATGGCATTGTTCCCAACAGGTCTAATGCAGTCTTGTGGAAACTCTATCGTCACCCTACTCTCACGCGTAAGTCACTCTAAAAGTAACCCACGCGTGGGTCCACGTCCTCGCTGGCTGGTTGACGACGCTATTGCAACAGAATTATGTAAGTCTAAACATAAACAGAAATCATTAAAAGAAATATATGTTTAAACTTACATGCAGTGCCTCGTGTATGCGCGACTGAGAGATCAGACGCCTGTGATGCAATATGCGATAGCGATGCTGGCTCCGTCGCATCACGGGTAGAAGAGGTAGATCCAGTGCGCAAACGTCGTACTCTCCCACCTGGTGTCATCACTGAATATGTGCGAACTACGAAATTTAAACAATGTCAATACAAGTGGAATATACTAAAACATTATACAAGTAGTATTGATGGTATAATGCATTTGTGTTTATGCTTAGAGAGATGAATAAAATATGATTAGACCATTACACTATAATGCAATCATAATATAATAAAACTGTAAACTTTAATTTATAACCATTGGAAATTCTATTACACATTGTCATTGTATATTAAATATACATATTTGTTGTAATACGAAACAACCATGAGGTAAACTATCCAAAGTACTCCCTGCGTAAGTTATCGTATGCTTCAGAAGTGTATGTCATCCTGTGTGAGGCATTGGACATTTTTATAGCCAACATGACAGTCACAATAGGAGAAATTTGATCTATCGAGACTTCGTTCAGATGTGCAAGTGACAGAGTCGCATCTTCCATATCTCGTTTCCCACGGTTATATATCTCCATCAGCTCCGGAATTTTTTTGAGATTGTATAATCTTTCGTCTGAGTTGTCGTCGATATATTCCACTTTACACTCATCGACCAGACCGGGTATCTCTATGGCCCTACCAGAAGAAGACAGGACCGAAACTTCCATCTGCAACAACTGATGAAGTATGTTGCATGCTTCTGCTATGCTCCGGTTTGAGGATAATATGATCAGAAATTGTCTCAACTGTAAATGTGAATTATAAACAAGTCAATAAAAGGAATTAATCATGACTTGTAATTTTCACGTATACATGGAATACATAAATTATTTGAATTGAAAAATGACATGTAAATCATGTGTACATTTAATAATCGTCGTCTATATCACTATCGCTTAGGGCTATTTCTTCTTCACCATCACTATCGCTGATTAGTATTTTCTCCTCATAGTCTCCAACGTTGTCATCAATGAAACTCAGTATCATTTCTAACAATGTCTTGTATTAATGAGGCATCAACATGATCGGTGGCACATCATCTCTGTCTAATTGCACCACATCAATATCAATACTTGAATCAGTCCCTGTATCCCTAGATGGCATGTCTTCTTGATATGCTTGTTCAACCCTAGACGTGTCATTTCCCCCGTCCTTGCTATCTTCAACTTCTGGTACGGGAATGTCAAATACGTTCCTGGACTTTATTTTCTGTACCACGTGCCAAGAGCCGCCTAACTTAGTGTCAGCGAGGTAAAATACTCGTTCAGCCTGACTGGCGAGGACAAATGGGTCGTCCTTAAACCACTTTCGAGATAAATTTACGCTTGTAAAGTAGTTGTCAGTCTGTATTCCCAACTTCTTATTTCCAATATCCCACTAATCACATCTAAATAAGTACACCCGCTTTCTCGTATAATAACTCAGCTCAATAATATTAGTCAAAATGCCATAAAAGTCAATTTCATCCTCCTCATTGTTCCTTTCACAACTACCTCACTATTTTGTGTGGTCCTGTACTTCTCACGTTCTTCAGTGTGTAACCGAATCCCATTTACAATATAACCTGTATATCTAGATACACGTCTATCAGGGCCACACGCCAGTGAGTATAGTGCATCAGACACATCTGTAGGGTTGCTTGTGTGCAACGTCTTTATCTATTATCAGGTACAAAATATAATTGTTTAGTGATTTTCTTAGGTCAAAATAATGTGCAATACAACGGAAATTCTAAGTGTGGTGAGATACAATGTGAAATCTTACACGTTCAGCGAACCATTATGAAAACTGATCCTGATGCATCCGATCATAATTTGTTGGGAATTTGGACTTCATCTCGTCTATGTGTTCACTACACATAAATGGCACGTCATTAGCAAGAAACATTAAAATTATCGTATATAGGAATTACAATAATCGAGGGAAGACTTACTCCAAGTACGACTCTATTTCTTCACAATTGTGCAACACATACTATCGCGCCTTTGCTAGATCCTCAAGGTCCATATCCTGAAACGTCGGGGATCCTAAAGGACGAACGTTTTGTGCAAATATAGATATGAGTCCTTGTTTATGCTTCTGCCCTTCATCGGCATTCCGATCTTCTCGGTTGAATCTAGCCTTTATGCCATGAAGATACATGGAGCAAAATGTAAGGCACTCATTACCAATGTACGCTTCAGCTATCGACCCCTCTGGTCGTGCCTTATTCCTCACAAATTGTTTGCGTGTGTGAAGGTATCTATACATAAAACCACTGTGTTATACGTATGAAAACATGGATATATGTAGTTTATGGAATGAATAAAAATTTCAACAGGTTCTACCACCTTTTGATCGGATACATCCAACGATATTGTACTGGGCCTGCAAGCTTCGCCTCGTGTGGTAAATGAATCGCTAGGTATACCATGACATCGAAAAATGCAGGCGGAAATATTCTTTCAAGTTTGCAAAGGATTATGGCAATGTCCCTCTCCAGTCTTTTAATAACATCCACATTCAACGATTTTGAACACAAATCCTTAAAGAATATATCCAGCTCAATCAGCGTCGCACTAATATCCTTGCTCAGGAATCCACAATCATAACCGCGTAGGCGTTGCAGAAGGACGTGACAATCATGACTTTTCATTCCTGTTACCTTACAATCCGTAACGTTTACGCGCCGAGATATGTTTGACGCATACCCATCGGAAAACTTCACCGATCTCAACCATTCACATAAACGCTTTCTCTCTAGTTTGGTCAATATGTAGCAGGCTGCTGGTATAGTATACGAATTTTCATATGGTTGCAAGTGCAACTCTTTCCTTAAACCCATTTCTTGTAGATCCAATCGAGCCTTGAAACTGTCTTTTGTTTTCTTCTCTATGTTCATCACTGTTCCGAAGACATTGTCACATATATTTTTCTCAATTGCATGACATCCAAGTTGTGTCGCAATTTCAGATCACTCCAATAGGGCAACTCAAAAAAGATGCTCTTCTTCCTCCAGTTATAGTCCAATATTGTACGTTTCCTCTTCTTCAAGTGCGATGCCTTACAAAATCTAACTTCTCCAATGTTACTCAGTTGTTGTATCACATCTTCTCCAGATAGCTCTTTCGGGGGTGGCCTATGATCTTGTTTGCCATCAAAGATCATCGTCTTCCTCCGCCAACTATGATCGCTCGGAAGGAAGCGACAATGACCCATATAACACGTTTTCCTACCATGCTTCAATGATAATGAACAAGTCTCAATACCACATGTAGGACAAGCCAACTTGCCCTTCGTACTCCACCCAGACAAATTTCCATACACGGGAAAGTCATTTATTATCCACAAGACTGCTGTATACAATCGAAATGTCTGTCCTGCAAATGTGTCATACGTGTGTACACCTTAACTCCACAACTCGTTTAACTCATCTACTAACGGTCACAAGTACACATCAATGTCATTCCCAGGTGACCTGGGTCCAGGAATAAGCAATAACATCATGAAAAATGACTCCTTCATACACAACCAAGGAGGTAAATTGTAGGGCATAAGTACCACTGGCCACATACTGTACGAGCTACTCATATTACTAAATGGATTAACACCATCACTTGCAATACCTAGTCGAACATTAGGGGAATCCTCTGTAAACCAGTCATGTTACTTGTCAAAATTTTGCCAGGCTTCAGAGTCCGCAGGGTGCCTCAGTGTAGTATCATCATGAACGCGTTTCTCCTTATGCCACCTCATATTTTCAGCCGTCTTACGAGACATAAACAATCTTTGCAATCTTGGTTTCAATGGAAAGTACCTTAACACCTTTCGCGGGATGTTCTTATCCCTGACTTTGCCATACTTCCACCTAGACTCTTCACATTCTTAACACTCTCCAACATCTTTAGGCTCTTTTCGATATAATAAACAATCATTTATACATGCATGTATGAGTTCATATCCAAGGCCCAAGTCTCGCATCAAGGATTTTGCCTCATAATGGGACTTAGGCAATGTCTCACCGTCCGACAATGCTTCTTTCAACAACTCTAGCAACATGTTGAACGATTTGTTACTCCAACGATTTATTGTCTTCAAATGAAGTAACTTTGTAAGAAAATTCAACTTGGAGAAGTTTTTATACCCCGGATAAAGTGGACGTTGCGCATCCCTCAACAACCTACTAAACTTTTCTGATTCGACATCACCCATTGGAGGAATATCTTGGCTACTGCTTGTCGCTGCAAAATCAGTTTCCACAGCTGTTCCCCTAAACACATCCCCTATGATATCTTGCATTTCGTCAACGTCTTCATCGTCGTCATCCGGCACAATTGGATCAGCAATGACTTCAGTGGGCTCAACTCTATGGGTCATATCTTCACCATGATAGATCCACCAAGTGTAACCCTGGTCAATCCCAACTATGAACAAATCGTCCTCTACTTTGTCTAAAGTCTTAAATATCATGTTCTTACATTTTCGACATGGACACCTAATCCTATTCTTTGAATCTGCCCGATTTCACGCAAATTTCATGAACTCTTCAACCCCTTGTTTATACTCTGGGCCATACCTGTTCTTAGCTCGCATCCAACTCTTATCCATGTCTACAATAAAAAGACTAAAGTCAGTTTATGGAAATAGCTTTAAGATTATGCTAAGTTATAGGTTTAGGTTATATTATATGTTTAGGATTTGATAATAGGTATAGTTTAGGTTATAACTTTAGGTTATAGGTTTAGGTTTAGGGAATTGAGTTTAGGTTAAGTTTACAAGTTTAGGTTAAGGTTGTAAGTATGGGTTATAGGTTAAGGTTAAGGTATAGGTTTAGGTCATAAGTGTAGGTTATAGGTTTAGGGAAATGTTAGGTTCTCTTCCGTTATAGGTTTAGGGAAAGGTTAGGTTCCGGTTATAGGTTTTGGGATTTGAGAATAGTTTTAGGTTTTAAGTATAGGTTTATGTTGATTATAGGTTAAGGTTTAGGATTTGTGTTTAGGTTATAGGTTATGGGTTATAGGGTTAGGTTAGGGTTTAAAAGATATAGGTTTAGGTTTTAGGGAATTAGTTTTAGGTTTAGTTTATAGGTTTAGGTTTAGAGATTTAGGTTCGGGTTTGAGTTTGGGATCGGGTTTAGGTTTAGTTTAGGGTTAGGTTTAGGTATAGGTTATAGGTATAGGTTTAGGAATTGAGAATTGGTTTAGGTTTAGGTTTAGGGAATCGGGTTCGGGTTCGGGATCGGGTTTAGATTTGGGTTTTCAAGTTTAAGCTTAGGTTAAGGTTAGGGATTTGAGATTAGGATTAGGTGTAGGTTTAGGGTTAGGGATTTGAGAATAGGTTAATGTTTAGGTATAGGTTTAGGTTTAGGTTATAGGTTTTGGTTTTGGTTTTAGGATAAGGTTAAGGTTATAAGTTTAGGTTATAGGTTAAGGTTATAGGTTTAGGTTATAGGTTTATGTTTAGGTTTAGGTTTAGGTTATAGGTTATAGCTTTGGGAATTGAGAATAGGTTAAGGTTTAGGTTGAGGAAATTGGGTTGGGGTTCGGATCGGGTTTAGGCTTGAGTTTTCAAGTTCAAGCTTAGGTTTAGGTTAGGGAGTTGAGATTGGGATTTGGTGTAGGTTTAGGTTTAGGAATTTGAGAATAGCTTAAGGTTTAGGTATAGGTTTAGGATTAGGTTATAGGTTTTGGTTTTGGTTTTACGATAAGGTTAAGGTTATAAGTTTAGGTTATAGGTTAAGTTTATAGGTTTAGGTTAGGTGTAGGTTTAGGTTATAGGTTATAGCTTTGGGAATTGAGAATAGGTTAAGGTTTAGGCTTAGAAATTGGGTTCGGGTTGGGTTTCGGGATCTAAGGTTTAGGTTTCAAGTTGTCGGTTTTCAAGTTCAGTTTAGGTTTAGGTTAGGGAGTGGAGATTGGGATTTGGTGTAGGTTTAGGTTTAGGAATTGAGAATAGGTTAAGGTTTAGGCTTAGAAATCGGGTTCGGGTTTGGGATCGGGTTTAGGCTTGGGTTTTCATGTTTAGGCTTAGGTTTAGGTTAGGAGTTGAGATTGGGATTAGGTGTAGGTTTAGGTTTAGGGAATTGAGAATAGGTTAATGATTAGGTATAGGAAATCGGGTTGGGGTTCGGGATTGGGTTTAGGCTTGGGTTTTCATGTTTAGGCCTAGGTTTAGGTTAGGGAGTTGAGATTGGGATTAGGTGTAGGTTTAGGTTTAGGGATTTGAGAATAGGTTAATGTTTAGGTATAGGAAATCGGGTTGGGGTTCGGGATTGGGTTTAGGCTTGGGTTTTCATGTTTAGGCTTAGGTTTTGGTTAGAGAGTTGAGATTGGGATTAGGTGTAGGTTTAGGTTTAGGGAATTGAGAATAGGTTAATGTTTAGGTATAGAAATCGGGTTGGGGTTCTGGATCGGGTTTAGGCTTGGGTTTTAATGTTTAGGCCTAGGTTTAGGTTAGGGAGTTGAGATTGGGATTTGGTGTAGGTTTAGGTTTAGGGATTTGAGAATAGGTTAAGGTTTACGTATATGTTTAGGATTAGGTTATAGGTTTTGGTTTTGGTTTTACGATAAGGTTAAGGTTATAAGTTTAGGTTATAGGTTAAGGTTATAGGTTTAGGTTAGGTGTAGGTTTAGGTTATAGGTTATAGCTTTGGGAATTGAGAATAGGTTAAGGTTTAGGCTTAGGAAATTGGGTTCGGGTTGGGGTTCGGGATCGGGTTTAGGTTTGGGTTTTCAAGTTCGTGTTTAGGTTTAGGTTAGGGAGTGGAGATTGGGATTTGGTGTAGGTTTAGGTTTAGGAATTGAGAATAGGTTAAGGTTTAGGTTTAGGAAATCGGGTTCGGGTTTGGGATCGGGTTTAGGCTTGGGTTTTCATATTTAGGCTTAGGTTTAGGTTAGGGAGTTGAGATTGGGATTAGGTGTAGGTTTAGGTCTAGGGAATTGAGAATAGGTTAATGTTTAGGTATAGGAAATCGGGTAGGGGTTCGGGATCGGGTTTAGGCTTGGGTTTTCATGTTTAGGCTTAGGTTTAGGTTAGGAATTAAGATTAGGATTAGGTGTAGGCTTAGGTTTAGGGATTTGAGAATAGGTTAAGGTTTAGGCATAGGAAATTGGGTTGGGGTTCGGGATCGGGTTTAGGCTTGGGTTTTCATGTTTAGGCTTAGGTTTAGGTTAGAGAGTTGAGATTGGGATTAGGTGTAGGTTTAGGTTTAGGGAATTGAGAATAGGTTAATGTTTAGGTATAGGAAATAGGGTTGGGGTTCGGGATCGGGTTTAGGCTTGGGTTTTCATGTTTAGGCCTAGGTTTAGGTTAGGGAGTTGAGATTGGGATTTGGTGTAGGTTTAGGTTTAGGGATTTGAGAATAGGTTAAGGTTTAGGTATATGTTTAGGATTAGGTTATAGGTTTTGGTTTTGGTTTTAGGATAAGGTTAAGGTTATAAGTTTAGGTTATAGGTTAAGGTTATAGGTTTAGGTTATAGGTTATAGTTTTTTGGAATGAGAGTAGGTTAAGGTTTAGGCTTAGGAAATTAAGTTCGGGTTGGGGTTCGGGATCGGGTTTAGGTTTGGGTTTTCAAGTTCAAGTTTAGGTTTAGGTTAGGGAGTGGAGATTGGGATTTGGTGTAGGTTTAGGTTTAGGGAATTGAGAATAGGTTAAGGTTTAGGTTTAGAAATTGGGTTCTGGTTCTGGATCGGGTTTAGGCTTGGGTTTTCATGTTTAGGCTTAGGTTTAAGTTAGGGAGTTGAGATTGGGATTAGGTGTAAGTTTAGGTTTAGGGAATTGAGAATAGGTTAATGTTTAAGTATAGGAAATTGGGTTGGGGTTCGGGATCGGGTTTAGGCTTGGGTTTTCATGTTTACACCTAGGTTTAGGTTAGGGAGTTGAGATTGGGATTAGGTGTAGGTTTAGGTTTAGGGATTTGAGAATAGGTTAATGTTTAGGTTTAGAAATCGGGTTGGGGTTCGGGATCGGGTTTAGGCTTGGGTTTTCATGTTTAGGCTTAGGTTTAGGTTAGGGAGTTGAGATTGGGATTAGGTGTAGGTTTAGGTTTAGGGAATTGTGAATAGATTAATGTTTAGGTATAGGAAATCGGGTTGGGGTTCTGGGATTGGGTTTAGGCTTGGGTTTTCATGCTTTGGCCTAGGTTTAGGTTAGGGAGTTGAGATTGAGATTTGGTGTAGGTTTAGGTTTAGGGATTTGAGAATAGGTTAAGGTTTAGGTATATGTTTAGGATTAGGTTATAGGTTTTGGTTTTGGTTTTAGGATAAGGTTAAGGTTATAAGTTTAGGTTATAGGTTAAGGTTATAGGTTCAGGTTAGGTGTAGGTTTAGGTTATAGGTTATAACTTTGGGAATTGAGAATAGGTTAAGGTTTAGGCTTAAGAAATTGGGTTCGGGTTGGGGTTCGGGATCGGGTTTAGGTTTGGGTTTTCAAGTTCGGGTTAGGTTTAGGTTAGGGAGTGGAGATTGGGATTTGGTGTAGGTTTAGGTTTAGGGAATTGAGAATAGGTTAAGGTTTAGGTTTAGGAAATCGGGTTTGGGTTCAGGATCGCGTTTAGGCTTGGGTTTTCATGTTTAGGTTTAGGTTTAGGTTAGGGAGTTGAGATTGGGATTAGGTGTAGGTTTAGGTTTAGGGAATTGAGAATAGGTTAATGTTTAGGTATAGGAAATCGAGTTGGGGTTCGGGATCGGGTTTAGCTTGGTTTTCATGTTTACGCCTAGGTTTAGGTTAGGGAGTTGAGATTGGGATTAGGTGTAGGTTTAGGTTTAGGGATTTGAGAATAGGTTAATGTTTAGGTTTAGGAAATCGGGTTGGGGTTCGGGATCGGGTTTAGGCTTGGGTTTTCATGTTAGGCTTAGGTTTAGGTTAGGGAGTTGAGATTGGGATTAGGTGTAGGTTTAGGTTTAGGGAATTAAGAATAGGTTAATATTTAGGTATAGGAAATCGCGTTGGGTTCGGGATCGGGTTTAGGCTTGGGTTTTCACGTTTAGGCTTAGGTTTAGGTTAGGGCGTTGAGATTGACATTAGGTGTAGGTTTAGGTTTAGGATTTGAGAATAGGTTAAGGTTTAGGTTAGGTGTAGGTTTAGGTTATAGGTTTAGGTTATAGGTTATAGCTTAGGTTT